>JAWWTY010000001.1:15908816-15933225 GCA_035222235.1 Margarornis squamiger
GGCCCAGGTTGGGCAGAGAAGCTGTGGCTGCCCCTGGATCCCTGGAAGTGTCCAAGGCCAGGTTGGAGCAACCTGGGGTAGTGGGAGGTGTCCTTGCCCGTGGCAGGGGGTGGCACTGGATGAGCTTTAAGGTCCCATCAAACCCAAACCATTCTGTGATTCTGTGATCAGGATTCAGAGAATTTGCACCAAAGTGTATAAGAAGGTGTGTGTAGGTCAATAGAAAGATGACAGGTCTGGATAGAGGGTGATCCCAGCACACAAACTTTTCTCTCTCTGCCTGTCTCATGCTGTCACAAACATTCTTGTCTGACTTTTTGCAGGTTTTTATTTCAGTTACAATAAGAAGAGATACCTCAGCCGTCCTTCGCTTGCAGATAACTTCATTTAAGTCTACAGGGGACACAGGCAGCAGAACATCCCCCTTTCACTCAGCAGTACTGTAGAGGTGATTTATTTCTGTTCTGGGCTCCCTTTTGGAGGTCTTGGCCAAGACCTATTGGGCAAGACCCTTTCTTCACAGAGGCTCTTGCAATTTTACATTTTTATACAGATTTCAACAGGCCACTACAAGTGTTGGAACACAGCCCTATGGCCAAATGGGGAGAGAACAAGTCCTGGTGCCAGTTTGACTCAAAAAGACGAGGATGGGAATGCCTCAGGGGATGGATAAGAAAAATAAACCACTCTTTCACCTCTGAAGTGCAGATTTAAGCTCACCACAGCAGAAAATATGACTTTTTTTTTTTTTTTTTTTGTGAAACACACTGGTAGACACATCTCTCTGAGCCAAAAAGTAGATGTTGGAAAAAAAGTTGCTGACTTAACTGAGCACGATCCTGCTCCCACCCAAAAAACTAGTCCAAAGTTGACACATTTTTGTGAGGTTTTCGGTGGTTATTGGTACCTGTGCTCCACAGGTGAGGAGCTCTACGTGCTCTTTCCTTTCCACAGGCTTTTTCTTGAGGGATGTTGAAGTGCTTCTTAAATACAGATTACTCCATTTTCTCCCAGTTGCGGAAGAGGAAAATGAGATTAGGGAAGGGATAGTGGCCTGATCATTTGCCCAGAGCTGTCGCAAAGTCTCCCTTTTTCCTGCTGGGCTGGAAATTACCCTGTTATAAAGAATCTGGTTTAATCTCATGGAAACTTGGACAGATCCATCTGCCCCCATCTCAAAAATTCTATAGAATGCAGCTACATTAAAGCCTTGGTTCAAACCTAAATAACCCCTTGTTTGTTATGGATCACTTGAATAGATCCTTAAACATGTGAGACGAAAACCAGGCTTGGTCAGTGGTTTGGGTATTTCTGCTGGCACAGGTTTCCAGAGAAACCCATCCCTGGATGTGTCCAAGGCCAGGTTGGAGCAACTTGGGCTAGTGGAAGGTGTCCCTACCCATGGCAGGGTGTTGGAATAAGACAAGATTTAAGGTCCCTTCCAACTTAAACCGTTCCATGATTCTCTAAATCAGGGACTGACACCGCCCGGAGAGGGGATGGCGGAGCCTCCCTACTTGTCTCCCCCGGCTCCCAAATCTCCATCCCACGCCGAAAGCAGCATCACAGGGTCTAAGCGCTCCGTTCCCACCTCTCTCCCTGGCCGAGGACCGGGGCGTGCTACCGGGCCCGCCCCTCCCCGCCCTCCTCCTCCTCCTCCTCCTCCTCCTCCCGTCGGGCTATAAAGGGATGCGCGGCGGGCGCTGCCCCCGCTCGCGGCTGCCCCGGGTGCGGAGCGGGGTTTGCCGCTCCATCCCATGGCCGTGCCCGGGTCCTGACCCCCCCTCCGCCATGAAGACCATCATCGCTGCCTACTCCGGGGTGCTGCGAGGTACGGGGATAGCCGTGAGGATGAGGATGCTGCGGGGCGGGAGCGGTCCCGGGTCCGAGGGCTGCGCTGGGAGCGCACCGAACCCCGCTGCGATGCCGCCCTTTTGGGGGTGCAGGAACGGCTCTTTAAGGGGGAAAGGAGGGGGGAGAGCGATGTGCAATGGCGGGGAGGCGCCTGCAGCTTTCCTTGGGCTGAGGATTACAGGTCTCTGCGCAGGTTTTGTGTTCGAACGAGCTCGCAGGCTTGGGCTGAGCCCCGGGGGCTGCTGGAAGCGCCTCTGGCTGCTCCGGGAGAGTTTGCACCTTGGCAAACTTGGGCTTGGGGCACTTGCTTGTAAACAAGTCTTTTTTCCCCTTCTTGTGGTGGTAGGGCGAGAAGTGTAGTAGTTTTCTAAACACACCATGGCTGGCAAAATTCAGTCGCAGCCTTATTTTCGCAGAATCATTTAGGCTGGAAAAGGCCTCTTAAGTTCATCAAATCCAACAGTTTTGTAATCCTACATTCCCACACCTACATCGACAGGAGGGAGGGGAAAGCAACGCGTTGCTTTTTGTTGTTGCTTTCCAATGGGGAGCTGAAGACTGGACGTTCAGCAAGTGGTCGTGGTAAGAAGTTCCTCCAGGTTGGCTTTTTCCAGCTGTTGGTGCTGGTAAGTCACTGGTGAGAGCAGTGGGAAGGAAGGGTGTCAGTGACTGCTGGCACCCATCGCGGCCAGAGGTGCTGCGGACACCGAGCGCTTCCCTGCGCGCTGGGACACGCTGGGTAATGGCTTTGGAGACAGCGTGGGAAATCCCAAAGCACCGGCGCCCTTGTGTGCTTGTAAAAGCGGCTGCGGGAATAAATTCGGCACGTCGAAGTGGTTTGCTGAACTGAGCTTTGTCCCCGTCCTCGGGGGTGCTTGTCCACATCCTGCAGTCAGGCTTTGCAAACAGTGGGGCTTTGCATGAATATGCGCTTGGACAGCGATTTAGCCAGTGATTTGTGGAGGGTCCTTGAGGGATCCTGTGTTGTGAAAAGCTTTCTGCCCTCAAAAACCAAACTGCTGATTCCTCCTGGGATGAAGAGACCTGTGAAATGGCTTGTTGATGAAGCCAGTCATTAGCGGAGCTGAGAGGACTTGAACCTGGTGAGTTTAACCCCTGAGCTCTTGCTTTTGCACTGAGTCCTGCCCCATCCTGCGAGCAGAGCTGCTGGTGCTGGACTCTGCCAGAAGGATATTAGAGATGGATCTGAAGGATCAGTTGTGAACCGACTGGAGAGAAGACCTGCATGTGTCTCCTGCGCTCAGATCTGCTTCTTAAAATAACTTCCCTTGCTTACACAACAAGCAGAAGGCAAGTGATGTTTTGAGTTGAGGGAGGTCATTTGAATTAGCAGCACCTGAACTGCTAAACTGAGAGTTAGCAGCACGCCAAGCGCAGAGAATAAATAATTCAGGAGACCTATAAAATATGTAGGGCTGACCTGGGACCTCAGCGGCCACCTTGTTGGCACTGGCATGTTAATGATGGATCTAGGACACGTGCATAATTCAAAATGGAGTGTGGTTTAGGGACAGTGATTGGCCTCATCTCTAGATAATCCTGATTAGCGATGGAAAGCTGTCTTAGCTCTCCTCAGGTCAGTTTTCCTCCGAGGCACCTCGTGGGGCTCTTGCAGTGATATTTGTGCTTTTTAACTTGTTTCTTGGTGTGGTTCTGCCCGGGAGGCAGGAGGTGTTGCCTTGGTGATGGCAGCATCCACCCACACAGCCCTGGCTGGGGCTGCAGCCTGGCCATGGGCGGCAGAGCACAGGACCAGCTCCAAAGCCTGGCTCTTCAAAGCAGAGTCCAGGTGCCTCCCGGAGGAGCTCTGACTCGGGCTGGGGTTTGGGGATGGTGATGTGGGACCCTGCAGATCAAAGACTGGCAGAGGTGCTGCGGTGCAGCGGTTCATTGGTGGGGCCTCAGGTACTGCTGGACCACGTTGGATGACTTCTCCTCTACAGAGGATGTCTAGAACAAGCCCACTAGACCTTTTTCCCACCTGCTTGAATATTGTTTTTCCAAGTATTTTGCCTGTAAGAAGTGCTGACTTAGGTGGGGTGAGTGTCTGAGTGACTCATACTGTCCTTTAGTCTTCAGTCTTACTGCTCTCCTGGTACGTGGTTTTGCCCCAGTGCCTGTGACTGTCTCTGAATGAAGTCTGATCCTGTTTAAAAACAAACAAAAAACCCAAACAAAAAACGAATTAAGCAGAAAAAAAACTAACAAAACAAACCAGCGTGCAGGCATCTGCCTTTGTATCCATCCCTGGACGTGTGTAGGGGAACTTCCTTGGGTACTAACCTGGCATTGCAAACACCAGAGCAGGTCTTGGCCCAGTGCCTGGCAGTGGATGATGCTCTGAGACACCTGGGATGGGTAAGGAGGGGTTGCTGTCTCCTCGCCATGCCCTGCTTGGGCCATGGGCTGTCCAGGAGCTCTGTGTGTTTGGCAGAGCAGCAGGGAGGTCTCTGGTCCCCCTCTCCCCAGGGAGGGTGCCGCTGTGGCCAGGGCATGGAGGGCTGTCCTGTCCTGAAGTGTCTTTGCTAACTGTGCTCCATCTGTCAGGAGTTTGGGATGGGAGGATGGCTTTGCTGAGCTTTACCCTGGAGTTAATCTTAGGCTGCCCCTGGGGTTTGACAGACCTCCCTTCTGCCCTGGGGTAGGGGGAGCTCTTGTTGTGGGGGCACAGCATCACTAGGGTGTGTCCCCCTGACAGAACTGCCTGGCACCTGTGGGTCTGGGCTGGCTCTTCCCGAGCCCTTGCTTCATTGCTCCCACATGCTCTGGACACACAGATGAGCTGAGGATGGTTCATTTTCTCCTGTCCAGAACTGTTAATTCTTGCTGCCTTAAATCTAAATGTATTGGCTGGTCTGGGGCAGCTGGACTTTGTGATTACATCACTTTAACTCCCAAAGAGCTGTGAGTGTGGAGACTTGAAGGCCAAGTTCAGTGCTGTACATGTACAACTAACATGTCATAAGGTTTGTTATTTGGTCTGGAGAATCCCAGCTCCTTCATATAAATATTAGGATATAAATGTTGTTTCATGTCCCTTTTAATGATGTTGTTGATCTCCAGTTGTAGACACTTCACTGCAGATAATATGGGAGTATTGAGTAGCTTCCATCCTGATACTTGTTATTAGCAAATGATTCCCTATCTAGTGAACATGCTTGTGCTTGGGACATCTGAGTAAACCCAAGACAGAAGAAGTTGTGTTGCCCAGGGGGTTTTACAGGTGTCCCCTTGGATATAGCAGTTTGCTGTGTAGGTTCCTGCTCTAGCATGGAGGGCTGGGTCCTCCTGAGTGCCCAGGTATTGGTCTGTTTATCTTATCTGGCTTCGTTATGCCTCCAATTTCCGCTTCTGTGCCAGATAGGTAGCTCAGAATGTCCATTTGCACCTTATGCTTTGATGGCTCTAACTTGGATTTCCTCTAAATAAGCTGTGTGATGCAGTTTAATTCTTGGCCAAGAATTAACATGCTAATTGTCTGGAAAAGGTGGCAGATGAAGCTTGGCTTTAACGAGCTTTCAGGGTATTTTTAACTTATCTGTAACACTTGTACTTCCTCTCAGTTAATTTCTTCAGCTGCTTTTTAATTAAATGCTGTGAATTGGGTTTCTGTGGTGCCCAGGTGTGAAGTCCTGTTTACTTCCACTGCTGGGATCTTTGATTCTGCTTCCCTGACCAGATAAATCGTGTTGTTTGAGTACTTTATCTGCAACAGACTGTGCTGGAAGAGCAGCAGGGGCTGTCCCTGGCTGAGTCCCTGTTGTAGATATGAGTCAAATACTTGGGCAAACTCCTCACTGATTCCAGGATCTTCTTGGGAGCAACTCCTGTATTTGTTTGCTGGAATTAAATTTACAGAAATGCAGAGGGTCCATCACCAGTAGGGGGGTCAGCTGGCTGGTGTCCCTGGGCTGCCCTGGAAGGCTGCAGGTGGCAGCTGGTGGCCAGCACAGGACAACCAACCATCTTCAGCAGCAGAACATGCAGCTCTGGATCCAAAATGTGTCCTTGGGAAAAGGCTGGTAGAAATGGATGCTGTATATACCAGCCTTTTGTATCCTCCTGTCCCAAAGTTAATAGTGGTTTTGTCTACTGGGCCTTGTTAAACTCTCTTATCAGGACAATCTATTTCCTGAAAGTTACAGAAAATGCCTTGCGGTTTTAGTATATGAAGGATGCCCACAGGTGAGCTCTCAAAAGGTTTTTATCTAAATTACCTGAATACAAGTGTCAGTGTTGGGTTACTCTGCCCAAACCGCCCACATTTCCGTGCATTTGTCAAAGCTCTTGTGCTCTGTGACACTGGGAACTGGCCTGGCTCTCCAGAGCAGGGAGGGTCTTTCCAAAAAAGCCTCCTGACTGCTGCAGCTGGAGGGGAAAGGAGGCAAGGCTTGTGTGGGGGGTTGAGTACACTGTGTCAGGTCTGACCTGATGTACACAAGCTCAGGACTGGCTGGGAAGGGCTGTCCCAGCACTGAGTTCTGTAATTGCCCAGGTGATGCGCTGGGTTCTTCTGGGTTGCAGTCTTGATGCAGAGGTGGATACTTGCAGGTGATTCTGTCCATTCCCCCAGTCCTTTCCATTGCCATTGGACTTCCTTCATGTCCTTAACTGGGAATGGAATGTTAATACTATTCAGCCTGTGGTAACCACAGGCTTTTCTGGAGTGGGGAAGCTTGTTCTCTGTGCAGGATGTCTCTGCTTTCAGCAAATAACTGACCCAGGACACCACTTGTCCAAGGGCAGGTGCTCAGAGCTGGCAGCCAAGCCTGTGCCTTCTCTCTGTCCCCAGGAGTTGACACAAAAAGCTTAATGTGGCTAAGAAAACAAGTTGACAGTTGACTTGTGCTACCCAATACTGTCTATTTACAGGGCTGGCAATGCCTGCCATGTGTTAAAGCATCCAGAAAATGCTGCAGTGCAAATTCTCATCTGGAGGGATAAACAGTTGTTCTCTTTGGGAAGAGGGGAGGGATTTAGCTGATCCAGGGCTGGAGGGTTGGGTTTACCAAGTCAAAGATGTTTTGGCAGTGTAAGTGCAGGTGGTGGAAGGATATCATTACATGGGGCTGGGCCTTTATTGTGGATCACAAATAATATCTAAGACTCTTGGCTTACTTTGAGGACACAGGCATATGGCCAGTGACACTAAAAGCTTCCTTTAAACTTTTATCTGGTAGTCTTCAGGCTTAATACTGCATTATGTTATCTTGTAGAGAACTGCCTTCAGCTCTAGCTCTGCTTCAACCTGGATTAGTGCTGGAGGTTGCAGCTTACTGTGGTGATATGATCTATCCTTGCCTAAAACTTGGTCTGCTTGCAGTACTTATTGCCCAGTCCACGGCTATAATTGTTCACTTACCGTGGGCTGAGCAGAGCCAAGGGTCTCAACTGGGTGGGCTGGTTCTAGGTTTAGGCTGCAGCCTCTGGTGTGTCTCCCGAGGGATGGGACATCTCCCACCTCTCTGGGTAACCAGGGCCACTGTTTCACCACCCTCACAGTAAGAAAACGTCCTTATCTAATCTAAATCAACCCTTGTTCCTATGAAACAGTTGCTTCACGTGTTTGAGGGATGTGTCAGTGAAAATTTCTTCGTAGGAACTCCCCCAAATCCTGTGTCTGCTTTTATCAGAGAAGGAGCTGCTGTCAGTCGCTGCCACGGGGTCAGTGTGGGCACTTGCTGTGCTGTCACCACTGGCAGGGACACGGCAGCAAGGGCTGAACCCATTCAGTGAAATGGCTCCTTTCATAGTCCTTCCAATAACAGGCTGAGCCTTAAGCAGAAAGGGGAATATGTAAATATACCTGTTTTGAGCTTGATTTGCATCTTATTATTTGCAGTTGTTACAGTGCTTGTAAAATGAAGTAATGAAGAGAAGTGAAGGAAAACCCACTTGCAAGTGTTTCTTTCTGGAGGTTGTTGAGTACATTGGCAAAAACCAGTGGGTGGTTCCTCATATAAAAAGCAAGTCTTTCACTTCAGCTTTTTCACTTGGTTTTCTCCCCACTTGAATATCTTAAGCTCCTACAACAGTGGCTTCTAGCTCCTTCCTTCCCCATTTCCTGCTTTGGAGACGCTGAGGGTTTTCCTTACCTGTGGAGTTGTGGATCCTCAGGGCTGTGGGTTGAGGTGTTGCTCAACCATGTCCCAGGCTGTGCTGGAGCACAGAGCTTTCCTTGAGCAGCACATGGGGGCTGTGCAACAGGGCTGTGAGGGGTGGATGGAGCAGCTCAGCCCACAGCCTGGTGTCTGTCTGTGGTTGGAGGCAGCTGATCTTCATCTCTGGTGAGCTGTGGGTTCTGCTCTTACAGAGCACCACTTCCAGGAACCAGCAGCTTGAGGTGGGTGTGTGGTGGGGGCCTCTGTTAACATCCTCTCTGCTTTTATGGGCAAGTGAAGGGAGGCTGGCTCAGGTGGGAGCTGGTGTTGTTACCCCTTAATCCCCTCTGGTATTCCCCAAGGAGCTGCATGTTTGCACATGGCAACCTTTCCCCTTCCAGGGTGGGAAAGCTCAGTGTTTAACAAGCCTTGTTCTAAAAGGAAACTGCACATTGATCTAAAATCTATTTTATGAGCTGGAGCTGACCTTTCCTTCTATGATTCTATTTGAAAGGAAAATATTGTTCCCTTTGCTCAGTGTGCAAATATAACTTTATTCTATTTTTTTTTTCTTAGGCACAGGATCGAATATTCTTTCTGCTCTGCAGGATTTGTTCTGGCTGTCGAAATCCAAAGTAGAGAAACAACTCCAGATCATCTCTGTGCTGCAATGGGTTCTGACTTTCCTTGTCATGGGTAAGTAACACCTTTTGCCCTAAAGCAAAGCTATTTCTTTAAAATTCTTCCAGAATTAAAGTGAAAAATGTTAGCTTTTACGTGAGCGTTAATTCCTGGATGTGCACTGCAGCAGGAGGGTGTGGATTTTGTAAACCACAACTACATACTTTGATATTTTTGACAATAAATGACTTTACCTGACTTGAGAAAATCATGGGAGCTGTGAAAGACCAGCTGATGCTTTGCTCATGTCTGTGTCTACCCTGCAAATCAGACTGAAGCAGCTGGAAATCTGACCTGGGTCACTCATGGGAACATCCACAGAGATTCCTTAGAAGCAACTGGAGTCTGATGCAAGTGATTGCAAGAGGAGTGCCTTCCTCTTGGCTTGGTCTCCTTCCAGGAGGTACCAGAGGTGGGCAAGAAGTGTTCGTGTTGGACCACCAGAACAGCACAGCCTGCTTGTCTCTGGGTTATGTGAAACCTCAGGCTGCTTTGCCCCATCTATTGAGAATTAAACTGGGGAAAGTGCTGAGTGCAGTCACCAAGTCTTGTTCTTGGATGATGAAGCAGCTGCCCTACCTGGAAACATGATAGAGACATCTGGAGACACCATGAAGGGCAGATTGAGGCTCTCCAAAGCTCTAGAGGCAGCTGCCTCAGTCATGCATGAGGGGTTTTAGTTAAATTCAGTTTGATTCAGGATTAATGACATCAGGCCGAGATTTCAGCACAGAAGGGCCAAAAGGCAAGGGGTGTAAATGTGGACCAAAATATGATGCTACCTTTTCTTGTCTTCCTTGAACCTCTGCAGGTATTGCTTGCACTTTAATCCTCATGTACATCCTGTGCACAGATTGCTGGGCGATTGCTGCTCTTTATTTAGCCTGGCTGGTGTTTGACTGGAATACACCAAAGAAAGGTAAATATTGCAGAACAGATCCTTGCTGTTAGTGTCCCTGTCCCCATATTGGGACAAAGAAGCACTTCCTTATGATGGGTGACTTCCCTTCTTAGTGGGACTTGGCTGAATCACTGACCAAAAGCTTTATTCAGTGAAGCATTTAAATGTCAGCCCTTGGCACAAGCAGTGATTGTGGGTTTTATTGATGCTGAGGGCAACACGAGATAACATTCACTAAGGTTATGCCACTGCTGGCTTTTAGCAACGTGTTTGTAAGGCTCAGGTTCTCTCTGTAGTTCAGAAAGATCTACATAAAGATTCAAGACCTTGCTGTCCTCTCCAGCTCTTGCAAGGTTCAGGTTATGATGTGGCTGTTAAGATGTCTCCTCTGTGGGGTCAGTGTTGCTGCAAATTAAGCAGAAGGCTTTATTTCAGGAAAAAAAACCCCTGTACAAACTGGGTCTGGAAAACAGGAATAGGTACAAGCTTTGCTGGCAGCTCCCTTTAAAGCCAGATTAACACAGTTAATTGCTTCAAGATGACTGAAATCATCCAGGATCTTGGCGTTGTCCAAAGATGAATCTGAGTGTTTCCAGTTTGAATTGTCTCTTGGGCAAGCTGATTCCCAAGTCAGGTTCTACCCTGAATTTGCAGTCGGGCCTTTTTAGCTGGAAGCCTGAGGTGCAGAGCATGGTTGGTTCCACCACTGATTTCAGTGGGCAGTGCAGGTTCCACTGGGAGGAATGAAGTGTTGGTTGCTCTGGTGAGACAGCAAACTCCCTGGAGCCCTCTGGGCTTTTGGATGGGCAGCCATGTGGAAAGAGCTATAAGAACATGATATTTTTTTTTTCTCCTCAGGGGGAAGAAGATCCCAGTGGGTGAGAAACTGGGCTATATGGCGGTACTTCAGGGATTATTTTCCAATCAGAGTAAGTACCAGTTTGACTCTACATTGTGACTTAACTGTTTAGTGTCTTGCTGTCCCTGCACTAGTCTGTGGCACTGAGCTGTAAGCAGGACACTGCTTAGGTACATTGTCACACTGCTGCTTGTGGCAGCTGTGGCTGGAAAATCTGAAATGCATCCCTGGTGATGGCAGGGGGGGAGTGGCAGAAGCTGCTGCTTCTGATGGCCTTATCAGACTTCTTCAGGCAGTCTGGCCTGGAGCAGGTAGACCAGGCCTCCTGGTCAGCTCTCCAGCTTCTGGAGACACTGGCACAGGGTACCCAGAGAAGCTGTGGCTGCCCCATCCCTGGAAGTATCCAAGGTCAGGTTGGATAGGGCTTGGAGCAGCCTGGGATAGTGGAAAGTGTCCAACCCAAACCATTCTGTGATTATGTCTGTGCTGCAGCAGAGTTCTGTGTTTTCCTGAGCCTAACTCTGTTCCCCTCTCATAAATCTAGCTCGGTCTTGGTCTCTTGTAGTGACACAGCTTCCCTGGGATGGTACACATTGCATATCATAAAATAGCTGGGACCCCTGTGCACTGAAAGTCTCGGCCCTTCCCAGGGAGCAGTGATGCTGGCTCTGGGGTCTCTTTGCTTTGAGGAAGAGGGTTTTCCAGCAGTGGGAAGAGCTGCAGTTCTCCAGCTTGTAACATGCTCAGCACGTGTGTGTGTCTTTCCTGCTGGTTCAGGTATGCTGCAGAATTAGCTGAAGGGCTTGGAAGGGAGCAGGGTCAGATTCGGCTGGGAGAGAACTCGATCCCCTTTGGAAGGGCACACGGCTGAAAGGACTATTATGTAAGGCTGTTGGCAAGTTTTATTCAGCCTGAGTCTGAGGGAGGGACCTTGCCATGGCTTTTGAGCTACCTATCCCCAAGATAGTCCAGCATCAGAAAGGAACAGGGAATCCAATTCCAGCAGGATGCCAAAGCAGCTTAGACTGGATTCCTCCTTTGCAAAGTCCCTTGAACTCTCAGGGTGCCTGAATGTGCTGCTGGTGAACAAACCTCTTGTTGTACTGTAAGAAACATGGAATCATTTAGGTTGGAAAAGACTTCTGAGAGCAAGTCCAACCATTAACCCAGGACTGCCAAGTCCACCGTGAAACCTGCTGTTGTTAACAGGCAATTCTTGGCAAGTGTACGTGGAAAATTCACTTTGCCTGCACAGCCTGGGTCTCTGGGCTAAGGGAGAACTGAGTGTGCTCTGCTGTTGAAGGTGGTCTCAAATGTGTTGTCTTCTATGCCAAGGCCTCAGTGCTGCAGCAAACCCTGCTGCCCTGGTACTGCTGAAGACTGAAACGGGCTTGGTCTTCCATGGGACTTGTTTCTAAAGGGTCACCAGTAGGGCTGGTTCTGTTGTTTCCCCATTCCTTTGATGGCATATTTATCCCTGTCTTCATGGAAATGGGCTCTGCACAACCCGTGCTGGTCAGATCCACTGTGGATATTAAAAGGTTGTCAAACAGTTGTGGTGTTTAAGTAGATTTAGATATGAGATCAGGTAGATAAACTGAACTTCTCTGCTGTTTTTTAGGTAAATTCTTGCTGGTTCTCACAGCCTTTTTGTGAGAACCCCCTATGGCTGCAATTTCCTGGTCCCTGAGGGGTTGGAGGTGGAGCAAGGCTTATGCAGAGGGCACACAAGAGGGTGGCTCCTGCCCCACCTGGGGGAACAGCCCGTGGCTGCAGGGTTGTCCAAAGCTGTGTAGGAAGCACAGGCCAGAGAGGTGGCTTTCTGCAGTTATGGGACTGATCTTAGAGGGTGACCCATGAATGTTACCTCTTGCAAGGAGTAGTATCAAGGATCAGAATGCCTTGGGCCTGAATTTGCTCATCCTGTGCCACGTGTCCCCTGAGCTCTGTGAGGGCAGGTCACACCAGGGACAGTCTCACTAGGGGCACCTGCAGTGCTGACCCAGCTCCTGCAAGGTCTGCACATGGAGCTGTGGTAGCTGCGTCCCTGTGAGCACAGGTACCACCTGGGGTATTAGCTCAGCTTTAACTCATAGAATCATTGCACAGTTTGGGTTGGAAGGGACCATAAAGACCATCTTGTTCTGCCCCCTGCCATGGGCAGGGACACTTTCCACTTGCCCAGGTTGCTCCATGCACTGTCCAGCCTGGCCTTGAACACTCCCAGGGATGGGGCAGCCACAGCTTATCTGGGCAACCTGTGCCAGAGCCTCAGCACCTCACAGGGAAGAGTTTCTTCCTCCCTGGTTTGCTGTATCAGAGCAGCTGCACCAGAATCAGGCTCTGCTCTGCTGTTTGTGCTGACTAGGCTGGTCTCACCCGAGTCTGGAACACCAGGAGAACTCCTGTACCTGTAGCTGGAGACACCAGCTCACAGCACCATCCCCAGATGGACTGGCACAGCAGCCTGCACCTGGCTCAGTTTCTCAGCAGGGACAGTGGTTGGGCACACTCTCTGGGGCTTCAGGCAGCTGCTCTGACAGTAATGAGCTATTTTAGGCCACTGGAAGCTTAAGTTTGTCTGCTGCTCAGTGGCTGGCCCTGCAAATGGTGCTTTAAGCTGAGCAGTGCACGAGGCAGCTGAGGAAGGCTCCAGTGAGAAGTCCTGGAGCTGAAGTGACAGGTGAAGCTCCTGCAGGTGTGAGTGTGGTGCTGGACTGGAGCAGCCAGGTCCCAGCAGCCTCCCAGCGCATCCTGCTGATGTGAGGATGCCGTGCTGGGAGTGCCACCACCTAAAGCTCTTCTTTAGGTAAAAGAAGCCACCTGAGCATGTGAGTGCAGCTGCTGCTTATCAAAGCACTCCAGGCAGCAGGGCTGCAGACCTTTGGCTCCCCTTTGTCAAGCTGTGAGCACTTCAGGTGTGTGCAGGGAGCCCTGCTAACTGAGGTGGGAGGGTGGGCAGCTGGCCAGGGCAGGAATGGCTGCAGAAAGTGTCTTTTTTTTTTTTTTCAGTGTTTGTCTGTACTCTGTGGCTTGGCAGCCTTCCTGGCAAAGCTCCTCCTTAGCTGTACATGAGTTACAGAATGGAAATGGAAGGGTTTGGTTGCTGTGTCCTAACCTGGTGTAGTGGAAGGTGTCCCTGCAGCGGTTTGGAACAAGATGAGCTTCAAGGTCCCTTCCAGTCCAAATCAGTCTGTGATTCTATGTATGATGGAGCCTGGAGGGGTCTTCAGGTCCTGGCCTGCACTGCTGGGAGGGTGAGATAACTTCTTCCCTGGCACTGCTGGGTGTGATGCAGCCAACTGCAATTGTTGGGGTGTTTTGCAAGCTTAATGCTCACTAGAACTGCTGCTTGGATCCTGCAGGGTGAGCTCTGCTCTCTGTAGGCTTCCCTGGTCACTGTGCTGCTCAGCTGCCACCTGAAGCACTGATTTCACCCTGCTCTCTGGCTCCTGGTGCTGGGCAGCAGGGGCTCTGCAGTCCCCTTTCTCCACCAGTGAATGTGCCCCTTGCTCATCCTGTACCTACAAGTAACATTGGTTCTCTGGGCATATCTGGCAGTCAAATATTAACACTAGTTTTTTTATACTATTGCACTGGTTTATTGCCTCTTAAAGGCAAGCTTAGGTCTGTGTGAAGAAATCTATTATTGTTAGACAGAGGGATGGATCTTTGCTCCCAGAGGAGAGGCTTTGGGCTCAGACAGCAGCTGGGAACAGGCGTGTCAGTGCAGGGGGTGAAGGTCCAGCTTCATTCCCAGCATGGATTGTCCAGCTGGGATGCAGCAGGGACATGCTGACTGTGCCTCATCTGGGGACACTGAGGCTCCAAGGAGCTATGTGGGACTGGAGAAGACCTTGAAGGCAGAAGGAAAAACCTGTTGGAGGCTCAGAACAGGGTTGCAAATGACAGCTACAGAAATTCTGTGGGGCAGCCTGAGAGGGCAGCTCAGTGTCTGCTTGGCAAGGGGAAACATGCAGGAAAACCAGCAGTGAGGGGTCAGCCTCCTAAAGAAAGCCTCAGTCATGGAATCAGGGAATGGTTTTGGTTGGAAGGGACCTCTGAAAAACATTGTAGTTCCAACCTCCCTGCCGTGGGCAGGGACATCTTCAATCTTGCTTGAGGCTAGAAATAAGTGATTACAGCACTTCAGGAAGCCCTGTTTCTGGATTAAAATTAGGGAGACATGAAGGCTTTGTCTTTGGTGTTGGTAGGTCAGCCCCTCCCTGGGCTGCATTTGTGCGGTAGTAGATTCAAGACCTGAAAAGGGCACAGGCTTGTCTGATATCTGGTGCTCTTGGGTTGCCCTGGCTTGATTTGGCTGAAGGAAGACACAGAATTACTGGCATTGGAAAAGATCTCTGAGATCAAGTCAAACTATTCCAGTGCTTGACAACCCTTTGGGGGAAGAATTCTTCCTTTATATTTAATCTAAACCTCCCTTGGTGCTACTCGAGGCTGTTTCCTCTTGCTCTGTCTCTTGTTACCTGGAGAAGGGACCAACCCCCACCCGGTTCCTCCTTCTGTGGACCCCTGTGTTGTGGGACAGGTTGGGGATGGTGAGAACCTGCATGGGACAGACTGGGGGAGAGCACACGTGTGTGAACACCAGGGTCACTCTCAGCCCTGCAAGTGCCTGATTCCCCCTGATTCTCCCGTGCTGCTCAGATATGCCCCTTGTGCCTTGCTGTGGGCAGGTTGGATCCCTGCAGTGCTGTGGGGGACTGTGTGGGCACTGCCAACCCCACAGCTCCATCCCAGGAGCTCCTGGGCAGCAGACACGGTGACAAGGCTGCAGCTTGGCCGGGGCTCACAGGAGGTATCCGAGCAATGAGTCCCTCTGGGATCTGGGTGTCCTGGCACGTGGTGGAGGGGCTGGGGCAGGAGGGCAGCACGTGTTCTGTGCCAGTGCGTGGCTCTGCCAAGCTCAGCACACAGAAGCCTCGTGCTCCAGTGACAAGGACAAGCCCCCTGTTCCCGCAGCTTCCTTTTAAAGGAGCTGTGCTTGGTGCAGGTGAAAGATGAGGCCTGGAAAGCACCACCCTGCTCTGACAGGAGCTCTGGGGAGGAGTGTCCACCCCTGGCCCAGCCAAGCCACGTGTGCCTGGAGCCACAGCCTCAGAGTTGTTTAAGGTGGAAAAGCCCTCTAAGATCATCAAGTCCAACCATTCCCCCAGCACTAACCCATGTCCCCAGTGCCATGTCCACGTGACTTCTAAATCCCCCCAGGGATGGGGACTCCCCCACTGCCCTGGGCAGCCTCTTGCAGAAGTGTCTCCTACAAGTGACTGAGAGCTGGCAGATGGAGGGTTGTTTACCATATCACTGCTCTTCTCCTCCCCGTTTTCTTGGTGTGTTTTTTGGTCTGTAGCCTATGATCCCTGCTTGTTCTAATTGATAAGGGACAGCCTCCCACCCTGGGGAGTGAGAGCAAAGTCATCTACTAATTGGGAAAGGAGGGGAAGCCTGACTTGGTGTGATATGGAGGCCTCTGTGCCCTCCTCCTGGAGCTCTGTGTGACTTTGGAGCCAGAGGGAAGTGTGGAGAGGGGCAGTCACCTTGCTGACCCTGCTGCTGCGTCACGCCCGTGTCACTGTCAGCTGTGTGAAATGGCACAGGGGCTGTGGCATCCTGTAGGGACAGCTCTGGGAACAGGGGGAGGAGGGAGTCAGGTTTCTGGGCACGCTGGTTTGGTGTGTTGCAATGGCCCTTCAGCTCCCTGCAGTGGGATTTCACAGAGCGGACTCACTGAGTGCCAAAACACTTCCTGGCCAGGGCAGTGGGGTGGGAAATGCTGCTGTGGTGTCTTGGAAATGTGTAGGTTTTCCTACAGGAGTTGGTGCAGAGTGGCCTTTGCTGTACAGTTTGAGGGATGGGGTGCAGGTGTCTGTCACCTCATGCTGAAGGTGCAGCTTGTAGGTCCTGCCCCAGCTGCCACAGTGTTGCAGCTGGCAAAAACTGGCACCACTGCAGCCCAAAAAGAGGAGAGGTTTAGATGAGCTGTTGGGAAGGAATTCCCCCCCTGTGAGGGTGGGCAGGCCCTGGCACAGGTTGCCCAGAGAGAAGCTGTGGCTGCCCCATCCCTGAGAGTGTCCCAGACCAGGCTGGACAGGTCTTGGAGCAGCCTGCGCTAGTGGAAGGTGTCCCTGCCCATGGTAGGGGCTGGAACTGGGTGAGCTTTAAGGTTCCTTCCAACCCAAACTATTCTAACATATGGAAAAAATTTTGTTCCCTGCTTTTGCAGGACAATGCAAGAACCCTGCTGTGCTTTCCCAGACCAGGGAAGATGCTCTGACATATGAGATGCTGCTGCTCCCTGTAGCATCAAAAAACCTCCCCTGGCAGGAGCAGTCCCAAGGCCTGGGTTGTGCTGTGCTGCCTAAGACAGCTTTGGAGTGTCCATGCTGTGCAAACACAGGAGCAAATGGTTAGGAATATTGCACAACTCCAAACCAGTATGCTCACAGCTCCTGCAGGAATCACAGCATGGCTGTGGATGGCTTGGGGTGTCCTGTTGGCATGTAGGCCAGAGCAAAACCTCCTGAAAGGAGGGACAGTTTCCAGTGGTAAACCACCCTTCTGCACGTTATCCCACTTGCAAAGTGGCCAAGAGGCACATTAAGTGGTTGGGTTCTTTTTTCAGGCATTAAGCAAACTTGCTTCTGTGATGGGACAGTGATGTTTATGTTCCTTCACTCATACTGGGATGTGAGCCACTAATGTGCTGGGAGAGGGAAGGAGGCGTAGCTGTGGCTGCAGGACTGAAGAACGTGGTTGGTTTGGGCAAGAGGTGTGCAAGAAGTCCTTGGGGAGGAGTAGAGAAGCCAAGGGCACAGGCTGCAGCAATCCAGCCCTATTCCTGCTTGGCTGGCATGCTTCTTGTGTCCAAGACCAGCCTGTTTATCCTGCTCCCACTGCTTGGGAATGTGAAGTCTAAGTGGCCTCTGTAATCCAGGATAGCCTGTGCCCCAGCTCTTAGGCTGCTCTCCCTGGTGAGGAGACAAAACCTGGGGGATATGACTTTTTTTTTTTCCCATTTTTATTTATTGCTTGAAAATATCCATCTTCACATGACCTCTCTCTTCTTTCCTAGCTGGTTAAAACCCACAATCTGCTGACAACCAGGAATTACATTTTTGGGTACCACCCACATGGCATTATGGGCTTGGGTGCCTTCTGCAACTTCAGCACAGAGGCCACAGGTGTCAGCCAGAAATTCCCTGGGATCCGGCCGTACCTCGCCACCCTGGCTGGCAACTTCAGGATGCCCATTTTGAGGGACTACCTCATGTCTGGTGGTGAGTGCAAACACACTGAGCTCCTCCTGCTCGGGCCCTGGGCTCTGAGCTGGCTTCCCCTCTTCAAAGTGACCACTTCCCCTGGCAGTGTCACTCAAGTGTTGCTTTCACAGAGTTGTCAAGAGGAAGCTGTGAATAAATGTGAGAAATCTGGTTTAGTGGAAGGTGGATGATCTTTAAGGTCCCTCCCACCCCAAACCATTCTGTGATTCTATGAATGTGACCAGTTTGGGCTGCAGTGACTGCCCCTCAACTCAAGGGTACTCTTGTCCAAAGGCATCTTATGCCCTCTTCACCTAGCCACACATCTGGGTGCCTGCCAGGAGTGCAGAGTCTGGGGCATTCCATGGTTCCACCTGTTCAGAAGAGCCCCTGCCCTGAATGTATTCCTAGAGAGGGGTCACAGGGATTAGGAGTGAATGACATTAATAGGTCTGTTCTAATGGGTTCCAGGATTTTAATGCTTGTAGGTTATGGCCTGTGTTTAAAGCCTTAAAAAAGTGTTCTTGTATGGCCTGAGCTTCCTTTTCAGAGGTGAGGAAGAACATTTACAGACATAAAATGACAGCCCCGTACCATGTTTTCTGTTCCTGGAACTGATTCACCAATAAATGACTTTAAAACTGATCTCTTCATAAAGTAGCATGGCTAGGAAGAGCATAGGAAGGGCTGTATCTGACTCTGACTTGTTAGGATTGACTGCTTCCAAGACTACTGCCTTAAATTGGTGAGAGAGGTAAAACTAAATCTATCTGATGCAGAAAAGGTTTGTCCCTGCCTAGAAAAGGTAATATCTCAAGCTGGTTTTTATCTTCCTGTAAGCTGCTTTGTAAAGTCTGTAATTTGGGAATTCCTCAGAACAGCAGTGCATGAAAGTTGGATCTACTTTCCAGGCTGTCGTTCTTCTAACCCTAGTGATGTGTTGCTTAAGTTTCCATGCAGCATCAGCTTTCCTATGCTTTGAAAAGACATGTTTAATCTGCTCAGTGTGACTGGCAGGCAAACCTTGTGGCCAGCCAGCCAGAGCTGCTCCCCTCTCTTTGGAAGGACAGTGGAAGCAGACATTGGCAGCATCACTGTTGACTTGGCTATCCCTGAGCATTGTGCTTAAACCAGTGGGGAGTTCTGCTTCCTCTGTACTTGGGAGCTGAGCAAGGCTATGGGTGTGACAAAGTTAACTTTCTGAAAGCCATAGTTTGTCTGCACTTTCCTACCCTAGAACTGAAGAGTGATGCTACAAAGGCTTTAACATCACTGTTAATTCCCTCAATCCTTGTTTTGTGGATGAACCCCTTCAGGTGAAATTCTAACACGTCCTAATGCTGTACCAATACACAGTTAGTTGGTTTACAACTGCTGACAACTTTTACAATATTTTACAGCATACTAGAGGTTAGGGTGCAGCAGGGATCCTGTAAGGCATGAGAGGATGCCCAGAAAATCCTCTATACTGTGTGAATGTCCTAAAGGGCAGAATTCAGCAATTGTCACTTGTCCCTGTGTCTTGTATTTTCTGGAGGCAAGATTTGGTGCTGTGAGCAGCAGGAATCTCCTGCTAACAACTGGGAACGGGCTGGACATAAATCCGTGCTGACCCACTAGCCAGGGCTGTGTTTTTAGTGTGGAGAAGGGGAGGAGGATGAAGGCTGGAGCAGTGAGCACAGCCTGAGCTTTTCAGAGGAAAAGTGGTCAGAGTGCTGAAAAAGAGTTTTTCATCTTGCAGTCCAGCTGATCTGTCTCAAGCATGGTTTGCTCCCCTGTTGTCTGGAGCTGGGATAGCTGTTCATCTTGGTGCCCAGATAGACATAAAGGCCTTCAGAGTTGCTCCATCTAATTCCCCAGGGCCTGTTCATCATTTAGTTCTTGGTTCAAGTAATAAATGCCATGAGATGTGCAAAATCAGCTTCTAAAATTAACTAGTGTAATGCTGTCCTTCCTAGGGCAGTGACCTGAAGCACTCAGGTCAGATGTGTTGTGTGATGGGAATGTAAATGATGGTATCTCACTTCTCCTTGGCTTATCCTCCCTAAAAATGTGAGGCAGGAGCAAGCTCTGGCAACAACTGTAGGATAAAAGCAGGAGTTAAAAGTGCAGAGAATCAAATTTCTTAGCATTTTTAGAAATTAAAGGTACCTTCTTTCACTGGGTTTTTATTTCCCTGGAGTGGGGACTGGTGCTTTAGGGCAGGGATTGCTTTGTAGTGCTGAAGAGGAATCCTGTTCCTTTCAGTGTGGGTTAGAGGGAAAGACCTTCTCAGAATATGGACTATGCACTCAGTCCCCTATATCCTTTGCTTCCCAGGACATCAAAGGATTGCATTCTTGCCATCCAAGAACTTTGTTGTTTCAGGAAAATAAATATTTTTTTAGAGTGCATTCGTAGATCTGTTTCAAAGGCTTGTCCATTTATTCTTTTTCTATCACTAAAATATTTTCCCAAAGGACAGCCTATTCCACTTCTTAGTGCTGCTGATGAATTGCTCACCTTCAGACTCTCATCCACCAAAATAACACAACTGGTTTCCTCCCCCATAAAGGTAAACCAGATCCTACTGTAAAGTTCACAGGGAGAGGTCTGACACAATTGCCTTTGGCATCACTAAGTGCAGAACAAAATCCTTACTAAAGTCTTTTGAGAAAGGAAACCTTTTCAGAGCTGCTGTTGGTGGAATTTATGATGAAGTCTAGTGCCCCAGATCTATGAACTGCTTGTTTAGTCAGGGAACAGGTTGCCTGATAACCCACACCATCCTCCGTGACCGCGGGGATGTTGGGCAATTCAGCTTGCAATCAAGGCATGAACTTTGTGCTGCAAGTGTGGCTGATGACTTCAAGTCCCCTCAGTGTCACAGCCTGACCCCTGTGTGTCTCCTGGCCCAGGTATCTGCCCCGTGAACCGGGACAGCATCGACTACATCCTGTCCAAGAACGGCAGCGGCAATGCCATCATCATCGTCGTGGGGGGCGCAGCCGAGTCCCTCAACTGCACCCCTGGCAAGAACTCGGTGACCCTGAGGAACAGGAAAGGCTTTGTGAAGCTGGCCCTGCGCCACGGGTAAGGGCAAGGGGCAGCCTCGGGGCTGGGCACTGCTGCTGCCCCTGGCAGGGGCTCTGGGGTCAGTGAGGGTGGCCCTGCTGGTGCAGGGGCTTGCACCAGGTGGCCTTTAAAGGTCCCCTCCAACCATAACTATTCTGGGATTGTGTCCCCTGAAGCAGCTGATGCCTTGGAGGGATTCTCTTACCTCTGGTCTCACTGTATTGTGAGGATGTTTGCCTGGAGTGTCCTCTGGCTCCTGGGACAGCAGGAGGCTCCCAGGGCACGGAGGGGCAGGTGTCAGGAACATGTTGCATCATCTGTGCTCCCCTGTGAGCCCCCCATGTGTCTGAAGTGAATTGGGGATATATGGAAGCACTGACTGCACGGTGTTCCATGGGCCCGTTGCCCATGCAATTCTCTTGCAAGCCTTAGAAGTGTATCAAGTCTCTCATGTACAGCCTGGCTGACTTATGTCAGTGCCTTGTGCTGCAAAAAAAAAAAAAAGCTCTGGGCAGTGATCTCAGCAGCTGTGCAGCCTGGCAGAGCCCCCAGCAGTGAGTGTGGGGCTGCAGTACAGCCTAGGGCTGTGGGGTCCTAAATCCTTCTGTCTTTCCAGAGCGGACCTGGTTCCTGTCTACTCCTTTGGGGAGAATGAGGTGTACAAGCAGGTGATCTTTGAGGAGGGCTCCTGGGGAAGATGGGTTCAGAAGAAGTTCCAGAAACACATTGGCTTTGCTCCATGCATCTTTCATGGCCGTGGCCTCTTCTCCTCCAACACCTGGGGCTTGTTACCTTACTCCAAGCCCATCACTACTGTTGGTAAGGTTTTGGTGTAAGCATGTTGTGTGCCTCTCTAGGGAGCAGCACACTTGAGCCTGTGCCATACCCCTGCTGTAGCTTGGTCTTGGAGTCCTGACTATAAAGCTGCTTTCCCTTCTATATGAAACCTCCTCTAGCTCCTTGTCAGCTATACTGGAAGTTTCTAGAGGCTGCAAGCCTTCTGTCATGTTCTGCTTCCAGACAGTTTTAAAAGTGAGCTCTTGGGGGGGGAAAATGCTGTAGCTGCTCCCTTCTCTACCCCCACACCCCTAGGACTGGCAGTGGGATGCTGTCTGACAGCTGAATCTTAAAGCCAACCCTAAAATTTGCATCTGAGTCTTCCAACCCAAAGCAGCAAGGTGGGGTGTGGAGTGTGTAGGGGAATACACAGGAACTGACTCTTGGTTCCTGCTCATTGCAGAGGGATTTATCACTGCTGTAAACGGAAGTGGGACTTCCCAGCCACCCTGTAGAGCAGAGGCTCTGCACTGGGGCACTTGTGTATCGTGTAGGTGTGATGAGGGCCCTGGTGGTGGGAGAGTTGTGCCTCAGAGCCTGCTAAAACTGGGAGGAACGGGGCAAACCTCTGCTGTGCCATGCAGGGGGCGTGTGCTGAACTGCCATAGCTGTGGCCATAGAGGGCAAACCTCCACGCTGTACAGGAGTGTTCACCCTAATGTGTGGATGTCCCCCTCTTTTTATCAGTTGGAGAGCCCATCACCATCCCCAAAATCGATAATCCATCCCAGAAGGAAGTGGACTTCTACCACAGCATATATGTGGACTCCCTGATCAAACTCTTTGACAAATACAAGAGCAAATTTGGCCTGCCAGAGACTGAGGTCTTGGAAGTCAACTGAAGGCAGTGGCTCAGCAGCACCTCCTTCTCTCAGAATCAACACATCTTCTCCAGGAGTCCAAGCTGTCATCATGTACTTGAAAGCATGTGTGGGTGTATGTGTCCTTCAAAGCAAGTATTTAAAGTATTGCTAGACCACTTTTAAAAATAATAAAGAAAGGCTTTACTTTAGATAAATCCCATTACAAACATCTTTTTATCAAAAAAAAAAAGGAAAAAAAGGAGGGAAAAAAAAAAAGCACAACTCCCCATTGCTGTGAGGATTAGGATGGGGGAAATGCTTGCCTTTGTAATCTGCTCCGTAATGCTGTTGGATGACCAGCAGTGGATCAGAAATATTCCTGGAGCTGCTGTACCCACCAGCATGAGCTGTTTGGGGGGAGCAGGATCCCTCTGGTCTCCAAGCCAAAGGCAGCAGGTTGGTTTGAGCAGCAGAGCAGTGTTACAGGAGTGTGGCACAGAGGGTCTGTTGAGGCATGCTTAGGTAGCACAGGGGTATTTCTGCTTTGGAAAAGCCCTTTCTGGAAGCACAAGGGAGGGTGGCAACCCCACTCGTGTGGCACCTCTGGCAGATGGTGCAGGAAACCAGATGAGGAGAGTCTGGGCCTGGGTCTGTGGTGTGCTGGGTGCTCTGGTGGCTGTGACTTCACCACTGTGTTTGGGATGCCAGCTTAGAAGCAGGTCTGTCGCAGGCTCTGCTTTCAGAGGCATGCAGAGGGAAATACAGGATTCCCCATGGCCCAAGGGTAAGCTCTGGGAGCAGTGGGATGGTGCAATCAGACCCTATAGGGGTTCAAGTCAGTGGGACTATTCACGCAGGTGAAAACTAAGAGTAACTTCTGCCCGAAGGTGGCTTTTAACTGTTCTGTCCAGTGAATGTAAAGGAGTAGCCTTTTCACACTTAGGATCTAAAGTGAGCTACTTTTGAAAGTGTTTATAACAGGTTTGTGTGGATGTTAACGCTGCTTGTAGTGAGATTACTTCAGAGTACAACGTGTTCATGTATAAACCTGAAACATTGCACTACTTGCATGTCTGACCTGCCTTTTCAACTGTCCAGTTGAGTGTATCTTGCTCAAAAATGTGCCTTTCTTTCATGCAAGAGGATGGTACTTCACATTCCTGGAATCTTGCCTCTAAATACAAATGTTCATCTGTCATATTTGATAGATTATTGTATTACAGAGTATCGATTTTTGTACAAATTTCTAGAAATAAACTTGGGCAAAAATAGTAGGCTGCCTTGGTGCCTTGGGTGTTGCAGTGCTGTGTGCCTGGTTTGTTACACAGACCTGCTTGGTGTGGTTGCAACTGTGCCTTGTCTCTTACGGGGAGAGAAGTGGTTGAGCTGACCAAAAGCAGACCTGGAACTGTTCAGCAAAAGGTGTGGATGTGGTGCCTGGGGGACATGGCAAAGTGAGGTTAGTGGCTGGACTCTTTCTCAGAGGTTTTTTCCAACCTCAGTGGTTCTCTGATGCCATTCTACCAGCTGCACTGCCCCTGCATGGGACACCCAACATGGTTTAAGCAAATCTTTGTGGTTTAAGGTGGGGGTTTGCCTGTGAGTATACAAGGAGCTAAGGCAGCCTCCATCTATGCACCTCCTTTACTGAGCAGGTACAGAAAGCTCAGGCACTTTTGCTCCTTTCAGCAGATTACTTTGGGGTTTGTTGCTGCCTGGATTGCATCCCTGGTCCCTAGCTGAGGGAATTCTTCAAGCCCCTTTCAGTACTTACAGAGGGCTTTTTAAAAACAGTGGCTCTTTGCATGGGTGGATAGTGATAGGGACAAAGGGCAATGGTTTTAAACTAGGGGAGAGATTTAGATGAGATGTTGGGAAGGACTTCTTGGCTGTGAGGGTGGGCAGGCCCTGGCAAAGGGTGCCCAGAGCAGCTGTGGCTGCCCCATCCTTGGAAGTGTCCAAGGCCAGGTTGGACAGGGCTTGGAGCAACCTGGGCTAGTGGGAGGTGTCCCTGCCCA
>JAWWTY010000001.1:15939228-15994917 GCA_035222235.1 Margarornis squamiger
GGAAGTGTCCAAGGCCAGGTTGGACAGGGCTTGGAGCAACCTGGGCTAGTGGGAGGTGTCCCTGCCCATGGCAGGAGGTGGCACTGAATGAACTTTAAGGTCCCTTCCAAGTCAAACCATGCTGGGATTATTCTTGTCAGAGCCCACAGCCTTCTAGCACTGGAGGTGCAGAGCGCTCCAGAAATAGCACCCAGTGCTGAAAAGTTCACGTGGGCTTTTTTGGTAAGGAGGGAGGGTTTAAGCTGTGGTCCCTGGGCTGGGGCTGGCCTGTGAGCCGTGGCACTGATCCAGCAGTGCTGGCTGACTTTCCCAGCCTGATGCTGCTGCTCTTCAAGGTGAAAGCCAAACTTACTCTTTGCCCTTTCCAGGCTTGGCCAGTGGGGTTTGGAAATCTCCTTCTCAAGGTGGTGTTGCTCCCTTCCCCTTTTCCTCACCCCCCCGTGGGATTGATCTGGATCTCCGTTTTCTGCTGTAGACATTCAGGTTGGGTTTGCAGTGACTCCTCTGGAAACGCAGGGCAGGGAAACCAGGGATGCTCTGCCGGGGCACCTTTAACTTTGGGATAAACCCCTAGGAACGGGCTGGGAACGAGCCGGGGGCAGGTGCTGCCCTCGTGCGGCCACCGTCAGGAACTACAGGGCAACAAAAAACCCCCAAACCCCAGCGTTTTGGGGGAATGCCAAGGGGCAACGCTGCGTTACCCTCTGCGTCAATGTTTTATCGATTTAGCCCGGGCAGCAGCACCAAGTGGAACAGCAAATGGATTTCTGCAGTGCAAGTCCTCAAAGTCCTGTGTACTGGAAAAGGATCCTCGTGAAAATGGCTCTATTTGGGAACAGCTTGATTAAATTGATTTTCCCTTTAAAGAAAAATCCATACCATTGCACAAACGGGCATTTTCCTGCCTGTTTCTGGCAGGGATTCAAGAGACCACCTTATGTGAATGAAAGGGCAGGAAACCAAAATCCCAGTGCAGGGATTTCTCTACTCTGCTTTGTGGTGTTCTTCTCTGGGCTGGGGGTGAAGATGTTTGAACAGATTACAAGAGGAGCCTGATGGGAAATTGAACTCCATCCGTGGTCTGATCATTCACTGGTTCCCTGGTTCCTCCCAGATCTGATCCATTCTTGTTCTGGAATGCTGTGGCTCCTTAACTCCAGCAAAAACCAGCACATCTAGAAAGTTTGTCTTTAAGAGCAAATGATTTTATTTTTTTTTTTTATCTGCTGACTCTCAAATCTGTTGTTGTTGGCCTTATTTCCAGGGAATGATGGATGCATGGATCCTAGATACTGGCAAATTTTAGGGATATTGCACTCACTTTTGCTAGAGGAGTCTCACCCACCAGTTACAGTGTATGTGAACCTGAATTTTTTTCCTTGGGAAAAGATATTTCAGCATGTTTATTTCTGCAGGGGGGATTGCAAATTAGTTTAGAAGTTGTTTGAATTAGCTTGTTAAACATCCAAACAAGAGCTTATTGTCCAAAAGAGCTGGAGAGGAGTCTAATGGCAGGGGGTTGTAAAAACTGCCTTCAGGAGAATGTTATTACCTCATCACCGTGGCCATAAAGAAAAGCTTTCACCAGGAAAAAGTTTTAACAACTCCAATAAATGTTCAAAGAACCTCACAAAAGCCTTTCGGTTTGAAAACAACACGAGCTGTTTCTCGATGGGTTGTGGTTTGAGTGTAGTAAAAGAATTTCTGCCACGAAAAGTCGAGCTGGGATCTTCCCAGGTTTCACGAGCAGGGCAGAGGGAGCAGAGGGGCTCCAGCCCTGCAGCATCTCCGGTCCCTCCTCTGGACTCTCCAGCAGCTCCAGGTCCTTGTGCTGGGGGGTCTCACCTCGGGGCCAGAGGGGCAGAATCCCCCCTTCCCTTCCCTGCTGTCCCTGCTATGGGACCAGCCCAGGGCACGGGGGGTTTGTGGGCTGTCCGTGCTCTGTGGGGTCACGGTGAGCTTTCCATCAACCAACCTTCTCAAATCCTTCTCCCCAGGATTGCTCCCAGCCCACTCTCTGCCCAGTTTGTGTCTGTGTTTGGGATTGCCCAGACCCAGGTGCAGGACTTTGTACTTGGCCTGGCTGGTCTTCGTGAGGTTCACACGGTCCCACCTCCCCAGCCTCTCCAGGTGCCTCTGGATGCTCCATCCCTTCCCTCTAGACAGTAGCCACACCACTCAGCTTGGGCAGATGGGGATGTCATGGATGTGGGACTGCTGTTCCATCTTGTGTGATAAGACCCCTCAGGGAACACCCACGGGGACATAATAAAGGTCACTTGTGATCTCCAAGACGATGCAGACAGATAAATGCCGGCCTTTTGATGTGGCTCAGCAATTCAAATGGGAGTTTCCCAGGGCGTCAGTGAATTCCACAGGGTCCTACCAACGCCAGGCACAGGCGAGCTGGGCAGTCCTGCTCCAGCATCGCTGCCTCCAGAGACTGCTCATACATTAGGGCTGAAAGGAGTCACTCCCCGGCCGCAGCCTGCAAATACTCTGCTTGAAACAGTCCAACAACCCTTATTAATTAATAATTTTAAGCCCCAAATGAATTATTATCTTGTAACGATTCAGGCATAATCTGGGTTTTGAAATGGCTCTCATTGTATTGAATGGTGAACTATACAAGGCAAGGACTAAACCTCTTTAAACTCATGAAAATCAGATGTAAATGTGAAACCACGAGAAACTCCTCATTTTATGGTACCCTTGGAAATGGTTTCTTATCATGCTAAGATAACCAAACCCAGAGAAAAGTCTGAAATTTAGAACGAGGCCAAAGTTTTAGCTGGAAATCTGCAGGGACTGCTCCAGAGCCATCTCAGCTCCACTGCTATAAAATCGTATTTGAATTTTCCTCTGGGGGGAATTTTGCTTTTTAGTCCCTGAATTATGGGTTAGAGCTCTCAGTCTACATCAAGCAGCAAATTAAAAGCAATCTCCATAAACAGGGCAGGTGAGCTGTGTGTTAAGTAACTCATTTGACTTTCCTAAACGTCACTATTTTAGGAAAGTTTTGAGATAATCACCTGCCTCTGGGGAAAGGAATAAAAATAGGAAAACCCCACAATGGTAATGCCCTGTAGACTTTACATCCACTGTGTTAGTGGCCTGGTTTGGTCTGGGATAGAGTTCCTTTTATTCCTAGTAGCTCATATGGGGCTGTATTTTGGATTTAGGATGAGAATAATGTTGATAACACATTTTTTATGGAAGGGGAAGGTGAAGAAGTAGAGGAAAGTCAGTCACAGAAAAGTCACGTTTCATGCAAGGATGGATTTTTTTCTTTTTTTAAAGAAAGGATGGATTTCTATTTTTTCTTTTTTTTATGTTTGCAGCAAACAAGCAGTGGCATCTTCACGCTGTTTCCATAAATTGCTTTTAGTGATTTACCTCAGGAAAAACTGTTCTTTCAGCTGTGATGTTCTCTGACTTTCTGTCTAATTCTGAGCTAGAACTAGTTTTGCTCACTGGAGGAAGCACTTCTCGAGAGGTTCAAAGTCAAAAAGCATTCCCAAAATTTCTTGATGATCATTTTGTCATTCTGAATGTATTTTTCACAGCTTGGACAAAGAAACCCCCCAGATTTCATCTTAAAGAGCAAGCTTTGATCCCCTAAGGTGAAGATGGAATGTTCAAAAGGAAGGAGCACATGTCTTATGAACCAGAAACCAGGAGGTGAATCAAACTGATACAACAAGTCCAAAATTACTACATTTGAACCTCCTGACCTCAATAACATGACTCAGGAGTCTGGACACTTGAAAATAGCACACTTTGCTATTGATATTGCTGACATGGTAAGGTTTTTTCATCACAAGTTAAAAATAGAGATGCCCTGGTTCCCAGAAGATCTTAAAAAAAAAAATAAAGAAGGCCACTGTTTTTAATCAATCTTCCCACTCAGAGACAGCAACATCCAGAACTCACACACAACTCCAGTCTTATGGTGCCCAAAACTTCAGCTGAAGGTATTGAATTCATTGGGTGCCTACATGTAGAATCAAAGCATTTGGTAAAAGAAGTCCACATAAGTGTGTCACTATGTGGCAAAACCATTTGGTAAAAGAAGTCCACATAAGTGTGTCACTATGTGGCAAAACAGGGAATTACCCAGGGGAAAAGTTCAGCAGCTGTTTTAACTCGCAGGAAACACTCTAGAGAAAGGCAGAGCAGCTGCAAGGGCAAGAGGAGGATGGAAGGGGATCCTGCAAGGTTGGCCAGCAAACTCCAGAAACCTTCCCCTCCAGTTTTCATTATTGTTCCTCTTTTTAACGTGTTCTCTGTCGAATACCCCAGGCCACAATGCTGGGGACAGCGCTGCTCCCACACGTGTCACTGCCCATGGGGAACTGCAAACCCGGGAGCGCTGCAGGTGCCTTGGTGGGCTCCCAGGGATGTCCCCATGGCGTGGGAGCCGTGTGGAGCGGGGGACAGGAGCAGAGGCAGAGAGGAGGAGCAGAGACCAGGCTTTGTGGCACTGCACAGCACGCTCAGCCCTGCCAAAGCCTCCCGGCGCAGTGGGAACAGGCATTTCCAGTGGCGCGGCACACGCGGGGCGGGCGCGTGGGGTCGGCAGCACAGGTGTGCCCACAGTGCGGGGACAGGTGTGCCAGTCCTGGCACTGCCATGGGGATGAGCATCTCCAGCGGGGCTGCCTGTGCCAGGCAGGTGCTGCAGGGCACGGCAGGCACCGGCGGGGCGCAGGGACAGGATCGGCGTGCCCGGAGCTGTGTGGTACGTGGGGATGGTGCTGCTCCGGGTGGGAATGGCCCCTCTGGCAAGGCTGGGATGGAGGGAGGGGCTGGGGGTGTGTGCTGGCTTTTAGGGGCTGTGGGGTGAGCTGGCATGGAGTGGGATGGGTTGGTCTGATGGTGTTGGGGTTGGGTGTGGGTTGGTTGGTTGGTTGGGGGTTGGGTTGGGTGTTGGGTTGGTCTGATGGTGTTGGGTTGGTTGGGTGTCGGGGTGGTTGGTGGGGCAGGCTGGGGTGATGTGAGGCAGCTGGATGTGCTGTGGGGGAGGTTGGTGTGATATGGAACAGGTTGGTGTGACGTGGGGCAGGTTCACAGAATCACAGAATATGCTGAGCTGGAAGGGACACATATGGACCATCCAGTCCAGCCCTCAGCCCTGCACAGGGCCATCCCCAAGGGTCACCCCCTGTACCCAAGAGGATAATCCAAACACTCCTGGAGCTCTGGCAGCCTGGGTGCTGTGCCCACTGCCCTCTGGGGGAAGAACCTTTCCCTGAGATCCAACCTAACCCTGACACAGCCCCAGCCATTCCCTGGGTGCTGTCCCTGGTCCCCACAGGGCAGAGATCAGTGCCTGCCCCTCCTCTGCAATGAGGTCTCCCCTCAGTCTCCTCTTCTCCAGCTGGACACCCCAAGTGCCCTCAGTGTCCTCACACCTTCCCCTCCAGGCTCTGAACCATTCTCATTGCCCTCCTTTGGACACTCCCGAATGGCTCAATGTCTTTTTTACCCTAACATGAGACAGAGGGATGTGATGTGGGCAGGGTGGCCTGTTGTGGGGCAGGCTGGTGCCACATGGGGCAGGGGATGTGATGTGGGGGAGTGAATGTGGCACAGGGGAGGTCCCCATGCCGTGCAGGAGGTGGATGTGGCACGGAGGGGCTGGATGTGACATGCAGGAGGTCCCTGTGTTGTGCTGGCAATGGGTGTCGCACTCGGGACGTGGATGTCACACACATGAGGTGAATGTTTCACTCGGGAGGTGTATGTCCCATATAGGAGGTTATGTCCCACACACGAGGTGTCTGTCCCCCACACGAGGTGGATGTCCCACACACGATCTGTATATCCCCCACACGAGGTGGATATCACACACACAATGTGTATGTGATGTGTCTGTCCCCCACACGATGTGAATGTCCCACAAAGATGTGTCTGTCACATAGACGATGTCAATGTTCCCCACACGACGTGTCTGTCCCCCACACGAGGTGCCCCCTCCGGCCGCGCCGTTGCTATGGCGACCGCGCCCCCCCCCCCGCGCCCCCGCCCAAGTATTTCCGCCCCACCACGTGATGACAACAGCTCCCGCACACGTGACGGAGGGCGCGCTGTCAATCAAAGCCGTCTCCTCCAATCACCGCCCGCCTCTCCGCCCGACGTCCCGCCTTCCGGAAGCGGGTACTCCAATCGGCGCCGGCGCCCGTTCCAGCCGTTTGACAGGGCCGACCGGGAGGGGCGTTGATTGGCCTCGCGCTCGGCCAATCAAAGCCCTGAGACGCGGCGGCGCTCCCGCCCCCTGTGCGCGGCGGCCAATGGCGGGGCGGGAGGCGGCGCTGGCCGCGCCCCCCGGCACTGCGGTATTATGGCTCCGTAGCGGCGGCCGGGCCGGCGCCGCCGCCGCCGCCATTAACCCGTGCGCGCCCGGGGGCCCGGCACCCCGCGGCACCATGAGCTCGGGCCCCGGCCCCGCCGCGCTGCCGCCCGGCCCCGCCGCCCGCGCCCTGCACGTGGAGCTGCCCTCGCAGCAGGTACGGCCCGGCCTGCCCGCGGCCCGCGGGGGTAACCTGGGCTGGACGGGGGTGTTCCGTAAGGTGTGGGGTGTACAGGGGTGCTCAGGGGGTGCTCCCTGGGCTGCGGGGTGACCTGGGGTGCGCAGGGGGTGCTCCGTGAAATGTGGGGTGTCCTGGGGTGAAGAGGGTACTCCCGAGGGTGAAGAGGGGTGTCCCGGGGTGCTGCCTGAGCCGTGGGGTGTCCTAGGGTGCGCAGGGGTGCTCTCTGACTTGTGGGGTGCACAGGAGTGCTCTGGGGTGAAGAGGGGTGCCTTCGGGTAACTAGGGGTGTCCCCCCCCTCCCCGGGGGGCCGTGGGGTGCCCCGGGGTGCTCCCTGTCCCCCCCTGCAGTGCCGGGGGTCCCACACGCCGCCGTGCATTCCGCAGGGCCCTGAGGTGCTCCCTCTCCATCACATCCTTCCCTGGCCCGGCTCTGTTTTTCCTGTTTGCTCAGAGTTGGCTTTCGGTTCACTGGGCAGGCGTCCCACGTGTTAATTTGGGAGGGCGCTGGGAGCGAGGGGAGCCTGGGCCCTGCCTGAGGCTTCACCAATCCTGTCAAAGCCAGGCTGTGCCCTTTCCCCTCTGGCAGGCCCTGGCTTTGGTTGTGCAGGAGCTGCAGCACGAGTGGTGGAGGGGGATAATTAACCAAGCCTTGCTTTTCCTTAGAAATACTGTGAGTCTATACTTGGTGTTTGTGTCCATCGACTCTTACGTGGTACACACACAGTGTGAGTTACTTGAGCTATGTGTTGCCAGGTGGGAATATAAAGAGTTCCTGGAGAAAAATCAATAGGTGTCAGCTTGAAGTGGAGCTGTAACTGCCCCTGGGATGAACATGTTTTACCAGACCTCCACTTAGGGGCAAAGGAGGGGGCAGAGGTGGCTCTTGGCAACCAGACCCTGCTTTGAGAGCAAGTACTTATCCTAAAGTGGGCTTGTTCTATGTTAATGAACATAAACATAAGCACTGCTCAGCAGGAACTTTACAGGAGGCAGTAGATCCCCCAGGAGATCCAGTATGACCTTCTTTCTCCCTGCTGAATCTTTGGGTTTGTTCTTTCTCAGGCTCGTGCAAGGACCAAGTGAATGCTGCAGTGAGAAGCCTGAGTTATTAGTCATTGGACTTCCTTTGTGAAAGTGAGACCAAAACACAGGCTTTTTCTCCTGGGAGCAGAAACTTTTATAGGAGTTTGTAGGAGCAGAAACTGAGGCATCAATTATAGGATGTTCCAGTTGAGTAAATGTTTGGTTGGAGCCATCTAGGATGGTTGTGTGTAAATTGTGGCAAGTGTGAGGCTGTGTCAGAGGCCAAGGTATTGTTGTGCTGTGTGCTCTGCAAACACAAGGCCCTGCTGGGGGCCCTGTGTGCTGTGTCTGTGCCTGCAATCCAACACAGAGGCTCCCAAACTGCTGATAACTAAACCACCCTCTTTCCCTCCACTATCTGAGCTCAAAAGTCTGTTACTGAACTGCAAGATACTTTGAGGGAGCTCAGCACACTGGTGCTATTTTACTGCAGAATTGTGAAAAAGGATGGGAAAGTCATTCCCAGTTTCTTGTACCACCTCTGTAATGCCAAAATTTGGCTGATCTGAGCTACGTGGTGCTTTGTAAGACAAGGTAATTGTTTGCTACCTGCCAGCACAGAAATCAGCTCTGTGATTTGTTTCAGTAGGCAGTTTCTCTAGAACACCCAGTGCTGCATTTTTTCCCTCTAAGGACGAGAGCAGGATGGTCTGAGTCATGGCTATAAATCTCTAGAGACCAAACTCTCAACTGTGAACTCGAAGTAACTGCTTTTCATGACTGAAGTGACACTTTAGGGGCTGAAGTACTGAAGGTGTTGGTCTAGATTTAGTTATTCCAGTTACATTCACACTGATTAGAAAACAAAAGTCCTGCTAGTGGACACTTCTGCAGAAGTGAAAAGTCATGTCCAAAACCTTTTGCCACTTGTGTCAAACTGACTGACCTCTTTAACTTGTTTGGTGGTGGTAGGACAATGAGGCTGAAGAGTACCTCTAGCTGTCTTATGCATTTTTAAGAGGGAGAAATAGAGGATATGGCTGTAAAGAAATGCATCTGGTTAAGCATAAAATTCCTGGTTGAATCCCTTAATAATTGTGCCAGAATGTAATTTTCTTTTGCTGGAAGAGTGAGCCTAACAGAACTGGAACTGTGAAATAATTGCCCTTCAGAAGCAGCGATTCCTTAGGAATATCTCTTCCCAGTTGCTTGATGCAGGAAAATCAGGAGTGTCATAATAACTTAGGGATTTCTGAATTCAATCCTGTCATTATAAGCAGTTCAAAGCAATGGGGGACAGTTGGGGAAGCCAAACCTCTCAGACTCCTCTATCCTCAATGGCAGGGTCTGGACAAAAACGCAGCCTGAGCATAGAGAGCCAGTCATGCTGCAGTCAAATGATCTGATGAATGTGCCTGGGCTAATTGCTGGCCAGAACGGATGCATGGATGGCTGTCTGGAGACAGGAAAGCACCTTATTTGGGCTCCAGAAGCAGGGCCTGGGAAGGAGGGGTGGAGGGAGGTGGACCTGGTGCAGGTGGATGTGGTGGGAAGGAGGGCAGGGGGAATGTGCCACTGGGCACAGCTGTGAATGGGCTCAGACCAGGGGCCCAGTATCTTCGGTACCTTCAGTTCACAGACTCGAATCAGAGATTGTGATTGTCCTTTGTGGCTTTAAGCTCTTATTCCATGATCCTTCCCATAAAGAAGAGGGAAGCTGAGAACAAGGTCTGAATGGCCATAGAAGTGCAGATTCTGCCCGTTCTCTGGAAGTTGTTGTAGAGGAAATCATTCCATCAAGCTACATTTAAAGAAGGGGTATATACTAAACATTTAATGGTGTTTGAGCTTTTGGGATGTTATTAATTACATAAGCTTAATGTACATGCTTCAGAAACTTGCATTGCTGCCCTGCGTAACTCAGGATGCAGAGGAAGGGAAGTTGGAAGTGAAGTGAACTTTAAAGCAAAACATCTTTTTAGTTTTGAAAGTACTCCTGGCAAGAACTTCTCAGGGAAAAAAGTTCTTCTGGATGACAGGTACTTCTGGATGCCATTAATAAATAAACCCTTTTTTTTCAGCAATTGGAAGTGACAATCTGGTGTAATCAGTCCTGTGGGTGTAAGTCTAGATACTTGAGGTGATCCAAGTGAATAGAGATAAAGCAACATGAGAAGAGTATGTATCAATTAGAACAAGGCTGTAATTTCATGGTTTCTTTCTTTAAAAGTGCACACCACTCATCCACAGCATTTTGGGGAGCATGGCACAAAGGGGGAATTCAAAGTGCACTGGCAAAAGTCTTTGAGGGGTCTGGTGTGTGGGAGAAGTGAAAAAATTACTGTAGGGGCCCAGGGCTACACATGAATGAGACTTTCAACTAAAACAGTATCTTTTTTTAAAACAGTTTTACATAACTCTTGTTATATAGTCCCCTGAGTAATATGAAAACAAAGACTGACTCTTAAATATTTTACTTCCCCTTTTCTACTAAATAGTGAGGGGGGAAATCAGAATAGTGGATGGAAAGTGTTGTATTTGAATATTGCTTTCACTTCTCTGTGACACATCTTTAAACACTGAGTGGGAGGGAAGTGCTGCTCCAGTGAAACGCCACAGCAGGAGTGCTCTTACCCAGCTGTGTCCCTGCCCAGCTGTATAGTTGTTTAGTGTTTGTTAGAGACAAATTAGGAGGAAACAGTAGCTGAAGTTCTGTAAAGTTCCAGTTGTAGCCCAAAAGGTTGGCTGTTCCCCTGGGGCTGGAGTTTTGCCATCTGCACTGTACTGCCAGTTTTCCCTAAGGGATGCAGGTGTGTTCTGCAGAGCCAGTGATCTCTGCTAAGTTAGAGACAGTTCTGTCTGAAAGCTGTACCAGATCAGCCTTGATGCTTTATTTGGGAGATTTGTGGGGTGTTAGGGAATGTTCTTAATCGAGTGAAGAAAAGGTCTTGCTAGCTAAAGTCTCATTTATGAAGAGAGACTTACTGGTTTGTCCTTGGTTTGTCATCCAGCAACATGATAAGCATTAATATGTTTTAAGTTATTAATCAGCATATGCTGTTTGCTTTTGCAACCTGGTGCATCCTTAAAACTGAGTGCTGCTTTAAGGTCAAAAGTGTCTTTGCTTTGATTTTGTTGATGCTGTGGGTTCCATAAGGCCCTGTTTACTTTTTGTGTCCTTCCTTCTGAGCATCATCTTGTTTTCCATTGCTTAACTGGTACTCCCAGGTCATTCCCACAGCTAATATGGACTAATGCTGCCTTACCCAGTGTGATGTTAAGAGGCTTAAGGGACTTCTCTGAACTGCTGCAGTGTTACTGATGAGGTGGGACTGGTACCCTGATGTGCTTTTGTACCCCATGGCTTAGTTCCCATGCTGCGTCTAAGAGGCAGTTGGAGTTTTGGTCTTTCATCTTGGGAGTAAATACTTACTTAGACAAACTCAGAGAAAAATGTCAGTAAGGAAAGATGCTATTTCTGCTTCTTAAAGGTCTTGGTTAAAGATGGAAAGACTGTCTAGTTCCCTGTTATTTGTATCTTATATAAACACCGTCCAAGAGGAGCTTTGTCTGGCCAGCGGGCAGTGCTTGTAAGGTTTTCTTAATCCCAGTCTGGAGCAATTTTTTTAGGGTGTGCTGACAGTTCCTACTCCTTGGAGCTGTGGTGTTTGCAAGCTCCCTGGATCTGTCACCCTTGATGTTGTAGTCCCCATAACCAAACACAGCTGTTGAAACAATACACTGCCCAAGTCCCTGCATGGGCTCATGGTTTTGCTTTTGGACTCTTTCTGCTACCATTCCATTTGTGTTAATTCTGTATTTTGAGTCTTGTGTTGTCACACTTAACCAGCTGTCCTGTTTGTAGCCTGAAACAGAGTGCTGTATCTTCTGTACCTGCCCCTACTTTATGTTTTAAATAACAGGCTTTTTTAGTCTTTCTGCAGAGATGAGCACAAATTTTGGATGTGGAAATAAGGATGCAGAAAACTAGTGAGGTGTGTGAACATTGTGAGCTCACACTGAATATCAGTTTTGGTCTTAGTTGTCTCATTGGTTTTGAGCTCTACAAAAAGTGGTGTAGTTTTTCTACATGTGATTACGTGCAGTTGTGTTCCTGTGGTGCACCTTTGAACTGGTGCTGGCTTCAGACTGGTTCATAGTAGGCACAACTTTTTAAAGGCTCAGTTTTAAAAAGGCAAATGAGTCCTGAATGGCTGTTGAATGCCATCACTTGACGTGAAGAGATTAAGGTATGAAGGAGGTGCAATTACAAGGAGAGCCACAAATGATTCATTGAACTAATGGTGTCTGTGTAGCTTTGAGGGCCTTGCTGTCTTCCAATTGTGTTCTGGAAGGACAATAAAATAGAATTCACAAAAATTCCTTCTGGTGTTTCCCACAAAATTGCGTGTCACATACCTCTGCTTTGCTTCTGAAGTAGATTTGAAATCACGTGTGATTCTCCTGACTCTGAACTGTGGAAAACTGTTGAATTACAAACCTTATAAATCTTCCTGGCAAGTATCTAAGTTGCAGGATAAGCGTTCTCTTGTCCTACTATGGTTTTAAGCAACAACACATCTGAGGAGTTGAAGTAGTTAGTGAAAACCTGAGGAAGCGGGAAGGTATGACATTGAGGTCTGGAGCAGTGCTGTGATCATAAATAATGCTCATGTTGGCTAAGTGCAGACTGCATTTTGATAACTTCTTTTATTTTAGAGCTACAGCTTCTATGCTTTTTAAGACAAGGAAAAACCCACCCCACCAGAACCTGCCTGCTGAGAGCTACAAAGCACACAGAGCCCTGTGTGCTAATGTGTCTTAATTCTGACAAATATTCAGACACCCTAATAACTGGCATTGCAAGCTCAGGGCTGTTAAGTTCAACACCACTAGATTTGCTGTAGCAATGTTTGTGTTGCTAACTAATCTTTGCCTCCTGCTTTAATGCTAAAATAGTTGGAAGGATTTTCCTTGAATTCTTCCAGAGCTACTCTGGGTCATAAAGCAAGGAAGCAAGCTGGGAAACTGTCGGGAAAGCCAGGTATAAACACTGTGTATCATCTTCTACAGAGGTTAGGGCTGATTCTGATCTGTTAAGGATTCATGGAATTGTCTCCCTTGACAGAATCAGGAGTAGGACAACAGTCTGGGAACAGAGATGAACACACTGTCCTAGTGTGATAAAAGCTATCTGGTAGGGAGTGTGCTCCATTGAAGGCTAAGGAATTGGTGCTGGGATTGTGGCCAGTGTTGGAAGTCCTGTCTGGTACATCTTCTGGAGAAACAGTGGTTGCTTTGCAGCTCATCACCCTCTGAGAGCCCTGAGTGCTGATTTGCTTTTGGCAAATTCAGGCTTTTTAAGTAATTTATGTGCACTTCAACTTTGCTTGTACAGGAAGCTTTCCCAGCCTTCTTACGGTGGTTTTACCATTGTATTTAGACTTCAGGCAAAAGGAAATTTGTGGGTTTTTATTCTTTCCCCAGCACACTCCTTTTGGAATTAGAAACATTCTCTTGAACCTGTGATGCTTTTGCACTTTACATATGTTACATGGTAAGTCATGAGGAATGGGTGGATGGGAAAGCCTTTTTCCAATCCAGCCACAGAATTTTCTTTCTGGGCAATTGAATTGAAGCTTCAGTCTGGAAAATGCATTCCTGTTTACTAAGTTCTTAAAAAATCTGACTGCTCTCTCAGAGTTTCTGTACTTGCTCATGGTGGTGGGTGCAGGGGGCTCGCTGTCAGCCCATTATTAACTCCTGGGTGAGTTTTCAGCCTCACCTGTCCCAGAGGGGCTGTTTGAAGGCATCCTGGATGGTTGTTGCTGGAGGAAGCTGAACTGCTTTGTTGAAGTTCTGATGATGCTTTGAAACCTTTCAAACTGATTGAACATGTCCAAGTGCCTGCAGGGAGCAAGAATTCCTGAACAGCTTTGCTGACAGGGCCAGTGCTAAAGAGGGCAGAGCAGGAGAATGGGGGGAGGCAGATGTGGGGCAAAGAGAAGACAGAGCTGCTCTTTTCACAGCAGTGAGCCATTAGATCATCTCAGCTGCTCGTGGCATGATGGGCTCCATGTGACAAGAACAAGCTTTGCTGGTGCTCTGTTAATGGGCTGAGCTTCACAGGGGATACTTGGAGCCAGAGCCAGTGAGAATGGTGGGTGAGTACCAGAGACAGAGAAGTGCTGTTTGCCTGGGTTCTCGTCCAGCTTGGATAGATGACAGTATTATTTTTTCCCAGGGTCATCAGATTCTTGTAAAAGAATAATAAAGTGGTTAAGATGGAAGGGGAGTCAGAACTCCCTGTGCTTTTTTTTGCTACCCATTATGTGACCCTGAACAAATAATTATGAAATTCCATGGATACTTGAGGTATTCCTGTTCTCCTTGTGGTTCCATGAGCAGTCCAGACCTCTGTGTTAACAACTGTGCACTTCTCTCCCTCATTTGACTTATTACCTCTTCTTGCTTCCCTCCCATCTCTGCAGTGATTTTTATTAATGATAGCAGACTGTTAGACAAAAAAAGCAGTGAATGGCTCTGTCATTCAGTTTCTCAGGCCTGGAGGGAAGCAAAGGGTGGTGTCTGGATCAGTTTAAACGATTTAGAAACTGCAGTGTTAGTGTGCTGCATTTGTGGTGGGCACATCTGTGTGGCATAGGGAGCCGCACTGGAGGAACTTAGCCAGATGTTGAACTGGCTTCTGGTTTTGGGAGCTCTACCTCGGTTCAGTTCTCTGCCCCTCACCATGAGGCTGCACAAAGCACGTTGTGTGGGATGGGAGCAGGAGCAGGATGCTGAAGGTGGTATTTTAGGCAGAGGTGGTGAAAGATTGGTATCTTAGTGGTGAGGGAGCTAAATCACAAAGCGACCAGACAGTTTCAGTGCTTCAAACCTCAGAAGGCTTGGTAGACTGTCGAGTTCTGGGATCATCTGATGAAAAAGCAAAGTATTAACAAGGTTGATGATGAAAATACTTTATTCTGCAGCAGTCTGGTTTGTTTATGGCCTGTGGTAAATCTGGAGGGGTTCCCAGAAAGTCCTTGAATGGGAACACTAGATACATTACACAACTGCAAATAGTTCTTCAGGATGATGGAAACTGAGTGCTTTTCCTGAGTGAGAGAAAAGCCTCCTGGGTCTTGAGAGGAGCTGGTCATTTCTGAGCAGGGATGGTCAGGCTGCACTCTGGAATTCCAGGAGGCTGTTTTTCTGGCTCTGCAGGCACAGGGATGGAACCTGCTGGTAGGTTCTACTGTCACATCTCCCCTAAGGCTTTCCTGGGCAGTCTTTCTGTGTGTCTTTGGGATAGCTCTCTGCTTATAGCTTGTGATATCTTCACCCCCAGCAGTGTTTTTAAATATGAGCTGTTACTCAGGACTTCTAAGGGAAAATTAGTGGATCTCTTCTCCTGGTTTTTAGTAGTTAATCTTCACGGTAGAAGGGAGCACTAATTTCTTTCATGTGGGTCAATGCAGAGTTCCTACACAGAAGTTGCTTTTACTCAAATGCAACTCAGACTGGCAATTAAAGCAAATGATAACAAGGCCTGCTATGTAATTTCACTGCTCCATTAACTTTCTTGGGAATTGCAAAGGACTGGGACAATTGTAATCAAAGTAACTCGTGTCACAAACCGCCTAGAAGGAGCTGTTAAACCTGTTCTACTGCTCTGCTGAGCACGGATCCAGATATGCCAGCTCAGGCTGCATGTGCTGAATTCAGAGCTGCCTGAAAAGTTAAATACCCTTCCTAATGGTGTCAGTTCTGCTTGTCAGAGCTTACCTAAATCAGTGTTCTCCTGAAATAGAACCTTTTTTGCAGTAGGATATCTTATTTAGATGCCTGATGTAGTGTCTATGTCTTCAGTCCTGTATTGCTGGTAGACTGTCAGCTGTTTGAGGAGACAGCAGTGAAAATAATCTTTGCTCATCTGCATACTTTGCTTATTTTTTTTTTTTTTAAATGAAAGCAAATCCTGCACTATCAGCTTGCAAACACACTGGCCTTTTTGAAGTTATGTGACTGGTGAGGCTGCCAAAGCACTTGGAGTGTTTTTTAGCACTGGTATTTTGATTTTTAAGCTGGGCTTTCTGAAATGGCTGTTCTGGCTGCCGAGCATCTCATCTGGGAGGGTACCTTCCTCTGGGTGAAGATTTCTTGATACTTTTATAGAAAGAGCAAAACAGCTGAAACTTGTCTCCAGTGAGAAGTGACCACTCTTGAGCTCTTCATCTAAAGGGAGGAAATGAAAGGACTCTGGATTATTTGCAGCTACTTTATTCAGTGTGGAGGGTGATGCAGCACTGGGGTCTGACAGCATTTGGCTCGTGCCAGTCATAGCTGAGCTGCAGCACAGTGGGGTTTTTGTTTGGTGTGTCCCAGCATCTCCAGCAAAAAATGATATGAGACACATAGGAGGTAACACTTAATACAGGTTTACAAATTCCCTCAAAATAGTATTTACTGTTTGTTCCAGAGCAGCTGCAAGCCCTTGATGAGGGATTCTAGAGCCCTTTTGAGTTGTCTTTTGAATATGTCTTTGTAGCTGATGGTCTCCTGGCTAAACTAATTAGCTGTGGTCAGGAGAGGTTAATTGACTCAGCTGCCTCTGGAGAGTTCTGAGGAAATCTGAGTAATGCAATGTGATATCAGTGACAGTGTAGTGGGCAAACTGGAAGGCTTATTTTCAGGATCCAAGTCCCTCTGTCATCGGGAGCTCACATTAAAGCCTGTGGATGATGGAACTGTGAATGTAACTGAGAGTTTGTTCCCTGTCAGCTGGGCTGAGTGGACAAGCAGGGGCTCAGAGGGAGGAGCAGAGTGCTGGCTAAGCTGGAGGTTCACAAAGACATTGCCTGCCTCATGTTGAGTCCTGAGCTGTGTTGTGTTCTCACAGCCCCAAAGTTAGTGGTCCTATTCCAGCTGGGTTGGGAGGAGTGAGACTTTAGGGTAAACTCCAGACTTTGAAGGCTGCAAAGAAGTAACAAACCATGGAGATAAGGACTTCGCTCTTGTCCAGAGCTGCAGGTTTAGGTCAGGATGCTTGACAGCCTTTTTAACCTCATTGTGCATAGTGAATGAGGAGAAACCTCTTTGGTTTTGCTTGAGGTCTGATCATTGTCACACACCACTTAAAGCAGGCACACAATCAGTTTGCAATCCCAAAGAGACCTGGAGAAAGTTGCCTTCTTTTTTAGGCGCGATGCGGGCTCTTTGGTTGGAAAGGGTTTTAAACAAATCATGTCAACAGTGAAGGGCAGAAGGTGCATGGTAGATGGCTTTGTGTGCTACTGAAGTGAATTAAAGGGGAGATGGCACATACAATTCTTGAATCATTTTTATAGGGAGTGCAATGCGTGTTCAAAACCTTTACTTAAAGAGTCTTTCAGTTGCTCATAAAAACAGCCACAGAAACTGCCCAGCTTAGGTGGGAAATAATGTTTGAGGTCCACGAGGCTTTTTTTAAAGTGAGGCTTAATCTTCTTGTTGACATTTGTGATACCAGTTTCTAAGAAAATAAGACCATGTAGTCCCAGAGTTAAGCAGCTTAGGAGGTTTTTTTGTTTGTTGGCTTTTTTTTGGTTTTAATTTCGTAGTTCCTGTGTATATTAGAGGTACCTGGGCATTCTGTCTCAGACTGGTTTTAGCCTAACTCACAAGCAGACTTTGCAGGAATGAGTCCATCAGTGATTTTGAGTCTGTCATCTGACCAGGTATTTAATATTCCTCATATATATCTAGGAAGGAAAGTAATTAATGGTATTAAGTGATATAAAGTGTCGTACTGTGATTCCAGAACAGATTATGGCCTTTCGGCACTTGTTAAAAGCCTTTTAGGACAAACTGCAACTAGGAAAGTTGTCTTTTGGTTTCAAAAGCATGTAAAATCTGCTTTTGGTCAATCACTTTTAATGTGGATTCAGATTTACAAGTGAATAAGCTTTTGGAAAAAAGAATGGTGTGTAAGATGAACTGTGAGGTAAAAGGATGCACTGAACCAGTTGTTTGAGGCTTATAGGTGGCTTGTGGTGATGCAGAAAGGATGTGGAGCTGTTTGCCAACATCCCCGTGGTAGGTGGGCGAGAGACTGGGAAAATATGCCCTTGAAGGGTTTGGTGAGAACTGTCTGTATGGGAAGGGGCAGTGTGCTGGGTGCGGCAGTCATGGGAGGCTGTTAAAATAGGAACGAACCACAGCGGAGCAGTGAGTGAAGAGTGTCAGTCCTACAGAGTTGCTTTGTTAACTAGAGTTACATTTAACAAGAAATTAATAATGTAAAGTATTTGTCCAAGGTTAAGGGTGTGGTGTGCTTTGAAGCTGAGGACTTAAGCCACAGCTATTAAAGTTGTTTGGCACTTGGAGAGAGATATTGATTAAATCTGATTATTTGCATTGAAGGTACAGTATTGTAACAAAGTAACTTAATGTTGAAGTTGGAGGAAATCACTTAAAGATTTTAGTGATACTTTTTAGTGTATTCAATCCAAGAGAAAAGAACTCTCTTATCCAAGCAAATTGCAGTGGACAGACATCTCAAATTTCACGGTGCCCTTAATTTTCCCTCACAGTCTTGATATGTCTTTCTGATGTGTTGTATCCAAGGCTGTTAGAGCAGTTTGCAGGATTCCTGTGAAATCAGGAAGCTTTGTTCAGCCAGGTCCTTACGGCTCTGGATTAGGTGTGGTTTGTGTTGGAGCTCTTTGTCCACTAGTGCTTGTTGGAAATAGCTGTGGCTGGGCAGTGTTTCCAGTGTGATGATGGGGAACATCTGGGGGATGCTGCTGCTGTGCTTGGTGCTGAGTGTCACACATTTGGACCTGCTCAAATAGCTGGGGTGGTTTAGACAAGTGGAACAAAAATGATGTAGAGGACACGAGTGAGAAGAGCTTGTCTTGTCTATCAGTGTTGCTTAATCCGAGCTCATAGGTGCTCGTTGCTTGGCTGGATCCTCTCTGTTTGCACTCAGCAGGGGTGTTTGGTGGGATTTCTTGTGACAGCAGTGCTTTGAGACAGAAAAGCAAAAGGGTTCAGTTTCCATCTAAGGAAGCTTTTTGACTGTTTTGGGTGTTTCCCTCATTCCTCAGCGCCGGCTGCGCCACCTGCGGAACATCGCTGCGCGCAACATCATCAACAGGAACGGGTTCCGCCTGCTGGACACCTACTTCACTCTGCACTTGTGTGACAGCAGCAAGATTTACAAAGGTAAGCCAGCCTTGCTGCCAGTTAACCTTTGAATCATAGGGACTCTCCTGCCTCTTTTTGCCATGCCAACCTGTGGCCATTATTTACACCCCCTTTGCTAACACTGCAAAAGAGCTCTTCAGTTTCCTCAACTTCCCCAGAGCTCTCAGTGGGGGCAAGCAGGGCAGATGACAGGTTTGGCAGAGTCTCTTAAATCAGCCTTGCTTTGTCATTGCTCTCCCCTACTGATAACTTAAGGAACTGGGAACTTCCAAGGGTGCAGAAAAGTTAGAGGGGTTTGGAGCCTTAGTTGTCTTTTGTGGGGGAAGGTGTTCCACTTGTGCCTCCCAGTTATCTTACAGAGCACACATCAGCACTTACTGTTAGCCCAGTCTTCCAGCAGTAGCACTGTGAGCCCATGACTTGGAGCACTCTGGCTCTTCTGCTTTGGGTAATTGTGTGTGGGTGTCACATCTTGTGTCTTTGCTCTCCACTGCAATCTGGAGTTCTTCATTGTGCAGAAATGTTGTTAGAAATATGTTTTGATGCTCCTTTTGGTATGATCAGTAATAGCTGGGGGTGAATTCCAGTTTTCTTCAAGTTTTTATTTTCGGCTGGCGTAGTTGAATCTTGTTTGTTCCCCAAGGCTGCTGTTTTAGGAGGATAAGAACACAGAGCTTGAGCTTGCTCCCTGGATTTGTGGCTGTTTGAACCTCTCACTGTTTTATAGGGGCTGTTCTGCACTCCCTGAAGTCTTTATCCTTGGCCTGCCATGGGCTGGGATGTTGTGCCAATTCTGTATTCCAGCCTCTAGAGCTGTCTGAAGACTTGCAGCTCTCCCTTGGACTGGGAAGGCCAAGCTTCATGTGTCTGCAGTTCTTATTCCCATTTAAATAGAGGGTTGTTGTCACCTCTGCCAGGTAACTTGGCTGTTCCCTCTCCAAGCTGCTGGAACAGGTCACCCTCTGTCCAGGAGAGCTCTGCAATTGGTGTGTCTGAGCTGCCTGTCCCAGGAAGGTGTTGGGTGACAGACCTGTCACTTGGCAAATGGCATCCAAATATTGCTATGGACTGGGGCATGTTCCTTCCCCAGAAACCAAAACCTTGGGTATTATCATGGGTATGAACATGAAATGCTACATTTAAATAATGACTTGAAGTAATTAATTGCAAAGGAGTAATTTTAGTCAAAAGCATGACTGCATTTCCAAGTCTTTCTCCTGAATCTGTAACCAATACACTGGTCCCACTAGCATTTGTCTTTTGTGGGTATTACTTATTTTAGCTTTTCCTGTTTGAAGTACTAAGATTTGTATCAGCGTTTGAGCTAATCTAAAGGTGTTTTTTTTACTCATTTTTCTTTAGAATTTTATAAGAGTGAAGTGATCAAGAATTCTCTGGTAAGTTATTTTAATGTGGAAAAACTTGCTTTTAAAAATTGTGTATTTAGTGCAGTATATGGATTTTTTCTGCTTAGTAATGTAACTGTGTCATGTGTCTTTCCACTCTTCAGTTCTAGAAACATCAGGTTGTTCTCCTGCTTTTCAGGTGCTTTTCATGAGGTTGGAATAGGGAATTACTGAGTAGTAGAAATGCTGATTTCTTTGAACATCTGTGTGTTGTGTAGAGGAACAGTAAGGAACGTGTACCTGGATATATAAACATGTGTATTCATTGAAGAGCTAATAGCTGTAAGAAACTAAAGTAGGTAAACATCTAGGATTGTCTAGATTTCCCAGTTTAGATCAGTGGAGGCTGAAACTGAACAGTTTATTACAACTGGGAAGAACGTGAACAAATATGTCAACAAATCCTGTAAACTAAATTATTGGGGACTAGATCAGCATTTACCTTTTGCAGTATAAGCTATACCCTGGTTTTCAGAGGCTGAATTATAAGTGGCAGAAGAATGTTACTTCCACTTTGAAATTCCCTGATTTGGCTGAAGTGAATGAGTAAATTCTGAAGGAAATTCTTCAGTGTGTTGTAATGGAAGGAGGCAGAGCCCCCTCTCTGTTTCTGGTGTAGCTTCTAACCCAGGCATTCTCTCCAGAGAGCACAGTAGGGAAGCAGCACAGCTTGTTGTCTTCAGCTCTGGGTGAACCATGAAATGGCTGCTGTTCCTCTGTTTTAAGATTTTTTTAAAAATTTTTGATATGGACTTTGCTACTTTCTGAATTGTCAATTTTTGGATTGCTTTCAGCTTGTTTAAATTGTATTTATCCATTCTTGAACACTTAGAATCCAACATGGAGGAGTCTGGACTTTGGATTAATGCCTGATCGTCTTGATACCTCTGTCTCTTGTTTTGTTGTGAGGATCTGGGGTGGCAAGAAGGAGCACTTCCAGCTTTTGATTGAGTGGAAAGTCAATCTTGATGGGCTAAAGTACTTGGGCCAGCAGGTAATGTGAAAACAGTTTTTTTTCTCAACTTTTTACTTGAGGAAGCAAAACATCTGGATGAATTAATTTATATAGAATGCTAAAAAAGGAAATTCATGTGTTTGAAGGCTGTATTTTAAAGTTTGATTGCAGATATTCATGTTAGTTTACCTCAGAACTTTAAATCATAGAATCCCAGAAGGGTTTGGGTCAAGAGAGGCCCTTAAAAACAATCTAATTCCAACCCTCTGCCCTCTTGTTTTAGGTAATATCTTGTGAAAGCTGATTCCTCTGGAGTGGTGTTACCTCTGATTAGTTTCCAGGTCTCTTAGTTATTTTAGTCACCTGGAAACAGGAAAGATACTCTGGCCAGTGTTTGTGATTTCAGGGTAGAGTGGCTGCTGCTAAAGCTGTGAAGCAAACGCCTTTTCCATGGTTAAACTCAGTTTTCCCTGAGATTTTTTTTATGTGCTTGTAGAATTACAGGTGATTGCAAACTGCTTCAGGGTGCTGGAGCAGTTTGTGCTTGTTTGCTGTGTGAAGTTGGAGTAAGCTGGCTGTGAACTGATTTGCTTCCTTCCCTTCTTACAGATTCATGCAAGAAACCCAAATGAGATTATTTTTGGTCTCCATGATGGTTATTATGGAGCTTCATTTGAACAGAAGGTGAGGGTATCTTATGTTTGTTCTGGCTTGTTGGTACTGGTGACAAGCTGAAATTCAACTTGTAAGCTTCATTTTTCACACTTGGATGCTCAGAACATTAAAATGCTTCGTTTTGAGAAAAAATACTTCTTTGACATGACAGATAAGAAGTATTATCTTGCCTCGGTTGCATGGATGTCTGAGCTATTTTGAAAAGACTTAGTGCAGCATTTTAAGCCCTAAAAACCTCTGGTTACTGAAAATAAACTCTGACTGTATTCTTTGAGACAGACGTTTCATTCAAAAATAGAACATATTGAAAATGATGTGACTGTCAAGACTCATTTTCTTGGCAAATATAAAAACACATTAAATTTTGGTTATTGGTCCAACACCCAGAGTTTGTAGCTCCTTCATGGGAAGTCATTTATTTGCTCTGTTTCACCCCAAGTTCTTTTTTCCAAAGGACCTGCTGTAGTACTGGTGCCTGTCCAGCCAATATTGTCACTGATTATTACCTCTTTGATGATGAAAAAGTTTAAACTTGCCTATAGCAAATAGTGCATCTGACAGGTTTTTTTTAATCCCAAATGGCTGGAGACAACACTGTGGTATAGATAGTTTGTGTAGGGAGTCCCTGGCTGGAGGGAAAATGCCTCCTTGACACACAGCATATGCATATTGCTTTCTTAATTATTTTTTTATCAGTTAGATCCTGGCACTTAATTATTACAAGTCATTATTTAGGTGTGACCATGTTTTTGGTGGAAAGGAATGCCTGTGGTTAACACAGTTGTGTGAGGAGATGTTAAGATTTAAGTGCATTTCAACACCTGTGTGGAAAGAGCCTGTTGAGGCAGCGAGGAATCCATCTGTAGGCAGGGGCTGTGGGACTCGGAAAGAAAGGCCTTTTGCCTGCAGTCCATGCCCTTGCTGACAGTGCTGCCAGGTGGTTTGACCTACTTAGGATTCACTTTATCATCTGAAGGAACAGTCCCGAGTTTGTGGCTTTTCTAGGAATGTGTGTGGCTGTGCCTGAGCTCCATATCTGACCTCTGCAGTGGGAGGAATTGCTCTTTGGCTGGGACTGTTCTGTCCCTTTGTGCAAAGCGGACACTTTGGGCTCTTAAAAATGACATTTGTTTTGTAACTTCCACAAACTCCTTCATGGCACTCAAAACTAAGATTGCTTTGATCTTTTAAACGTGTCACTTGTGGTCTCTGGCATGTTCCTGAGTGGGCTCTCAGGTGTGGGGCTGCAGAATGGCAGCACCATGAACTGCATCCTTCAGTGCCTAAAGTTCAGACAGTTATGGATTGCAAATTCAGGAAAACGCACTCTGTGTCTAGAACATAGATAAAGTGACAGGTCTTTTACACCTTTATAGGTAAAAGTGTTGTTATTGCCACCTTAGGTTGTTTCTACCTACCCTAAGATTAAGATACATTTAAAATACATTAAATGCAAGATCACTTATTCAATCACAAGTGTGTGCTTTTAGTCAAGATGGAAAATTGTTTGATTCTTAAATTGCAGTTCTTTCTTTGCCTTCAGGATCACTCAGGAACCTTGAAGAACAGTCTCCTCCAGGTGGATCAGAACTGTGTTCGTAACTCTTACGATGTTTTCTCTTTGCTTAGGTAAGGGTTTGGCTAATACGCTGTGTAACTATTGTGACTTCTTTCATTTGTGTGTGGAAGGAGCCTTTCTGAATCTAAAAACTAAGTCCTGGTGTGGCATGTATGAAGGAGTTTTGGGGGTCTGGCCAGTTTCCTGTTGGTGGCAAGGACATGATGGGCCTTGGTGTCCGTACATTCTGTGCTGGTCACTGGGTTTCTGCCACGTGGATGTTGGAGTGCTCTGAACGAGGGCTGGCTGTGGAGCTGGACATGGACATGCCTTGTGAATGTCAAAATCATGGAGCTTCTCTGTTGGAAAGCTTTTGTGGAAAGCCCCTGCTTCATTCTCCTCAACAGCATTAGAATTTCTTTAAATAAATGAGAACAGAGTCAGGGCGCAGTTACTCCAGCATGTGTGTGACATCATAAAGGTTACAGTGGCTCTTACTTTTGGGGGGTTACTTAGATGTCTCTGGTGGTGAAAAACATGAAATGCTAATAAAAGATAAGCAAGATATTCTTTTTAAGATCTGCTTTAATTATAACAATTCAAGAATGTTAGTTGTGGAGAAATAAAATTGAGGTCTGCCACAGTAAGCAGGTTGGTTTTGAGGAATCTCTGTGTAAAAGGCATTTTACAGGACAGGTTCTGCAGTAACAGCAGTAGGTGTGCTGTAAAGGAAACCCTTGATAGAGAAATGTTTAATATGCGTTTGAATATAGTTGGAAATGCATTTGACTTTTTTTTTAATCCCAGTTGAATCCATTCCATAGTGTTGACAGTAGGTGTCAGTATTGCCTGTCTGAAGAGAGTGGTAGGAAAAGTTAACTCGAGGTTGCTTATTCAGAATTCCTTACTTTATAAGCTCCCTTAACGTGTGAATGTGCTGTTTCTTGATTCTGTAAAGCATATTTAAGCTGAAGGCTACTTTCTCAGTGTCTGTTTCTGTGCTCTTAGTGGGAAACAACCAGGGGGATGTCAGGAAGTTCTGGTTATGTTCTGGCACAGACCATGAGAAGAGAACTCTTGTGCTACCAAACGTTGTCTTTGTTAAATAGCAAGAAGAAACATGGGCAGTTCACCCTGATAGCTTTATTTGTGTGTTTCACATCTCTCATGCACCTCCATGTGGTAAGAACACACTCCAGAAAACCCACTCCCTGTTGTACCAGCTGGCCCTGTGGAGCCCTTGTGTGCTCGGAGCTGTGGTCCCGCTCTGGATATGCCAGGCTCTGTTTCCTCAGCTGTGGTGGAGCTCCCTGCCTGGGTGCTCACCAGTGCTGCTCTGAGCCCTGGTTACTGCCCAACTGAGAGTCCAGGCTCAGTCTCTCCCAGTGCCTAAGCATGCTCTTGGGTTTAGCTGCTCTTTAGTCATGCCTCTGAGCCAGGACACCCTCCTTTCTTTTTGCTTTGTCCTAAAAGGAGCATTAACCAGGCCTGCTGCTGTTCATGTTACAGTGGGTTCCACACACCCTGTCAGGGAGTTTACATTGCATTGTCCTGTCCCAGCAGATGTTAAAGCTGTGATTTGTGACCGTACTTAGGTGCTATTTTTGTCTGATTCCTTCCTAGCTAGGACAGTTCTACAGGAACTGAGGTAGAGTCCTCTGTGTAGCTCAGAATTCTTTTGATGCCCTTTCACATTAACTCTTCTTTCTTACAGCTCTGTTTTCTGGCCTGCTGCTTACCTTTGAGCTAGATATCAAAAAAATGGAGATGGTATTTAGTGTCTAGTCTCTTTTTGTCAAGTGCCCTTTTTCCTCTACAAAGCAGTGTGGTTTGCCACCCCCTCCAGGAGTCCAGGCTTGAATAACCAGCCCATGGATTCTTTGGAAAGATAGTTTATGTGAGTGTTCCCCTCAGAGCAGGAGAGAGAAATGGGCATAATTGGAGTTGGGATTCATTTGATTTCATGCCCTTTGGGAGGGGATGAATTGCTGACTGCTGCCCTCTGTCCATTGGCTGTAAAGGGAATAGGGAGGTGTCTGCACCATCAGGGTTTGCATCTGGCCACATAAATCCACATAAAACTTCTGAAGAGTTTCTTATGATATTTGTCTGCAGGAAAAATTCACAAGCTGCACGTGTGGTTTCCTAATGTTTTCCCAATACACATGAATATGAAGAACAGCTTGTACTGGCTTTATTGAAACACCTCGAAAAGGCAGCATGTCCTGGGGATGGTGGGATCTGCATCCCGGTTGCTCTGGTGGCACTGTGATGCCACTCAGAGCCACAAATGATGGAGAGAGCAGGTTCCCTTGAAAGGCTGCACGGTGAGAACTTGCATGCCTGAGCTCTGTATCCCAACTGCTTTGGGGGCAGAAGTGATGTAATTGTTTTCCTCAGAACTGAATAGCTGAAACTTGTGAATAGGCCTTAATGGAAAGCACGTGCTCGGCTCAAATTATGTTGATTTAAAAAAGTTAATTAGGAATGACAGTGTGTGAACAGTAAATTTTTTTTGTGTGTTGGATTAAAGTAGTGCCTATGTGCTCAATTACAGGGATTTACAAGTTAATTAAGCAGGAGAAAAAGTTTAAGCACTCAGCTCAGCTTCACACAAGGAAGTTCTCAGCACCTCTGCAGCACAGGAACCTTCTAGTTCTGGGGCAGAGTTAAGGTCCTCAGGTGGACAGTGTTCTAATAAGCTGTTTGAGCCACGTGGAGGTGACTGATGTCCTTCCAGCCATTTGCTTTCAAAGGCCTCACTAACAAAAATTCACCACCTCAGTTGGAAAGCTCAAATGTTGAGGTTTTTGTCCCTCCTCAGATTTGCTGAAGAGAGGTCATTTACAGACTTCCTAAATATTATGTTGCTGGTAGTAATGGGTTATACAGTAACATGTTTCACCTTTCACACAGCACTCAGGAAGGGCCAAATTCATCTGACTCATGTTCTGGACATGTCTCCGTAATCAGGTTCTCAGCACATTTGCAGCACTGATGGGAATAGGTTTATATTTAGTTTTCTCTTGGTTTTCTAGCCTTTCTTTTCTTTAAGCTTTGAAAAGTAGACCTTTCAGTGTTGAGTGGTGTTGGGAAGATGAGATATCACTAAAGAAAGGGCTTAAAATCCTATAAATGAAAATTTTGCTTCAGTCTTATTCCGCTGCAGAATACACTATATTAATTTTGTATTTTTCTTGGTGTTGTGATACTTAGAGAGCAATTGGCCTGTGCAAGTATGTGAGTGCCTGAAATCCTTCCAAATTCTGCCTGGAGACAAAAAGTGCTCCAAGAATTAGTGAAGATCTGCCCTTTGAAGTTTGGCTTCCTGTAATTTTATCTCTCCAGTCAGAGCTGCTCTCTCTGTGGTTTAACCAACTCTTCAGCAGGTGGCAGGGCATGTTTGGGGTATTTAGCCAGCCAGCTCACCCAGATTGAATACATTTTAATTCTCTTTTGGTTTAGAAAATAGTGGCTTTTAACAACAACAGTGTCTTATAGTGGTGCAGTTTGAGTGCTGGGACGGGTAGAAGTCCACCTCCAGGCAGCTGCTGTAATAGTGCTGGTAACTAATCCAGCTGAATTTGATTGAAATAATACTTCTAGATGTTAATCTATCATAGGGCAGGTTATGGTTCAAGTTACAGGCTTTGCTTCAGGGTTTGCCATTTGTAATACAACTGTTGCTTTAAGGAAGAGTGTGTGTCTTAGCACTGAAGAGGTATTATTTAAGAATACAAATGTAAGTATTACGTGTCTGTGGTCTGAAATGTTGGTGTTCATGAAATCACCTTCAAGTGACAAGGCTAAAACATGGGGACACAATATAAAATCTCCTTTTGTCTAGCTCTGCTTATCTTAGGAAAGAAGCTTTTAATAGCTATCTTGTTTGTGTTTAAATTTTCCATATTTATTAGAACTTTTACAAGTTCTTCTCTGGAACTAGAAATGGAGACAAAACACATGGTCAACGTAGGCAGCTGTGGTGTTGAAAAGCTCGTTACTAGCTCTGAGTAGTTTGAGGCTACAGAGTGAGCGGGACTGTGTGTGCCAAATGCAGGAACTGCCCCTGGGCAGCTCTTTTTAACACATGGAAATGATGCTGGATGTGAAGCTGTTTTTCCTAAGCTCTGAGTAGGGGATGGTGGAGGGAGCAAGGTCTTCATGGGCTGAAGCTGCTCAGTTTGGGGTACCTGGGCCACTTTGCAGACCACAGGTCAGCCCTGAGCTGTGTCCCTGTCCTCTCTGGCAGCATCTCAGTCAGACTTGGCTATTATGCAGTTGATTTAAGTAGCAATCCCAAACTTTAGGCTTCCAGTCGTTTACTGGGGTGAAAAGGAGGGAAAACAGGAAGAAAACATGCACTTAGCAGCTGTTCTCTGACTTCATCTGATAACAAACCCAGGGGTGAGCCATGCAAAGCTGTACTGCCCTTGGGCTCCCCTGAAGTTCCTCTGTTCGTCCTCATCTCCGTGGAAGAAGTGACTCCAGTGCTGCTGGGCAGCAGGTGGGACTGTGTGGAAACGGAGCTGCTTTTTGGTGCCCTGGTCCTTGTGGCACACTGGGAGCTGCATAGAGGGAGGGGGAGGAGGAAGGAGTTAGTTAAATTTTCAAACGTGAACTGACATTTAAGTCTCTTGTTTTTAGCTTTTCCCTTTGCTGTCCTTTCCTCAGAGAAGGGTCTTAACTCACAGCCATTACCAAACCTTTCTATATGCTGCAGTTACAAATGTCCATGCTGAGGGACAGTGCCACATCCTGAGGAGATGGTGTGTATGTGTCGGGACAGGTGGTCACTCACAGCCTGATGCTCTTGCAGTGCCTTGCTCCAGCTTTTCCCGTATCTTGGAAATCAAATTGCTGGCTCATATTGCAGACTTTCAGATTTAATGTTGCTGCTGCCTCTGCCATCCCCGTCTCCCAGCAGATGTGGAAATACAAGTGTGGAATGGCTACCTGCTTGTGCTCTGAAATTATGAGGTTCCTGTGCTAAAACATCCCTTTACTAGTGATAAGTGTGGTTGTTGTTTTGTGATGGCCAGATTGGATGTTTCTGAATAGGAAAGGTGTGCACCTGCAAGACTTGTCCATTTGTACTGCAGAGGCAGCCAAGGTCAGGCAGGGCATCCCCCTGGCTTGGGCCAGACAGAGCCAGGATGGATAAACAGAGCTGCAGGCAGACCTCTGGAGTGCCTCTGTACCTAAGGCAGCAGTACTGAAATACATGAACATTATTCCAAGTGCCATCCCTCTTGGCCTGACAACCACACGGGGTGGAATTGTGGGGTGATGGCTTCCTGGGAAGCAGCAAAGGAGGTGGAAACTGGGATCTCAATTTTTATTTTTTTTTTGTGAGAGGTTCCTTAGGGGCTTTTCTTGGTGGCATCAGGCTTTTGGACAAATGTGCTCCCAGCCGTTTTACATGTGGTGCTGAGCTGTCTGGGAGCTGAGGCTCATCAGTCAGCACAGGAGTCCATTTACAAGCCTGGCTGTTGCCAAAAGCTGTAGCTGAGAGTGCTGTGGGTCACAGCAAGGTGAAACAGCCCGTGAAACATCAGAGAGGGGGTGGCTTTTGTGTGTTAACTGCAGGGCTCAGCCTGCTGCTGCCCTGGTCTGCATGTGCCACAGGGAACAAACCACCCCTGCCCTGGCACTTCAGTGTGAGCAGGGGAGGCATGCTGCCAGCCCTTGGCCAAATCTGAGTTCAGAGCACTTTTAAGAGAGAAAGTACACAAAGCCATGCAGAACTTCAAAAGGAGCTTTATTCTGCTGCTTTATTTGTGAGAGTGTGTTAAAAACAGTGTTAATGAAGTTCAATTAGATGAGAAGTCAGAACCCAGTCCTGCTCCTTTTCCTGGCTCTATTAGAAATGTGTAAAACAGAGCATGTCATAGAATTATAGGATGGTTTGGGTTGGGAGGGACTTGAAAAGACCATCTCATGCCATGGGCAGGGGCACCTTCCACTATCCCAGGTTGCTCCAAGCAGTGTCCAGCCTAGCCTTGGACACTTGTAGGGAGGGGTAGGGAATGCACCAGTGTCTGAGGAGCTGCAGAACACTCCTGTGAGCCTTCTGACCATCCCTGGCAGGTGGGAGCTGTCCCTTCTCTACTTCAGCTGCAGGATTCTGCTTCTCTTGGAAGTAAAGTTGGTTTAGTAAACTCCACTGAGTTTGGGGATGGCTTCTGGGGAAAGTGCAGCAGTTGCAGCTTCCAAAGGTGAGTCACCTGAGTATTGGCTGGTGTTCCTGCTCCTCCCTCACGTGGGTAAGGCCCTTGTGCTGTTGCCTCAAGCACCTTCTCACTTGTATGTCCTGTGACTGGAAGAAGAAATAAGTGGAGAGAGCTTTTTTCCTTTTTGGGTGGAGTCTGTAACCCATTCAGCCTGAATTTATTGCATCTTCCTTGCACTGAGTTGAGCAGTGAACTCCAGTCTCAGGCTTGCTCACTGTCTCAGAGTGAGAACTGAAACTTCTATTAAGATTTGTTGACAAAGGTGGTTGGATTGTAGTGGTGTTACTGTTCTTCTGGCAGGAGTTCTCGTGGTGTGTTTATGCACTTTGGAAATTGGATTTGCATCTAATTTACCTTTCTACTAAACACAGTGTCTTGTGTGATCCTGTCTGCCTTGGCAGCTAGATTTCTGTAATCACAAACAGAAAAGACAAAAATGAAACTTCCTCAGTTATTTGTCACAAGTACATTTGTTTTTTGAATAAAAAAAATCAACCAACAAATCCATCCCAGCACTGGAGTTAATCTGTGGATTTGAATAAGAAGAGTAGAGACATCTCAGGTTTTGTGGCGTCATTTCTGGAAAATTCTTTGAGCTTCACAGTAAGACTCTCCTGTTCCCTTCATGCCCTGGAGCATTGAAGGTGATCTATTTGCTACCTGGTTCCCTTAACTATTCCTCATGCTGGAGGCCAGGACCTGCCCTGCTGCCAGTTTGATAGACATGTTTTTTCCTTTTCTTCTCCATTTCCAACTAGCTCAAAGCATCCTCTGTTGCAGTGCACAAATCCACTTGGACTTGGTTATTGGAAAGCTTAATTTGAGTGTTACCCGTGTAAGGCTCGAGTGTAGACTCACATGTCAGCCTAAGACTCAGACATGTGACTCACATGTAAGACTCAAAATTGCTTGAAAGAATGCTGGGAAGTTGTCTGTGCTGCAGCAGCACTGTCTTGGTGGAGTTTCTTACAGCACTGGCTCTTGGAGAGGTTTAATGTCAGAAATGAATAAGTCAGACTCACATTTTATTCTTTTCTTACTCCCTACTGTCTTCTTTTGCCTTACATCTGCTTTTGACAAATTGTAGGGATAGGTATCTGAGGAAATTGGAAAGGGAGTATATGATTATAAATTAGAAAAGTTTTTCTTGTGGGAAAGCAGATGTAGCAAATGATGGTTTAAGGGGTTATGTAAAAAATATTTTATAGCTGGCTGGCACTCTCCACAATCCAATTTCTGGGCTGATATTAAGTAGTGTGCATTCCAGTTTTTGTATTTAATGGGAAAGCCTTAGATTATTTTTTTTCTTTAATAATAGGCTTGGGTACTTTACTTCCAGAACCCTACATCTCACTTCTTGCCAGACTTGTTCCATTCTATTTTCTAAATCCCTGGTAGTAATTCTCAGTTTAAATTTAGTCTCGCTGTAAACTACGGTTGTTCTGGCAAATAAGACCAGAGGCATTTATGTCTCTTGTGAGAAGTAGCTGTAGTTTGTGACTGCTATAATTAATTGATGTATTTATGGCTTAAGGTTCTGTCCATGAAAAATCCAGATGTGTCTGAGAGAAGCACACGGATACTTGGAGTGGATGATAGAACTGCAAAATCATGTATCAAATGTCTAATAAAGCTGAGACTCTTTCATTAATGTAAATATAAGCATATGTAAGCTTAATAGGCACAACTCTCAGTGCACTCCAGCTTTCAGGCTGTTACAGATTGCAGCCAGCAGTGAACTTGCTCTATAAACCAGTAAATCACTGGGCTGATGCACGGCCCAGAGGGCCCAGGGTACTGCAGAGTGCCCCAAAGGACAGGCCTCCAGCTGAACCTCCCAGCCTCCTGCAGGCTGGAGGACACTGGGTGTGTTGTCACAGCACATTCCTGGCCTGTAGAGCCCAGCTCTGCTGGACCAGTGACTCTGCAGTCCTGGGAAGTCAGGGAAATGGATTGATCTTATTCATTCTTATGGCAAAGAAATCCTGTAATGGCCAAAAGTTGGCAATCTTGTTTTTCCCCTCCAGGCTGAACTGAAACCAAACTGAACTGATTGTCAGAACAGAGTAGGCTGGAATTGTTTCAGATCTTACAGCCAAGGGAGAAAGTGGGTTGTGGGCTTATGTTTATTTTATTTTTTTGGGGGAACAGGGAAGCAATTTGGTAACAGATTTGAAAAGCCTTGAAGAAATAAGCCAAACAGCCTGCATTTCAGGAACTTGGGATGTAGTAAGTGAAGAGGAGAGATGTTGAAGTGATGCCTCCTGGTTCTTTCTCACCCAGAAGGGGTGCAGCTTTCGGTGGGCTTAGCTAACAGTATGGCTTATGGTTTTAATCTATCTTCTGAACTTCCAAGGGAAGGGAGAGTGTTTTGTTTCCTCGCAGTTTCCCCCGTCTCAGAAAGCAGGTGATATGAGAATGGAAGTGGAACAGCAGCCTCGTGGATCTCCACCTCCGATCTATCGGAGGACACTCAGGAATTTTAATGTCCGTGTTGCTTTCCGGTTCTTTCCCAGGCAGCAGTGTGGAGCTGGCTCATGTTGGACACTTGCACAGCAGCTCTCAGGGCCCCAGGCAGTAAATCTGTCCCCCTCCCGTTCCAGTTGTGGTGCTGCTGGCTGACAATGGCTGGGAGCTGCTGCAGACACTGCATGACGACACTGTTGGCTGAGCCGCCCCTCTAGAAAGGCTACGCTTTCTGCTGGAGCTGCCTTGGCTCTCCCAGCCACCCAGGGAAGTTTGGTAGCAGGCCAGTGGCCTCTTGAAGCCCTCAATTAGCTTCTAAAATGCTGTGGAAGTGCTAATTTTAATAAAATGTATTAAAAATGAAATCCTGACCAATGTAGGAGGAATCCTGTGTCCGCTGATAGCATGCCGGTTCAGTCATCAGTGGGCTCATCCTTGGCAGTTCCTAAACCAAGCTGGACTGTGCTCAAGGCACAGCTTGGCCTGACTTTAGGCTGGAGCACTGGACTTGCATTCAGCCTAGAAATGGAAACAAGATGCAGTCAGGGTTGAAGTTTCTTTCCACTCATTCTGTATAAATTTTAATCCTGATTTATGGCCTCAGCCTGCTGACCTCCATTCATTGGTGCAATCATAATTGCTTCCACCAAGGCCTGTCTTGTGCATGCAGAAATGATGAACAAAATTTCCATGCTGGCATTCTTATGGCTTAGTTTGTATTCCCCTTGTTGAATGACCAAAGATTTCCATGTGGAGACTCTTTTTGGCTGGGAAAGGGAGATTTCTGTTGCTGGTTTTGTGACATGGAGTCCCTAAAATTTTAATCTTGGAAGACTTATGTTGGGATGTGGTCATATTCTTACTGTTACCATTTTAAAGTTCTTGGAACAACAGTGAGCAAACTGGGATGGAGTCAAGCAGTGTCAGTAAATGCTCGTTCTTGCAGCGTAAATGGCACTATTTGGCATCAAGGCAGCCAAGTTTAACTGTAGGGTTTTCTCTATTGCAAGAAATGACTGGATGATGTTTGGCTTAAAAAGAAATCCATTTCTTATTAAAACCAAACTTGATTGCTGAATTACTTTGCACAGCAGTTTTTATAGGTTAGGGATATATCTTTAGATATCAATTCACCCAACTGAGCAAGTATTCCACAATATGTTTTGTTTTGAGAAGTCAGCCTGAACAGAAGTTTGTTCCTTATGCTTGAGCAAGGGGAGGAGAACTTCATTACAGCAGAATTTGTAGGTTGTTACTGAGTACTGATCAAATGACTGTGAGGAGCTCTCGTGGCAAATGGCCTTTGCAGCTCCTTACCAAAGTCACAGAACCCTGGGAGTTGAAGTGCTGTTTCAGTGAGTAAGACATGCCCCAGCAGTCGGGCATTGCTGCCCCGTGCTGGGTGTGCAACAGCTCCTCTTGGTCACCTGACAGACTAAATCCAGAATATTCTCCCTGTGAAAGGGGAGATGAAGAGGAAAGGGAAACATCACTCACTTATTGCTCTTTACCTGAAGGTTTTAGCTTTGGGTAAGGCTTTCTTATGTCGGTAGGGAAATGTTCCAGACTTCTGGAAGGAGGCAGGCTGGGAAGTGTGGAAGCAAAGACTTGGCCCCTGCTGTCTGACGTGTCACAGCTGTAACTTCTCTTCTTCTTGCAGGCTTCACAGAGCCCAGTGTGCAATTAAACAGACTCAGGTAACTGTGCAGAGAATAGGGAGGGAGATTGAAGAAAAGCTGAGATGTACATCCACACGGAACGAGCTGGTACGTTGGATTTATGGGCTTGCTGAAGCATCTGACTGATGTCTCGATTGTAAGCTTGGGTTTTTTTAAAACTTGAACTTAAAACCTTTCCTTAAACCTGTAATTTCCGAGGGGAACTCACCTGAGAGCTGTGCAATGTAACGAATGTGAGTTGTGTGGCACTCAGGTGGATTGATAGATCGCTTATCCTGTTTTTACTTTTTTTTATATAATCATTTTATGCTATAAAAGCATAAACATTGCACAGTGCACAAAAGAGGTTTTTCAGGAAAAACAAACTTGTAATGATTTAGATAAATCTTGACAGGAACCTGTGGTGGATTCAGAGTGAGGTGAGTCTACTGGCTGTATCTTCTTGCACCCCAACTCCCTTTGGATGAACAGAATTCATGCAAAAACTGTCACTCAAGTGACATATTCATTTTAAGCAGGAATTATATTAGATCTTGCAATAGCTTTTGACAGTTTGTTTTGCCTGCCCTCTTCCCCTCTCCAAAAGAGTCTGTTGGCACTAATTTCTCCTTTCTGCCCAGCAAAGCTGAGCTCATTCAAAGCAATGAGCTGACAGGAAAGAAGTGGCTTGTAGTGACCTCGTTATATTGGTGCTCACTGGCACTGGCCTTGGATAGGAAAGGGCAGATCTGCAGTGAGAGGTTACTTCATCACTGTAAAGGAGATTCTGGGCTGAGAGTGCTCAGCAAAATTCTCGAAGTGTCCAACTGGTTTAAGGGTTTACAAAATGGAATAAATGGGACTGTGTTCACCTGCTCTAATTACAGGGGTTATGTTGTAGATGAAGAGGCAAAGAACTTGCCTCCCTTAAGGGGCAGTTCAACATCTCCTGCGAGTCTCTCCAATCAGAGATTCTTTGCCTTCTCCTGGTACCTTGACTGTTAAAAGTTTTTTAACTGTCTTCTCTTTGGTTGTGGATATCCTTGTCCTTCCTTTCAAAGGTTTTTCCTTTATAAATACCTGTGAGCAAAACTATGTCATACAATCCTAGACTGGGTTGGAAGGGGCTCTGAGGCCTCCCTGGAGCCTTCTCTTCCCCAGGCTGAGCACCCCCAGTTCTCTCAACCTTCTCTTTATATCCTTTTTTTCCCTCATCACTCTGAAGCTGGGAATTGGTATAATGGTGCAGCTTGGACATGTCCAGCCTTTTTCCAACTCCTGCGTCCCTTTAGTTCAGATTCCTTATTGCTCACCTTCCCCCTGGCTCTTGAACCCTTTGCCGGAATGAGTGCTCATCCTGCTGCTCTGCTCTCAGTTTTTATGTCCTGCAGAAGTTTCTTTCCACCTCCTTAATTTCTGCTCTGGGCTTGGGAGAGGAGATGAATCCCACAGAAGGAACAAGCACTGTGGGACACAGATGAGTTGCTCTCCTTCCAAAGCAGGAAAATGATGACAGTCTTTGGGAATCTGCTACCTGTGAAAATTTATGGACTCAGCCTTTAGTCTGGCAGGCACTAATCTTGTCCTGTTTTTCCTTCCCTCTTGTAACCTATTTTATGGAACTGCTTCTGTGCAGAAAAACTTTCCCTTTTTTTTAAAAATCTGTTTTTCTTCCAATAGAAGAAGGAGAGTGAATGTTTACAGCTGAAGATCCTGGTGCTACGTAATGAACTGGAGAGGCAGAAGAAGGCCCTTGGTCAAGAAGTAGCCTCACTGCAGAAGCAAAGAAGTACTTTGTGTGACAGAGGTAAGTGTAGAAATCTTAGCCTGGTTTGTGATTATGGTGCCCAAAATGGCATGGTTTCTTTTTTATTTTGATTTATTGTCTGGCTGCAACATGTTTGTGTTTTTTCTTTATCTGAAATCTGCAGGCAGGTGTAATTTCTGCACCATGTGTTTTGTACTGAGTGTTGGACAGCAGTTTGTGGTGTCTTGTCTCTAAAGACCTCTCTGAAGCAATCTTAAATCTGTGCCTAATTAACAGTTTAGGAGAAAATCAGAAGAGCTGCAACTGTAATGCAGTGAAGTGTCTTGATAAAGGGCCTTTATAATGTCAGGAGAGAAGTTACTGTACCTGTGATTAGGATTTCATTTTAAGCATTAGGAGAAAACAATCCCTCTCCACAGTTTGTCATGTAAGTGCAAGGTGAAATGCTCAGTCATCTTGGTGTTTTCCTTTACTGGAAAAGTGTCCTACAGTGAAATGCTGCATCCACTGCCCCTTTGGAGCTCACCAAGGCCAAGCTGCACAAATGTTTCATCTTGTTGCAGGATTTTTGTTGTTGTTAGTACTTAGTTGAGCCTAAAAAGAATTAGTCACTACTAAAAATGAGGTTTTTTCCCATGTACTTCATTCTGGCTGTGGAACTGGGGAGATGCCATAACTTGATGACTGCCCTCCTGGCCAGGGAGGGAACAGGTACCAAAGGCAGAGGAGGTTGGGTTGTATTTGGCTGGCGGGTGGTGTGTAGTGCACAGAGACAGGTGGGTGTTCCCACTGTGCTGGCATCCCCTAGTTTGGGAGCATGACACAGAAAATGGAGAGCCAGGGGAGAGGATTATTGCCAATGTTTGTGTCAGTATCTACTCTTGAAACTTCTGATAACTAAGGAAACACCTGATACTATTTTTTTTCCTGATTCTTCTTGTTTAGAAAATGCATTTGAGACTGAACATGAGAAACTTGGAGAGCATAAGGAATCCCTGGGTGAATTAAGGAAGGAATGCACTGACAAGAGGTAAAAGGGCCTCTGATTGCTCTGCAGTTGGAAAAGAAATACAGGCTTGAGAGTGGGCCACTGGAAATGGGACTTGTGGCACTGAATTCTTCCTCATGTGGCCCCAAAACTTCTCTTAAGACATCTCTGCTACCATTTGTAGATCTCTAAAGGGAGAATTACCAGGAGCAAGTCTAGAAGAGAAGAAAACAGACTTTTGGTTTCACGTGTGGGCTCTGATAGGACTTCTGGGTCTGTTTATGGCAACAGCTTTGTAATACTTAATTCTCAGTCAAAAAAACGTGTGAAATGTGAGGTACATCTGAAAACAACAATTTTTTGTCTTCTGTGTTATTGTTTTGGGTGGAGCTACCCAGCTTTTGGGGAGGGGAGGTGATACTTGGGGAGCTGCAGAAGGGGTGTAAGAGCTTGCTACCCTTATTTAAGGCTTGGGAAGGAACTAATGGGTTTGGAATCTCTTTCTCCAAAGAGAACAACTTTTGAAGACAAATGCCCAGCAGTCTATTCGATGCAAGCAGCTGCTGTCAGAGCTATCCTACATCTACCCTATTGATCTGGTATGTTTTCAGCATCCTAAAAATCTGCTTGATATGAAAGGAGCTTTCTATTTATTACACTGTGAGCAAATATCATGTTTTATTCATGATGAAACTTGGTCTTTGCTCATCCTGTTCATTCCAGCTTTTTCTTACATTTGGTTGCAAACTTCACAGGGAGGAAACTCCACTAAAACAGTAGAATAGCTGTAGCTATAATTTAATAGATATTTCCCTTTTGTTTACAATGGTATAAAGTAACCTTGGCAGCAGGTGAGCCGAACTCTTAACAGAGTGCACAGAAACAGATGTCAAAATGTTGAGCTCCAAACCCTCTTATACAATGATTGGATTAAGGTGAAGCTCTTTCTTCTTTAAAGAAGTTGCATGCATTTTCTGAATTTTGTCAAAAGTGGATTAAAATACTGTGTCAGTCACTCTGAGTTTAATTGAATGTTTAGGGTTTGATTTTTTATTTTTTTTTCTTAGCTTTGTTGTCATTGGATTTTATGCAGGTTTTGGTTTTTTTGGATGTTATTGCTCCATTCTCACTTTCCACTGTTGATTTTAAACTTACAGAATGATCAGAAGGATTACTTTGTTTGTGGAGTCAAGCTTCCAAATTCTGAAGACTTTCAAGGTAGTTGGGTACTCTTAATGTAGCTGTTACAGCTAACACTGCTTCTAAACTTCATAAGTAAACTGGTAAAAATGGCTTGGGATCCAAACTTTTGGCCAGAAAGGTCTAGACTGGAAGAAAACTTAAGAATTTTTTATTCCTACGTCCTTGCTAGTGCAGAGGAGGTTTCTGTTGGCTCCTAGGAAAGCACCTATGTGTTCTGAGACTCTACTGGAACGGGTTACCCAGAGCTGTGGGGTTTCATCCTTGGGGATCTCAAAGCCCAGCTGGACACAGCCCTGGCCAGCCTGCTGTTACCTGCCCCTGCTCTGAGCCATTCCCAGAGGTGCCTTCCAGACTCAAGGATCCTGCAGAATACTGGAGTCTGACCTCAGATCCCACTGGGGCCACTTCTAGCCCATAAATCCTGCTGGGGCAGCAAGCAGCAATCCCCACTGTGCTGGAGCTGCTGGGGAACCTACCAAATAAATACCTTGCAGAAATGAGACTTTAAGCCTCTGTGACAGTATGAAGTACTTTAGAAGTCAGCTGCTGCTTTAACTGTTGACCTTCATCCTCTTGCAGAGGCAAATATTTCATGTGCCTGTCTGTCTAACAGTTGTACAGGTAACTGCATGCAGTCACCTACATGTGTTTGCTGTGAATTGGAACTCCAGTAAAAGCCCCTGGAGAGCTTCTTGCTCCCAGGACTTGCTCACTCTGGTTTCTTGAGCAAAAACCTCCATTAACTGTCAAACTCCTTAAAGCCATCCCATAGTAATTAACTGGTACTAACAATATGTATATGGGTTGCAGAATACTGGAGGAATAATCTGTAAAACAAATTAATTTGTCAGTAGGACAAAAACCAGTCTATTGCTTTGTTTTCCTGATTGCACTAAGTGTGATAATGAGCTCAGCTTGGTAATTCTTCAGGAATCAGTGGTATGCATCTTCTGGCCCATTTTCAGTTTCCTGCTACTAACTCCTTACCAAAGAATTGCTAATTCTTTATCCAAGGCTCTAGAACTACTGTATTGTGAGCATCCAACTTAGTGAAATATGCCATTGTTTGAAACCTGGCATGGATCTTATCTTAGACTTGGGTTATTTTTAAAAAATTAGGTATCTGAAGAATCAAAAAAATTATTCCCTAAAAAGCCAGCTTTGCTGCTGGTCCTCTTTAGTTGATTTCATGGCATGCCCATGTAGGATTCTTGTGCTGTGTCTATCCCTTACAAAGAATTAAAAGCAGAGAAAAGGGAAAGGAAAAGCCCTGGCTTAGCTAAAGGGTGTAGTTTGAATTACAAGACCTGTGTGTTCCTGGTAGGTGAAACTTCAAAGTTGAAACCAAATTAAAAATGATACTTTAAACCAAGGGCTTAACCCAAGTTTTCCAGTTACTGGCAGAGAACAGAGCTCCTGGCCTGGGGTCAGTGTCTCCAGGTGACCTTGCTGGTGGATGGAGCCATGGAGGAGCTCAGCCTTCCCTGCCCCTGCTCACTGTGTCGGCTCCATCCCCAGAAATGCATAGAGCCTGACGTTTGTCTTGGGGATTTTGTTTCACTGTGCCCATCTCTTCCTCAGCCTCTCCCAGCCAGGCTGTTCAGCTTTGAATGTGTAAAGCTGGCAGGGGAACAAGCCATGACCCGTTTTCCATGACAGGCAACCACAGTGAAGTGCAAACAGTTGTAGAGCTCTCCAGAGTGACTTCAGTGTTGTTAAGTTCTGGCTTCTGAAAGCTGAACTGGTTGGGTTGCTCTCAGAGCAATAAGGATGAGCACCGGGATTCAGTGGCTCCAGCAATGGAATCTCTTTGTTGTTGGCAGCAAAAGATGATGGAAGCATCGCCGTTGCCCTGGGCTACACTGCTCACCTGGTTTCCATGATCTCCTTCTTCCTGCAAGTGCCACTCAGGTATCCCATCATCCACAAGGGCTCCCGCTCCACCATCAAAGACAACATCAACGACAAGCTCACAGAGAAGGAGCGAGAGTGAGTATGGTGGGAACGCCCTGGTATGCCTTCCTCCAAACAGCAAAAAACCCCCCTCCCTGAACAATTCTGGGTAGTCTGAAGTGACACAGAATTTGTACTTTCCTCAAAACAACAAATCAACACCAGAAAACCCCCACCCTGAACAGTTTTGGGTACTCACATGGAATTTGAAGTTCCTGCTTTCAGTAGCCATGGAACAGTTGGAGTTTCTCATGTTGGAATTCTGGGATCCAGGAGAGTAGTTCAGCTCTGTTCTGGCTCTGTTGGCATACACATGCCTTTGATTTGGCTTCCAATAACACTGGAAAAACTTAGTGTTTCTTACAGGTGAGTTTTGGCTGCGGGTTGAAAAAATTGCCTTTTATGTTTTGCTGCTGGCAATGGGAATAAACTGCAGGTGGCAAGTGTGGCCTCACTAGGAGCTACTGCCAGTGCTAGAGTGGGGGCTGATAAATGGGAGAAAATAAATAGCTTTCTTTACCACAGAGGTTTTTAATCAATTGAAAGAGAGCACAGCAAACTGCCACTACTATAAATCAGCTTAATATTCAACAAAGAGCTTTTTGTTTGTTCTGTAATCATTGTCTTTCAGCATAAGGATCCAAATGAAGATGGAAGGGTTTTATTGTGCCCAGTTGACAGGGTTGGGGTGCTTGGAAGGGTCTGATTTCTCTTTGAAGCTTAATGACTTCAGACAGGACAGACAAGGGAATTTGCCTTAAGAGTTAAACTCAGGTAGTCTTGTTCTGACACAATTAAATGCAGCTCTATCATGCTGTCTCACAAAATAATTTTGATACCAGTCTGTCCAAACACTTCCTGGGTAACTTAACAGAACATTAACCTCTGTTGCTTCAGTGTAGTTCTCAAAGCATGTGGTCATCCTCCTTCCTGTACATCACTCGGAGAAGGGTTGCAAACGCAAACATTTATATCTGGAAAACAAATTTCTGAGAAGTAGAGCTGCCTGTGTGTGGGTGTATAAAGATTAACCCAATTTCCTGTTGTCTGAGACAGATTGGAGGGTTTAGTCCTTCAGGCTACAGCCTTCCAACCCTCATGACTTAATAGTTGATTTCACAATAGGTTTCTGAAAAGGAAAAAGTTTAGCTAAGAATATGAATCCCTGTTGGACCATTTACCTGTGTTCTACATGATTTTTTCAGGATTAGCTCCTGCCTGAGATATTCTCTTCCCAGCTATTGGAGAGACAATCCCACCAACTCTCAAAGGACTTTGGTTACTATAGAAAACCTCGAATGTCTTAAATTGCAGTTTTCTTTCTAAACTAATGGCTCATGTTTCTCCCTTGCTCCTGACTGCCTTGGGCACAGCAATTAACATGCATTATTAAATTTCTTTATTTCAGTCACCTGTCCTTTAGCAGCTTTTCAAACTCCAATATAAACTGTTGAGTAATTGCAGTGAGGTAATCCCTGTATTTAATCTTTACTATAACACATACATCCTGATTACTGACTATGTTAAACATTTTACTTGGCTTTGTACTTTTTTTTGATTGCAGGGCTGCCCCAAGATCCTTATTAGGAGCTTCTAGAAATTGTGCTTTGGGGGAACAGCTGAGTTTTTCACATGAGAGCAAATTCATAAGTAATGTGTTTGTTTTTAAAGTTAGAAGTAGAAAGGTGTTAGTACACTTTAAAGTTTCTTTACCAGCTTTTCTAAACCCTCCTGTTAAGCTGGTTAAATATTTTCAGAGCTTTCAGAATGTAACTCTTGAGAAATGCTTCATCTGCTTCTGATTTGTTTACTTGGATGATCCAGGTCACTCCTGTGAGAACCCTGAGATTTTTCAGTTTTGTCTGCTACAATTACTGTTCCACTGGGACTTGAAGTAGGAGGCTGTGCTGAGAACTCAGCCCTCATCTGGCCTCAGCAGAGGACATCAGCTCAAGCTGCACCAGAGGAGGTTTAGGCTGGAGATCAGGAGGAATTTCTTCACAGAAAGGGTGGTTAAACGTTGGAAGGGGCTGCCCAGAGAGATGTTGGAGTTCCCATCCCTGGAGGTGTCTAGGAAAGTGACACTCAGTGCTCTGGTGTGGCTGACATGGTGGTGTTGGGTCACAGCCTGGGCTTGATAGTCTTGGAGGTCTTTTCCAACCTCAGTGGTTCTGTAGTTACTGAGGGTAGAATGAGGTATGGGATGGACTGCCAGACAGTATATGGCCAGCCCTGTAACTGTAGAGATATTAGTGTTTATAATCTGTTGAATAAATATTTCCCTCTTGTATTTAAAATGTAGTTTTGGTACAATTAAAACATTGTCTTCTCTGATTAAATCTACTTTTATGACTTTTTGAACTACCGAGGTAAGGCAAGAAGGTGAGTTTTACTAAATGTCCCATCACTGCGCTTCTTCAGTGGTCCCTTTTGACATGTCCAGCATGCACTGAGTGTGCAGGAAGGAGAAGTCCCATTGGTCAGGAGGGCTGGAGTGTGAAGGATTTCAGAGCAAGTGACTGCACCGTTGGTCATGTTGCAGAGGACACGGAGGCTGGGGGGGGTCGGGCCCCACTCCCAGGAACAAGGGACAAGACAAGAGGCAACAGCCTCAGGTTGTGCCAGGGGAAGTTCAGGTTGGATATTAGAAGAAATTTCTTCACAGAAAGGGCTGTCCATCCCTGGCACAGCTGCCCAGGGCAGGGGTTGGAGTCCCCATCCCTGGAGGGGTTTAACAAAGGTGTGGATGTGGCGCTTGGGGACAGGGGTCAGTGGTCGCCTTGGCAGTGCTGGGGAACAGTTGGATTTGGGTCATTCTGGCAGTTCTAACAACCTAAATCATTCTGTGGATATAAAACTCCCAAATTTATGCTGCTTAGGACAGCAACATGTTCCTCTCTGCAGTGACAGAATAAACCCCCTAAATTCTTTGGCCCTGTTCTGGTGCAACTGAAACCTGACACTTCATCACGTTCTCATCAGCACAGTGAGAATGCTGAGATTAAGCTATTTCTGATATGTCCTGACACTGGGTCTGTCAAGCCCTGCATTTCATGCTTCTGGTAGTCTGCTCCCAGATTTTTTAAGGCTGAATAGCTTCCAGCTTAGGGCAAAATAGGGATTGTTATGTCTGGAGTGAGACACATGTTGTGAAATTCCCTATGTTGGTGTTGCTGCTCATGTCATAGTGTTTTGTAATATAAACAGCTTGAAAATATATATACTCCTCTGAGAAAAATAATGATGTTTTTGGAGTTTAATCACCTTTCTAGTACCCTTCATGTGTCTGGACAAGGAAATGCACATTCAGAGCAATTATTTCTGTTCAACTTTTGCATTGTCGCTCATACTGTGTCTTTTAAAAGATTTTCAAGAACTCTTACTTCCCTGCTAGGGAATTTGGAAATGAGAATGGTTTCAAGAGAGTGAGTCCCTGGGACTGGAGGTGCCTCAGCAGTGCCCAGCACAGGGGATTATATTGTGTGTGGCTCAGTGTGAAATGCTGTGATGTGAGTTACTGACAGTGGAAGTTCACATGTAAAATGTTCCTTCTCAGGCCAGCTCCTGCCAGTTCAGCTCCAAAAACTGCTGCCAAGGTACCTTTCTCAATGCATTGTCATGCAGTTTTTGAAGTGTGACAAGCTGGATTTGCAAAGAAGTGTTGCTGAATCAGCCTGAGGATGATTTTGGAGCATTTGGAGTCCATTTGTTGAATGGGCACAATCTGTAAGTGATCCTCACTGCTGGGGCCTTACTGCAGTTTGGAAGGATGGGAGGATCAGCATGGTGGGCTTGGCCCAGCAGCGCTGAGGTGGCTCCTGCTCTGTGCCTGGGGACAGAGGAGCCACTTGTGACAAAGCCACCTGAAAAATGGGGACACCAGCAAGGGGAGAGTAACTTTTTACTGACATGAACATTGCCCAGCTCAGCTGAGAAGTCTTTAGTTGTATTTGGTGCTTCAGCTGAGATAATGAAATGGCAGCTTTGGGGAGAAATCTTGGCAAACCGAAATCAGATGGAGGGAGATGTTTGGTTGAGAAATGGAATAGCTGTCAAAGCAAAGCTGATTCTTCAGGGTAGATGGAGTGTGTGTTAAGTGTTCAGCTATATTGCTCAAAGAATGCTTTTTGCCATGAACTTATCTTGAACTGTACTTTTACATTCTACATTCTTGAGGATATTTAGCTTGAATCCTGGCTTATTTTATTCTTGATTACCGAAATAATGCTTTTGCCTTCAGTGGGTCAGCAAATATTGCAGTGCATAGATTAAGAATTAGATCAGGTGTTCTTTAATAAATTTAGATCCTGTTAACACTGTTTCTGGGAACTGGAAGTTTTTGAATGCTCCTGGCCAGTCTGAGAGAGCAGATTTTGTTTACTTCAGTAGATGAGACCACTGACCCCAGACATCTCCAGCTGAGAAATGTTTCTGTGAAGACATCTGAGACTTCATTCACTCCCATTGGAATACTCTACTCTTGACGAGATACTTTTTCAAAACATGACTTCATTGTTTCAAATAAGCAGGGACTTGCCCTGTGTAAAGTGTCTTCTGGCTAAAAATGATCCTCCAGAGGCAGGGAGATTTACAGTTCTGATAGCAAGGTTTGTGCTCTGCCCTTCCACATGGTCCTTGTGCTGTGATACCCATGGCCTGGATGGGGCAAACCTTGATCCAAGCTGAAATATGCCCTGAAAATGCCCAGTTTACCAAGGGGCCCCAGTGTCCCTGGCTCCATGGGTTCCTCTCTGGGCTGTGAGGTGCTGGAGAGCAGTATTTGCTGAAGCAGTAGAATGACACCCCCATGTATAAATTGGTGACTCTTACCAGGACCTGCCTGACTCTCAGATGTGGGTCTTTGCTCTTGTATTTCCTCTCTCCAGTCTGTCCACACTGAAGATGTTGTGCATTGTCCAAGAGCAAGGTCACAGCAGTTCCACTTATCACAGAAATGCTTCTGCTTGCAGTTATCACCATCCTAACTATTCTGACAGGCATTTGGAAAGTACAGTTCAGAAAGTTACACTGCCAGTGTTTTCCTTTCCCAGTAAACTAGTTATCTCTCTGTTGTGCAGAGCTCGAAGGAGGATATGCTCTTCCCCCTTGGCAGTCTGTACTTTTGTCATCAAGTCTGTTTTACAAGTGTAGCTTTTTCTCTCAAGTAGGAACTCAAACCCATGTAGTAATCCAATCTGAATTCGCTTGGCATTTGGGATTCATATTCATGCCGTAGTCTCTAACAAGCAAAGTGCATGCTTGCTGTCCTTTTTTCTGCCTTTTCATTTAATTTTGGGTCTTCTGCTGAAGATCTGTGCCAGTCTCTGCTCTGAAGCTCATAGAGCTGTGGTGCAGCTTTTCTGAGAAAGAAACAGGTTTTAAAGCTGTGCAGCTAAAGCTCCTTGTGCGTTGGTCTTCAGGTGGAATGCAAAGAGGTGAGAACTGCTGGGATTTTGGTGCCTGTGGCTCTTGAGCAACTTACTTTTCCTAACACTTGATTTGAAGTGTTCTGGGGAGTTGTGATTTCAAGTGCTGGCTGGACAGTGGTGGTCCTTCTCACTTAAAATGCTTTCAGGGTTTGCTGCTTCTGGTTCAGAGAAGTCCCAGCATTTTCAAATAACACAATCTTGCTCCCCTGGATCCAACATTCCCTTACAATGAGCAAACAGGATGTGGTTGGCTTGGAGGGAAAATCCTTCCTCCCCTGCCAGCCCCCCTTGCAGACCCCCAAAAGGGGGTGAGGCTGAAATAACTCAGAGTTAGGAAATATTTAAACCTTTTTCTTGACAACTTCTCATACTTCAGACATATCAAGCATGAACTTGTGACTTTTTCAGGTCATTATCTTATCTGGACTGGGCTATTTAGTTCTGTCCTTGTATAGTGTCCCATCCATAGATTTAAGTTTGAAACTCATCATTTTTTTAACTGAGCCATTTCTCGTAGTGTTGTGTGAGGCACAGTTGTTCCCCAAATCTGATGGATAGCTCTGCTATCACACCAGTGACTTACAGAACTTACATCAGTTCTTTATCTACATAATAGTGAATAATTGGGTTCCAGTGCATTCTGCCAAGTCTGCTCCACAGCCATCTCCCTGCAGCCATCCTGCTTACTGTCCCTGGAAATAAGAAGTGAAGGAAAAAGCCAGGTTGGGTCTGTTCCCTGACAGATTTGGTGCAGTTGGGCAGGAAGTGTCAGATACAGTGATGTTTAAATACAGTGATGTGAAAATACAGTGGTGTTGGCTTCATTTTGGCTTTGGACTGAGATTCCAGTCTTTAAAGTCCCTTCCTACCCAAACCTTTCTATGAGAATCAAGTGTTCCTAAAGTGTAAATGTCCTTGCTGGTAGTTTGGCTTGCAAAGCTCTAAATATTCCTGGTCCTTTAAGTTTTGCATGACTTTGAAAATTGAGGCTATCTAATACAATTCCAAACTGGACTTGGAATTTTACTCAGATTTGCCAAATGGGATGTAATGTACTATTTAAACTGTGCCACACTTCAGCCTGGGGAAAACAGTTGGATATAAGGTGTAAAAATCATTATCCTACTGACTTCTTCTCTGAAGAGCTTTCTGAAATAGAGGTTAAACTTTAATATAATTTGTGATATGGCAGAAGTTTGAACAGAAGAGAGAGTAAAAGATCTAAAACATATGGATACCAAAGTAGAAGCAGGTGAAGGCAGTTAAAAATGAAGCAATTTCTTAAGCTTTAAAAATAGTTTGTATTAAAGACAGGCTGTTATAGACAATAAAAATGGGCCACCAGTATATTGGTACATATGTGATATTTCTGGATGCAGAGGAGTTCATAAATCACAGAACACAACAGTAAGTGTATTTGGACTTGAATTCATAAGAGATACTTGAGGTCTGAAATAAATGTATGGAAGAAGGATTCTTTCATCTTTCCCTAACAGTTCTCATCTGCCTGAGCCAAGAACCCTGTGACTCTGTGGGCTGTTCATCAGGCACTGCAGTGACTGTGTGTACCAGCTGAGGATGTGGGGTGAGTGGAGCTTTGGTGGCTCCTGAGTGCTTGTGTAAGGGCAGCTGAGAAAGGTAGGACTGCGAGGAGGAGTTTCTAGTGCTTACAGCAGAACATTTAGCCCAATTTCTCTGAGCTGTAAGAGTGGTCTAATGCTTAAACCACCACAATTAGTCTATTTTTAGCTTTGAAACAGGCCTTTGGTTTTCCACAGTCAATTTCTGCAGGCAACTTTAAAATATCTTTTTTCTCTAGTCAGCTTTCTGGTTTTAAAATACATCAGTATTAGTGAGCAGTGGAGACACTTTAGTAGCAAATTGCTGCCCAGGCTGTCTTGTCAAAAGCAGGGGTTTAATCCATATATTCAAAAGTCAGTAAGAGATGGGTTACAACCCTTTGTTCTGAAGTAACTAATACTCTTTATGAGTCACTATTAAAATGACTACTGCTGTCTGCCCTGCTCTTTATGGACAGGAATAGATCATCTGCTCAGGGTTATTAGGGCTGTGTTTTGAGAAGTCGAAGTGCTGTTGGCATGTTACATTCTTTAGCTGTAAGTAAATACCAACCTGTTTTTACAGGGGCACAGGTTGAGCCTCCCTGAGCAGAAGCTGCTCAGTTCTCAGTTCCTGCCTGCTCACAGGGCAGGGTATGGTCTCTGTATGGTCTCCTCCAGGGTGTAGGTGCTGCTCTGAGGAGCACCAGACCTCTTGTGAGTGTAATCAGAACAGACTTCCTACTACTTGGCAACTTCTCTCAGATGCTCTTTTTTGGTGATTACACAACAGGCACCTGTAGATTGTGTTTTTTCTTCTTCCCACTAAATACCCCATACTTACCCCTTCGAATCTGCCACCTCAGAGTGGGTGTCTGTTCTGCTTTAAAGGAGCTTAATGATTTCTTCCCCCTGCCCCAAACATATCAGCAGTGATGGAACAGAGGGTGCTCTTTGGAGTAGAGTGGGCAGGAGGGTGCCATTTTGCATTTTATTAAGTGCTTTGTGGTTATGAAAGTACTGAAATAGTAGTCTTCTGAGGTATTTAGGATAACTAAAACCTTGCACAGCAGACTTAGCTTTCTGCAGCATACCAGAGGGAGGGATTGAGCTTCCAGTCCTGCTTTTCTATGGAGCAGGCAAGAATTGGATGTGGGGAGACAGCAGTTGGAGTTGTGCTTAATTATAGTCAATGAAGCACTATATGAAATGTTGGGGTTCCCCTCCCTTGAGTTCATTGCTTGTGACCAGGCTTAATGGGCAAGCAAGATAGCACACAGAGACAGAAGAGTTGGTGATATTTCTCTCTGGAGTCATAAATGTGCATGCACAGAGACAGCCACTGACAGTTCTCAGGACTTGCATGGAAGTGATTATGTTGGGAAAGCTGACCCGGGGATGTGTGTGGCTTAAAGGCTTTCAAGATTAATTAGTGCAAGTTAGAGGGGAGAAATGTGAATATTGGCAAAGAAGCAGGACCAGTGTGATAAACAGAAAAGCCTAATTTTCCCTCTTAAAAGAAGCTGTGTGTGGGAGATGGTAGCACCATAAACCAGGTTTTACCCTCTTTTCTCTGCTGCACGGATTGAAGAGCTCTGTGTCTAATAATAGAATACATGGTTCCCATTACCAGTGACTTCATGAAATACTACCTTGGAGTGAAACATGGCTTGTGTTCCTAATGGTGCTTTTATTGTCAAACTTGGGTTAGTTTTAGGCTGTTAATTGTAAAAGTATCCTTTAAATCTAACCCCTGCTCTGCTTGGGCAGTGTAACTGGAGATATTGAGATGAATTCCTTTTGTTTTGTATTTTACACTTAGAATGGAATTTTTGTAGCGTGTGTTCATTTGGAAAGGTTTCATTTTCTTGCATGGGGAACTAGTTGGATTTATAGATCTATTAAGCAAGGTGAGCTAGATATATACTGTTCGCAGGGATTTTTATATTCTTCAACTTGAGGTGACCTGGCGAGTCTGAAAGTAGCATAAAACTTGAAGGTGACGTCTCAATATTTGATCTGCTGTGATCATGACCTGCTAACCTTTAGCTTTAATGACACTATGTAATTCTTAAAAGTTGCAAATGTACTCTACTGTGGGGGCTGATGGATGATAAAATCCACTTTGCCTAATCACTTCTCCAGAATGTGTGTTGTTTCTAGTAGATATGGATCTCCTGTATTTGTTATCTTATATTTGAGAGAGCCTTTGGTTTCTGCCTTAATGGGGGCTTATGCAGATAATACACTCAGCATCTTGACTGGGAGCTGCAGGACTTGTGGCTCTTGGAAAGGCAAGAGCTCCTTTCATGGTGGGGCTCCCATAAACACAAATTTTAGGTAGTGCTGCGATTGCTGAATCGCCCATGATGACCTCAAATCTGCTGAGGAGGAGTCAGGACAGTCCTCAGAAATGCAGTGTGCAGCTCTGAATGCTGTCCATGAGAACTGCTGCACTTGGGCTGAGGTTTCTAGAACAGATGTGTAAAATTCTGTTTCTGAAAGCAGAAGCTGTCAAACAGTTCCAGTACTTTTGGGACTAAAGCTTCAGTTCTCCCAGCTCACACAGCAAGTAAGGCAGTGCTGTGCTGTCCTGCAAGCTATTTGCTACATCTGAAATGCTGAGCAATATTTATTAAATAGGGAAAGTGAACTTTAGGAGCATATTTGCAAGGGCTAAAGTGACCTCTACTGCTGCAAGTGACTTAAACCTCTGGGGGTGTGTGAAGGTTGTTGAAAGGAATCACTTCTCTTCTGACTTGTTCTTGTGAGTGATCCTGCACATATCTGCTATGGGTGAAGGGGTTTGTGCTCTGTCAGTCACAAAAGAACACGTCATAATAAGCATCTGTTAAAAACCTGAAATGCTTAAAAAAGAAATGGAATTCCTCAGCTGAGTTTTGACATCAGTGTTTAAAAGGCTGACTGCCTGGAGCTGCAGAGGGTTTTCAAGTCCATCCTGTGGAAGGGGGTTCCTGGGAGAAGTCACCAAAGGGAGCTTTTTAAATCTTTACCTTCTCAGGAAAGGAGTCTGGGGCTTTTGAAGTTTACATAACCATCTGAATTATTTCACCTTAAATGCTTTTTTCCCCTCTTTTTTTTCTTTCCCATCAGATTTCCTTTATATCCAAAAGGAGGGGAGAAGCTTCAGTTTGAATATGGAGTTTATCTTCTCAACAAAAATATAGCACAGGTAGGTACACTTGAGGTTATTTCTTTATTATCCGTTATTTATATCTGTTCTCTGCTTAGTGTCAGTGTGACCTGAGTGTGCATGTGATGTCTGGTGCTGCTGTTCTCTGTGGTGAACACCTGTGAGCTAAGAGAGATCCTTGCCACAGTTGCCTTACCTTGAAGCTTTGGGCCTGAGGTTTTCTTCTCTGGGGCTTAGAGGAGGACTGCCCAGAGAAGAGTGACTTTTGCTTTTCAAATAGTAGATTCTAGGAATCTGTACACCCTGCTTTGAAAAATGTAAATGTTTTCTGCTTTTGTATTGTCATATTCAAAGTTCCATTCATGTCATTCTCACTGCTGTCTTTAGTTTGCTGTATTATTACTTTAACTAGTATTCTACTCTTACTAGAAAACACAAGTAGAAAATCTGAAGTCTTGCAAATGCATGACTTTATACTTCACAAAAAGAGGTCTTCTAATCAGCCCTACTTCCTTGCTTTTAGTGTATTTTAAAAATCATCATGTAGTCCCTTATTATAATAATCTGGTTTGTTTAAGTATTTTCCTCTTTCCAAACTTTGTGCACTGAAATACCACCTTTCATGTTTAAAGTGTTTTAAAAGTGTAATCTCTTAGTTTCTGAGCATTTTTCTTGTCCCCAGTTCTCCATCTGAGTCGCCATCTTTCTTGAAGTTCAGTGCCCAAGGCTGGGTCCGGTTGGGAACTGTTGCTTTCAAAACATTGAGTAAAGAACTGGGAGAAATCACAGGTCTTGTCCTTTTACTCCCATTCCTTGTGTTCCTGTAGTTTGTGCAGTTAACAGCCCACCAGAGTAAATCTCCTTCAGAGCAACCAGCAGTCCAGGTACCTTCTGCACAGCAACAGACAGTCCATTCTGAATTTGTGCAGGTGACCAAGTCATGTTTTAGGTGCTGCACCTTGAATGAGTCCTCAAAGAGGCACCTTTTTTGTTCTTACTCAAAATTTGGTGGTGTAGGAAATTGGGGAAAGGTGTATGTTGAAAGCTCAGTCTCAGCTTTCTGGTGGCTGCATCTCCAGCTCACCTAATTCACATCTTGGCTAGAAGTGGATTCTGTTCAGCCAGGTGGAGCCCCACTTCTCCTGCACTTGCATTTACAGCCATGACCACTCTTTACTACACATAAGGAGTGCTTGCTCTGTACTCACTCGTACTTCATCAAGATCCCGTTTCCCCAGCATGCTTGGGAGCATATTACACCAGAAAGTGCCAAGAGATTTAAATTCCAACAGAAATGACATTTCTGTTTCTAACCTGTTTGTAAGGCTTGAAATTAGATTAGTCTTATGGTTTTATTCTTGAAAAATCTGACCTTTTTATGGTTAGTTTCTACTTCTCTTGTTTGTTTTTCCAGTTCTCTCTTCCACCACTCTTTGCCATTCCTTACCCCAAATTGAAGTAAAGCTTCTGGATCTTTTTGTGTTGTTTGTTTTCTAAGCTTGAATTGCCTTTACCATTTTCCAGACTTCTGGTATCTTGCCCATGCTCAGTGTATTTTGGATGATAACCTCCAATGGCTCTGAAATTACTTAAAGGCTAAAATATCTTAAAGTGAAGTTAATCAAGTCCTGCTAATCTTGGAAATTCACTTAACCAGGCTGTTAATGGAGCTTAGGCTGTGCCTCCCTGGTGGTGGTATTAGTAATGGCAGCCAGCTGTTCACACTTGACCTTCGTGGGGGAAGACTAGTGGGGAACAGGGATTAAATCCTCTTTGATAGCTTTCCCTCTCCATTACTATCAAATCAATGCTTTCCTTAATCTCTGCCTCCATAAATCCACTAGTTCATTCTGCAGCTTGGGAGCTATGGTGCTGCTTTTGGTCTTACTCTGGAGTTTGCCATTCAATCATGTGATGCAAACAAGAACCTCTGGGCTTCTTGTCTTCATCAAGGTGCTGAACTCCTCACATGTTGGTTGTTTCCAGTTCATGGAGTTGAGTTAGTTCGGACTTGTGCCTGTTTTATTTTATTTTCACCTGCTTTCCTATTTATCTCTGACTTGTCCCTGTTGGACCCACTGAAACCTCTCGTTCTGCTTTTCCCCTTGTCCTGTTTCTGAGGCCACTCACCTCTGTTGCCTTCCAAGTCCTTCCAGTTGGTTTCTGAAACCACTGGCATGTATTTGAACCCATAAAAGCAAATGAAGACTTTAAGTACATACTAATATTAAAAAAGAGCTTCCAAATTTCCGTGGGGTCACTGGCGTGCAGGCTGGAGTAGTGGTGGCCAGACTTTGAAGTAGTTTGGGCAACACCAGTGGTACACGTGGTAATGTTTGGGATTGTCTGCTGTTGGATATAAAAACATAATAAATCGGAATTTCTGGGGGGGCTTATCCTACTTATTTAATCAGGAAAGTGTTACTGATGTCCACATAAACTGTTGTAGTCACCTCTGTTTTGATCTCCTTGGTCAAATATTGCTGCATTTTATAGCTCTGCCAAGGGAAATTCCATTGGGAAAGCAGAACAGGTAGACAACTGCAGAGAAACATCACAAACCCTCTGTGCTCAGGGCCTGACTCCACCTAACCTGGGATTGTTTGAATCCTTTGTGTTCCTTGGGATGCTGGAACTGTTGAATTGAAGTGGCTTTTAGAGGATCTCAGGGCTACTTTCAGAGAAGCTTCCACATGTGCTTGGTGCATGTGAATGTGTGAGAGTCACTGAGTTTGGGTGGAGAATGAGCAGCTGACTCTCTCATCTCCAGACCATCACAACCTGGGAGAGGATCCTTTTAAGCCCAAAGGTATTTGCCTTAATTCAGAGAGCCGGTCCTGAAAATGACTGTTTGTCACGAATAAATGTGAATCAGTTGCTCAATTCCCTCTGTGTGCTGTGGGAAGGCTGGGGGTGCCTGGGAGGACCAGTGGTGGCTTCACTGGCCTGTTAAGAGAAGAGCCTGGCTCTCCATCACCTCACTTGAATCCTCTCTGCGAGTCTTGATCACTGAGAGTGAGAAACACAGAGCCCAGAGCCACTTGTACCAACTTAAAGAAATACTTGAAAGGATTTGTATGAGCTTCCCCAGTTTCACAGATTTTTATATGATGCTTTTTTTCCTTTCACAATTACCTGGAGTTCTGGTGGAGAGGAGAAACGTGAGTGGGGGAAAAGTGAGACAGGGTTGATAGTGAGTAAAATGACTGAAATAAAAACTCTTCCAGAGATAAAGTGGTACTGTTTTGTAAAACAGCAGGATAATAACAATGGAAACCACATCTTGCACTCGGGAGAATTCAGCTGGAATTAGAAGCAGCTCAGTGCTAGCTTGGTAGAGCATTTATTTGGGGAAACTTGCTTTGCTGTTACATTCCGAAGTCAAAACAATGTGTGTTAATTCCGAGAGTTGGTAATAACTTCCATCTGTACGTGAGCACAAATTGTTTCAATCCCCATATTTTCTGTTTGTAAAATTGAATCCCTCACGAAGTGCACAGAGGAGCTTTTTAAGTTGGATAACGTTAGGTAAGACCATAAATTTCCAGTCAAGATTTCAGCTCGTTGACAAACAACGAGGGGGTTTTTTTAGAGGGAAATTAGTGACTTATGTCTAATAGTGCCTACGAGAGAATTCACTGTCATTGTCAAAAGTGCAGTATGATAGAGTTCCTGAAAGTGGGAGTGAATTGCTCAGCTCTCCAAGGCACTGGGCAGTGGGAGAGCATTCAGCAGGTAGCTGAGCCCACAGACTCCACAGCTCTTCAGTGAGAGATGTGTGGGGAGTGTCTGGGGAAGGTGAGGCTTTAGGAGGAGAAGGAAGTGAACTCTCACCCTGGTATTCACAGCAGGGAAATTGAGATTACACCATGAAAGCCTCCTGTTACAGTGGTTGGATATTCAGATCTCCCCGAGGCACGGTGAGATTTTCTGTGGGTGGTGAGTGAACACAGGGTAGGGCAAGGCTGGCACCTCTCGGGGCTCTCATCCTGCTGGACACAGCCATGGACCTCACTGAGCTGAGCTCTCACACGTCCTTGAGCAATGGTTTTGCTGCTCCAGGTTTTTTCCTCTTTTTCCTTTGCAGGGCCTGCCCACCCTCTGAGTAAAGAATTTCTTCTGGTATCTAACCTAAATCTGCCCTCTTTCAGTTCAGAGCTGTTCCCCTTGCCCTGTCCCTCTCTGCCCGTGTAACAAGTTCATGGCTGGTGTTTGTCAGGGAGGCTCTGCAGATGGTGGCACTCAGAGCATCACCTTCCCAGACATCACTTCCAAGTTGTGTGAAATCTTTGGGATTTGGTACATGCATGAGTTGAGGTTGTTTTTCCTCCTCTTCAGGCTGGCTGCGTGCTCAGGATCACCTCACAGGGAAGGCTTCTCTTCTGATCCTGATTTGTTTTGTCAGACAGCTATGGAGTGGTGTTAGACTGACATTGGCGTGGTTTGCTCAGCCCTGGCCAAAGAATAGTTGTGCTTTCATCTGACAGTCATTAGCAGCACATGAGCTTTGCTATTTGACACTGAAAAAGAGGATCTCTCCTTTGTCAGCTCCCCCAAGGATGTTTGTTTTCACGGCCGTGCAGTGCAGTTCCAAGGCAGTAAGTGGTGTCCAGAGCTCGGTGTCCACGTGGTGGCAGGAGGCATTTATGTGCTTTGTGTATCTGCTCGAGGGGCTCAGCCAGGGCTGCTCTCCTGGGACTGCTGCCTTGTGCTGCAGTTGCTTGGCTAATGCACGAGGTAAGGAACATGCACAGAAGCACAGGAGAAAAGCAAAATCCTCTGTCACATGTGTTAGGTGCAGTCAGACTGCCATCTTTCCAATAGCTGCGTGGAACTGAGGCTGGAAGCTTATGTATGGGTGCCATGTGTAAGAGACCGAACTGAAACTCAGCTCCTGAACGTGAAATGAGGCAAGATATTCAGTTTCTGGCTCTGTTAGACTATCAAACATGTGAGAAAATCGACTTTAGAATATAAACTATTAAACTTTTCCATGGGAAGCTGAAGAGCAGAAATGTGAGGCCTAGAAATTTGTTTTGGCAGTAAACACTGGAGGGCAGAAGTGCCTTGAAGGGTTCTGTGGGTAGTGCTGTGGGTGCAGTGGTTATGGCGCTGGGAGAAGAGGATGCTGTGCCTTGCACACCACATCTTTTACGAGGCCCCTGAATTGAGATCGTAAAATGTACAGTTCAGAAAGAATGCACTGTCTGACTTTGGGGCCAATTCAGCTGCACAGGGAAAAGTGTTCTTGAAAGAGCACAGGTTGAGGCCAGAGTCAAGTCCTCATCTTGGGAAGTGCCAAGCATTTGTTTTAATGGTAAGAGGAAGGGACTGCACCTGAAAAACCACAAAGTACCTTCTCCAGCTGCGCAGAGCCAAAAGCTCTTAGGAGAGGTTTCATTCCTGAAAGTCTCCTAGGGTAGCAGTGAACTGATACACAGCCAGAGCATTTAAAATTGGGGAATTTACATATGCTTTTTGCAAACTTGTTGGAAGGGCTTTCTGTTCCTTTCCTATCACCCATGCCAAGATAAAATGGGTTGAAATGAGACTGGATTAGCTGTAAGAGCAGTCCCCTTAGTCCCCTTTCCTACAGCTCAAAGCCTGCCTGTCCTTGCCCTTAGGCAAAGGCCAGTGGTAACTTGCTCTGGAGGGGCAGATTCCAATCCCTGCTCCTGCAGCCTGAGCCAGGAGGTGCTGGAGGCTCCTGCAGCTCAGGTGGGGTGACCAGTGTTGGGGTGGGGAGAGTGGAGGGATGGAGCACTTCTCATGCAGGGACAGGCTGGGAGGGTTCACCTGGAGAAGGGAAGGTTCTAGGGAGACCTGAGAGCCCCTTGCAGTGTCTAAAGGGGCTCCAGGAGGGCTGGAGAGGGACTGGGGACAAGGCATGGAGGGACAGGACACAGGGAATGGCTTCCCACTGCCAGAGGGCGGGGATG
>JAWWTY010000001.1:15995004-16015638 GCA_035222235.1 Margarornis squamiger
AGGCCCTGGCCCAGGTTGGGCAGAGAAGCTGTGGCTGCCCCTGGATCCCTGGGAGTGTCCAAGGGCAGGTTGGAGCAGCCTGGGCTAGTGGGAGGTGTCCCTGCCCATGTCTCTAATTCTGTGAGTGGAAGATGTGGCATCAGCAGCTGTGCCTGGAGTCCCTTCTCCAGAGGAATTCTGGGGAGCACCCTATGCCACGTGCTCCATGTGTTCCATCACTGGGGTTCTGGGCAGCTGTCAGCAGCTCTGCATCAGCTCTTCAGACTGCTCAGTTTCTAAATAAATATGTGTTTAAAATAGAACCAAAATTCAGTAATCAAGAGGCAAATGGATTCCTGATATAGTTAGGCTGACATAAACATGTGTGATTTGCCAAGCCAAACTGCTTTGTAGTGTGTGTAACTGCTATGTTGTGGAATTGCAGGAGAGGGGGAAGTGGGAAGTCTGTTACCAAGCCCTGGCACAACATGGTAGTGTAGGAAAAAGCTGTGGCGTGGAATTTTTTCTAAGGAGAAATGCATCAGAGGCATCAGAAATGCATCAGTGTGTGCATCAGAGGCAAAGCTGGACTTTCAGGTACAAAGTGTTACCACCTGTGGAATTCCAGGACCTCCTCTGTGAGCCTGTCTCTTCCTTCAGAGCCCTTTCACCTTCTGCCATGTGGCCAGCATTTAATGGAAAAAAGAAATCATGGGAAAATGCACCTTCCTGAAACTTCCCTTGCTTTAAGGCATAAAAATTCTGCTCTTCTGCCACTTGTGAGCAAGTAACAAACTGACTTCTGGGGTTTGGGGTTTTTTGTCCTGAGCTTCTGCCATTTTTCTCTCCTCCTCCCACATCCTTTGTTCTTCTGCTGTATAGTTTAATATGCATGTTTTGTCCTCGTTGCGGCAGGGTTTGTCTTATACTTCTGTGCATAAGATTTGGCACATCAGGGCACAAAACCTGTTTTGAAAGCTTTGGGTACGACAGCTGCTTAATCACCTATAAATGCTTTTCAGGCTTTTTAGATACTGTGCTTGAAGTTTAGAGCAAGTTATTCTCCAACAAAAGGAACAAAAGTGTCTGATATTTAGTGGCTCATTCACTTTTTGATCAGTCCAAAATGTTTGGAAATCCAGAACTTTAAAGTATTTTGTTTTTCAAGAGGCTGGAATTACTAATGGGTTATTGTATCTCTCTGTGCTGGCCTTGTGTGTAATTCATGTGAATATTTCTCAAGTTAATATTGTGTAATTAATAAAAAGCAAGCTCCTCAATTTAGCACGTATAAGTGGATGTTTTCAGGAAGGCTAGTGTGGCCTGTCCTTGGTTTAATGTTTCCTCACCTCAGCTCTTAGGTTTGAAATATTGTCCCTCATCTCAGGAACTGTTCCTGGTGTTGGTGTGTCTCAGTGCCACATGGAGTTCAGGGAATGCTGCTGTGATCCTGAGAGGAAGCAAGTCTTTCAGAGGCTAAGCTGTTGCTTCTGTACTCATCAAATGAGAGCTTTTCCCACTTGATTCACGATCTAATCTCTTTTTTGAGAAGTCGCTCTCTTTTGCCCACTGAAGTAGCATAATGGGTACCCAGGGTTCGGCTGAGAGTCCCCAAATTCTTGTTCCCTTCAGGCTCTGTGGCAGGGCTGATTCACTTGCTCCTGGAGTAATGCTTTGTCAGAGCAAGAGCCTTTTCACCTGCAGGAGCAGCTTTTGCACACCTGGCTGAATGAACTGCCCGGAGCTCAGTTTAACCCATTTTAAACCCCAGGGTTTTCCCAGCATAACATGGAAGAACAAATAGCTGGAAGATTTAGTGTTTGCAACACCTGATGGAGCACATTGTTCATGCACGCTGAAATAATCCTGCAGGTTCCTTCCCTGCAATGTCTTATGGCACAAGGTAGAGCTGGGGAGATGGGAAAATTGCCTGGGTTTGGAGAGGGTTTATCAAAATGTAAAGGTAATGAATGAATGGAGGAGGAGTGAGTAGCACCATGTGCTTTATTCTCTGATTTCCAGCCAGGTCAAGGTCGGCCAGTTCTCTCTACCTGCCTGTGCACTCCTGACTGCCCTTCTGGTATATGTAGGTTGAGATTTGGGCTATATAGGTAAAAAACAAACTTCAGGTGTGCAGAATTATACTTGGGGAGCTAAACACAGACAGAAAATGTTGTGTTTAACGTGGAGGTACAAAATGTTACTTATCTTTCTCCTTTTGATTTCTGCATGCCTGACCTTTTGCTCTGTGTCTGATGTAAGGACTGAATACAAAAGCTCAGGATGAATGAGGTCATAGGAAATCAGTGTGCCCATGTCTTATAATCCAATAAACATCACTTGGTGATCCTGAGCCCTCTTAAGAAGCTCTGACCTGAACCTGGAAAGGTTATGCTCCATAGTTTCATCTTATCAAGCCATAAATGCAGCAAGACTGCAGAAAACATGTTTTTAGTTATTGCAGTGCTTCACTGGGGAGCAGGGGAAGCTTTTCGAGGCCAGTAACTGCTCTGTCGTCTAAATTGCCGTTTTAATGTTCTTTTTATGAAACGGTCATGGCATAGGAGAGGCACCTTTATGGGCAGGGGGCCCATATATGTTGGGCTTTATAACAAGCCCCCTAACCACCACATTTTACAGGAATAGTTTACTTATGTGAGGGGCTGTTTCTCCCAGCCTGTCTCTGGGTTCCCAGATCCTTACTGGGACACCAGACTGGAAGCATGAGGGCTGGTGTTTGAGACCTCCCTGGAGGGGTGCTGTTTTCACTCTCAGGAAGGGTTTCAGGAGAGAGTCCTGGAGGAAACCCAGCTTTTGGCTCATCTAAATGTTTAGTTCTACAGTGTGTTCTGCATGTTCTCAAACACGTACTCCTATTTCCTTATTGCTTGAGGTCTATCTCCAATAAACACTATAGCTGTGAAACCCAAATCCAATATTAAATACTGCCTATTATCACATTTCAGCTTTCAAAATTAGAAGAAAAATACTTCATAAATGTTTGCTGGAAGTGTACAAACTGTTGAACATTTAGCATGGAGGCTGCTGCTGTCTTTGAATAAAGAGCAGACCTTGTGTTTTGGTGGATGTGAGGGGAAGAAGCAGCTTAATGTAATTCTAAGGCAAATCAATGAAGGCAAAAAGGGATTGGTTCTGTTATCAGATAAGGATACAGTTGCCCTGATCGCTGCTGAATCACTTCTGTACTTGGATTTCATGCATGAATTTCCCCTGCCTTTCAGAGGGAAGTGAAGAGGGACTTTGGACGAGGGCCTGGAGGAACAGGACAAGGGGGGACGGCTTCATGCTGACAGCATCTTATTAAGTATCTTATTAATGTCAGCCTCCACCTTGTGAATGCAGGACAAATCAGGCCAGTTTAGACTGAGAATGCTTTGAAAAGAACAGTGTGACTGTAAGTACCCTTTGAAGGTGGAATATAAAATGCAGTTATCTCCTGTTACTGCTTTGCTTGCTGTATGTGTGCCTGGTTTGTCATTGCCACGACCCACTTGTGGTGGGATCCTTTAAGATGTTTTAATGAAGGCTTTGGGCACTCTGGGCCAGCCTGGGGAACTTCATAGCTGTGCCCAGAGGGTTAACAAAGGACACGGGTCTTCAAGGATGTTGCTGTAACTTGTTTTGCTTGCTAGTTTAGTACTCTTACAAGAGTTGCAAAGTAAACATCTGCTCTTCAGGTGGAACCCTGGGAGAGAGAGGCAGGTGTTGGCATAGCAAGATAAGTCATAATTTCCATTAAAAGAGCTGTTGTATTTGAGCACTTCCTCCTGCTTGGCTGAGGGCTGTCCGTACCGGGGCACTCCTGTATTTGCTTCCTCTGAAAGCAGGATCGGGGACTTGGAGACTTGTTAGAATCACAGTGCTTGTTGTGGTGTTTTTTTCCCCCCTCCTACTTCCCTAAGAATCTCAAAAAAAAAATAAAATTACACACTCCCCCCGCCCCCTCCCCTGGTTCTGTTTGCTTCCAAAGTGTGATTGATGTTTACTGACAGTCGTTTTAAGTATGAGAAACAGAAGTTGGTTTTAGATGCTTAGATTTGAGATCCATTACCTAAAGAGCTGTTTGATACCACGTTGTGTTTCGCTGATGCTGCAGCTCGAGGCTGTCTCAGTAACACCACATAGGTGTTCAGAGCTAGAGCAACCCCCCAGCCTCAGGGAAACAAAGGCAGGCAACACGTGAAGAGTTCAATAATCTCAGATTTTATAATTTCCCCCGAAAGGTATAAACACACACAACTGTTTATATAGCAGCAGGCATTATTTCACCGAGCCCCCGAGGTTGTTTATATAGCAACAGGCATTACAGCAACACTTTCTGTTTTCATTATTGCACTGCTTAGTCATCTGAATCCCAGCCAGTGCTCCTTCATACTCTGAAAAGTCATCCAGAATCTTGTAAAACAATTAACTATGTCATTTTATTAAAACTTGCATTTTATATTTCTGTCCCAGCGTTTGACATCCTCTGAAAACCTTTCTGTAAATGCTTGGCTTGTGACCAGCTCTGCAAAGCTGATTGAAAGAACACTTTTGCTTCTATTTTTGTTTGTAGGCTTTCACATTTGTGGAGCAGATGTTCTTTTGAAATTCTTGATGCTATCAAGAGAAACTCCTCATTTAGCTGAAAATAATTCCAAATTGCTCTTGACTGCCTTACCAGAGCAGGAGCTTTGCACAGTGTAGTGGGTTGGGTTCACCTCCTGTGTGGGTGCAGATGGTGCTACAACATCAAGGGCCAGTGGAGAGACGAAGAGAAGTCCAAAAATACAGCAGATTTCAGCAGAGACTTCAATATTATGCATCACATGTACTGAAGGGGCAGCTATTTTGAACTTTAATAACATATTCTGAGCTGTTAGACTGCTTCCACATGGCTTAGAACGAGATGAATGTGGCTGGGGAAACAATATGGGAAATGATGAACAGATGAGTTTAGAATTGGAGTCATTCTGCATTTCCCCCAAAAAAAGATATTCCAGTCCAGGTACTCTGTGGTTTCTGGCTGAAAGTAAACGTGTGTGCTTGTGCAACATCAGCCATTCTCCCCTGCTGCAGGAGCCAGGGCAGCAAAGGGGCTCTTCTTCTTCGCATGGAAATGCTTTGCTTAGGAGGCAGCCCAGAGTGGCAAAGCCCCTAATTCTCATCTTGGGTGCAATCTGCAATTACCCACAGCTAGAAAGAGCTAAGTGGCTTCTTTTTAAGGCAATTTACTTGAAAAACTTTAGTAGTTCTGGTCCTTCTTGTGGACATTCTAGGAGAGTAACTGAACCTTTGCAGGTTTGTATTTTAGTTAGTTAACAAATGAGGGATCTGTGCTGGTGGATTTGATGAATGAATGCTTTATTGTGGCATTGCTGCCTTTAGGAAGGCACTAAGCTTTTCTGTGCCTGGCATGATTTTAATTAATGTAAGAGTCCTGTTGATGAAGTAACTGCTTGGTTGGAGAGGTGGTTTAGGGATGCTCAGAGAGGAGCTGGCCCAGTGCTGAGCACTGACACCTTCCAGCAGGAGCTCACACCACTGCACAGAAGGGAATGCAGGTAGAAACTGGAGCAACTGAAATTGAAGAGCCTAAACTAGTTATGCCCATCTTGTTGCAAGTTAACTTTAATTTGTTTGTCTTGCCTCACCTAATACCCTGGTAGTCTTAGTCTGATGAGATTTTGGTGTTCAAACATGTTACTAGAAAGCCAATACAAGTTTTAAGAATAAGTCTCATTTTCACTCTGAGATCCACTGTTTTAAAAGCAATTTATTTTAATACTTACGGTTTTCTGTGGTGTTGGAATGAATAACAAGTATAAGAGAAAATGCCCACTAGTGTGATAGGTTGGTCTTCTGTAGAGGTACAGTTGGCCTTGAAATAATTTTATTATCCTATTTCTTCAGATTTTTCTGCACAGGTACTTCCTTAAGTTCTTGTGTCTTGAACTAATCATAAAATGTGATATGTCTCATCTCCTACATCTTGTTTGTGTGGAGTAAGTGCTGCTTGTTTGGAAAGCAAAGGTGTGTATAGAAGGTAAATATTAGTAAGGCAATCACAATTAGCATTTTGTTGCAATGGTCATTAATGATTTGCTCCCAGTCCATGGGGAACACATGATCATCTCTGAGAACACCAGGCTTGTGTGCATTCTGCTCTAACAGGTCACAGGGGATGGAAGGGCCCTTAAAAATCACATTATTCCACCCCCCTGACATGGACAGGGATGCACAGAGGTCATTCCAAAACCAGAGTAAAACCTGATGCTTCAGCTGGTTGGTCTGGTGTTTCTTTCTGTCCCTGGAAGGCACAGGAGTTTTTCAGCAACTTCTGGGTTTGTAAACACACCATCAGCAGCAGTTTGTCTTGATGCAGACACAAGGCAGTATTGCTTGGTTTGTAGTCTATTGCAAAGCCAACATGGAATGCAGTTTATAAAGTTAGATTGTAGTTTTTTCTAGAGGTTTCACAAACATCCTAACTTCACTTAACACACACCTCTGCTATCAGCAATATAAAAGTGTGCTTTTGTAGAAACAGTGGCTGTGCTCATGTTTTAATATGAGTCTCCCATGCATTCCTCTGATCTTGGCTGTTGGAAATACAGAGATCCCTTAATCCAATCTTTTCATGCCCTGAAACCTTAGAATTTAAGGGTGGTTATAAAAAGGGGTATTCTATGAGCTTTTGGTTCTTGGAGAAGGAAAAAATGTAAAGTTTCTGATTTTGGTGGGGGTTTTTTATCCTTCTTTATTTCTTTTGCTCCAGGCAAGTTCTTTGGTTAACCAAATGCACTGTAATCCCATCAGCAGAATGTGGTGATGGTTTTGTAATTTATATTGTATGGTTGTCTTAATCCAGGCTCTGTCATTGCAGCAGAAAATATGAATCCAAGCCGACCACATGACTTGGCTGTGTCCATATGGAAATAATAACCTGTAATAAATGGTCTCCTCTTGTACAATGCAGGACTGAGGGTGATTTTCTTCCAAAGCCATTTTTCTTTCTCAAACTGAGATGAGCATAAAAATCATTCCCAATTTCAGGGGTCTTTTTCTGTAGCAAACTGATGGTTTGGGAGGAGTCCGAAGTTTTTGAAATTTAGAGAATGTTTGCCTACACCTTACTGGCAGGAATTCTGGGAACAGGTGTGGAATTCTAAACAAAAGAAATTCACCTTGAAGTGGGATTTTTCCATGTTTCACTAAGTAGCTCCATCAGCATGGAATCTGTGCAGTTGCTGTGTATTGGAGGCCAGCTGGGACTTCCAGAGGGTGTTAACACCTTCTGAGACTTCCTTATTACATTGGTGGTGCTTCATTCCAATAGCCTGAAAGATCTGGAATTTAGGGATTTTTTATTTTATTTTTTTTAAATATATTTTAACCACCCAAGGGATAAATTTCTCTGCAAAGTTTCCCTGAAGTTTTGAGGTTCAAACTTGAAAGAGGGACTTTTCCCCTCGCGTGGGCTGTTTTCTTCAGAGGTATTTGTAATGTGGGGACTTGTTAAACATGTCGTTTACCATTCCCAGCGGTGACAGTTGTGTCATGTGCGTGGTCTTTAATAATCTGAAGTTTGGCAAAGCCACTTGTAGGAGTTGATACTGGGGTTAAAGTAAGTCAGTGTTTGAAGCCTTTCCCTTTGCTACGTGGCATCTGATTTGAATGCTGGGTTTAATTATGGGAATAATAACAGGAGTTTCAGTGTTGATACAAACTGAATAAGGAGCACAGATTTCAATCAGCTCTGTGACAATATGTATTTTTACTGGTTGATGTTTCTGTACAAATTCCACTACTGATTCCAGCAGACACTGAGACTGACAAGTGCCCCTTGCACACAAATAAATGTTTGGAATTGGTGAATAATAGAAGGCTGTATCGAAATTTGGTCTTTTCCCCTAATGGCTGTGTTTTTATTGAGCCATGAGGCTGCTCTCCTGTTACGGATAGAAAATGGAAACAGTGGAAAGCGGTTTAACACTCAGATTGACTGATTGTTTTGTCCCTGTTCTTGGGTGGGTTTGGCTAATATGAGTATTAAATGGAACATTTCCTTAAGAGGAATAAATGTCTTGGAACTGCTGGATAATCAGCCTACACTTTCTTAAAAGCCTAGTAAATTAACTGACCATGGTGTTATATTCTTTGGGATTTGGAAAGCTGTGCTCATTTTAGGTTTTTTTCTGTTCTTGTAGCTTAGGTATCAGCATGGGCTGAGTACTCCAGATCTAAGGCAAACTCTTCCTAACCTGAAAAACTTCATGGAGATTGGGCTAATGGTGAGATGGTAAGTATTTTTTTCTTTTTTTTTGTAATTAAAAAGAAAAAAGTGGATGCTAAAAAAAAAGTCTAAAGGTAAGGATTTGTCACAGACAAGCAGCTCCTCTTCCCAAGCTGAGCACGTTTGGTGAGATTGGGACTTTGCCAAAATACAGACCATGTAAATGGGCACAATATCCTACTATTTTCTTCTTTTCTGTATTATGGACCCACAGTCCTTCTCAGAGAGTGATGTAGGAGGGGAAGCCTGTGTGAAAAACAGTGCTCTTCACTTGGGGTAGGTGAATTAATCATTGCCCTAAGACTGCACCTGATGGTTGGTAGCAGGGGCACCTTTTGGTGTTACTCTGCCTTAGCAGAACAGGTCTTGGGGCTGCCTTTTGGAGTCTTGGCAAAGGAAAACCAATACAGGAGTAGAAAAAGTTTCCTCTTTGAGCAATGCTGTAAAAAGTGTCGCTTGATGAAATTTCAACTCAGCCAGCAAAGCAGTGGAAGTAAACAGGCCCTGAGAAAAAAAAGCTCAGCCCTTGGGCAGGTTTATTCTCTCAGCACAGCTGAAAAGGTTCTCCCTGTTTCTTTTCCTCTAGAAAGATACATAAAGAAAAGCTTTCTTCATCAGGGAAGTATTACTGTGAGTTTTCATGCGATATCCAGCACTGTGGTGTAAAAACCCTCCCATGACATGTGGCCCCTTAGCAAATCTGAAAATGAAGGGCCCAAATCCCTGAACTGTGACTTCTGTAGCCCTGGTGTCTCATCAGTGGCGTGGGAGCAGTGCAGGCCAGGGGTGTGTCCTTCAGCCTGGAGCAGGCAGAGGTGGACTGGCTTGGGCTGTGTGAAAGGGGAATGTTCTCAGTGTGGGTACCTGTTCTCCCTCCTGCCATGTGCTGGCTCTGCAGGGCTGCCCTGGGAGCTTTAGGTGTGTCTTAGAGCTTTTGCTATCATACAGCCCTGTTGTTTTCTGTAGGTGATGCACAGTCATTAGCAAGACAAAGCACATTTTTTTTGGCTGGATAATATTTCCAAACATGTAGGAATATTAAGCATAGTTCTCTGGGAGTATCACATTCTCCCCTTCCCCTCCCATAGATGTCTATGCCTCATTTCCTTCTCACCTCCAAAACTAGTGTGAGTAGTTGTTCATTTTTAACTTTTTTTTTTTTTTTTTTAAAGCTAATGACTCCAAACAATGCTTCTTAGTGCTTCCTAGTAATTTAAATGGCAATGAGGCTTTACAGGGAGTGGCTCGAGGGGAAAGCTGGCTAGACTTTCACAATTGAGCAGAGTACAGATGCCCACTGTTCTGTGGGTTATACCTGATCACCTCCAAAGAAACAAGCAGAAAAGCCACCAGCTGTTAAAATGAAGTTTGGAAGGAATTTCATGTTTTCAGGACACTGTAGGTGAGTCATCTGAGAGCCTCTGCCACAAACTGGAGTCAGGAAAGGATTTCCAGGTTATCCTTGGTTTGCAGGATGAGAACAGAGACATGTGAAGTTTTCTTGTCTACAGTTTCACGTGCACTGCCTGGTTTGTTTGGTCCTGTTGCTGCTCTTCAGCTTCCTTTCTGACCACTGTAGCTGGGTTTTGCTAAATTTAAGTTCTGCCAAACCATAATCACACAGTAAAAACCAATACTTACCCTGGACTTGGTTTCTCTTTGAACAGAACTGGTTTTAACTCCTAGGCCATGCAGCGAGCTGAGTTTTGCTTTTAGCTTGAGGCATCTGCATTTCTCTGCAGTCAGGACTGGAACTGAACCTCTGAGATATTCAGTGGTTATTTGTATTATTATGTGGTTATTTCAGGCTTAACCTTTCTCTGATAACCATCAGTTTGGATTTCAGTACATATTAGTTTCTTTACCTCTTCAGAGTAAAAACAAACCAACAAATCCTCCACAGCTTTTGTAGAAGAGCCCATCTGTTTTGTACATCAGAGCAAATTTGGCTTTAAAGTCTCTGCTCCAGCCTTCCCTGAGCTGCCCTGTCCAGCCTGGGAGGGCTGCAGAGCCCAGTGCCTGTGCACCAGGGTTTCATGGCTGGGTCCCCCTGCCTGGGGATGTGTGTGCTGGGTGGTTTCTCAGGCGTGACACTGAAATGATTAATACATGTTTTCACATCCCTCCACGTGTGATTTATTGCAGCAAGCTTGCAGGCCTACAAGCTCTGCTTCCCTCTTCATATCTCTCCTGGCACCAATATCCTGCTGTGTTTACTTTTCTTCCCCCTTCCCCTACTGCAAAATACTGTTGGTGCTGTATGCAGACAAAATCAAGACAGATCTGCTGGTCCCCTCACACAGAGGCTCCAGAGCTGCAAACATGGCCTTTTCTGACATCAGATCTGGATGTTGAATCTTAAGGTGAAAGATGATGAGCCAAAGTTGTTGTTGATTTAAACTGTCTCACTTGTGGTCCCCTGAATCTTTCCTGTTTCCTTTTGGGAATAATTCTCTCTGTGTCGAGCTTTTTAGTCCTGGAGTTTCACTGGCTTCCAGAAAAGCAGCTCAGTTTCAGATTGGCTTTCTGCAGATGCGAAAGGCTGTGTGCAGTTTTTCTCTTAAATTCTTTTTCCTCTGGGCATGCAGTTTATTCCAGCTTTTGAGACCAAATCACAGAAGGGTTTAGGTTGGAAGAAACTGTAAAGATCATCCAGTGCCGCCCCCTGCCATGGGCAGGGACACCTTCCACCATCCCAGGTTGCTCGAGCCTGGCTTTGGACACTCCCAGGGATCCAGGGGCAGCCACAGCTTCTCTGCCCAACCTGTGCCAGGGCCTGCCCACCCTCCCAGGGGAGAACTTCTTCCTAATCTCTAATCTAAATCTCCCCTCATTTAGTTTAAAAACATTCCCCCTTTTTCTGTCACTCTCTGCCTGCTTAAAAAGTCACTCTCCCTCTTTATCAGAAGCCGCTTTCCAATCTCTCCTTACACATAACCCGGATGTTTTTAACATGGTTTTATTCCTTTCTGCATGTTCAGGTTTATCTTTCACAAGCTCAGGCTCTTTAGATGGTGGACACATTAAATCCAGAGGCTGACTCATTTTCTCTCCCCTTCTTCAGCTTATTTTCTCTCACTGTAACTTCTGAGGGGCACTGCTTGTGGTTATTAATGGCAAGTATAGAGCGCTCTGCAGGCTTGGGCAGTCCAGGGGGGAGGTTTTTTCCTGGTGAATATGCAATAGACTTATCTAATGCTGGCAAATACCAGGTACCCCTTTAGACAGGCTTGTCTGTAGTCAGGGAGATGCCCCTTTGAGCTGCCTTTAAAGGCTTCCCTCAAAAATACTTGTGTGCCAAGGCTTGAGCTTGTGTTCTGTAGGTATTTCCTGGTTCATGTACTGCTAGAATCAAGAGGAACCCAAAACTTCAGAGTTAACTTCAGAGTTAGGAAAACTCTGGTAGCTTAATTTATGAAGATTTTTATGGGTTTTTAAGTATGTCTCTCAATTTCTTAGCTGCCAGAAGATGCAATTTCACCTGAACTTCATATTGGCAGCCTCCCTGTCGCTATTGTACCTTATTTAACCAGTAATCTCTAAGAAGGTGAGAAACTATTATTGCTTTTTAGCACAGTGACAAGGTATTGGCTCTGAGCTGCTCTTGGAGCTTCAAACATTTCATAGATGGCTGTAAACCAACTTAAACACCTTCATTTAGCGTTCTTACTGCCATGAGGTCATAGTTTGCAACAAAAAAGATCAAATGGTGTTTAAGTTGTTGGGTTTTTTAAAAAGCATTCTCATACCAAAGGGCTGTAGCTGTGGATTTTGGCTTCTGGCCAGGCAATCAAGATTTAGTATTTTGACCAGCTGTGATCCAGTAATGTTCCTCAGAGGAAACATTTTGTGGGGAGGAAAAGATACATATTTGAGCCTGTGCATTGTGTTCTGTCCCTCATACTGCTTTACAGCTTCTCTGAGCCCCTTGCAGACAGATTGAATAATCACAAGTGAATCTGACTGAAGAAACTTGCTATCAGAACTGTGAACGACCAGAAAGTGCTCACTAAGAAAATAACCTCAGAAATACTTGTGTCCTGCTTCAGTCACTGTATCTCACCTGTTTACAGTGTGAACTCTGTGCCTTGTGCCTTAGAATGCCCAAATGGACTATTTATTAACTGGTGCAAACTAATATTTGGGGGAGAAGATAGCTACTTTGTGATTTTACTGCCAGGAAAACTAACAGCTGAAGTTAGACCATTACAACTTGGCTTTTGAGATCTGGATGGAATTGAAACATTGAGATCGGTGGTGATGTCATTCTCTTATCTAGAATGTCCAATAAATCCGAGGTTTCTTTTTTTTTTTTTATTTAAATTTTTAATTTAAAACTCCTGCTTTCTGAGAGGAACTGCACACACCCCTATATATAACCAGTTCTGGTCTCATCCAACCTGATGACTAAAAGTCTTTAGGGCCTAATGAGAGTTCATCAGATCAGATTTTATATCCACTAGTTGCAGGCTGTTCTTTGTGGACAAGCATCCACACCTGTTTGGTGTCTCAGGAGAAGGACCAGGCAATTGTGGCTGGGAGCTGGAGCAGCTCAACCCGAGTAATTCAGGTTAAGGCTGTACCTTGGAGTGAAGGCTGTGCTCCTGCAAGCCAAACCCTCCTCACTGGGGACGGTACCTGACAGTCTCAAAAGTTCCTGAGCAGCTGGATGATTGTTTTCCAATGTGACTTCCTTCTTTATATACTTTTTGTGCTAATTCCATGAGCTGCGAAGCTCAAAGGACAAGGGAGAATGGCTTTAAACTGACAGAGAGCAGGTTTAGGTGGGTTATTGGGAAGGAATTCTTCCCTGTGAGGGTGAGCAGGCCCTGGCACAGGTTGGGCAGAGTAGTTGTGGCTGCCCCATCCCTGGAAGTGTCCAAGGCCAGGTTGGATGGGGATTGGAGCAACCTGGTCCACTCTTAAAAGCTCTTGCGCAGCTGATTTGCCAGAGAGCTCCAGACTTCAGAACACACCATATACAGCTCATTCTAGAGCTGCAGAAAGCTCAAAGCTCTCCTGCCTGGAGCTCCTCTTTGTGGTCCTCCAGGCTCAGGTCAGGCTTAGGCTCCTCTTAGCAGCAGGACTGGTCCCAGCCTGTGCTTTGGGCTCAGTTTTGTAAAGAAGAGGGGAGGAGGAAGGTCTTCCCTGCTCAGGTGGTGCACAGAGCCACAGCTTGTCCACCTTTCTGACTCTCAAGGTGAGACGTGCATCTCACCACGTGTCTTTGGTGAGACATGCCAGTCCCATGTTGCACCCTGTCCTGGCCAGGCAGGAGGGAGAGAATTCAGCCCTGCAGGGCTGTGTCCACACGGCAGAGGCAGCAAAACCTGAGATCTCTTGCACTGAAAAGCACCATCTGCTTCATTGCAAAGTGTCCTGTGCCTGGAGCAGTGATCTGCAGTCCTCAGTTATCACTTGTCCTGAGGAATCAGTTCACATAAACACAGGATGAAGTGTCCTTGGAACCAGTGAAGTGTCTTGAATGATATCTGGCTTTGAGAATATTTGCACATTTTGGAATTTGGGTGAATTCTGAAAACTTGCCATTTAACTGTAAGATAAACAGGATCTCATCAAATAAGCAAGACAGAGTATTCATTTATTTTCTGAACAAGGGCAGAAAGTGCTAAGCTGGGGGAAGGGAGGGGAAACCAGACCATCCCCAGTATGTCTGCAGTGCTCGTTACCTGGGTGCAGGTCACAAGTCTTGCCTCAGATTCTGGTGTTTGTCATATTACATCATTTTAAAAATAAATGGTTAATTGTGAGGGGGTCTGTTGACAGACAAAACTGCAAATGCTTTGTGGAGTTTGCATTCAAAAGGTGTGAAACAGCTCTTGAAATCTCAGGAAAAGTTGATGTTTTTGCTGCTGCCTTCATGTGTGGCCCTTACCTCTCTACTTCACTGTCTGCAACTTGGATCCTGAAAAATAACTTCTCCTGTAGGTGATTTGAGGGTTTTATGGAAGAGAAGGAAGCCCTACAGAGGAATTAAGGGGATCCTGGGAGGAGGTGAGCTGGGAGAGGAAATGAAAGAGCAGTGGTTCTGCTCACTGCCCCACCATGGGGGCACTTTTTCTTCACACAGGGACTCGTTGCAATCTACTTTCTCCTGTTTACAAGGGGGAGCAAAACAAGAAGAGTCCTGTGGAAAAGGATCCACGCTGGGGACTCCTCATAACTGCTGTTCCAAGCCTGTCCCCTGCAAGGCAGATCCCAAAATGTATCAGGCCTTGAGCAGGAGTTTCTTTAATGGAGTTCATGAGGGAGGCTCATACTGACAGCAGTTGAATCTTACAGTCATATCTATAACTCTTAGTAATAGCTGTATTTTTATTATTCTTTTTTAATTTGGAAGAAAAATGAATTGATTGCTTATGTTGACATACAGCAACCTATTTGCATATGGGGCAGTGAGGACATTTAGAGAAGGATTAGGCCAATGAAGGAGAATTCACATAATACAGCCCAGATGATGCAAAGCGGATGGTCCAAATTACAGAACCTGAGACAGTGAGAGTGGCTTGTGGAACTGATTTAAATAGTGAGGTCAAACTTGTAAATTAAGCTTGATTCGTTCATGTTCCTCAAGAAACAGGCTGACGATTGTCCAAAAAGTTTTGGAATGATTGGCACAGAAAAGCAGAAGGTCTGGCAAGAATAACCCCCTGCAAAGAGCAGAGTTGGTGTGGTTTTCCTCCTTTGAGCAGCTGTCGGGGAAGCCCACTGTTGGAGTCTTTGCTCGTAGAGGATTCGGCCATTTTTACTCACTTTTGAAGAGTTTATGGTGGCCCAGTACAGGCCATAAATTCATAAATACAGTCAATAGTAATAATTCATAAAGTGCAGCTTAGTCCTATAAAACGGTGTTAACAGTACGAATTAACATAATGTGGTGGTTTCTTGGGTGATTGACTCTCCCAACCTGGAGCTCTGTAAGTGTTCCTGCACGCTCTCTCTACTTCTCAGTCAAGTTGTCCTCTGGGGTGTCTTCTGTGGTTCCTGCGGCACTAAACACATGTGGGGTTTAGCACTTCAGGATACAAGTCATTGGAGCGCGGGGTTGTGATAAAATAATTGCTTCAGCCTTTGGTTAAACATCTGCCTGACAGCTGTGATTTATCCCTCCTGCCAGCGACCGCCACCACACATCCAGCGCCATCCCCGTTCCAAAGAGACAGAGCTCCAGCTTCGGCAGGTTGCACCTTGGCTTTTCGGGTGGCCTTCCCTCTCCAGACAAGGGACTCCGGAAACGCGCCAGCACTGGCAACGACAGACTGCAGTACAAAACTCCTCCTCCCAGTTACAACTCTGCTTTAACCCAGCCTGTGGCTGTGCCGGCCCGAGCGGCGGAGCCGGAGAAACCCCCCGGGCCCCTCAGCTCTTCCTTGGACACCTCCCTGGACTCCTCCAAGGGAAACGCCCGGCGAGGCGAGGACTTGTGCGGCAGCCTGAACGGGGAAAGCGGGAGGCTGGAGCCTTCCCAAGGGCGGCCTGGCACCGTGCTGGGCCACTGTGGTGCAATAAACGGGGCGCTGGGGCCCGGCCCGGGCGCTGCCCCCGCGGGGCAGGGGCAGGGGCAGGGTCAGCTCCCGCTGCCCCCCGGCCCCGCGCTGTGCTGCGCCGTGGAGCAGGCCGAGGAGATCATGGGCATGGAGGCCACGGGGCCGGGCGCGGGGGAGCAGCTGGAGGACTTCAACTCCATCCCGGTGGAACACGCCGTGGCCGTGGAGTGCGACGAGCAGGTGCTGGGGGAGTTCGAGGAGTTCTCCCGCAGGATCTACGCGCTCAACGAGAGCATGTCCAGCTTCCGCAGGCCCCGCAAGAGCTCCGACAAGTGAGCCGGGACGGGCCCGGGCACAGTGCTCCGGGGTGGAAATCAAATTGCACTTATTCTTTATATTAATTATAAAAATAAAAAAGCTAAAGCTGTTCCTATGGTGTTAGACAAGTGGACTTGAGCACAGTGACACAGGATCATGGCATGTGCACAGCCCAGGTAAAGTTTTATTCTGCTTCCAGTCCTTTTACATCTGGTATTTGTAATCTGTTGGAAGTCCTTTCCATTTTTTTAGGCCTTGTAATCCATTTATAAAGGCTTTTCTGAAAAAAACTTCTAGTGCTGTTCAGGCCCTTCTATGAATATTTGTTGATTTCTTAATTATTCTTTAGAGTTAAATTTATTTTAATCTTTTAAAAAAACACCCCACCTTTAATTTAAAAGTACAGTTATGGTAAGACATCTTTGCCCTCTCCCATGTACTCCTGTGTGTGCTTGAGCAATGCAGTCAGTGTTAGAGCAATACCATGGATTTGTCACAGCTGAGCAGCTTTCTCCTGGCTGGGCTCTGGAGCCTTTGAAGTTTAGTTTGCACTGATGGGTCTTCAGGTGGTGGTGAGGACTTGCCAGAGAAGGAGCACCTGTGTGATACCTGCACCTGCTTAATCAGAAATCACATTTGGGGGGTTTTCCCCACTCCTCTTTTCCTCTCTACTCATTCTTCCTTCCCATGGAAGCCTTGAGGAGTTAAATCACCTCTAAGGTTCTGTGTTCTGATCTCAGCCCCACTGGGGCTGGGCACAGGCCTCATCACAGAGACCTGATGAACCCTCTGCCAGCACAGGGGGTTCAGCTGCCACCCTCCCCGGGGCCTGCTGGGGACACCAGGGGCACTGCAAACACCTTCCTAAAAGCCCTGAGAATGCGGGCAGCCCTTTGGAATTAGGCAAATGTGTTCCACCCTCTGCAGAAAGCAGGCACTTAACATTACTCATCTGAACTAATATCCTTTTTTTAACCATCTGTACTTGGAAGGAAGAAGCTTCCAGGGCTTTGCTGGAGGTGCAGTTTGCAGTTGGGCAGGTCAGCACTGCCACACATGTTCAGCTGCACTAATGGAAAAGCAATTTGCAGCCTGCTCTGCCATTCCTGGTATTTGTTTCCGTTTGGATTTCATTGCTCTTGCCTTCTATATTGTGTACCCGAGAATCTGGGCTCAGTTGTGAGCTCTGAAATATAAAAATATATAGCAGAATAAAAAACACTTCATCATGCCTGGCTTTTTTTTCCTCCCTGGTTTTATGCTTTCTTTTGAACCCACGACCTAGTCTTTCCCTAACTTTACTGTAAGACTAGCCTAAATTAACTTGTTAGAAGTGTGGATATGTGTAATCTCAGCTATCTGTTGTCAGAACAAGAGTGTGTGTGAGAACCAATATACATAATAGCACTGCATTTCTCCAGGTAACACCTTAATGATTGTATTAGAATGCTCTTTACATTTCTCTCTTAGCTGTGTCTGTCTGCACTTGGGTGGTTGGATCGAGCTCTCTGCAGTGGTGTGTTGGCTTTGGTCTGTCCCGGGATGAGGTGCTGGATGGGAGCACTTGGAGAACTTAATTCCTTGAGACATTGCATGTGATTTCAGGTGCAAAGGTGGACACATCCAGGAGTGTCCTCCTCCCCAGAGTAGCTCCTCTGTTCCAACCTCAGGAAAGCTTCCTCAGAGGAAGTGCTGCTGTCATAATTGGCAAGGCAGAAGTGGGAAACTCCTGCTGTGCTTTGGCCCTGAGAGGGAGAAGAGAACACCTGGAAGCACAGCACTTAGTAGTGAGGAGCCAGAGATGCTCTGTCCTGTGCCTGTGTCTCACCACCTACTGCAGGGGGAATGCAGTACCTGCGGTCAGCTGTGGCCCTGGGGACAGGGTCTGGCACTCTGGAAGCAGCACAGACCTGTTTGTGGGCACACTCGTGCTCCTGTGTGACAGAAAGGCAGGACTTGTGTGTGCTGGTGACTTTTCAGAGCAACCCAAAGAGTAGTTGTGAGGTTGCTGTGTTTTGTAGGCGAACGTGGAGCGTCTCAGTGCAGTTCAGCAACCCGTGGAATTGGGTCTGTAGGGCATCAGTGGGACTTTGCATTCTTTCTTTTTTCATTAGTTGCTCATTTTCTCAGGTTGCACAAACCAAATGAAATCTAGTTTTGCTCCCCAATGTTGTGTTGCTGTTCCTGTTTGAGCCCTGTAATTGTTAATGTGTCAGACACGATGGTGGATTTCTGCATCTGTCGCAGGAAGCTGCTTGCATGGGCTTTCTGTGGATGTACCTTTAGTGGGCCTTAAATTGTCCCCAGGTTTCTCTTCCTCCTGTACCACTTTCCATGTGGCAGGTGGTGCGAGGTGGGACAGCGTCACGGGGCTGATGGAACACTGACGAGCACCTCCTGGGGGCTGTACAGGCTGCAGCCACCCTGTAGCTTTCCTTTTCTTGTGTTTATTTTTTTTTCCACCCCTTGTAAATTACTTTGAAAATATTGTAGTGGGAGAGAAACAAACAGTAGGTTTGAAGGTGAGATGACAGATCACAGTGTGCTTTCAGCTGTCACAAGCCTTTCAGTTCCTGCACAGCTGTGACACTGTTAAATGTCTGCAAATGTCTTCAAGTGGAGAAAGCATTTCAGTGCAATCTTTCCCCCCTCACTTAGGAATTCCTAAGATTTTTGAGAATATTAGTTTTGGAAGATCAGATCCCACTATATTTTTATAGCAAGCGCAACAGCATTGGCTTATCCTTGCTTGACCAGGTATTTCAAATAAGCAAGACCAGAATATCCCATAGTAAATGACACATTAAAACTATGTTGGTAATTGCGGGAAAGCTCGTCTGTATTTATAAAATAAAACTGATTAGTATCTCTCGACTTGTGTGTCTTCCTTAATGTATTCCTGCTTTGAACCACAGCGTCCTTCCCAGCCCCCAAACCTCCTTGGCTTGTTGGCCATCAAATGCATGCTGCTCCAGCTGGGAATATTTGGGCAGGAGGATTTGCCCAAAGATCTTCACTGCCTTGCTGGCTCCAAACCCTGGTACTGCAGTTCCTTTTCATGCTGCTCCCAAAAAGGTGGCACACAGCTGGACAGACAGCTCTGGAGGGGCTGGGAGGCAGCTGGGTGTGCAGAGGCTTGTGGCTGCTGGAAAGGCTGTTCCCTCACAGGGGGGCATTGCTGCCCATCCTGCACCTCCCTGATCCCAGCTAACAAGGGCCATCTGTCTGCCCACGGGGCTGCTGTCCCCAAACAGGAACCTCCTGCCCAGCCCTGGGAGGGGCTGGGGGGAAGCAGTGGAATGTGAAGAGCTGCTGGGGCTCTTCAGGCAGCAACAGGGTTTTTTGGTGGTTTTGTTGTTTTTGTTTTTTTTCTTTTCTCCCACCCAATCTGTCAGCAGAGAGTAAAAAGCCAAGGCATCATCTGTATAGTCCTGGAGCTGAAGTGGGAAGATACAGGAGGGAGAAATTTAACTTTAAGCTATTTTGCCATATTGAACAGCGTTACTGAAATACAGCTGCATGAAAGGGAAGAGTAAGGAATGGAAGGAGTAAGGTGGAAAATATTTGCCTTGAAATGTAGCTGGAGATGCTGCTGGAGAGGGTGGACTTGATCTAGACAAACCTTGGGCTCCTCTGTGCCCTGTTCTGTCACCTTTCAAATGGCCAGAGAGGGCATTTCTCCTTGCTTTGTGAATTTTGGCCTTTTTCAGAGGGAAGGGCTGGCATGTGCTCTGTATGCTCTGACATGGTCTGGTTTAGCTTGTATCTCTGGGCGGCCATGAGCATCTCCAGTCTGCAGGTAAGGTTGTCTTAATCCCAGGGAAAATAAAGTTATCTACCATGGGTCAGTGGTGGCCTTGCAGTGCTGGGGGGACAGTTGGACTCACTGATATTGGACTCTGATCACTGTGAGTCCCTTCCAGCTCAGGATATTTTATGATTTCCATTGGATTCTTCTTGCCTAGTTTGGGATTATTTTAAAATCCAGCACATGACTTGTACATGGGATTTCAGCTTCCACTGAGCATCCTGTGGGTAAGGAGCCTTTCCTCATCCCTGTGGGATGGTGTAACCCTCGTGGAGGTGAGCCCGAGCTGCCAGCTCCGCACACCCCTGGGTGCTGCTCTGGGGGTGTCTGAGCAAGGGGTGCCACAGGGGAACCAACTCTCACCCCAGAGCGCTCAGGATGGAGCGTGAGAAATGAATGGAGATGCCCAGCTTTTTAGTCCAGCTTCACTTCTGTGTGCTGAGAAAAGGGGTGGAAGGAATCCCAGGAAGGAATCCTGGCCAGGGGCAGGGCTGTGGCCTCGTGCCTGCAGAGAAAGGTGTGTATTGACCCTCGTGCCGCTGTGCACCTACCCTGGCATCCCATGCTCTGGATTAATTCCTGTGTGCCCTCAGCCCAGGGAGCAAAATCTTGTGTTCACCTGTGCGTGTGTCGTGGGTTTCTCTGATTAGGGGTTTTTTCTCCTAAGAGGAAGATTGGCTTCTGTTGCAGGCTCTGGAAGTTTCCCTCCATCCTATAGAGCAGAG
>JAWWTY010000001.1:16019505-16039991 GCA_035222235.1 Margarornis squamiger
AGCAAGCTGTCCCCTTTGCAACCCACAGGAAAGCCCCCTGAGACAGAACTGCTACTTTAGTTTTGGACTTACATCTGTGAATGGCTGACCCAACAGCAACTGACTGTAAACCTTCCATTTCCCTGTCCCCCCCGCACCACTGGGAGAAGGAGGGGCATGGACAGACCGAGGGGTGGTGGTGGAAAAGTGTTTCTAACCTGTTTCTTATTTTAGTTTTTAGGTTGTTAGTAATAAATTTAAGCATTATCCTAAGTTCTGCTTTGCCCGCGGTGTTAGTCAAAGCTCTTCTTCAGGTTGTTATCTCTAGCCGTAAATTCCAAGCTAGGTTTTTTCCCTTTCCCTCTGGAAGGTGAAAGGTGGGAAGGGGGGTGAAAAGGCCCTGAAGGAGTTTTGCTGGACACCAGGCATTTATCCAGGGTCAAACCATGACAGCGTGCCTGGGAGGGTGGGAATCCTGACGGTGCTGGGGCTCTGGGCTCCCAGGATGGCACAAGTGGCTGTGGTTTGGATGCGTACGAACAGAGGGATTGAGGCTCCCAGCTCATGAACCATCCCTGAGCAAGGAATCCCTGTGCAAAGTGGGAAAAGGCCCTGGAAGAGGGCGAGGGCCTCATCTCCAAGGTTTGCTCAGCCTCAGCTGTTGTATTTGCACAGGGACAAGTATGAATAGGGCTGTGCTGGGCCATATCTGGCCAGTTTCAGTGAGTTCCTGACAGGTGACCCCAGGGTGCGCTTGTGCTCTCTCAGTGCTTATTTTTGACATCGTAATCCAAATTGACATCCAGTGCTTGAATATACAATAAGTTCATTACAGCTAAGCCCTCCAGCTCAGGGATTTCCTGTTGGTAAGTCTCGGAAAAACCAGGATTCCCAGTGGTATCGGGCTGAAAACGTTTGCAGATAAAATTCAAGTTAGTGAGTTGTGCCAGAATGTTTTTGGAGCCGAAGTGGAGCTGTTTTCAGCCTGGTGAGTGGTGCCTTCTCCCCCTGGCTGCCTGGGATAGGAGGTGGAGGCCCCTGCCCTGCACAGCTCCCGAACTGGGTCCTGGGGCTGCTCTCAGGGGGACCTCCTTCAAGGGCAGTGGTTGAATCCACAATCCCGTGGCCAAGCACATTTCTCGAGTGTGGTGTCGGAACCTCAACTGTTGCCTCTCGTCCCACTTTCTAAAGAGCAGGAGAAGAATCTGTGCAGCAAATCCCCCCGATAAAGCCATGATAAACTCCCCAGGCAGATAAGACTTCAGCTGTCCTGGTTACCTCCAGGAGCGGGATGTATCTCCCCATCTTTCCACGTCCACATGAGGGTTGCAACACACCAGGGTTGCAGCTTGAGCTGGCTAATAAGCTGTTATGATGAGGTGTGAGCGTGGCCTGGGACTGGCCGTGCCCCTCTGGCACAGGGACAGCACCTCCTCTGCTTCCACCTCCTCCCCTCGGTGCAGCTGATACCTCATAAAAACAGACACTGCTCTCTCCATCCCATGGGTCTCAGCTGGGATTTGCAAACTGCCACTGGAATTTGAAGCTGGTTTTCCAATAAGGTGGGGGGCAAACATTGCTGCATCCCAAAGGGGAAGTGTGAAGTGGCTCTGTGTGGGTTTGAGGGGTGGGAGAGGAGCCGAGAGGTTCCCCAGCACAGGTGGTGTGAGAGCCAGAGGTGCTGCTGTTACCAAAGAGATGCATCTCCTGCAAAGGAGAGCAGGAAGGTCTCATTTCTGCACATCCACCACCCTGTGACGAGAAGAAATGCATGCACACACAGCAAATGGGCACTTGGGGCATTTTAGGGAAAAGGTTCCTGTTCTTTCCTCCCCCAGTGGTTTTTAAGTTTTATACATCTTAAACCCAATTAATTTGTTGGTCCCTGGGAGTGTAGCATCCTGTATGGCTCCTGTGAGGGGAACACGTGCTAAAGGCAGGATTATCACTTGCAGGAGCAGCACAACAGCACCAGAACTAACCTGGTGACATTTCCTTTTGCAGGGACCTTCTGTGGAGGGCCAGCCACCAGCTCTGCAGAGGAAGCTGTGACCTGGAAACAATTCCTCCCTGCTGCCCTTGGTGGCTTCTTGTTGTGACAAAAGACACAGAGTCCCTTTCCCTCCAGGCTTGTGTCTGTGCAGGAGTGTCTGCCCATCTCATTCCTCCAAGGGCTCACCTAGAAGGGGATGGGGCTCTTCCTGGTGCCCACATCTCAGCTTCCCCAGGGATTTGGGGAGCAGAGGCTGCTGTGGGGATTGGCAAGGAAAGAATCCATAGGTGAGAGAGTCCTGCAAAGTTTGCTCTTTAAAAATGCCCTGAAGGAAGGAACAGAAATCTGCTCAACCTGAAGGCAAAGACCTTCTTAATCCAGACCACTTCTGATGACTCAGAATAGACCTAGGTCTTAAAATTTCACATTTCTAGGACTCTTTCATTCCCAAATAGTTCCTTCTCCCTCCCCTGTGTCCTTTCTTCTCCAGCCACGTGGGTTCCTCCTGGGTGTCACAAGGAGCTGCCCCTCTTCTCTGAGGAGGGGGCTGAGCTGAACTGGGGGATCTGCTGTGCCAAAGGGTGACAGTGATCCAGGTGCTGGCCCCTCTCAGCCAGGGTGGAAAGTCAGCTGTTGAGGTTCCTGGGGGCTGGAGCATCCCTCCCACGTAACCAGCACATTGCTCTCACTGGCTGCCTTCCCCATGGCTGTAGGGGTGAGCACCAGGACAAGTGTCCCCCCCACCCCATGATGCTCCTGCCACAACGCTGGGAGCCCTTTGCAGGGAAGAACCATTCCCAGAAGGACCAGCCAAGCTCTCCCCTGGTGTGCACCACACACTGACACCTCCAGGCAGCTTTGGGAGCCCAGGGCATACTTCTCATCCCAGGGGTGTGCTTTGTGCCATAGCTCAGCCCCTGGCCCTGGGGAAGCCACAGCCAAGGGCTGGCTGGTGTCACACTGTGGGGAGAGGGATGGGCTGGGAACAGCGGTTTGGTTCAGTTCCATCATGTTTCCAATGGATCTCAGTTTATAAATAGTTCAGGTCAACCACGTGCTTCTTTCTTTGACACTTTTTTGAGGCTGAGGATACTTTGGGGTTTATATTTAGAAACTTTCCCTTCCTGGCTGCCCCTGTCTCCCTGCCTGCCAGGAAAGTCCAGCACAGGAGTCCAAAAGGTGCCTGTCTGGATTAACCAGGAGCCAGCACTGAGCCTTGCCCAGGGCATGGCCTGGATGGCACCAGGAGTCAGTACTGAACAAGTCCCGGGTGCTGAGCTGCCCTCAGGGCTGGTCCCAAAGCAGGGAGGGAACGGGAGGGGGATTCTCCTCCAGCCCCAGCAGTGGGGAAGCAAACTGGGAAGTGGGAGAGGAGCGGTGCTTGTGAGAGCTTAACCCCTGGGAATTATTGGCTGCAAAGTCCCCAAAGCGTGGGGGTGATGTTGCTGTGCTGCAATGACCTGTGTCTGCCGAGCAGATGGGCATCACAACACCCCCCAAGACTGCAGGACTCGGGTGGGGTTTGCTCCAGGAGCTCTCCTCCAGCAGCTTTGGGGTGCTGAGCCACTGCTGCACCTTCTGCCATGGGCTGGGGGAAATGAACATCCCAGCAGCACCTCCTGAGAGAGGGGGGGTCACAGAGGCTGAGGGGAAAGAGCAGAGATGTTTGCCCTGCAGGGCAGCTGCTCTGAGCTCCAGCCAGAGCCAAGGAGAAGAAGTGAGCATGGAATGAGACGAGCTTCAGGGTTCCTTCCATCCCAAACCACCCTGTGATTCTAGGATGTCTTTATTCAAGTGGAATGGTTAACCCAGTTTTGTTTCTTGGAGACTTTGGCAAAGGTGACCAGAGCAAAAGTAACCTCTGCCCCAAAGGGCTCCAAGTCTGAATGTGGAAGAAGGTGCAGGTGACTGAGGGAACAATGACACAGTAAATTAGTGAGGAGGAAGGTGTTCTCTACGCTTCAGTTCCTTTATTAAATCCTTTTCAAGCACCTTGGTGAATGGGAGCTTCTGCAGCCCTGGCTCTGTGTTTGCCCTTTAATTCAGGCACTGGAACAGCCCTGGGATTGTTCTCCTGTTCTCTAACTATCAGAGATCCTCGTGTCTCCTGGAATATCAATCTGTCAGGCTGCAGAGATCATTAAAATCACACTTGGAGCACCTGCAGCCTTGGCTCTTTATTATTACAAGTGTGCATGTGCACACGGGAAGAATTTAGGAATTACAGAGGATAACATTACTGAGCAAGCTGACTGAACAGCAGATTTACCCACAGAGCACGTGCTTTGAATTTCCCTGCCCTCACAGCTCAGGCTGGCAGTGTGGGGGTCACAGTTTGCTCTCTAAATGAAAGCAGGGAGAGCTGCAGCTCCCATTTTGTGTGGGAGCAAAGCTGAGTTGAACTTGCAGGATAAAGGTAGGGCTGAGCAACCTGACCTTCCAGTGGAGGGGGTCCTGCTAAGAGCAGAGGTTGGACCACAACCTCCAGAGGTCAGTGATTGTGTGACCCTGGTTGTCACCACAGTGATGTGAGCCACAGGTACCCAGCTGTGGTGCAAACACCCCCCAGAGGGTTATGGTGAGTGCTGCAAAGCCCACCTGGCAGCCAGGAACTGGTGCCATCCCCCACTAACCCCGTAACTGGGGATGGGGGGCTGAGGCAGGCCAGGAAGGACAAGGCTCTGTCCTTGTCATCTGGTGTGCAGAGCTGAGCTTTGCAGACCCTTCCTGCCACAGAGAAGGGCTGCAGTTCCTCAGGTGGGTTTGAAGGCTGTCCTGAATAAAATCCCAAGGAATGTCCCACGAGGAGCTGCTGCACCGCCAGGGAAAACAGGCCTTTCCCCAGCTCTTCAGCACATCCTGGATGTGCTTTTCTCAGGAGCAGCACCAGAGAGGTGTCATTGCAGGGCTGTGGGCGCTCACACCCCACCAGCCAGCTGGGGCAGGCTGTGCTGTGCCCACAAACATGAGTCTTGGGTTGCTGCTCCCCTCTGGGGGATGCCAGGCTGTTGTGCAGCCCTCACTGCCCTGCTGAGATGCTGGTGAGGGCTCGGCTGGTGTTGCTGAAATGCCCAGGTTTCCTTCCCGGGCCAGTCCAAATAAAGGGCCTGGTCTGTGTTCTGCATTGGCTGCTGGCTCTGACACCTCCCTGGGGATGCTGCTGGAAGGGCCAGTGTGCCCTGCCCGCTCCGACAGACCAGCGAGCACCTCCCGTGCTGGAGATGTGAAAAATGACAGCAATTTCCTGCCCACACCAACCAAGCAGAAACGTCCCCCCGTGAAGTTTTATGAGGCTGCAGAGCCTGGAAATGTATGAAAGGCAGAAAGGACTAATCAGCAGAGAGGGAAAAACTGATTGAGAGGAAATTAATGTTGTGGAACTTTGTGGAAATTTAGAAAGTCCTCTGAAGAGCTGGGGTGTGATTCTGACCTGACCCAGAGAGGCGGCAAAACCTCCCTGAATCCAGTTTGCAAAGCCCCTCACAGAGACTTGGAGAAGGCAGGAGCTGATGCAAAATGGAGAGATGGATGTCTAGACACTGGAGTTCCCCTGCCCTAATGACAGAAGGAGTCTGTCAAAGACACCATGAGTTTTGTGGGGTCCCACGGTGCCTTCAGGAGCATCCCAACCAGCAGTGCTCCGTGGAGACTCCCTGTGCTGCTGAGTCCTTCAGGGAATGGCACGGGAAGGGCTGTCTCACCCAGCCCCAGGGCACAGGGCACAGACACATGTTTTCAGATGTCCTGGCACCCCACTGCAAGTTTCCTGGGTGAACTCATTCCCAACCTTGCTAAATTCATTGTGTTTTTTCCATCGATAACATCCCTGTACCATGACTACCTTTCCCCTCAGCACCTCCAAGTGCCTTTGAGACAAAGGCACGGTTATTATCTCTGCCTTAGAGGTGGGATTGGTCTGGTGTAATGGAGTTTTTTACACCTGGGCTAGTTGCTTGAGACTCTCTTTATTGTTGCTGGAGAGAAACAGACACGTCTCCTCATTCCATCCTAATAGAGATGATTAAAATAGGTCAGATGACCAGCTTGAACATATTTATGCAGTGTTTGTGATGGGCACCTCCAGGGAGAGGAGGGGGAGCAGAGACAGCCATGTGTCTATAAGAGTACTTTTGCCTTTTACTGCCCATGCAAGATATTTATATCTAAATACTCACAGGCTCTTTCCTGTACTAGTACGTGATGATGGATGGATAGATAACCTTTCTCCATAAAAATATACATAGTTAAGGGTAAATTTTTCATTGTCATCTCCAGCTTGTGTTTAACAATTTATTTTCCTTGGGGTTTTTTTCCCTTGGAATATTATTGTGGGTGGAGAGATCTGACCTGTGTCTAACATAATATTCTTGGATGGGTTTTTTGAGTAATGGCACTGTTATTGTACAACCTCCAGCAAGAACAATTTGCAAAGTGTTGCAAACTTTTCCAAATGACCTGACAACAGCTCTCCAACCAAAGTGGTTTTACAGGGATCTGTTCCAGCACCGCAGGGCTTGGAAAGAGGGAAGGTGGGGGGGAAAGGCATTGGATGTCTGTGCAAGCTGCCCTTCACTGCGGGTTTGTAATGCTGCAAAAGGGGCGTGGGGTCTGGGGCTGCAGCCCCGTGCAGAGGGGGCTCATGCACCCATGGACCCATGAGGGGCTCCAAGGGCTGGGTGGTTTTGAAACAGCCTAAACCTGGAGCCACAGGGTCACCACCATGGTTTTCTCAGAGGGTTTATCTTCACCCATGGCCATCTACGACACATGGAGGCGGCTGATTTGTGCCCAGACCCTCCAGAGACCTTGCAGATAAGAAGAGGGTTGTGATTGCAGATGCTGCTGCCTCCCCTGTGGGCACAGGGCTCCTCTGGGCCACCAGCCAGCCCTGCCACCAGGAACTCGCTCCAGTCTGTCTTCTTCAGACTTGCCCTTGGTAAAACACAGGTCCAATCACCATGAAATGAGGGAGAAACCACTCTTATGTGAGACCTCAGTGGAAACTGCTGCTGGAAGGACTGAGACCTCCATGGCAGAGGAGCCCCGGGGTGATTTTCATCCCCAGTGGGCTGAATGGAGAAGGTGAATGTTCAGAACCAGTCCTGAATTCCCTGAAAGCCAAGTGTCTGCCAAGTTTTATGGCCCAATCCCAAGGCAGGAAGGGCTGATGTCACACCACCAGTAACAGTGATGGGAGGAATCGGATACGGCTTCGGGGTCAGAGGGGGTGAGACCCTGATGTTGTATTAGGGTGCTCTGATGGCTATCAAAGGATTTAGGAGGGGTTTGCTGTGTGGGTGGGATGAGGAGGCTGCGGGGGAGAGGAGGAGCAGGTTCATGGTGAGCTGCTGTGGTGGGAGGCAGAGTGGCAGGAGCGCTGCTGCAGCTCCCTGGGGATGCCAGGGAGGGGTGATGGGTGGGTTTGCTGTGTGTAACAAGGCAGTGACCGAGAGCCTCGGCTGGGCCCGTGCTGGGAGCTGCACAGAGCCCCTCCTGTGTGTGCCACAGCCCTCGGCCCCCAGGCAGGCTGGCAATGGATGCTGCGGGTCCCTCAATGGGCACACCAGCAGGATCTGGTCTCCTCTCCCACCTCATCTGTCCCAAGTGTCCTCTCCCTCCAGTGTGACCAGTGTGGGGGGTTCTCAGCCAGACCCACCAGAGGGAAGGCACTGCCAAAACCCAGCCAGGCTGACACAGCCCTAATGAGGGGAAAAGGCTGCCTCACTAATTACAGATGAGAAGCCCAGGGCAGGGATGAAGCAACTCACCTGGGCTGGCAGAGCAGGTGATTGGAAATGTCCCCAAATCGCCTAAAACCTCTGGATCATGTCTTAACCACAGCAGCCCCATGCTGGCATGCACCCTACAGGATCCTCTGCCCACTATATTGCTCCATCCAGGGAGACTAAAAACAGGGGATACAAGTGAGACATCGAGGTTAGCTGGAGCCCCAAAGATGTGAGACCAACACCCCCTTGCTCCCCACTGATCAAAACTGGGGGCAGCTGATCTCCTGACTGCCCTCCTATGAGGTGAGCCCTTCCTCCTTCGTGCTAACAGGCTCCTTTGGAAGCAGTAAAGTTGGCTTGAACCATTATTAAAATAATAGAGAGACCCCAGAGGATCTTTAAGCAGGAGATCTTTAATAATTACTACCTCCAAGGCTCTTGCTACTCGGTTTGAACCAGGGTTTCTCATGCTATCCGAGTCCTGGAGCGCAGCTCAGGCTGTTCCCACAGGGCTACGAGTGCCATGTGACTTAATTGTCCTTGATATTTTTCTAGTCATGTCAAGGGCTTCTTTGGAAATGTTATATAGCTGAGAAAGAGTTTATTATTTGCTGTCAGGGGGCAAATAACACCAGGGCATCTCTGAAGACATCTATAACATATCTGTGTAATGCGAAGGTTAAAATAAATCAGTAAAAAGAGCCACTCTCCTGAGGGCAATATACTGTAAAATATTTCATCAGAAGGCCTGGATATTATTGCACTTGTAATTAATCTTCCTGGTAATAACAGGGCTTGTTTTCTCCTGCCATGGTATCTCTCTCAGTGTTTTCAGCAGCCACTAGATGTCGGGGGAAACTCTTTTGGCATAATTTTTGAGGAAATTCCTCCCTAAGTTGGGAGCTGCTGAGCTCTTTCCCTCGCCTGAGGTCCGGGGGAATGCCTGGCGTGGCTGGGAAGTGGAGATGGCTCGGCATGGCAGCTGTGCCCCCTTGGGTTGCAGCCCTGGGGCTCTGTGCAGCTGGGGAGGCTGAGGCACAATGACCCCCACGGCACTGACCACCCTTCGCCCACCTCACGCAATCCTGTGTTATTGTTACCACTCCTGATTTTACCTGGCTTTAAGCACCAGCTCTGGGAGCGTTTGTGACCCTTCTGTTCTCAGATCATCACTTTTCCAGCGTGCTGTGACTTGATTGCTGTGACCAGAGAGAGTCATTTTTGCCTGTAAGATGAGTGGAGGGGACAAATCTTGTGCAATAAATAGATGTGTGCAAAGAGCCACGACACAAAATGGACCTTGGGAGTCCTTGCCTGGGGAAAGGTGGTGGGAGAAGACACTGTGTGGGTGGTTCTTGCATGCAGAGGGGCTGCTGTGGTGCAGATGTTCCCCTCTATCACGCACACCATCAGCACAGACCTCTCCCCAGGAAGGGTCAGGCTCCTTCACCGAAGGAATCCAGCAGGAAGGTGACAGAGATCCACATGTCACTGCTGGTCTCCAAGAGTCATTGCAACACATTTTTGTCCACAGGGGGGAGAGGGGGGAACCAATGCAAACCCTGAGACCCCCAAACGGAAACGCTCTTGAAATGTTGCCTTGAAAGTTCTCCTCCTGCTGCCTGGCCCTGCCCTTCCTGACCCTTGAGCAAGAGCTGATTGCTGCCAGCAGCTCTGCCCTCACAGCAGTGCCCTGTGGAGGGCCATGTCTGGGAAGAGGGTGCTTGAAGGTAAAAGGTTGGTGCAGGGGGGCTCTGGCACTCGGAGATGATGGGAATGCTCTGCCTGCTGTGTCCCCTGGCAGCCCTCCCTGCCCTTGCACTGCCTTTGCTGTCCAGCCCAGCGTGCTGCAAGCTGAAAGAAGGGTTTATTCCCTGTGCTGGAGAACAAGAGCTGAGGGGAATCTTCTCCCTGTGTCGTGGTGTATTTTGGTTCATAAGTTTCCTCCTGATGTGCATGGCCCTTCCATGGGAGGCTGAGAATTATAGAATCATGGAATCATTTAGGTTGGAAAAGCTCTCTAACATCACTGAGTCCAGTTGTTAACCCAGCACTGCCAAGCCCACCACTGACCCCTGTCCCCAAGTGCCACATCTGCAGAGCTTTTAAATCCTTACAGAGGTAGGTATTCTATGCCTGCCCTGGGCAGCTGTGCCAGGGCTGGGCAGCCCTTTTGGGGAAGCAGTTTTCCCTAATCTCCTATCCAACAGTCCTCTGGTGCAGCTTGAGGCCGTGTCTCCTTCGGGTGGATGCAGAGTGAACAGTCCTGCTGTGCTCCAGGGTGTTTCCTGGCTCACATGGCACAGCTGGTTCCTCACCCAAACCTGAGGTGCCTTCCCCAGAGAGCCAAAGGCTTTTCTCATTGCTTGGATCTTCTGTTCTTTTCCTGCAAACCAAAGGAAAGTCACAATCCAGGAGAGGTTATTGTGGCAAAATGAGTTGAAGCAAAAGATTATCACCTGTTGTTTGCTGCAGAATTCCTTGACCAGCTGGGATTCCTCCAGGACCCAATTGGACATGAGGAATAGTGGTAATTTCAGAGCTGTGCAAGTTCTCAGTCTGCAGTTTCCCACATCTCCTGCCTGATGGAGAAGGGGAAAGTGAAGGTTTCTAATGAGCATCAAGTCAGCAGGCTGGGCTCCATCCTGCAGCTTCCAGCTGCTGAGGTGTTTGCAAAGCAACCACTCGTGTGCAGCAAACATAGACCACTGTCCAGCTTCCCAAATGCTCATTTATACAGTCTTTGCTAAAGGAGCTGACAAAGCAGGTGTCTCCTTCACCTGCACCGAAAGGCATGGCACCTTTCCATAACCTTCCCTGCGAGACTGCTTCCTCTGAGGAAATTTTCTTTTCACCCCTTACCCTGGGGGCTTTCTTTGCTACTCCTTCCCTGTGTGGCAGAGGTGCACACACATCCCTGTCTGCCCTGCCACGTAAGGAGTTCCACACCCCACACAGCCGTGGCCTTGCAGAAGGAATTCCCCCAGGGGGGAGGATATTGGACCCCACTGTGACCAAGCCCTGTTCATGCAGACTCCGTGCTGGAGCCAGGGATGTGAGAATTAATGTAAAAGTGCCCTCTCGTGGCAAATGGAGCAGGAATCATTTGTCATCATTTCGGGGGAATCCACACTGTCACTGGAGCTGGGATTTGTGTTTGGTTTCCAGTCTGGGTGCTTCTAAAGGAGAGGGACAATGTCACCTTGAGTTCTTCATGTTGACCTGCTCCAGATTGTCCTTCAAGGCACTCAGAGGATGCTGGGGTTGGTCTCCCTCAACCACACACACCTGGGAGCTGGAAGTGGTGGGCTCAGGGAGGAAAACCTGTCTCCTGGGGTCCAGAGTTAAAAGTCTTGCAGCAGGGTGAGGAGTGGGATGTTTACACAATCCCACAGCTCAAAAAGTAGTTTGGTTTGGTTTAACTCCCATGGGGGAGACTTTGAGCAATCCATTTCTCCTCTGTGGAGCCCTCACTCCCACAAGGGTCCTGCAGGTCCTTCAAGGCAGCAAAGATCTCCCTCTGAAGGTGCTGATCTCCATGGGAGCCTCAGGATGCTACTGCAGTAGTTGTGATTGATAACAACACTGTGTTGGGGACTACTTTTTCAGGAAACGCCATGATGGGAATTATAATCACCATTTAAAAGCATTTTTCCCCTTCCTCTGGTGGGTTATCAGGTTACAGGAAATGAGAGCAGTTTTGCTGCCTTATTATGAGAAATGGATGCTACTGTTTGGAGAGTTTGCCATCGATCTCCTTCCTCACTCCTTGGGGGATGCCCTGCTCATTTGATGTGCACAGGCTTCCCCAAGCTCCCTTACTCTGCTCCTTCCTTTCTGCTGGATTTATCTGTGCTTTGCAAAGCCCCAGTATTTATTCTGCTGCTTCCCCCAGCTTTCCCCTCCCAGCACAGGCCCTCTTGCACAGAAAGATGGATCTCTATTTTCTCAAATGCTCAGGCAATTATGTTCATTCTGCAAGAGGTCCCAGAGGGGAGCTCTCCAGTCAGGGCTGTTTTCAGCTGCAAATCCATTTTCAATATGGCAAGTGCCTATAGTTGACCTCTCCTCATCCTGGACTGTGCCCCCCTGATGGCCACGCTTTGGGGGAGTTCAGCATCTCCCTGAGCCTCCTGGTGGGTTTCAGTGGGGTCTGTAGCTCTGTCCCTGTGCCTGCTCCATCCCTGCCTCCTGTGGAGCTGTTCCACGTGATCCACACTGGGGCTGAGCACCCGTGGTCTGTGTGTGCAGCCATCCCTGCTGGAGCTGATGGGATCAGTCACCTCCAGCCCCACGCCAGGCCAGGATCCTGGGCTCTTTCCACTGCTTGTGCTGGTTAATAACCATTAATTAGGACCAGAATTCACCCCCAGCCATTGCAGACAGAGAAGGGAAAAGGCTACTCTGCTGGAAGTTTGGAGTTGTGTGGTCTACAACTGGTTAGAAAGCATTAGGTTAAGGGCATGAACAGCAGCTCTGAGGCAGTGGCAGACACAGGTAAAGGCTTCAGGTGCATAAGAGGCCATTTTCCAGCTCAGTGCAAGGAATAATTGACATCTCTCGTGTCTTAGGGCAGTGAAATGCAGCTTGGCTGCCGCAGTGAGACACCCAGCAAGGGAATAAGGGTTCTGCTGCAAAGAAGGATTCCAATGTAGTGACAATATACTGTGAATGAGACTTTCAGAAAATCCTGATATCCCTCTCCACAAGCAAAACTGTACCAGCAGGAGGATTCAACACAGTCCACATGTGCTTATTTCAGGATTTCTGCTTTTTTTTGACTTTGAGATTGGTCTGTCTCATCTCCTCCCTCATTTTCTCCGGCTGCGTTAGAGGTGCAGGCTAAGGAAAGACAGAGATACAGAACTTTTGGGGCACGTATGCAGACCTGGGGATAGATGGAGTGCAATGATCTTGGAGGTCTTTTCCAACTGTAATGATTCTAGGAATTTGTGATTGAAGAAACCACTTCTTTTGTTTGATTGTTCACATATTTGTTAATGGCAGGTATTTGTTACAAAGAGTCAACATCCAATCAATAAAACAAGAATTGGCCTCTTTCCCCTTTTTCTTCTCCTGGGTCAAATGATCCATTTTAATATCCCAGATCCTCTCAACAACATGGTGTGGGGATGTTTTCCTGGTGTACTTGAAAGGCAGAAGAAAGAGTTAAAATATTGAAAACTGGGAGAGAGTAAGCCAAAAACCTTGGGATAAAGATATGTGGGGTCCCATGGGGTTTGGGAATTTCCCCTTGTAGACACATATGCCACAAATCCTCCCTGTCCCTCCATGTTGCAGGCATGACTTGGACACTGTGGCTGGGGCAGGACCAGGAAAGCTTGGCGTGCTCCAAGGGGAAAACAGAGCAGGACACATGGATTTGCTCATCTACAAAGACTTGGCTGGAAATGTAAGAATTCAAATGAGCTCTCCAGCAGGAGGAACTCGCCAGGCCATCATAACAAACAGCAGGAGACACAAGTGCAAACTCACTCTGCATTGTCCTGCCAGAGTTCAGCAGTAACCCGGGGTCAGAGAGGGGTGGGGGCAGCAGGGGCTGGCTGTCCTGGGGAGGGACGTGCTGGCAGGATGGGATGAAAACAGCCCTGACCTGTAAAGGGGCAGCGGAAGAGCAGGAAGAGATATGATAAAGCTCTAATGCCACCCCAGGGGACACGTAGTCCTTGCTCAGTCCGTGTCAGTCCACACTGGGGACTCCGTGTCTCTGCAAGGATTGCTGTGCTTTGAGCAATCAGGGATTGGTTTGGGTTAGAAAGGACCTTTAAAGCTCATCCAGTGCCACCCCCTGCCATGGGCAGGGACACCTTCCACTAGCCCAGGTTGCTCCAATCCCTGTCCAGCCTGACTTGGAATATTTCCAGGGCTGGGGCACCCACAGCTTCCCTGGGCAGTCTGTGCCAGCCCCTCCTCACCATCATTGCAAAAAACACCTTCCTTATGGCTGAATGTGTGTCCGTGAGTAGCAATGACCCATCACCTGAAAGGATTTCAGTTTTCTGGTTTGGGGTCTCCTGTGACTGCTGCACGTGAACCTTGCGGAGGATTTTACAGCGTTCAGGGCATTCACAGCTTCTCCCATGGAGATCTTCAAGGGTCTAGTAAGGACAGAAACCATACACTGGCCTTTCCTCAGTGGGCACATTCATATCACCTCCCTCTTTTCCCCTCCCTTCTTCACAAAGCATGTTGGAACTCAAGTATTTTGGAGACTGCTGCTTTTCTGTCAAATTAGCTAGAAATTTGTGGAGGGGCTCAAAGAATGCTGGAGGAGAAGCAGACAGGCTGTCAGACAGATATACCCTCCCTCCCACAGGCTTCAAGAGTGACTGTACAAACTTCATCTCCTTGGGATGCAACAAATCACTCCCCCCTTCATCAATCCCTGGCAGCAAAGAAAAATTGCAGCCCTCAGTATTTCTCTGCAATGGAGTTATGTCCTTATATTTTCCCTTTGTGATATCCTATTTCTGCAAAAGAAGGAGTTGGAGCCTGAAACCCTGGTTTTCTGTAATTCCTTTTGCACTCACTTCAGGCTGGGGATTTCTGTGGAAAAAAAAAAAAAAAAGAATTGTGTAAATGAATATAAATTGCAAACAGTGGATGCAAAGCAATGAATAGCAGGTGCATCAAAGGATCACTGGGAGGCTGTGCCTTGGCATAGCAGAGAATCCTGGGAAAGGGTTGCAAATGTCATCTCTCTCTGAACTGGGGATTGGAATCATGGAATCCCAGAATGGTTTGAGTTGGGAGTGATCTCGAAACCCATCCAGTTCCAACTCCCTGCCATGGGCAGGGACACCTTCCACCAGCCCAGGCTGCTCCAACCTGGCCTTGGACACTCCCAGGGATCCAGGGGCAGCCACAGCTTCTCTGCCCAACCTGTGCCAGGGCCTGCCCACCCTCCCAGCCACCAATTCCTTCCCAATATCCATCTAACCCTCTGACAGTGGGAAGCCATTCCCCCTTATCCTGTCACTCCATGCTCTTGTAAATAGTCCCATCTCTCCTTTGGATTTGGAGACTTTGCACACAGGTTTAAATGCTCCCTGCATTTCATGCTTTCATGCATAATCATTTCTTGGCAGATATTTTCCTATCCATGTGACAGGGAAAACATCGATTGCAAAGGAAACCACAGACAACTTTTGAAATGTCCAAAGAACATTTATTCTTTCCTCTTCACCCTCCAAACACCACCCTGGTCATCCTCCAGCATGTGAGTCCCTGCACACAAGTGCAGTGTGCCACGGGGGAAGGTTAACAGAGACCAGGACTTGGCTGGTTCCCGGAGGTTCCCACACTTGCAGCCCTCCTGCCTCTGCGGGAGACGTGCTCCTGGAGGAGCCTGCTGCACAAATGCTCTGGGTTTGGAGCACTCTCATGGGAGGCAATTCTGCAGCTCAAAGGCAGCAGCAGCCAGAGGAATGCCTGAGCCATGGGAAGAGGGACCACAGCCTTCTGTGCATCTTTACAGCACCAGCAGCCAATCCTGCTTGGGGTGCCTTCTGAAATGCAATCACTGTGGTCTTGGGATCCCAGGAAGGAGCCTGGTGGTTCACTCCATCTGGAAATGGGAGCACACACCACCCTGCTGGGAATCTTCCAGGGGGGCTTGAGCTGCTGCTGCCCAGGGATGCCACTGTACCCCAAGATGGGAGGAGAGAGGTCCTGCCTGCAGTGGTGCAGCTGCTGGTCCTGCTGCAGCTTGGTGCTCTGCTTGGTGCCACAGCAGGAGACAGGAGGCCTGGCTGGGCTGGATTTCAGCATTATGGGAACCCCATGGTACTCCCCAGGCTGGAGTTGCACAGAGGAGGAGCCCACTGTGCTGTCTGGCAGGCTGGACGTGGTCTCTGAGCTGCAAAACAAAAAGTCTGGTCCTAGAGAACAGGAATAAACTCCAGATATGGGAATCTTCCCTAAGAGGAGAAAGGAGACAACCAGATGGGCTTTGGGAATTTTCTTCCTTCCTTAACTTCTCTAAACACGAAAAGAAGTTGGACAAAGCCACAGGTTTACAGCCAGCCTTGGAAGAGCTGATGGCCAGTGTGTGGGGGGGTTGGTATTGCAGTTGTTTCTCAGTGGGAGACGTTCCCATAAAGCTCCCCCAGACTTGGACATGGATATCATTAACACAGGTGTCTTTGTTTTTATGAGATGCTGGAGTTCTGATGTTTCTTTTGTGTTTGAAATGAGTGTAAAATTGTCAGTGGGGCTCTGCTGGACTCTTCAACTTCTCTTTACACAGAGAGAGCCACCATCACTGTGTGCCCAAGGAGGGGTGAGTGCAGGAGGACCAGAATAGCCCCATAAATCCCGTATTTAGGAAAAAGCAGTGGAGGAAGATTTTAATTTTTCACTCCCAAGTAAATCTCCTCCTGTACACAAACCAACCTATGCACGCCTCTCCCTTTTACCTCCTTGGGCAGAGCCTCTTCAGCCTCTCCAGAGACCCCCATCAACCATCTCATATTGCTTGATTTAGAGTCAGAGATAATGGGTCATTGCATCCCTGGGAGAGGACTGTCTGTTCCTCTCACACCTCCAGCCCTCCTTCCTCACTGTCCCCAAAGGACACACTTTGAACAAACAACCCCTGGCATGTGCAGAGCAGTCTGTGAGAGGCAGAACCGTGTTTTGGGGCTGGGTCCCAGCAGGTCAGTTTGTTGTTCAGCCCATGTATCACTCCACATGGGCTGCAACATGACAACCTCATCATAATATTTGTGAGGAATCGCTTCCCCAGCATCTTACATTTCACTAACAGCAATGCTTGAGAGCTGCGAGGGGAGGGTGGGGGGTTATGTGTTCCAGGCTATAGGTCAGAAAACATAACAGTATGAATTCCTCCTTTTTTTCTTTCATTAAAAAAGCCCAACTTTGAGTTAACCATCTGTTTCGCTATAGTCAGAGCTTGGGAAGGGAGGATTATCATGGCTTTGAAGCGAAAAGGTTGGTGTTTGTGGGTCTTTATTCACTCAGATGTTGGCATTGCTGTTGGGCAAGGGCAAGGGCTGTCCCTCCTGGATGGGCCTCACCCTTGGAACAGGAAAGAGTTGCTCTCAGTTCTCAGTGATCTCCTGGAAGCCAAGGCTGCCCCACAGCTCACAGATACTTGGTAAAGATCTTGTCTTTGTCAGAGACTGGTGCTGTGCCACTGCTCAGTTCAGTGTCCCAGGTGTGGAGCCTTGGCCCCTGCCAGCATGAAGGACCCAGAAATCTGTAGGTTTGAGGGGAGTGGTGTGATTCAGACTCAGACCTGTGAACTTGGGTGCCTCTGTGTTGTTTGCTCTGCCTTTGGCGTTGATGGAGATCTATTTACTCAGCCTTTCCTGAGATGGTGCTGTTTAACCGGTGGGTTAAATGCAAGCTTTAGTGCCTGGAGCATGCCTGGAGTATCTCAGATACCTGACTGACCCTGAAAATGCAACCAAAGGCTTGAGTTCTGTACAGACTTCTTATTGAAATGATTTATCTTCCTGGTCCCATTTACTTTCATTACTTCTGTGTTTAGTATAAGGGAGAAGAACTTGGTGATGCAATTCACTGGGTGTGCTGCCAGAGTCTGGGCCGGGGTGAGTTATTCCCTACAGACACTCTGGTGATATCACTGAGCAACTCAAAACTCCAGTCCAGAAGAAAATGCCCTTTTTTTTCCTTTTTGTTTTCTTCTCCCCAGGACAGGTGGTGATGTTGAAGTCACCACCAGTTAGGCACTGGTTGCCGTAGCCTCTGTGCTGGGCTGAGGACCATGCTGGGATGGTTTGGCTCCTGGTGTGATGCACACACTGCATCCAGGGACTGCAGCATGCAGAACACGACTGGGAACCCATGAAAATGTGTGTTCTGGAGACATTTCCAGTGATTTTTATTCAGATGTTTCTGGACAGCCTGGAAATACCAGAGGGAATTGCCTTTCTAGCAGGGTTTGAGTGGACTCAAATCCAGACAGAAACAAGAAGAACAAAGAATGGCAGGAAGCAGAGTCTGGTTGTTATGGATTTATGTCTCAAAGCTGATGGCTTGTTAAACTGATTTATTTTAAGATTGCCCATTTTTTTTTCTGTTTCACCTTCAGAATTCCCTTGGGCTTTTTGTACAATTTGTCTACTACAATCTGCTATGTACATCACCCACCCTGTAGAAATCAGCTAATAGGATAAAAATTAAGAAGAAATTGTTTAGATAGAAATCACTCCCTTCTCTGAATCATTATTTTAATGTGGAAATAGGAACATAATTTCTTTGGAGACCTTCAGTTTCCTGTCAAAGCTGTTTGAAAAATCAACAGGTGGAGAAATCTGTGGGGGACAGATAGATGACAGAGTGAATGACCATGTAAATCTAATTTCTTGGGGGGGAAGTTTATATAATAAAATGGTAAAGTGAACTCACAAGTGGCTCCCTCACTGTATTTCCTGTACTAAATGGAGGAGAAGCAAATTGTGGAAAACCTTGACCCAGGTTTGAATTTGGGGATTGAAACTATATTTAAAATAAACTCAATTTTTTAAAACAAGCCTTGATTAGACAAACACTTCATAGACATTTGAAGCACTTCCTTTAGAGCCAAGTGTATCTAATTTGTCCATCGTGTGCTCATCGTTGCAAGAAATCTGAATGACTTGTCCACGTGATGAGGGAATGGAGGATATTGGAAAGTCCTGATCACTGAGTGTTTATTGATTAGCCTGAAGCCAAGGAGTAACAGCCCCAGAGCAGAGCAGGAGCTATCCTGGCACAAGTTGTCAGCAGGATTTAACTTCCACAGCAGGGTTTCAGCAAGGAATCGTGGAATCACAGACTGGCTTGGGTTGGTAGGGACCTTAAATCTCACCTTGTTTCCACCTCCCCACCATGGGCAGGAACCTTCCACTAGACCAGGTTGCTGCAAGCCTCATCCAACCTGGCAATTGGTGTTCTTGGAGGATTGGGGCAGGGCATGGGATTGACCATAAAATCCAAGAGTACACACATTTAATTTCCGTGTCCCTGTGCCTGATAAAATGGGAAAAGGCCTGATCTGGGGTATGTCATCTGTTCAGGAAGCCCAGTGAGTGCTACTGGAGGTTTCTTCCCTGCAAGGAGGACAATAAAAACCTTGGAGGCAACCTGGGAGTGTGAGAAAAGTAACACTGCAATGGTGAGAGACTTAAGACCTTTGGGTTGGAAGAGTGACCTGAAAGGAAAGACAATTTCAGCCCAGTACTGACCATCCAGAAGTGTTTCAGACTTCTGGGGACCATTTGTTTTGGAAGTGGAGGCAGATCCTTGCAGAGATTAGACCCCTCCAGCTGGGTGCCCTCTTTCCTGGCACCACAGTCTTCATGTCCAGCAATGGCAAATGCACTAAACACAGAGAGCTTTATTTGGGTGCTTGGCAAAACAATGTTTGGACAGACGGGATTACCTGGCTGCTCCTGGTATGTGAAGTTCATACCTTGTGTGGCACATTTATCACTCCCTTCCCTCTTGGAGGAGGGAGAAGGGAACAGTAGGAGGGAAAAGCAAGTGGAAGACAGGAGAGGGGGGACCCAGACAAGGGAGGAGGTTTGTGGGGTGTGTCTTCCCAGCTTGAGTGATTTATTTTTCTTCTGGGAAACATTGAAACTTCCAAGTTGAAATTAATGGGACAAAAACACTTTCCAGGTGCTCACAAGTGCAAAAGGACAATAAATCAACGAGGTAGTTTACAGGAGGAGCCCTGCAGCCTAAGGAGAAAAAAGAAAGCCCTGCAGAAGAGCAGACTCCTGAAGCTGTGCCTCTCTGGTGTGGAAGATGCTCTGGGATGTGCAGGGGGAGCATTTTGGGCTGCAGAAGGAGCTGCCTTGGGCTGGTCCAACCTGACAGTGGAGCAACCTGATGAAGGAGCTTGTTGTCTGGGTGTGGAGGGCAGTGAGCAGGATGTGACACATCTGGAGAGGGCCAGAGAGCCAAGAAGGACTGAGAGGGAAAACTGGCGAAGGCAGATGACAGATTCACCTGGTATCTGGAATGGAGGGAGATTTCCATTCTCACCCTGTGACCCCGGAGCTGTAGGGCAGTTCTCTGCTGACATTGCAATATCCTACAAAGTTACACTTATTCGGTGTCCAAGGCCAGGCTGGACAGGGCTTGGAGCAGCTTGGGGTAGTGGGAGGTGTCCCTGCCATTGGCAGGGGGTGGCACTGTCTGATCTTTAGGGTCCCTCCCACCCCAAACCGTTCTGGGATTCTGTGCTATGTTTGCATTGCTGATGTCTCAAGGGGGGGCCTCACTGTCACTTTGTCCCCTGTGTCCCCCTCTCCTGCAGGTCTCTGGGCAGCGTGGTTTGCTCACTTGTGGTTGCTGACCCCAAAGGAAACCCTTTCCATCTGCAGCATTCACTTTGCAAGAGCTCCCTCAGCACCCACCAGCCCAGCCCTGCTGACCTTGTTATGACAGCTCCATCAACGATTTTTTAATTGTTTTTTTAAAGACTTTTTAACCGAAGGACACATTTCTCAAGTACTACTGGGATTTTCATTACAAGAATTTGCAGTGTCATGTGGAAAACGTGTCACTTGAACTCCTGGAAAACAGAGGCAGCCAGACTGTGTTTTTGTGGCTATAATTCCCCATGTTTTTGTGCTGGTTTAAAGGTAAACCAGCAGGGGAAATGGACCCACCACAAGAGAGGTTATAAGTCAGATTTACAATTTAATGAATGATATTACAATAAATACACTGACACAAAAAGAAACTGCTTTCAACTCACCAAAACCCAGCAGTATAACCCAGTGTCC
>JAWWTY010000001.1:16040780-16065268 GCA_035222235.1 Margarornis squamiger
CATTGTTCTTGGGAAATGAATAGAGGGTGGTAGAATACATAGCTTTGATCACCTCCACACAGTGATAACTGGTCCCATCTGCTGAACTAGGACAGTTTTTCATACATCACCTCCACCACTTATTGTTCATTAGTTATTATTTTTTTTATTATTTCTTATTATCAAATGCTATGAATAATAATTATTGTTTAATTATGACTGTTTCTATGGTGGTAATGCCTGGAGCCTTGGGGGCAGCTCTGGCTGTGCCAAGTGTGCAAATATAGTGGAGAAATTCAGAGGTGACTCTCTTTGCCCTCTCTCCCAAGCTGTCCTGGGCTTGGGCCCAGCAAGTGTATTCTCAATTGCTGACTTGCTGACAGCTGTAGAGAGCACAACGAGGCAGTTCCCTACTTGAGATGAACCACTGGGCAATTAAACTAATACTGAAAATCTCTGGGCAGAAGAAAGGAAACGCTTTGGAGCTGATGTTAAGTGTGCAAGGGCTAAAGGGGAATGAGAGCTCTCCACAATTATAGCAGGGGAAAAGGAGAACCCAGGCTCATTAATAAACAAAGAGCAGGATGTAATTAATAAATGCCTCTAAACCTGCCAGAATATGGAATTCCTTTCTAAATATGTCATTAGTAAGAGAAATAAAGAGACAAATTAAGCTGATAAGGATGGGCTTGGAAATGTTGAAAGTATACAAATCATAGGAGCTGGCTGACATTTATCCTGCTTGTTAAAGGGATTTAGCTAAAGAGTTGGGGAATCACTACGGAACAGTGGGATTGTGGCCATGGGATGGAAGAGGAAATGCTTGTAGTTTGCTTTTCTGTGGCAGAAATTGTCTGCTGTGTTTATCATGGTAGAAACACAGCAGAGGGACATGGTCCTGGGGCAGAGGGGAGCACACCATTGGATCTGGTCCTTGACACGATCCCAGGGGGAAATTTGTACCATGCAGGGAAAGAAAAGAGAAATATTTTTTCATCTTCCAAAATCTGGGGGATAAAAAAGCTCTGTCACCAAACAACCATACTGGTCAGATTTGTAGTGGGGAATAAAGGCACACAAAAAAGAAGCACATTATGATTTAAAACTACTTTTGACTACCAGGGGGTCAGTCACTTCACAACTTTGGCATGTCTTGGGCCTCATGTTCACACTCACTCATGGTGCCCCAAAAGCTCTCCCTTTTGTCTGCTTGAGAGGAAACCCAGGAGGGGCATGGAAGGACCTGCCAGCCCCAGAGGGAGCAGGGCTGTCTCCTGAACTGCATTTGCTCTCATGCCTCGGTGGATCCAGGCTCTGGCCAAGGGAGAGAACACATCTGAGGGACCTGGGCTGGGCAGCAGATGCAAAAGCTGGCAGGAGGGAAGGGCTGACGCCGGCTGAGGGATGACAGGCTCTGGAAGGAGGGAGCGGCAGCTCACGTTGGGTGCGGCACAGATGGGGAACCCGAGCAGAGCTGGGGGGGAGGAAGAGACCTGATCAAAGGCATGCTCACTCAGGAGGGATGTCAGCAGGATGGGATGGCTTTGTCCGGATCAGAGGAAAAGAGGTCCCCACGCCAGGATGTGGTGGAGGGGTTGGGAAGGCCGTGCTGCAGAGGCAGCGTGTGCAAGGCGAGGGCCCAGAACCAAACACAAACGCAGGACATGGTCTGCTCTCCTCTGGTTATAACATATTTAAATCAAGCTGTTATTTCCCCCTTCAAAATGCAAGCTCTGCTTCAGTCCTGAATTATCCATCATGTCGTGGAGATCTGCAGTAGGATTGCACAATCATGGAAATGGACCTCTCATCTGCAAATCTCTGCATTCACTGAAGGTCTCTGCTTTGTCTTGGTTCTTCTTGGGGGTTTTTCCTCATTTTATTCTCATTGGGAGAAGAAGCAGCCCCACAACTGTCTAGTCCAGCTTTTTCCCAGTACACAACACAAGTGACAATATTTTGGCAACCTATCTGAGGTATTTTTTTAGCGGTCCTCCTCCCTTTTCTGAACTTTAATATGTGTTTCAAATCTTCGCTGCAAAATGCAGAAAAGTAAATAAAGAGACAATTTGGACGGGTAATACACAGACCTAAGAGAAGACGGAGAAGAGAAACAGCAACAAATAAACCTAAATAAAGAGTCAAACTCTTAATAAATTATGTCCGATCACTAGACAACTGCAGCAGAGCAGCCAAATTAGCTGCCATACCCTGATGCTGATAGTCCAGATAAAATATTATAACAAATCTGGACCAAAGAGGGGCTCTCAGCAATGGTACAACAGTTTGCTTTCTAGCCGAGGCAAAAATAACATGTAATCATTTAATACAATTTCTTCAAATAAACTTCTTTTTGGCCTAATGATTTCCAGATGGATGAAGGTTTATAAACATCTCTGCCACATGATACGTTCCCACTGGGTGACAGAAAGGGTAAGAGAGGGATTTAGTCGCTGGGTCTGTACCAGCAAACTAAGCGTGCCCAGGGCTGATCTCCTGGGCAAGGGAGGGTTTGTGTCCACGCTCCTTCTTGCTGTCCAAATCCAGGTGCTCCTTCCAAACTGCCTCTTTGGAGCCCCTGGTTTGGGCCTGGGAGGTGTTGCATGGAGCACTCTGGTGGTCCAGACCTGAACGGTGCCGAGAGCATCCTAAAAATTAAACCATCTGGGGAAGGGAGCTCCCATGCCTGGTTTGCTTTACCCCCATGGGCACAGCCAAAGAGAAACCTTGCAGAAGACCACACAACCCTTTGTGCATCAACCAATACCCTCCTTGAAGCTATTTTGGAAGCTCATCTAAAGCTTCAGGGCAGGGTTATCATGGCCAGCTTTGAAAACACATAATCCCACGTAAAAAATGTAGTCACAAGCGGCCCTACCCAAACCCAAGGCAAGAACCTGCCCAGGGTGTCCCCACAGATGGTGTCCCAGCACCTTTGTTTGGCTGAAACGAGCCGTGAGCTCCATGGAGCCAAAGCAGCTCCTCAGGCTGTCAGGGCTACACATGTATTTCATTGCTTTGCTGGGCTGGGGCCCTGCAGAATCAGCACGAGCAATGTGAAGGAAACAATGGCACTTCGCACTTAGAGCGGAGGTTTGAGTGTTATTAATTATTTTTCATTTTGCTGGTTAGCATTAAGAGACAGAGGGCTGAAACAAATCCAGGCAGAAATCAGCCACAGTTATTAGTGTCTCAAATCTTTGTCTTGTAGGCTTCAGTCTGGTTAAAACAACAGAAAGGAAGAAAAACCTACACATGTTTCAGATGAAGGCCCCCAAGATATGTGGGATTTTAGATAAATGATCTGGGCTGGATCCAGCACTAATTATTTCCCTTTAAATCCTCAGATATTATTTTTTGCCTGTTTACAGGGGATTGTTAGTTTGTTGCTTTTGCCTCAATTTTATCCATACCTCCTGCTATGACAATGCCTCCACAGATCCCACAGCTGAAATCTAAATGAACCATGCAACAGTTGGATTTCATCAAGGAGCTGATGGAAAATTGGCACGCTTCGAGCTCACCCTGCTTGGTTTTTCACCTGGGGGGTTGGAAGAAGAGTTCTCAGCTTCTAGAATCCCACACCTTGGGCAAATGAACCACTGTGTGCCTCTGGGCATCACCTGGCTGATGCTGAGCAGGGGTTCGGCCAGAAGGTCACGGGGAGGTCTGTGGTCCTTGGCACAGTAATGACTGGCCAGCTCCCAGGAGGAGCTTACCTGTCCCAGGAGGGTGTTGTGGGGTGGCTGGAGATCTGGTGGGGCTGGTTTGGGGGTTTGCCTTTGCAGGAGTGCCCGGGGCATTACCCCTGGCAAAGCTTCCAGCTCTCCTGCTGCTGCCGTGGGGAAAGGGGCCATGCCAGCCCTGGGCAGGGTGTGTTAGCAGGAGAGGGGACAGTTCTGGGGAGGACTTCCCTGCTGCAAAATGAGTTTTGCTGAGTTTACAAGGTGTAGAAGGCTGTTAATCCTGCCTGCTTTGGTACCGTGAGATTGTAAACAAAGCTTCAATATGCCTTTCCACAGTGCCATTTATCAGCCTCCATCTTTTCCCCTCTGGCTTTTTTCCATATTCCCCCCCCCTTTTTTGTCTTTCCCCCCCTTTTCCTCTCATTCCTTTGCTTTGTCTCCTGGATTTACTCCCATTCTCTAGATTGTCTTATTAATTTTGCTCTTTCTCAAAGATTAAAAACCAGGCTTGTGGGCTGGAGACTTTACAACATTCTCTCATAGTCCTGGATTTGAAACGCCTCACCGGGGGTCTGTAATGTACTGACATGGAAAGACTAGACTTATTATTAAACTAATAATCTAGGAATTTTTATGGACTTCAGAGCTCTGCAATGTTTTCTGACCACATGGCACGGGTGGCTGAGGCCACCGCAGCCATCAGCGAGGAGTTCCTGTGGCTGGGCATGGCAGCTTTGGCAGCACCTGAACAGGGAGGAAAGGATGGACGAGCCAGGGAGGTGGGTTGGGAGGTATCTTCAATGAGATGGCACTGCCAGGAGCTGGGGATGCAGCTGTACAGTGGCCTCATCCTCAGCCTTGACCACTGCTGCATTCTGAGCTGGATGGGTGCTTGACCCAAAGCAGCCTGGCTGTGCTGGTATTATTAGGACAGACTGATCTGGTTAAGAAGAGGTGCTGCTACACTCTCATTTTAACACCTTTTCTCATGATAAAGATTAAAAGCCTTTTTTTTTCTTTTTTTTCTTTTCTTTTTTCCATTTTTTTCTTTTTTTTTCAAATGTGATGGATGCTTTGAGCACTTGTCTTGAAGGACTTGTAAGGATTGACTTTTTAAGGTGTTTATGTTGTGTGGTTTAAAGATCCATCTGACTTGGTATCTTAGCACTCACAGTGCTTTCCAGCAGCTGCAGCATGAAAGAGGGGAAATTTCAGCTGGATATTTGGAAGTAATTTTTACTGAGCGGGTGGCTGGACACTGGCAGAGATCACCCAGGGAAATTGTGGGTGCCCCAGCCCTGGCAGTGTTCAAAGTCAGCCTGGACAAGGTCCTGAGCAACCTGGTCTAGTGCGAGGTGTCCCTGAACATGGCAGGGGACTTTGGGACTAGATGATCTTTAAAGTCTATTCTAATCCTTAAACGTTCTATGATTAGGAGATGAGGCTGGCATTCAGAAAGTGACATTCATTGCTCACTTTGCTGCCCAGAAAACTGCAGTCCCCCAGCTTGATGCTGCTCATTCCATTCTCAGAGCATAATTTCAAATGATGCCTGGAACGCTTCTTGCTCCCTTCTCCAGACCCCTGGGCAGCAGCACTGGAGCCAGGCAGCACTTCACTGATGGTCAGCTGTGATCTGTGCATGGTTTTGCAAAGCTTGTTCCTGTCTTTCAGGGGGAAAGCTGACAGTGGAAAGAAAGATGCACAGCTATTTGAGTTGTACTGTAAGCTGACCATCTATAATGTGATTTATATCATTGTGTGATCTGCCATTGTAGGAGATGGTTTTTTCCACTGCAAGGGATTTGTGAGACCTTCACCCCTTGCATTTTTTGCCTGCTTGTCAATCCTCTAATCTTTCCATTTTATTTAATTGGAACCACTGGGTTTGAGGATGCCTCTCCTCAGAGACTGAACACACCAGGCCATTCTCCATGTAACTCAGGTGATAGAAGTGCATTGGCTGCCCTGAAATCACCTGGGGAAAAACAAAGAGGAGGCAAAGCTCAGTATCTCCCTGTGATGGATTACTAACCCATCCCTGGGATATTCCAGAGAGAACAGACACGCAGCCCATGCTGAGGATGAATTACTGGATCCTATTATAACGGGAGGAAAAAAGGAAAAGGAAAACTTCTCCAGATAATCAGCACCAGCTGCCATTTTTGGGATCCCCCCCTCCCCCAGGCAGCCGCAGCTGTGATTCATGGCACGGCCCACGTTCTGCCTGCCCTCAGCATCCCAGCAAGATGACATGTTCTGCTTTAGGACACACATATTTCTTCCTTACGCCCGAGTTTCCGGCTGCTCAGCAAAGCAGGGCAGGGCAGGGAAGACGTAACTCATCGGTGAGCAGGGCGAGGGACGACGATACCGGGGGAAAGTTTCCGGCGAGTCTCTGGATGGGAGACATGCATCTTCTTTTCTGCATCAGCAGCATGTCAGGGTAATTGGAAGCAACAAGGCAGGGCTGGAAAACGCTGTCATGGGTCTTAAGCCTTTGTGGGAGTCTCTGCTCGCAATATATGAGGTGCTTCCAAGGAGCCATGACAACCCCAGCGCAGGGCTGACACGCTGAGCCTTCCACCTCAGCCACAGAGGCAGGAAAAGAAGGTGAAAAGTTTCCTGCAGTCCCAGGGAGAACAGGGCCAGGATTGTTTTGGAGGAGAAGAGGGCAGAGCAGGTAATGAAGGCAGTGTGTACCTGGGAAGGCCAAAATCCACTTGTGAAATGTGACATGTACTTGCTAAGGGAGTGGTGATGGGTTTCAGGAGGTCTGTGTGTGCCTGAGGCTCTCCCACCACTGGCACGGCCACCAGCCACTGCAGGACAGCTGGGGCTCTGGGAGGGTGAGCAGGAGCTCCTCCGGATCTCAGCATCACTGTGCCTCCTCCCTAGAGCTGGGGGTGCTCCTGCTCCCACTGCACACCTGATCTCACAGGCTGTCCCTCTTGTCCTGTACATGCCACGGACTGTCACCACCTTTACAAGGCATTGGTGGTGTTTTCTTTCCTTCTTTGGAGGGTTCCTTCTGTGGAGGGAAAATCCCTTTTCCTTCTTGAAAGGTGATGTGTGGTTTTTCTATGTTCCTGTCACCAGCCATCAGCCCAGACCTTGCTGCAGCTGCTCCGCCCCCAGAAACCCTATAAACCCTATAAAGCCCCAGACATGTAGTCTTCACCTTTCAGGAGAAGATGGGCTTATGTAAAGTGGTTTCTTTCCTGCCAAGGAAGTAATCATGTGCAGACTGAGATACCCCAAACCCAGCCCAGGAAGTCAGCCCTTTCCACCCAGCTGCACCCAAGGGCAGCCACAGAGGAGCAGTGCCTGGCATCCCCCTGCCTGGCACCCGGCACAGCCAGCACGAATGGTGTGCCATGAGACAGAAGTCAAGTGTGATTGTGTTCTTCTGCCTTAGGGATTTTTCTGCTGTATTTTTATTGAGTGCTGCTTGGTCTCACCTCACCTTTAAGCCTCATTTGGAGCTCAGGACCTGAATATTTGGTTTGATGTGCATTTGTTCCTGTGTGAGGCCAGCTGCTGCAGAAGGGCAGCCCTGCACACCAGGTGTTGGGCTGGCAGTGTGCTGTGTGCTCCTCCCAAATCAACCCTCCTGTGCCTCTCGTGAGCTCTGGATGCTGGGCACACCATGGGGGGAGTTAAAATGAACCCACTCCAGGGGGATGAAAAGGAGGATCTCTCAGAGTGTTTGCGTGTTCTGGCTGGGCTGTAATCCCATCCAGGAAAGGTTATGCTGTTCCCAATTTGCCCCTTTGATCACTTGTGGAGCAGTGGTAGATCCAAGGCCTCCGCTGGTGACCTGCTGCAAGGACCCAGCAGGGCGGGAGGACAGTGATGGATTGGGCTGAGGTAAGATGTCCTACTGCAAAACACATGTGCTACACATCTCCCCTCCCTCCTGCTCCTTAAAAACCATGGCAGGAACTGGGGCTCAGCTCTTTTTGTCTTGGAACCAGTGAAAAAAACCCCAAACCCTGAATCTTTTGGGGAGGGTGTGACTGTGCCAGTGCCACAGGGATGCTCGGCACAACTGGACCTGCAGCAGGGGAGCCGTGCTCAGGAACTGCAGCTCCACTCCTCCTGTCCAGGGCTGACTCTTGGCCACTGAAAGGAGAGGGAATCTCTTCCTGACCGCTGCTAAACCCCTCCACTTTCCCAGAGGAAAAGGAGTATTTGCCACTTTGCTCATTTCCCTCTGTGCTGTGGTACCCGAATGCTCTGGACCGAAGGAGTTCAGCTCGTGGCAGAGGTGTGAGGGGCAGTCCTTACCCAAGGGCATCTCTGTCAAGGTGCTTCTCTTGGACTGCAGGGCATTGTTTCACTGCACTGAAGCCTGTAAGGGATAAGCAATGTCAGGATGTCCCTGTGTTAAACATCAGATGTGCAGGCTGAGACCTACCAAGCTTGTTATCAAATATGACAGACAAGATTGGGGAAGGGTGGCCTTGTAAAACCTCTAAAGGATAAAGGCTGTCCTGTATGATGTGCCTGTGCCTGGTCAAGCATGGAGGAACCCTCGATCAGGACTGGGACATTTACATCATGATCACTGGGATTTGATCCAAAGTCCTTTGAAAGGTAGGGATAAGTCAGAAAATCCCAGCCTTTGATGTGGTCTGTGCTCTCCAGGAGGGAAAGCGCCAGCCCCAGAGCAAAGTGACAAGGAGGTCAGTGTCAGAAGAGCAACATTTCAGGGATTTGGGGATATTTTTAACCACCTAATCACTCCTAAGCAGCTGCATAAATACAAATGGGAAGGCAGACACCAGTTTTACTATAATGTGGTCAAAGCAAAGCTGAACAGCATAAACTTCTGTGCTGATATTGAGCTAAATGTGGGTCAAAAGTAAGATCTGAATCGAAGACTTTTGTGATCTATTCCTTCTATAACTCTTCTTTATGGTTTTGTTTCTTCAAATAACCTGCACTAATTTCTTTCTAGCAAAAGACTCAAAGGTTTGCTGAGGAGTTTACGGAGGTCCTTCCTTACCAGTCAACCAGTTTCTTTTCATGGAAACCTTGGGAGCCCCTTCCTGGAGGAGTCTCAGAAACTGTGGATTATCTGAGTGGTGTCTGTTTGTCCCAGGTTTGCATTTGGGTCTCCCATGAGGGCCTCCTGAATTTCCCACTCTCAGCACTTTATAGGAACATTGGCTTTGTTCTCAGATTGTGCCAGGCAGTGAAGAGCTGGAGTGCTGATGTAACCAAGGGTAAATGGGACAGCCTTTTACATCCTGCTAAAGAGACATGCAGGCTAAAACCTACAATACCCAGGAGATGATGGTGACCCTTCCAGAATACAACACTTGTTTTCTCTTCTGGAGGAATTCTATATGCCCAAGTGAGAGATGAGGCATTGGAGGGGGCTGCCAGTTCCTCTGACAGGGCCAACTGAGCGTGGCAACCAGGCTGCAGGGCAGATAAGTTGCAGGAATGTGGTCTCTGCTGTGCTTCCCACTCCCTGCTGGCCTTTGAAGTCAAGCAACAGTCCGGGAGCTGGAGGGAAGGCTCCTGCCCAGCAATGTGAGCTGGTACCAAAAGGCTACCAAACTCTTGGTAAGAGGAGAGGAGTGGGGGAGAAAAGTGATTCTGTGCTCTCTGAGACAATACTCTGTGGCTGCTCTGACAGACAAAGCCACAGCCAGTCATTTGTAATTTGTCGGAAATGTCTCCCCCCGAGCACCCTTGCAGGGAGGAGGAAGGGGAGCAGCTGTTGGCCTCAACCCACCTCATCTGTTACTGTCCTTGGGACCTGCTGGCAAGGCTTGGCTGCTTTTTCGACCATGAAATGTAATGAGATTCCTCAAGGTTTTGCTAACTCAGTCTTTCATCATAGGAGGAGATGTGGCTGCAGGCAAACAAGCTGGAGTTTTGTCTGGGGAATCTGTGAGTGCTCGGAGAGACAGGACAGGAATGAAATGGTAGATACAACAGGCTGCCTTGGGAGGGTCCCACTGTGGCCACTCCAGGGTAGAAGGAGAGGGAGAGCACACTGGGAGCACCTACTTGTGCTGGATGTGCCCACCGGTCATTCTGCAAACGTGTTGTAGGCTGGGAGTGGGACAGTGAGAAGACTGAGTTCAGCCATCCCACAGGTGAGCACAGACCCCATGGGAATGCTGAGGGAGCTCCTCACGCAGCTGAGGCTGATCAACAGAGTGGGCAGCAAATACACAGCAAGGGGGGGATTGTCCAAGATTGCCCTCAGCAGTCTGGCTGCATAAAAAGCACCACAAAGAGGAGGGGAATAAGCTCTTCTTGGTATCCTCCGGGAACAAGGCATGAAGTCATGGTCCTAGATGGAGTGTGGGAGAGCTCTGCTAAGCTTGAGGGGCAGGTTTGTGACAGTAAATCCCGTTAAGCCCTGGTGTAGATTGCCTGGGGATGCTCTGAGCCTTGAACCAATTGTGGTCTTTAAAAACAGATTAGTGAAACAACGGTCAGGAATGGCTTAGGAACAACTGATCCTGCCTTGAGGCAAGACAAAGGCCTTGACGACCTCTCCTCATCCTTCCAGCCCTCTCCTTTTATGATTATGACCTGACTTTCCTTCTAATTGGCACAATATTTTGTGTTCCAGAAACACCCCACTCTCTCAGGACTGAGGGGATGAGTGTCTTGAGACACATGTGGGCAGCAGAAGTGTTCAGCCAAAACCTCCTGCAGAAGTCTCCTCACCACTGACATGTTCTGTGCAACATCCTTCCAAAGAAGAATCCTGGTACTCTGGCTTTGCTGCCGTGATGTTTTGATAAAGCCATTGTGGGTCTCGGGAAGGGCTTGGCCAGGGACTAAAGGTGACGTTACTGGCACCCAAAATTCAGTGTGCAGAGGGTTATTTACAGGCTGAACTGCTCACAGTGAACTCCCTTCACTGTCCACAGAGACAAAGATGCAATCCTGGAGTGCAAGTCATCTGGCTGTTTTCATACAGGGCCATTAGCAAACTGTGTAATTCATCTATCTAAAAATGGCACAGACAGTCTGGAAGTGCCTGTCTTTGATCATGGAGCTCCACAGGTCAGCTACCAATGGAGACAGACTGGATATACTACTAATGCATAGATAATTTCCCCCAGGTTTCTAGTTCCCCAAACTGAGGAACCCCTGAGACTGTTCATGTTGTTTATACAGGGGTCCCTGTGTCTAAAATCTGAAGGAAAAAGAGGACTGAAGATGGGGTGTGGAAAAATCATAATTATCCCTCATTTTACAGGTGTTGGTTCCCACAAATGAGGGATTTGTGGTTCTCTACACAAGAAAGTAGAGGTGGTTCCCAGCTATCCCCAACCCACCAGGGAAGCAAAACCCCCTGTCCTTTCCTTTTTAAATCCTTCCTTTCGTGGTTAAACTTTCCAAGCCAGGAATTAGGAGAAAGCTTGGGTGTTTTGAGGAACAGGATTGGTACCAAAGGACCCCATGAACAGAAGATCTCTAATTCCAGACCACCCCACACCAGAGCTGTGCTCCAGCAAATTTGTTGTTGTGTCTCTGCTCATGATCAGTACCAGATGCCATGAAAATAGCTACAAGAAGCTCTGAAGTAGGCAATGATGAAAAAAAAAAAGACATCTGAAGAAAGTTACTGAACAACCCTGCTATGGTTTGGATTAGAAAAAAAAAAAAAGGAGATTGAAACAAGGTGAAACGGAGCCTGTGTTTGTAGGATCTTTGAGTTCCCTGCCCAAGACATGGCAAAGGGATGGAGTTAATCACACAGAGCTTAAAACAACTTTAAGATTCCTCAGAATGAGCACCCCAAAACTCTGAGGTTCCTCAAATTGCTCTGCATTCTTACAAATTGTGACCAGTGCTTTTTAATCCACAAGATGCAGTTGTAATTACACTCATCAATAGACAAGTGGGAAAGAGCTAGGCAGGGCCATCAGAGCATCAGCAGGTCTCCATTTGGGGAAAGAATTTTTTTTTCCTTTTTTTTCTGCCTTTTTTTGTGTTTGTTTGTTTGATTGAGTTGGGCCAATATGAAAGAAAACAAAGCCCTCACTGATCTCACTTATAGATGTCTCAGGGAGTGTGAAATGGCAGCTCCCTCTTCCTACGTTTACTGTTGCTTTTGATGTCACCTAAGGAACATAGATCCTCTATAAGATTCTTTTTAGGGGCCTTAAATCTGGAAACCATTTGACAATTAAGCCAGAAGACACAATGGGGTGTGTTTTATGGTCCCATTAATACTTGCCCAGGAGGATGAGCTCCAGTGTGGCCTCTGCCTTCACCTACCACGTTATGTATTAATTCACTCTGGAGTGCTTTATTGATGTGATATCCTTGAAAAAAAAGGGGAAAAGGGGCATCAGTTTGTTGTTCTAAGGGAAAGCCCAGCCAAGATGAGAAGACAAAATCAAATCATGACCACTAAGGTTCCCTCTGGTCACTCTCCTGACACACAGAGGGAATACCAAACGTGGCACTTTGGAGTGGCCACCGTGCCAGGCAGCAGGAGCCGCCTGCAAGGCAGCAGCAGGGCTATCTGTGATGGCACTGCAGGCTAAATCCATCCCCACATCATCAGCATCAAACCCTTGCTTCATGTCCCTGAGTGTTTTGCCTCCTGTCCCCTCCAAGTGCCACTCCTGTCTGACATGCACCATGGCAGGGAAGGCTTTTGGGAGGCTTTTAATTGGTGGGTTTAGGGCTAATCTGCTGCAAGGCATTGAGAGGTCTCAGACTCTGCTCCAGGAGGGCACCACGAGAGCTGATCTAGGTGAAGATACCCCTGCTCACAGGAGGGGAGCTGGCACCACATTGTCTTTAAAGGTCCCTTCCAACCCAAACCATTCTGTGAGTCTGTGATTCTCTGATTCTTTGTTAAGGTGCTTCCTGCTGTGGACCAAGGGCCAAAGCCCAGCTAGAGGACACGTCTGCCAGCAGGGGCTGATGTGGGAAGGTCCTGGGACTTGTCTGAGAGCTGTCCTGCCAGCCAGAACAGGGTGGCTGAGGTGAGCAGTTCCATCACTTGCTGGGTTCCTGCAGTCCCTTGTCTTTGGGAGAGCCCAGCTCTGCAGGTGAGATCCTTGTAGCGCTGTGGATTTAACTCGTGATGTGGGAAGGGAAGTGGCAGCAAAAACACCAAGATCAGGCTGAGGCTGCCAAATTCAGACTCTCCAGGGCCCTTCTGGCATTGCTCTCAAACCCCATGTTCCTTCAGAGTATTATTTCCATAAAAAAGGGTGGGAAAGGAGACAGGAGCTTTTCCAGTCCAGGGCACTCTGCTTTATGGCTCCTAAGGTACATGGCTGTTCCTCATCTCAGGGCTGAGGACATGAATGAGCTTTCTGTTTGGAAAGCTTTCAGGGACGTGCTGAAGCTGGTTCTTATACAGCCAGCAAAGGGAACCATCAGGGCAAAACATGCCTGAAAAGAGAAATTGAAAACAGCCTTGGAAGAAAATGTGTATACATGTGGCATGACATTTATTTATTATGCTGTGCTGCAGAGCTCTTGCCCAAGCAGAGTTGAAAGCTTAATGAAAACGGTGGATTTTTCTAAGCTCTACCAGGATTTAGACCCTCCAGCAAATGTATAAACAAGGAACATTTTCAAAGTCTTCTCCTACTAATGGTTATTCATAACTATTTTAGGGACCTGCTTTTTTATTTGACTGACAGCACTGGAGAGAAAAAAGATCCCAAATGCGGTCTTTCCACTCCATGATTTTCCTAACAGCTGGACATAATGCAAAGCCCATTTTCTGCTCCTGCCACAGCTGGTTTGACATCTGTGTAATGGAGGAGAAGCAATGGGGATTGATTGGGCTTGTGAGATTAAAGGTAATTGCTTTTGCTTCCCATATCTCTGAGAAAGAAGGTGATGGAGCAGGGCTTGCCGTAGGGGACAAACCCATTCCACAGTTCCCGTCGGCACAAATGAAATCCTTTGTAGAAAATTGGGAAAAACACACTAAAGTCTGACTCAACAGAGGGAAGGAGACACCGAATGTCACGGCCTGGAATCTCCACCCTTGTCTCTCTGAGCATGTCTTGGGAAAGATCTCTTACCTCATCTCCCCCACTGGCCTGTGGAAGGTCAGTTCTCACCCTCAGAGGGAAGGCTGCAGGTCCCAGGTCACTGGGACTGACTAACAGTGTTCTGGCATGAGGGTCAGTCGATTTTGTCTCAGGACAGTGGGAGGAACAGGGCAAAACTCCACGTTGACTCCATCCCTATCTTTTTGTGATAGCGTGAAAATACCTGCAGACAGAACGTTTTCAAAATTTGTCCTTCCAGGGCAGTGCTAAGACACTTTGAAAGGCTGCCATGGCTTTTCCTTTCACTCACTCCGGGCATTTCAGCTTCCCAGGCTGCAAGTCCTGCATGTTTTGAGCCAATCAGGAGTTATTTAGAGACAAGAGCTGCAGTTTGTAAACATAGTGAGCCTGGTTTTGAGAATGGGCTCAGAGTGGCCCTCCAAATTTACTACATGACATAGCCTGAAGTGTGACAAGCTGCTGGGACCCAGATGCTCTTCTCTGTATAATGAGAGCCTCAAAATACTGGTGCCAGCAGTTCTCTCAGTTGTTGTCCCACACATTGCTTCAAACACTATCACCACAGAGGAGGGCAAAGTTGCTCTTTCCAGTGATCTTAAAACACCTCTGCAGCCGAAATTTCTGTGCTGGCACTCGTTGCCAGCTCTCACTGTGGCATGCCAAGCACATCTCAGGGTGACAGCTCTGAGAAACCAAGGCAACCATTTCCCAACCTCTTGTTTGCCTTATTTTTGTCAAAAGTAATCAGTGGACACATCCTATCTATCTATCTATCTATCTATCTATCTATCTATCTATCTATCTATCTATCATCTATCTATCTATCTATCTATCTATCATCTATCTATCTATCTATCTATCTATATATTTGTAATAGCAAAAATCCCAAACGACCCTGCAGAAGGGAGGGAGAACATTTGAAATGAATTTCACAGAGGTTTCCTTCCTTACCCTTGACTCCAGCCCAGGAGAATGCTTGGCTGAGATGATGCGAATGCAAGATTTTATTAAAAATAAACCAGCATTATAGGAAAGGAAGCCCCGAGTTGTTGTTAATGCCAAACAAACCAACCTGAGCATTAGGCAATATAAATATAATCTACATGATGATTCACATATGTTCTCTGTCTGTCTGCTATAAACTCCAACAGCCCACTCAGGGTATAAAACAAAGCAACTTTTTCTGCTTATATGCAGCAATTGTTTGGGTTTCTTTTTTCTTTTCTTTTTCTTTTTCTTTTTTTAATTATTATTGCCAAATCAGATGTGGTCATGTGGCTTTCAGCAGATATTTCCATGATCCAATCCAACCTGCTGGGTTGTCAGGCCTAATCCATCAGCCCCATGAATTGTGCCTGAGGTCTGAGATTAGCACAACCTTTTCTCTGGCTTTCTGAGAAAGGTATGAAAATGAAATAACACAGCCATGGCTTGCAAAGGCATGTCCTATGGCCTGTGACTTGGTGCTGGCCATCACCTCTGCTTCCCAAACCTGGGAACTTCCTAAACCTGTGGCTCCACACAGAACAATCCAATGGCTCCAGATGTTTGGCTCCAGGAAATAAGTGAGGGACAATTTCCCAGCCCCGAGCACGACTGGCACAAGGTGTTTCATGTTCATATCCCTGAACTTTCTTACCTCTTTCTCAGGTACCTGGTGCTGTGTCCCACCTCGCTGGGCCAGCCTATCCTGAGCCTGAAACTCCTTGGCTTGAGGGTCATGGCCAGGCTTTCCTGGACCTCCTTACAAGCCCAGTGATTAATCAGCTTGCCCTGGAGCTCCAAAGGCATTCCTTCTCAAGGACAAGGCCCTTCTGGAATGCAGCTGAACTCTCCAGGGATCCAGGACAGATACAGCACAAGAGTTACCTGCCAAGGCAGCTTTGCAAAGGCTCCCTGAAAACCCCATTTCCCTGGTTGCCTCCCTCTGACCCACAGCCCTTCTCTCGGTGCCCCAGCGCAGACAGCAGCTCCTGGAAGCCAAGAAGACAGAGTTACTCACCAGCCTTTGTGCTCTGCATTGAACATCTGGCTGTTGAGAAGGGAATGAACAAGCTAAAGGGCTGATATGAACCAGATTGTTTGCACTTGGTCCAAAAATTCCTCCGCAGGCTTCCAGTGTCGGCTTTTGGCTTATCTTTCACACAGAGCCTCTCTGGGCACTTTCTGGGAAACTAGAAATATGGGTTTGCCCCATCTGAGGAGGAAGATTGGTCATGCTCCTCACGCTGTGCTCTCATCCAAGCACGTGGGTTTGGGCTGGATTAAGGACACGCTCCTCCATGCCATTGAAGCCAGGAGAGGCATCTCCTCAACTCCACAGCAAGTGCAGCAAGAGGGGGCAGGAAGAAAAGGGACTGTGAAAAGGACCCTGCTTCCTCCAAGGGCTCAGGAAAGAGCTCAGAGTGTGTAGGAGAGAGAAGGAGCTGGAGGCTCAAGGACCATGGTGAGGGAAGATGCTTTCTATGCCACATTTGATTTCTTTTGAGTCGTTTGGGCTTGGCAGTAATAATTACAGAAATCTTTGGTTTCAGCTTAGAGAAGGGGTGTGAACAGGAAGGCCCCACCATACTCCTGCTTTCCTGCCCTGCCTGCTGTGACCGAGGGCTGGGACTCGGCGTGTGCATCTCCCCTGTGCTCAGTGTCCCAGACCCTGCACAGGCTGCCCACGAGGCTGCCCCCTCTGAACATGAGGCAGGCGTTTCTCTAAACCCCCTCCCTCAAAAAAGAAGCAAACAATGTCCTGGCCCAGCAGGAAGGGACCCCAGGTCTGCCACCCACACTCCCTCTCATTCATGATGAGGATGGACCATAAATTCTGCACCAGTCCCACTGCAAAGCAACCCCATTTTCCCCTCCATGGTGGGTTTTGACTTATTCAAATGGTAAACTTGAGAACAGATACATTGTAGGTATTTAAAAACAAACAAACAAACAAACTTTAAAGTTTACATAAGCGCCGGCTAAAAATGCTTTGAAATTTACTGAATCCCTGGCTGGGTGACATTCAGCATTAACAAATACTTCTAACTAGGGAAGATGGGGGGTCTCTTTCTTTAACCAGCCGTCCTTAGCATGACTTAGAAATTTCAGGACCTCTGGAATGATCACTGTGCAAATGGGCTTTCAAAAATGAGTGCCCAGCCTCCTTCTACCCAAGGCATAAAGGGAAGCAATTCCAGGAGAAAATCCATCATGGTCTGCTGAGTTTATCAACAACTCCACCTGTGTCATCTGCAGAGGACAAGAGGCAGAGCCCATCTACAGAATTAAGGCCACCACAGTCTGATCCTTGGTGCCCAACACTGACATTCTTCCTTTCTCTGCTTTGTCTTCCACAGAGCTCTGATTTGCTCCCTGAATATTAATGGTTGTTTATGATGTCTTGGCCCAGGATCTCTATTGCATCTTACTCTGGCCCAAATAAACCAATAAAAGCAGAGTGAACAATATCTTCCCTTTGGCATCGTCCCTTTGGAACGGCTAATGGAGGAGACAGGAGGGAAGGAAAACCATTACACTATAACTCAGTGCTCAAAAGAAGACTGAGGGGGCTGCTGAGACACCTGATCAAAATGTTGCTGTCACAGGTTACTCTGCCATGTGTTCCCATCCACACCTTTAATGCCACTAAAGGGCTTTTCCAGAATTGCATTCCTGTGATGCTTCAAAGCCATCTGCTAATTTTTCCACTTCAAAAGTAGCCATGGTCTGATTTCAGAGACCTGAAACTTCAATACCACTTGATCTCTCCTGCATCAGGCACAGCATAAAAACCTCACCTCTCCCACCCACCACATACAAGGGCTTTAATCTCCATTCTATTGAGAAACTCAGGTTTGGTGCCTCAAACTAAAAAAAATAAAATAAAGTTATGACTACAGGTCATTGTTGACAAAACTGGCAGTAGTTCTTAACATCATGTCATATAAAACAAGCTCATTTTCTTATTAGTATAATTATAAGAGTTCCATTTCCTTCCTTCCTGTTCACACCCCTTCTCTAAGCTGAAACCAAAGATTTCTGTAATTATTACTGCCAAGCCCAAACAACTCAAAAGAAATCAAATCTGGCATGAAAAGCATCTTCACTCACCGTGTCTTTCAGTGGCTTATTAAATATTTCATGTACAAACACTCACCCCCCCTCCCCAGGAATGCCTATTTTAACCTTACTTTATGAATCTCCCCCAATGCCAAAGAATGGGTAAAGGAAGCTGGAAAATTCTTTTGGATCATGAGGCTGAGGAGACATAATCCAAGAACGTAACCCAGTGAAAGACAGGACGGTCTGTCAAGTGAAACTGGGGTGTCTCCTGGAGGTGTTGTCTGATAACTCAGGTTCAGGCTGCGTGAGGAATCCTGAGGTGCTTCAACACCCCGACTGTGGCTGCTGCTGTTCCTTGGTGCCTCAGCTGGGGAAGGGGGCAGCAGCCAAGCCATGGCAGCTCTTTTCAGGCAGGAATGCAAGTACAGATTTAAATGTAGTAAAAAACCAACCCAACCATGAAGAGATTGGGTGGGACTCATCTCACCCAGGCCTGGATGGCTGCAGTGTAGAAGTCTCCATCCCAGCTGGATGCCCTGAGCTATCATTTTAGTGGAAGGAGAGAACTTGGCCACATGTAGCACAAAGACCATTTGGTCTGTTTTAAATATCTCCTTGAGATAAGATGAATCATATCCTGCAAATCTCTGCTTTGCTCCATTTGCAGAGAGCACAAACATATAATTACTTGCAATATAAACGTGTAGGGGGGATTTATAACATGTATTTTATGTTTATAAATGCATGCTTTCCTCTGAGACAGAGATCAAGTCAATGGTGTAAAATCTGATCAATAGAGCCAAGGGAGTTTTAGGGGGAAGCTTATCCAAGCTACAGATTTTATACATCTTTTTTCTTATTTACTTAATTTGTTATTGCTTTTGGTTCTCAGAATTGACTAGATCTCCATTTACTGACACAAAAGTCTGAATGCTCAACTGAGAGGTGAATACATGGGGTTTTCAGCCTCCCTTCCCTGCATCTGCCAGTCTCTTATCCAGCCTTTCTCAGTATGAAGTTCATCAGCTTTGCCAAAGCCCCATTCATGCAATTCTTGAAGCCTGGAGGAACAAGGAACTTGGACAGGCAGGACAGCAAACAACTGGCTTTATGATTGGCGCCCTTTGTCCCACAGAGGTTGTGCTGTGGGTCAGCTGAAGCTCTGGAAATGAAGCTGCTGCTCTGCAGGCAGCCCATGTGATGTTCCTGAAGTCAGCATGGCCCGTGGACTGCCCGGCCAGCAGGGTGGATATAACCACCCCCTGGATGTTTTTCAGCCCTTTCTGGTCGATCTCAGTGTCATAGAAGTATCTTGGGAATATTTAATTTGCTAGTACAGATGTAGTTTATGGATCTACTTGTATTGCACAGTTGAACCAGCCAGCATCTCCTGCTGTTCATGAGATGTACAGCCTGGTCTCTTTGCACATCTTCCACTTTGAACTCATGTTGAATTTGGGTGACCAGCATTTGCCTGCAGTTTAGATGATGCTCTCTGTGCTGTGGTATGAACACTTCCCTATCCCTGCTGGAAACATCTTTCCTGAGATACATTACAATGGCAGCTGTTCTTTTCAGGGTCACTGTTCTCAGACTAACCCAGGTCCTTTTTCCTCTACTGTTAATTACCTTGACTCAACCAATTACTTAGTCTGTAAGTGCAGCATCTTCCTCTTTGTTACCACTAAGATTCACCCCTTTCTCTCACTCAGCCGTCCTTCAAGGTCATCCCGCTCTTCCCATATCATGTTCTGATCCTGCTCTGCAATAGCAATCCAGTCCCTCCAGTTTGTGTCATCAGCAGATCTCATGGCCAGGCGCCTCGTTACTTTCTGCCAAGTTCATTAAGGAAAATATTTAATAAGATTGGTCCCAGGACTGATTATTAAGGAACATGATGGAGTTTCTCTGGATTTACTCACAAGTAACAGACAGCAAATGTTGGCCCCAGATGGTATTTTGTTCAAAACAAAATAATGACTTCCATGTGCCTCATCCCTTCCCACACCGAGGTGTGTGGAGCACTTGCTGGTGGTCTGTGCAGTGCTGGCTCTTTGCAGAGTGCTGGCTCCTCCTTGTTACTTCCAGCTTCTAAATTCTACTAAATTAAGCAAAGCTTGCACTAAATGTTTTCCTAATATTATTTTCATGTGTAAGAAACTGTGGGAGTTGCTGGTGGGACCACATGTGACTGGAAGGGGAGCTCACCTGTGAGATAATTCTTGAGCTGGGAAATAGGTCAAGCTAACTGGGACCCAGGGAACTTCTTAGCTGTTTATCAATATAAAGAGTGTTATTTATGGCACAGTAGCCCCAGATAGTCTTAGGCAGGAATATGACCAGAAACAGGCTGAGCCTTGCACAGACTCCTGCTGAAGGCAGTCCTCATCTCAGGGAGATTACAAACTGGGCTACCAGAGGGAAGGACATCAGGTGACAGGTGAGCAAAGGAGGAGGACACCTGTGAGGACACATCCATGTGGGCACAGTTACCTGGTCACAGTGAGAATTCCTGCTCTCCCTGCAGCTGGCACACTGCTATCATGCCATGCAGCTGCAGGTTGTCCAAATGTCTCTGTCCTGCCTCAGTAACAACCTTTGGAGGTTTCTCATTGTTTGTGGCATCTTTGCACATCCTGAGGATCCCTTGGCAAACACCCAGGAATTCCCTCACTAGAGCTGATCCAGGCACCTGCTGCTGGGAGGGTAATAACAACCTGCCTAGAGCTGGTGCAGCCTCTCGGTCAGAACTGGTAACACCAGGGCTGAAAAATATCTGACAGAATACAAGGAAAGCCTGGAGCTGAATTTAAGGTGAAGAACTGAATAGATGAAGTTCTCTGTGCCTTTTGTTTCTTTGGCTGTAAGCTTGGGAGCTAGGCACTGATTTGTTATAGGACCTGTCACAGTGCTTATATGGTAAAAAAAAAAAAAAAAAAAAAAAAAATAAAAAAAAAGTCTTTTTCATGGTTAGGATGACAAGTACTGATTTTAGTGGCTGAAGCATCCCCTGTGAGAGGGGGTTGCTCCACTGGCATACATCTAGTCCTAAATCTACATGTGCAAATACTTCCCTTGAGCCAAATTCCCTGATGATGATTGTTCCAGTGGAGTCTGTGCACTCCCAGCACTAGGACAGCCAGCTTCTTGCTGCAATATTGATTTCTTCTGTAGCATCAATGAGTATTCTGCTGATGGTTATGGATTTAAACCCAGCTTATTGCCATTACATCCAACATGGAAACAAACCACCACAGTGACCAGGGACAGATGCTGTCCTCACTGCTGCTGACACACCTGGCAGCTCCAATGGCAGGAGACAGAAACCTGGGGGAAAGAAAATAAATCTTTTACTCCATGACAAGCCAATAGTGAAGGGACAAAGAAAGCAGGGATGAGTTGCCAAAGTCTGATGATGCTGCCTAGGTTTATCAAAACTACAGCAAGGTGACCAACCTCTATCAGAGCCCTTCTGCAGCTGCTGCAAGAGAGGGACAAAGAAATGAATTTGCAATTTGTAATGCTCCAGAATCAAAGCTCTGACACAAAACTGGGTGCCTGTCTTCCCCACAAGCTGACTTCCAGGGCAAAATTAATCTCACCTAACAGAGGCATCCACATGAAAGAGGCCTCCATGTGAGCCCGCCACCCCAGGCTGCCTTCAGAGTCAGTGAAGAGAAACAGAGCATGGTTCTGACCTCATAGAAACGTCCACATGGGGCTGAGATGAATTGCACCTCAGAAGTGCCTGCTTTCCTCTCTTGACTCTGCTGTCAGGCTCTGCAGCTCAGATGGAGCTGTCAGCAGGCACGGGGCTGCACAGCCCAGCAAGATGGATTTCACCCCAAGGAATCCCCCCCGAGTGGCAGCAAAGGCTCTGGCCAGCAGAGCACACCAGATCTCGGCTCTAAAATGGCAGGAGTTAAGTGCACTGGAAGGAAAACATTGAGCCGAGTGGGGACAGCACACGGGAGCCAAACTCACTGTGCTCAGGGGAAGGCAAATCCCAGCCTAGAGCTTAAAGCCAGAAAGAATTCGTGTTAAACCAGCCTGATCTTCTTGGGGACAATGGCTGGAGAAACACCACTCCTCCCAGCTCAGAATGTATTAAACCTGGGACAGACAATGAGTGGGAGGAAGGAGATGCCTGGAAGAAATACCCTGGTGATGCAGTGCCTTGTGATGATTCACTAACTCACTGCACTGCCAAGTGCACGTTAGAAGAATAAAACTCTTCCCACTTGCAGCTTCCCCTCTGGACATTGTTAATCAGCTAATTTCTCCCAGGGCTACCCAGGCAGGCCAGAGTTCAGGCAGGATTCCCATTAGAAATAGGAAAGACCTGTCTGATCACTGAGTTTATCCAGCTGTGTAGTTTGCAGTGAATAATGACCACTGGGGCTTTAGCAAATTGTGGGGGCAGTGGGGTAAGGGAGAGAAGTGACAGCTATGAATTATCCCAGGCTTGCTGCCTATGGAGACTTGTTAGGGGATTTCGTACTGATGTGCATTTTCTATCTATGTTTATGCATACATTTACATGATTATGGCACTTTCTGCTACATTCCCCTGACATGTTTATTCCTTCATGTAACAGACCCATGTTTGTTCGGTTGTTTGGTTGTTTTTGGAGGGGACACAGGGACAGGTGCAACCCTTTTTTAGGATAATTGCACTGTATCTGGGAATAAATGAGATTAATTTCTTCTCTGCATGCAGCATGTGAGCTCTTGGCCTGTCATCTGACTCAAGGCCCTCTGGAACAGTCTGTCTCCCCAGGAACTCCAGAGGAATCCTTGAGCAGCTGCCTGCCTACCTCACACAACCCATTGCAGCAGGATAATCCCATACCAGCAGTTCTGAATCGTGTGAGAGGTGTCTCACTTTGGAGAGCTGCCCTGTGAGCTCGTGCTTAAAGCTCTGCATCCTGTAAGCACCACCTGGTCCTGCCCCTGCCTTGTCCTGCAGAACCAGGATGATGGACCCCTTCATATCCTGCAAGGTTTTCAGCCACAGTTCAGTGAAGATGATGAGATGTATCCACCATGGGGAGAAGGAACCTCGCCATCTTCCCCAGATCAAGCAATTCTGGTTGTTGCACCAGGCTGAGGCAACCAAACTGGATTTAAATGAAAACTAGTCTCCCTAAAATATTTTTCAGGAATATTAATCCCTGCAACAGCATTTGGTTGTGGTGGTTCCAGGGACCTGCTGGGGAGAGGATGGGGAAAAACATCCATGGCAGGAGGAGCACAAGACCACAGCTCTGCAGGGCAGGGCTGGCATCACGTGTTCACTGAGGGGCTGAGGGGTTTCTGTGCTATCTCAAGTCTTTAAAGCCCTGCAAAAACGGCACATGTATAACACTCTTGATGTATTTTCACTTACATCAATGGTTCTTTTTTCACTCCTTACAATTTCAGAGGTTATATTTGTGGCCTCAGTCAATGAGCCCATGAGAAACTGTGGAAAGCAATGTTAAAATTGAATATAAATGAAATTGAAGGCACATGGAAACTGGCCAGCATGAAACTGGTGGTGATCAGATGCATTCCCCTTGGGAAACAAACACTGCACAGTGACACAGGGAATATTCCCCTTTAAATTCCTTTTTTTTTTTTTTCCTATGCTATACTTGATAGGCTAGGAGGTATCAATTTTAAAAACCTTTTTGTCATGACATCAGCCCTTTGAAAAGTTTCAAAATATGGCTAAATTAAAGCCTCAGAACTGCAAAGGAAAGAGCACTGCAGGTGCAAAGAGGAGCTGGCAAAGTCAATCCTCTCAGAACAAAGGCATCTGAAATAGATGGGAACAGGATCTTCAAATCAAATAATAGGCTTATGGCACTTCTCCTGTTGTGCTGCAATTGAAGAATGGGACATTCTGTGCAGGGTGGGTGCTTTCTCCCTTGCAAGAACCTGGGAGTGCTCAGGGCTGGTCCCCACGTGTCCTGTTTTCACAGTGCAGGGCACAGCAGAGGCTGCTGAGGGCAAACCAGGGGCTGGGGGTTAATCCCTGCCATCCTTGAGCCCTCGGGGTACTTATGTGGTCTCTTCACACCTTCTTGCAAAGGAAAATACAGACCTGGGGCCTGTCTCTGCCAACCTTGCTCTTCCAACTAAGATATTTATTGGGGTCAACACGAATTTACTTATTATATTTTTGGCCTTTTTTCTTTTTCAGTAAACTTCTGGACCAAATTAAATAATTTGGGTCCTTTAATTAGACTTCAAAGGTGGTGGTTTTGTTTGTTTGTTTATTTATTTGTTTACTAGTTTTTTCCTCAAAAAGAAAATAAGAAAGGAACAGAAGCATATGTGAAAAGAAGAAATTGCTATTTGACTTGAATGGAGTGGGAGGAGCAGCTGATATTTCAAGCAAAGATAGAAAAGGAAAATCATCCTTGAAGACCAATCCAGCTGTCAGAGAATTTGTTGGATTTCCCCTCCAAACAAAAGGATTGACTTCAGTGGCATTCCTCTAGCCCTGATTTGTGTCAGCAAAGTTACATGTGAAGTGCATTTGACAAAGGATGTTTTGATGGGAAACCTCCTGCCCCAACACGACTCTTGTGTTACAGCCCAAGAAAGTAGGGACATCAATAAACTCCAGGATGAATTCTCCAAGAGCAGCTTAGTGTGGTTCTGGAGGAAAGGCTCGGCTGTATCTAACCCTGCCCTCTGGCAGTGGGAAGCCATTCCCTGTGTCCTGTCCCTCCATCCCTTGTCCCCAGTCCCTCTCC
>JAWWTY010000001.1:16065368-16104775 GCA_035222235.1 Margarornis squamiger
AGAGCAGAGGGGCTCCAGCCCTGCAGCATCTCCGGTCCCTCCTCTGGACTCTCCAGCAGCTCCAGGTCCTTGTGCTGTTGGTGATGCCACCCTAAGCAGGGCCCAGGTGATGGGTTGCAGCTGCCACACTTCAGCTTGGGAACTTGTAGCGTATCAGCAGCTACTGCCAAAATGTATCTGGGCCAGATAAGAAACTGGCCAGGTGGGTTCCCTTAAAGAGGGGGCACCTGGTGCCCTTCGTGAAGTGCCTTCCTGGTGTCTGCTTTGGTCTGCACGAGAACCTCATCGCCCGAGTTTCCCTGCAGGGATCGAGATGTGAGGTCACACGTGTCTTCCGGGTGTTTTGCTGTATGGAAAGAGAACTTGCACTGATGTGAGATGTTTATGAGGTGATATCTGTACCTGGGAGACATGAAGAGAGGAAGAAAGCCAAAGTTCAAGTGCACTGGTAAGTAGCCTTGAAAAACTTGCCAAATGCATCTTAAAGACATTAAGTGTCTGATACAAGACCCCAAATTTCCCCTGTATTTGCCACAGGAGTTTCTAAATTTCTGCACTACTGTCCTTCAGAGACTTGTTAATTTTTTTTCAGAGGGGTTGTGTCACTGTTGCCACAGGGCTATATGGAGATCAGAAAATGCAGTAGCCAAACTGCTGGAGGATCACTCCAGGCAAGAAGCAGAAAATGGGAAAGGTGAGGATGGAAATACGTGTTTTGTGTCTGAAGTCAGGTAACTGGCTTCCATCTAAGAGAAACCAGGGACAAGACATGGTTATGGATCCACAGGGAAAAGGAAGGAAAGGAGGAGAACATCAGAGCATCACCAACAAATAAAAGCTACTGGCTGTGAGATGAGATAATACTGTCTGGGGGAACTCAGTCATGGTCAGCATCTGCTTTGGATTGAGTCTCCCTTTCACCAGTGTCTTCACTGGAGATGGTTAGAAAAGCTGTGAGAGTGTGTGTGGGAGTCAGTGCTGCAGTCCATGGGTGTCAGCCAGGTGGGTGAGGCCAGACACAGGGCTCAGGTTTACGAGCCATTCCCGCTGCCTTGCAGAGGGCCAGCTGGGAGGGAGGAGGGAGTGTGCTGCTCTGGCTGCAGAAGAGATGCAGGATGCTCTGGTCGGTGCATCCTCATGCTGGGAGTCAGGAACTCCTGCTAGCTCTGACAGGTCCCTGCTCAGCCAGGGCTGTGTCATAAAACAAAACTCTTCAAAGCTGGCAGCTCGAGATGGAGGCTCCCACAATGACATGGCCTGTACTTCAAAGGAGCTGAGTAACCAGCAGGTTTCATTTGTTTTGGCCTCTCTGCAATGAAGTAATAAGAACAAAGCACACGAGAGTATATCCAAGAGCTTGATTAGTTTTCTTTACCTTTTGTGCCTCAGTTTCCTCCCTAGTGAAAGAGGACTGTGTTTGACTTTCCCATGAGATCCCAGTGAGGAGCTCCATGTGAGATCTTAAGAAACAGACAAATCACATTTTTTACTTGGATTTATGGAGCAATGAAGACTACAGAAGTGGAAGCCATCACTGCTTCTGCTCCACTCTGTCTCAACAGCAAATTGTTCCTGATGGCCTCCCCTGGGCGCAAAGGAGCCCTGAGATCTTCCCACATCAGAAAAGGTGTGTGATTTGGGAGAGAGGCTGCAGCCGGTCCCCTTTAGTGTCACGCTGTGTGGCATGGACAGCTGAGCTGAGAGGCTGATTGCCTTCCCCCTCTCCCTTCCCTTCCTGCAGAGAAGTTCCCTTCTGCCCTGTGTTCCTGTACCCTAAAATACCCTGGTAACTCCATGCCCGGCACGTGAGACAAACATGTCACAGGCTGTAGGTTGGGAGACATGGTGGGACAGGGTCTTCTTCTTGGCCACAGCTGAGGATCCAGCACAGGGACCCTCCAGGTAGCACAACAGTGTCACTGTTCCTCATGTGAGCTCTGGTGGTGCCCCCCCTGGTGTCAGTGCCCACGGTGTCAGTGCCCATGGTGTCACTGCCCATGGTGTCACTGCCCATGGTGTCACTCCCCATGGTGTCACTGCCCATGGTGTCACTCCCCATGGTGTCAGTGCCCATGGTGTCACTGCCCAAGGTGTCACTGCCCATGGTGTCACTGCCCATGGTGTCACTGCCCAAGGTGTCACTGCCCATGGTGTCACTGCCTATGGTGTCAGTGCCCATGGTGTCACTGGCTATGGTGTCACTGCCCATGGTGTCAGTCCCCATGGTGTCAGTCCCATGGTGTCAGTGCCCATGGTGTCACTGCCCATGGTGTCAGTGCCCATGGTGTCACTGCCCATGGTGTCAGTCCCCCCTGGAGAGCAGTGTGGGGTGCCTGGGGCAGGCAGGGCAGGCTCCTGTGTGAGTGCCTGCTGTGCTTCCATGGCCACAGAGAGCTCGGTGTTATGGCAGGGACGAGCCCAAGCCTTGCTCTGCTCACCATTTGACAGCCCCTTCCCTCGCTGCTCTCCCAGATGTTTGTCATCACCACGGAGACACCACCCTGGTTTGGCAGCTCCTGCTTGGGGACATCCCAGTGGGCCTGGGAACAGTGGGGCTGCAGGCTGGGAAATGGGAAAGGTTCAAAAAGGCTTGAGTGGAGATGGTTTGGGTCAGAAAGGCACTGAAACCTCCTGCACATTCATCTGAGCCCTCCTGCTCTGAGCAGTGAATGTGAGCCTCGTGGAGCCCGTGAGCTCATGGCTCACCTGGGCTGGCTTTTTGTCATTTTTTGGGTAAATGGCCAAAGGCACAAGCACAGCCTTGGCTGCTCCAAACCAGGACACTGTCCCCAGCCTGGCACTGCCCACCCTGCTGCCAGGCTGCTCAGGGAGCCTGGGGTGGGACAGGGGGAACCACAGCCCTCTGGGGAACCTTGACGTGCTCAATCCGGGCAAAAAGGAACTGTGGTGCTGAAAATCCTATCACAGGGAGTGAGGCAGAGGGGCTTTTTGTTTTGGTTTTGTTTGTTTATTTTTAATGGAAGATCCATAATTTTTTAAATTGTATTTTTTTTTATATTTCTTTTTGTATTTTTTTTTTATTTATTTAATTTTTTTCAAATTTTGGAGAGCCATTTGGACTGTACATGGGGACCCTCAGGTGACCACATCCCATACAGGGACTACATGACCACATCCCACAACACCTGCCTCAAAAGAGGTCACAAGCATTTGGGCCATGGTGAGGAAAACATTTAGCAGAGGATTTCTAGCAGTCTTCCAGTACATAAAGGGGCTCCAAGAGAGATGGAGAGGGACTTGGGACAAGGGATGGAGGGACAGGACACAGGGGGAATGGCTTCCCACTGCCAGAGGGCAGGGATAGATGGGATATTGGAATGGAATTCTTCCTTCTGAGGGTGGCAGGCCCTGGCACAGGTTTCCCAGAGAAGCTGTGGCTGCCCCTGGATCCCTGGAATTGTCCGAGGCCAGGCTGGACGGGGCTTGGAGCAACCTGGGCTAGTGGAAGGTGTCCCTCTCCACGGCAGGGGGTGGCAGTGGATGGTATTTAAAAGTCCTTTCCCACCCAAACCAGTCTGTGATTCTGTAATTAAATGCTCTGGTCCTTCCTTGGTCAAAGGTGTGCCCAAAGTGTAGGTTCATGCACATTCCTGTCCCAGTCCGTGTATTGTGGACAATCTGTTGATGGACACAAGTGGGGAGTGCAGTGGATGCCACAACGAGTTTGACCTTTCCTTTTTATTTCCTTTGAAATTTCACACCCTCCCCCCTTTTTTTATAAAATTCCATTCCAAGTTGCTCTTTGCAATCAGAGCCACCCAGGGCAAGCAAAATGCAGAGACCAAGGTGACAGCTGCCTAAGCCATCCGTCCTGTTAGGGCAGCCTAACTCCACATCATCAGCCAGGACAGAGCCACTGCAGGACCCTGCAGGGGAGATTTAGCTGGGAAATCAGGGCAAGGAGTGAAATCTCCCCCTCACCCTTCAGGTTTTCCAAATAAATAGCAAGAAGAGAGACGGTATTTTGACGGGGTGTGTGTTGGTGTGTTAGATGGCATTTTTAAAATAATTTTCCCCCTACTGTAACAATTAAAAAAACAGAAGAAAGATTTTTAAAAAAAACAAAAAAAAACAACCAAACCAACAACAACTAAACTCATTGGTTTCAAGGTGGGTTAACAACGTGAAAAGCTCATGCCAGAACATGTGTTATTAGCAATAAAAAGTCCTTTATTTGTCTCTCTGGGGAATTTCTTTCACACTCACTTTTAAAAAAAACTATCTTTATTTGTTTCCCTTCTCTCTCTCTCTCTTCTCTCTCTCTCTCACACACACACAACCAGATCACTTAAATAAAACAAAGTTTTATATTCATTCCAGGCAGGGATTCCTGCCAAAATCTGTGTCTCCTTTTTCTCCCCCCACTCATTTTCTTATATACAGACCAGTGATGAAAACACAAAAAAATCCAAAGCCTATGAGGTGACAGATGAACAAGATGTAGAGGCAAATTATCCAAATGGTGCTGCAAAGGAATGGCTTTTACTGGCAAAAGGGAACATTTTTGCAAAGGTTAGAGGAATTTTTCTGTTTCTGTTGGATTTTTCCAAAGGCTGGAAATTTTAGTTTCATGAGTAGACTAAGATCCTGCATTTTAGATGTTCCAGACAATTCTTTCCCTTGATTTGTTGCTTTGTTTGTTTGGGGTTTTTATCACCAGTGAGGATTTGTGGTTTATTTTCTGTGCAGAAGTCTCATTTGTGTGGCTGTGACTGCCAGGATGTGATGGAGGCTGGCACCACTCTCAGCAGGGTGAGAGGAGTGTTGGCTGCAGGTTGTACCTGGAGCTTTGTTTCCAAGGAGGACCTTGTGGTCCTGGTTGTGTTAAACTCTCCCACACTGGTAGGTTTGTCCTGCTGTCTGCCTACCCCCATGAAGTCCTGCATGTTCCACCAGTGACCTGTGTTCCCCTGGAGAGGCCAAGGCTCTGGAGGCCACCAGGGACCCAAGTCAGTGATGGGGCAGCCCCTCAGCTGCCCTTTCCACCCTTCTTCCTGTTTAGCCAGAGAAGAAAAGGCCATTTGGCACCATTTCTGTTCAAAAAGGGGTTGGTCAGGCAGGACCTGCCTTTGCCAAACTCAGGCTGGCTGAGCCTGGTCCCCTGGTTGTTCTGCACGTGTTGTGTGGTGGCACTCAGGATGGGCTGCTCCATCACCTTCCCTGCACCAAAGCCAGGCTGACAGGCCTGCAGTTCCCTGGAGAAAGACAGAAGTAAAGGGGTCAGACATGTTTACATGTATATGTATGTGTGTATGTGCACATGTGTGTGTGCTGGATGGGGGGGGACAGAATTGCAACACCCTCACTCCTATCAGCCCACAGGTTCAGCAGCTCTTACCCTCCTCTGATATTGCAGTTCTCATGGCTGAACCAAGACTTCAAACAGGTGACCTTCAAGAGCAAAGCACCATGTTGGATGAGATGTTCTGTGTTAAGTATTCTTGCTTTTGTGGAAATGAAATGTAGGGATCCGTGGAGGAAAAGGCACCTAAACCTGTCCATCCCACCCCAGATCTGTTGCTGTGCTTCACAAGGTCTGTGGAACTGGCACAGGTCACTGGAAGACACTAAGCTCAACAGGCATGCCCAGGATTGCAAAACATCCTCCTGGATGTGCCCTAACAAGGGCTTCAGGCAGCAGAAGAAGCAAGACAGACAATTTCTGTCACAGCACACAGGGCTGACAGAGCCACAGCACAAAGGCAGCTCATGGTGCAGCAAACTCTCCTTGACGTCGGTGGACAGGACATGCTGAAGCTCAAATCATTGATTGCCAAGTAGTTGGAATGAAGGCACAACCCAAGTGCCAAAAGTGATGTTTTACGGCCCATTTCCAGCCCCCTTTGGGACTGCAGTCACTAAAGAAAATGGAACTCGAAGGACAGGAAGTGTAAGAGGAGACTGGAAGGTGAATGACTTCAATCAGTCAAAACGCAGGAGAGAGCGAGAGAGGGTGCTGCCTGCCAAGAAGGCAGGGGAGGAGAAGCTGCTGTGCTTGGTGCCACCCAGGTACCAGCCGAGGTCTGGTCTGCCCCTGGAGAGAAGAGCAAAGGGAAAGGTCTGGGGGCAGAGCATCTCGGACAAAGGGGAACCACGACACTGCTGGATTTGCAAGGCATGGGAGGAATGAACTGTTGGAAGAGGCAATAGTAAATGTTCTTGACCTCTGCTCAGCTGACTCAGAGGGAATGTAAAACGCCCCGAGGAATCGTGATTGTGATCTCAGAATGCACAGAGAATTTTACTGCGGAAAACTGGAAATACTTGGAAGAGTTTGCAGTTTAAATTCGTCGTTGTTAAGTCTCAGTAGGATTAAAGGGCAGCATAGGCCAATGTGGGGCCTGAAAGGAAGGTGAAGATTAGCATAGGAAGAATAATTTGGAGGTCTCTGAAAAGAAGCAGAAGCAAGTTCAAAGGATAATTCAATAAACAAATAAAGAGATACACCAGGGAAAGCACAGAAACACACAAAGAAGGAAATAATACTGTGCTACACAGACCACTAAGGGAAACACATTGTTTAAGAGCATTTCAGGATGAGTGAAGGCGGATGGATAGGTCCTCTCAGTGTGGAGGGAACCTTTGGGGATCTCCTGGCAAAGCTCTGAGACTGCAAAGGAAAGACTGAAGAATGATCCTCAAAGAGAGTCTTGTGCTGGAAATGGGAAAGGTGCTGGAGAGCAAGAATGGAGACATGACTTGTTGGAGCTTTGCAGAGTTTTCTTCTTGAGCATCAAAGTTTTAGGATCATCACCAGAATTAGTGTCAGGTAGCTGAGCAGATCGATGGGTTCAATCTCTCACTACAAAGCAATTTCTGCATCACATGTTGTTTTTTCCAGGCCTGCAGGGTGTTTCTCTGAGCCTCAGGAGGGGGATTTATCCCAACAGATTTCAGCCACCTAGCAGACAAATGTTTAGTCCTACACAGCTAAAGAGAGACTCCCACAGCAGACAAAAATAATTCCATTTACAGATGAACCCATTGTCCAAAAAACCCTGGGTGGCTCATGTGGTGTTGATACCTGACTTCTGGAGATGGCTGAAGGTAATGGAGAATTTATGCTTGTGATGCTGAAACAGTAAGAGAAAAGGGAAATATCTTAGAGCAAGAAACTTAAGTATTCATTCTGTTTAGGCATCAAGAGATAAACTGAACCTTTCCTTGATTACCATGTGAGGTGTCTTGCAGAAGAGAGCACAGAGGCACTCAGGCCATGGAGGAAGAGCAAAGCTAATGTGGGCAGATGTCTCACAGACAAGGCAGGAAAGGAAGTGACGATCTCTCCTGTGTCTTTGCTCGGGATGAGCTGCAATCAAACACAGGGTACTGGGCTTAATCCTCAGGTGAGGGGGGGACATTAACTGGCCTGCAATATACAGGGCAGATGAGCTAACAGTCCCTCCTGGAGTTACAGTGTGATCTAAACCTCTTTATTAACGTGAAACGGCTCAGTCTGCAGGCTTTTTGCCATCTTCCTGGTTTCAGATATTAGTCCAAGGCGTGTGGGTTTGATTACAGTTGCTGAAAGGGTGTCCAGAACCACAGAGAGAGGCTTCAAACTGCATCACACAATAGAAAAACCTTCCCCTTTGCTCCAAAATACAGAATATCCCCCACCCTTCCAAATAGTTTGGGTTTTTTGTATTTTGTTTTGTTTTGTTTCCCCCCCCACATCTACAGAGCACAGTACTCAATCTGGGAAATTATTTTAGCTGTTTTCAGCAAATCTTTTATGCATGAATGTGTTGCTCTTCTACAGGGATCCTGAAGCACAGGATGAACAAGTGCAGAGATGTCCTGAAATTCCGTCTTGCATTTAAAGAGAAAACATGACTGGGTTTCTGGGAAAAGAAGATTCAAACGGGAAGCAAGGAGTGATTTAAAAGATTTTCTGTCAATAAAAGTATCTTCTGGAAGTGCCATCAATGAAAGGAGTTGTGGGAATCACTCATCACTCACATAGAAATGGGTGTTCAAGCAGTCAGAATGCCAGAGGTACAAAACCAGCCTGCAGTCTGTGGATGCTCCGTAGAAACCAGAAAACAAAGGAAAATCAAGATGTGTCTTGTCCAAGAAACACCTCCTGAATCTTGCGTTGATTTCATTACTTCCCAGGGTGGGATCATGATTTTTGTAAAGCTGTGCTGGATAGGACTGGCAGGTGATGACACCACCACCTTGAAATACAGGAGGAATGGGAAGTGGAAGGAAAATACTTGCTGTCCTTGGATACAAAACATGGCCTTTTGCTTGAGGTCTTAGAAAGCTCTAAGACGTTGGTGCTTGATGTACAGGGATGATGTATCAGTTATTTCTGGATGTTAAGAGAATAAATATATTATGTGTAAAGATGGTGTGGACAAGGAGCGGAGAAAGGAGAGGCCTCTTTGCAAATGTTAAGCTGCTTTGATACAGCCTTTTCCACCCAGAGTTTTCCATTTAGGGAGGCTGCTTTCCCTACCATTTCAAATCGATCATTATGGATTTATTTCAAAGGGCTTTGCAGGTATTTTTTGAGTTAAAGCTTCCCCAAACACCCAGGGCATCCAAGGGACTCATTGCTGGTCACGAAAACTGTTGAGCACTCCTAAGCCCAGGAGCATGCAGGAGGAGCCCACTGCTCAGGACTTTGGAACAGCACACTTTTAAAGTCATGTTGCTGTGTTGGGGCCATAAATACACACCCCCCTCTCCTGAGGCCCTGCACGGTTGTCTTTTCCCCTCCTTGGACAGGCTGTAGGTGCTGAGCAGTTTGGGCTGAAGTCTGGGATCGGCTGGCTTGGTCGGTGGGTACCTGGCTCCCAACCAGAGGACACAAGGTGGACATAAATGGCCATTTCTGCAGCCAAGGCAACTTTCAGCAGGGGAGAGGGAAGAGCAGTGGAGAGCAGAGTGGGGTGGAGTGTTGGCTGTGGTGGGGAATAAAATCCCATAACTCAGACTGAAACTTAAAACTGACCTTCCTTCAGCAGCGATCCCCTATGACCTTCCAAAGCAACCCCCATCACTCCAGAAACTTTTAAAGGGGTTTCCTGACACTGAGCACTTTCTGTTTCTCTTTCATCCCAAAAAGCCAGCCATTATTCCAATGAAATCTCCCAACTAATTGACGTTCAGCTCTGCGAGGTGAAAGCAGATCCAGGGCTGGGGCTCAGCCCCATCACTTTGTGAGTTTGGTTTTCTGCAGCCTCCTTTCCCTGCCCAAGGTCTTGCATTTTGACATATTGCTTCAATACAGCACATTTTATGACACCTTTGCTGCAGGGCCAAAGGCCACATTCCTTCTATCTATCCTGCATGCAATTTTCATTCTCTTGTCTTCAATGCATTATAGAAATTTTTCTTTCTCTTTCTCTTTGTCCCTCCTGCCCCCCCCCCCCAGGATATTGTGGGTTATTACCTCAATCCTTTTCAGCTGAGGAAGGTTTGAGGTAATGACCTGAAACTTCCTGGAAAAGATCCCAAAAAGCCCCAAATGGAAACCACATGCAACATATTAGGGACCCTCACTGCATAAAGAAACATTAGCCCAAGTAAGGAGAATGTCCATTGATCAGCCTCCTCTGTCCCAACTGGTAAGGGCCATGTATGAGCAGCAATGAACCTGGACCAGGTGGGGGGATTAGTAGATCTGCTAAGTTAGAGCAAGAGAGGTGTAATATATATATTATCTTTTAGGAAATAGCTTCCTTAGTCACCATCCTTGGAGCTGGCTTGGGGCTCTGCCTCTTTGTGGCAGCAAACCCTGGCAGGGATCCACAGAACCTGCATGATGCCGAGTGCTGGTGGGTTATGAACCCGTGGAGCCCCACTGATGCTTGCTTGATGCTGCAGTATCAAGGAGGAAATGCCAGAGAAATTTTTATTGTTACCACAGGGAGAAAAGAGTTTCCTTTTTCTCTGTGCCCAGTTAAAATAATTTCTTTCTTCATCAGTGACAAGAAAATGTGCCGTCTCCCCCTCCAGCCCTCGGCAACCCTATAGTTCTCCAGGGACAAGCAAGCACGGGTGGATCAGGACAAAATAGCCATTCTGGCCCACCTCCAGGAAGATATTTTAGCCCTTGTTTTCTGCATTTGAAGTCGAATGCACTTATGGAAGTAGAGGTGAGTTAATACTGAGTGGCTCTGGGCCTTTGGTGCTGCGGAGCCACCTCGTCATCTGCTGTGAATTCCACCGGGACACGACCTGTGCTTTCCTGAGTGCTGTTTTGTTTAACCCAGATGATGCAGTTCAGCCCAGAGCCCAGTGCTGTCCATCCTTCTTCCAAGCCAAGGACAATCTGCTGCCACAGAAAGGTGCAAAGTATCAAGAGTACCAAGCATTTTTAGGGGAAGTCCAGGGCAGGGGTGGAGTCCCCATCCCTGGAGGGATTTCAAAGCCAGGTGGAAGTGGCACTTGGGGACAGGGAATAGAAGAAGCAGCTGAGAGGAACAAAAGGGGAGGGCTGGGTGTTTGACCTGGCTCTCCGTGGTGGGCTGCACTGGGCAATTATTTACAGTAATTCTTCTGCTCCTCAGGGCAGTATCCAAAATTGCCTTCCTGGGACTTTGTCAAAGGTATAAATGCCAGGCTTGAACTGAGTTTGATAACACTTCCAGGAAATTTTGAAATATTATTCCACTTCCATTTCGTTCTTTCTGTGATTTTCCTCTCTTTTTTGTTTCTTTTTTTGCCTCCTGCCCAGCAGAGATTTTGCAACAAGTCCTTGCCCCAGGCATGGCCTTTTTGCACATTAAGAAGCACAAAAGGAGCAGAGAATAAAAGGCGACCTCATTTTTTGTTTTCCCAGGTCTCCTGAGAGAAGAGGTTTTGCCATCTGTGTGGAAATCTGACAAAACAGCTCAGGAGGGGTTGGGCCCATCAGCCAAGCTGAACAGCTGCAGGGAAGCCCCATGAAAACCAAATCACTCCACTGGAAGAATTTATTGTGAATGGTTTGCAGGGATAACAACAAAAAGAATTTCTGCTCTTTTATCTCCTCTTGCAGCCCGAGGTCCCACACCAGCCACTAGCAAAGTGCTGTTTTCAGGCTGTGGTGGGAGTTCCACCTGGGATGTTGTGCAGGAGTCAGAGAAGAGGGGAAATGGCACCTCTGTGGCATCTCAGGGCTTCACAGTCCAGCCCTTCACCACATCCTGCTGCTGAAGTTCTATTTGTCGCCCCTGTTAGCCCCAGAGTGGTAACAACCAACTAGAGGCATTTTTGGCTGGTCCTTGACATGGAGTGGGCGTGTTTCTGTGGATGAAGGTCATTGGCTTGATGTGCTGCCATCTGGGGCTGGGACAGGGGACATCTCAGACCACCTCATGTCCTCTTTACCATCAGAGATGGGGTCCAAAGGGCATGGAAGACTTTTAATCCCTTGGGTCCTCCTGAATCTGGATACCTAAAGGTTACCATTTGGGACCAAGATCTCTCCACCTGAAAACATCTGCCAGACCACAACCTTCTTGCCCCTACAGAAAATGCTTAGGCTTTAGCCATCTCTACAGCTATTCCTCAAGAAGCTGCTCTCAGATCCCCCCTTAAAGAAGCACAACTCCCCCAAGCTCTCCTCGTATGTCTTGCACTCCAGGTGTCTGACCACCTTGGTAGCTTCACAGAGCTCGGGGGTTTTTAATCTCATCTGGAAGGAAGGTGGGCCAAGAAAGGCAATGCAAGGAGACCAGGAAGAGCCTTCCCTCACAGGAGTGCTACTCCAGCTCTGAGGCCTCGAGGAATCTGCACGTCTCTGAAAATATCCTGTAAGGGCAGGACTGGATTTACTGGGTAGACTGGGAAAACCCATCCTCTTTTCCCTCTTAGCACTGCTCCATCCATCACACACACCATGCTACAGCACGAGGAGCCACACTGCTGCCCTTCTTTATGTCACAGCTCCCCAGAGTCCTGCTGAACTGAGCCCAAATTCAGAGGTCTCCCAGGCTGTTCCTCGGCACTGGAGCATCACACAGAGCATGCAGTTTGTTCTGCCTTTCCACTACAAGCTTTTTTGTTGCATGTGACTTAGCCACACTTCAGCAGTTCAGCTTGACATTTCCTATGCCTTGGGATGATTTCGTGGTGTGAAATTTTCACAAAACCCATCCCTTGGCTTGGGAACATAAAGTGGCTTTGCCAATGTCTTTCTTTACTGGTTTTTTTTTTAGTTCACGGGGTCAGATTCTTGGCTGGTGTCTGCAGTTCATAACTGCTCTGTCCCACGCCAGCTGCTACCTGGGCAAACTGCAGACTCTGCAGAAAGCATTGTGCTTTAGTGGTACTGTTCATTCTTATTTAGGTACGAGCCCTTTTTCCTTTTGTGAGTCAAGGCTTGCCTGGGCCATGACTGCAGAGAGCCCAGGCCCCTGTTGTGTGATGCAAAGCCTGAGAGCTAAGGGAGCATCAGAGGTGCCAGGGTCTGCCCAGGTTTGGCACGAACAGTGCCAAGGGATCGCTGACACCTGGAGGTCTCTGCCGTGAGGTGGCTCATCTGAATTTCTGCACAAGTGCACCTTTTGTTATTAGTGCTTGGATTTGAAATTTTCATTTAAACTGTCTTGCTTTCCTGCCAGCTATCTTTCCAGTTTGCCTTTCCCAAGCAGCCTTTTCTTTTCTTTTGTTCCCCTCCATCACCCCAAACGAGATATTTCTTCTCTGCTCTGCACAGCCAAAGAACCATTTATCTTCTTTTCAAATAGCCGTGTGTCATCTGTTAAAAATAATCTTGTCAGGGCCTGTGCAGGGCTTGAAAAATGTGCTAATATTAAGCAGATTTTCGTATTAAAGTTCCTGTATCCCCTGAAAGGTCAGTGGGTTCAGTTCGCACGCTCCAGGAAAGACAAATAACAGCACTAATGACCGGACCTGGTGAAGAATTAACTGCAGTCCAGCGGGTTTGTAAGGCAGGCGTGGGGTCAGGGCTGTGATGTGTTAATTGCTCACACAGGGCAGCCATCCAGCTGAACCGTCCTCACCACGGGGTTACATCAGTGCCATGGACATTGCAGGGCTGGCAGCAACAAAAAAACTCCTGTTTCTGCGACCCCCAGTGGCTTCTTGTCTTTCACAGCCCTCCCCATGGCTGGGTGAGTTGGGCTGGGGAAATTTGCCTTTCAGGGCACTTTTGGGGTAAGTTTGTCCTGCACTGCCGTGCCCAGGCTGAAACTTTTCAGTTGCTGAGTGTTGGAAGTGAAGTACACCAAGCCCTCTCCTGCATGGACTGACCTTTCCAGAGCCAGCCAAACTCCCCCCTAACCTTCTAAAGCAAAGCCCACTCTGGCCAATCCATGCTTTCCCTGCAGCAGTGTGTGGGCTACATGGTGTGTCACTCCCACCCTGGCTTTGAAGGAAGAGCTGCCTGTGGGTCTGTGTAGTTCCTGAGGTCAGTGTCTCCTGGAGGAGATGCCCGTGTCCATCCTGGTCCCTCAGGACAACCAGCAGTGCAATGGGCTCTGGTGTGCCCCAGGCTGGCAGTCTGATTACAGCTCCTGGCTCTGGAGTTCACAACACTGCAAGAATGGGAAAGAAAAAATATTCAGAGAAAGCAAATAGTGCACAAATGTGCAGCCCATTTTTCTTCCTCATCCTCAAATTCCCTCTAAATAAAACACCAAAACAACAGGGAGTTTTGTGGATTCTGCCAAAAGATCACAACCATAGATACAACAAGAAAGGGAATTAGTCCTTTTCTAATCCGTATTTCTTTTCCTCTGGCTACACCTAAGTATTCAAAAATGAGATGCCTACTAGGGATCACAGCACTCATCTGGCTAATATCTATTTTTAGAAAGGCATTTGGTCTTGATTTAGGGACTTCACATGATGAAGAACTGTGCCCGTCTTTAGATAAGCCACCCAAAGGGTTCTTTATGCTTCCTGTGAAAAGAGAAACATGTCTTATCACCCTTCTCAACTTATCTGGTCTCTGCTTCCACTTATGGCATCTGGTGACATTTCTGAAGGTTTTGCAACCTCCACTGAAACCTGATGAGGACACAGAGGTGTGTCCTACCTGTGCCAATGTCCTACCTGCACAAGGGTTTTAGCTCTGGCCACTGGGCTGCAAAACAGGTGCCAAACTGGCGTCTCCAGAGATGATGCCTCCTGAGTCCATGGCATCCTCCAGATCTCAGTTTGTGTGCATGGATCACATCCCTGTGGTTAAGTCTCCTGGAGGTTATTTTTGCTGATAAAAACTTGGGACACATACAACCTTCTGATAAGTAGGGGGAAAACCAAAACCAAAACCAAACTGCAATTTAAACATAAACTATCTCACTGAAATTAGCAGGGAGCCCGGAGCCAAGAGAGCAGGCTGCAGGATTGAAGTATCTGGAGGTTGCAGCCAAGACACTGAATCTACCAACATCTTAAAGAGAAATGGGGAAAATGCTCTGAGTTTGATGGGCTTAGTTATTTCTAGACGAGGGAGCAAACGTGCCCGTGTCTAGTCAGGGAGAAAACTAAAAAGCAGCAAAAGTGCACCCATAGCAGGTTAATCCATGTGCTATGGGTTCAGCACTGCAGGAGGAGATAACAACTTCATCAGAGAGGCTGTTGCAAGATTGCTGTGTGATAAATGCTCTCCCTTATCCCCCCAGGCTCTGCTTCTCCTCCCTGGGGGCTCATCCTACAGAGAGACTCTGGGCTCTACCTGGAAACTAAACCTGTTAAATCCCTCACTGGGGAGCCTGGCTGCCTGCAGGCCTTTTTGCCGGAGCTGGACATTTAACACTGACCAGAGCAGAGCTCTTGATTCCAAACAGGACGCTGTTTTTCCAGCCTCTCCCTCCTAATCTGCATTTGTCCTCACTGTGGGAACAGTCACTGCCCTCAGAATTCCTGTGTCAGTGCAGGGAGGGCTGAAAGCAACTCTGCTGCACGTGCACAGCATCACAGAAACTAGCCCATGCTGTGTTTGCTGCCAAGCTTGGGCTCCTCAGCAGGGCATTTGGGTTAAAGGGAATTAGTGGTTTGGAGCCAGGCACTTCATGCTGTGGTTGGGAAGTCTGTCCTTCTTCCTACAGGAGGATCACAGAATAGTGTGGGTTGGGAGGGACATTCAAAGCTCATCCAGTTCCACCCCCTGCCATGGGCAGGTACACCTTCTGCTAGACCAGGTTGCTCAAACGCCTGCCCAACCTGTCCTGGAATGTTTCCAGGGATGGGGCATCTACCACCTCTCTGGCCAACCCGTGTCAGTGCTCCACCACAATAATTAAAAAAAAATTCTTCCTTCTATCTAGTCTGAATCTACCTTCTTTTAGTCTGAAACCATTACTCCCTGCCCTGTCACAGCAGTGTCTAACAAAAAGTCTGTCCCCAAAGGCTGTTCAGCTCAGCTGCTCAGCCTCGGAATGACTTCAAATTCATCTCTTCTTGTACCTTGCTTGATGGAGACAACTTCCTTCCCCTGGTCCTTTGAGGTCTGTCCACGGAAGAGACCCTGCTGTCCCTTCCCTTTGGCATGGGCACAGGGCTCTGCAGAGATCACACCTGAATCACACCCCAGAGAAATGCTCCTGCCCAGCAGCCACACTCAGGGCAAACATCCAGGGGTGGAGACACAAGAGAGCAAGTGAGAGAAATCATTGCTGAAGTTTCCTCTCTGCTGAGAGAGAGGGTCGTAAATAACAAAAGGGTTTGGACACATTCTGCAAAATGAGCCATTACGCCTGTTCTGTCAGCTCTCACCTGTTGTTATTTCTAATGTTTTCTCTCCCCAAGACCAGGCAGGGTTTGGCACTGAGCTAATATAGTTGCTTTTGTTCAAGAACCAGACAAGTTCTCCCATCTTGTAACCAGGACTTTGTCGTAAATGACTAAACATCTGTTAAGCTGAGCTGCACTTCGTGAAAGGCTGGTTGTGGAGGGGTTTCTGTTGTTTTTGTTTTGTTCTGCTTTGTGTTTTTTGGTTTGTTTGGGTTGGGTTGGGTTGGGTTTTTTTGTTTGTTTTGAATCTTTTTACAAGAAAAAAACCACACAAAGAAATGGAGTGTGTGATCAGTAGGATACACTCAGGTGAAGGCAGGGAACTGGCTGGCTGATTGTCGTGGTTTAACCCCAGCCAGTGTGTGTAGGTCCTGCTTGGCAGTAACAAAAATATCCCAGTGTCATCAACACTGTTTCCAACACAAACCCCAAATACAAATTTAATAGCTACTGTAAAGAAAATTAGCTCTGTCCCAGCCAAACCAGCACAGCGATTTACAATTTGTACCACTCTTCAGTGAAGTGTCTGAAACAGAGAGCGGGGCAGAAATGCTGATCTGATCTGTTCTTCTGCTGGGCTGTGCTTTGCTTCAGAGTAAACATCCTCATTTCAGCTCAGCTCTTTACAACACACCCAAGAATTATTAGAAAAAGATGCTTTTCAGGACAGGTCAATGAGTGCTAATGGCTCAGAGATGTAATATTCTTCTGATGGTTGTGGGTTTTTCAGCCACGGAGTCCCCACAGCTCTCAGTCAGGTTCTTAGCTGGTGAAACTCAAGATAACCCTCAGGATTACAGCACAACTTTGCACCAGCTGAAAAATTGCTCACTCCTGAATGCTTGAAAAGAGCAATTCTGAATCAGAAATATATATATATATGTGCATATGAAATTAACTCTTAGCAGTCCAGTCCCACGGAAATCAATAACAGAGCTGCTGATTTCATGGGCACACTGGCAGAGCCTGCTACCTCTGCTTTATCCTATTCCCAGAAAGTTGTTTTGTAGTTTTCATAAGTGAATCTCTGTCAGGTCTTTCCCAGGCTCCTGGTGAGCATCAAGAAGTGTCACTGCAATTCAGTGACAAGTTTGTGCTACAAGAAACTGTAAAAACTTTGACTACAAAAAAACACCCCCAAACAAACCTCTCACCTTCTCTTGCCACAACTGACAGTCTCCTCACCCTGCTTTAGGCACAAGAACCTGGTTGATGCTATTTGAATCTCACCTACTGGAATGGGGGAGACAGGGAGGTGTGTTAGCTTGGACCTCGTTGCTTATCCAAGCTCTTGCTTTCATTCTGCAGAGGAAAAGCTCTGGTGGACAGAAGGACCCACCCAGCCCCAGGCTCTGGCAGAAGATTGTTAGAGAGAGGCCCTAAGTGCAATGAAAAGAGATGCAAACCCTTTGCTGAAGGTTCCACCGAGACAGAGGCTGTGTCTTGTCCCCAGAGGAGCCTGAGGAGATAGCCGACATGCAGCCTTGTTCAGCCAGGAACAGATCTGAGGGCAGCTAATAAACTTATCTGCATCAGATTAAATTGCCAATCCTACCCTCTCCCTGCTCCCTGCCCTCTCCCCCTCCCCAGATCAGTTACACACATCCAGCCAAATAAAGATAAATGCACGACAGAGTTCATTGGAATGATTGAAAATCAAGATGGAACAGCATATTTTTCATCAATGTTATCCCAGGAAATAAAGATAAATTCCCCCACTTCATATTTTAACGTAGCTTATCATAATCACTGGTAATAGCAACCAAATGTTTTTCATTTGCTGGATTTTAGAGGGGGCTGGGGGAACAGTTTCCTGGTTGGAGACTCATCGAGTCTAATTTTAAATCAGTGTCAGGGGTCACTTCCACTTTATGTTGCATTTCTGATGAGCGGTTTGTGCTGGAATACCTGGCCTGCCTTAATGACTGCAAGGCAGAGCAGGGCTGTGAAAGTCAAAGCAGTGACGAAGGGAAGGAGTCTGGGCCACTGGGCTGGGATTCATCTCCACTAAAATGCAAACCTTCATCCAAAGTGGCTCTTGACAAGTAATTTTTCAAGAGAGACAGTGAGGGTTCCAGAGAGACAGGGGACTTCTGGAGATCCCATGTTCTGTCTGTCTCTGACACAACCTAAAGTGTCTTTGCAAATACTCTGAACTCTGTGGAGTTCAGGCTTTTGTTTGTTTGTTTGTTTGTTTGTTTGTTTTTAATAACGACATGCACTGTCAGAGCATCCTCTAAGACTTTCCACATGCAAGCCAGAGGTTTGTAATTGATCCCCAGGGATCTACTAATGCTGTTCTTCTGCTCTCCCTTCCCTTGTTCTCTGGTTCCCTGAGGCTCCTGATAGGATGCTGATCACTGAAATAAAATCTGGAACCTCTTCCTGGGAGACACATGGAGTAATACACTGGATGCACTCAGTGAGGACGTGGGGAGAAGGAGGTCACAGAGGTGGTGAAGAGTGTGTGAAGAAACACCTCTTCAGGTGTGGCATCATCTGGGGTGCATCAAAAGTGGGGCTAGAACACAAAGGGATGTCCCTGTAAAGCAGGGAGCTGGGACAAAGACTTCAGAGGACATGATAGAAATTCTATAGGGTTTGGTTGTTTGGGGTTCTTTGTCAGAAATCTCCATTTCTTCATTATGGAGATGGATAGTCCTCTCCTTTAGAGCTTATAGGACTTCTGCTGTTGACTTTAAGGGAAACACTTTCAGACTTGTCATCCTACAAACTGGGAAATGGTTAGTTCTTTTGTTTCCTCCTCCTCCTCCTGTAAATGTAGCCCTAATATTTCAACCAAAAAAAAAAAAGAAAAAATTATCAGAGGAGATAATAAGACCAGACCCCAACCCACAGATTTTAGTGGTTTCTAATTTAATGCTGATAACAATAAACAGAGGCTTGGGAGCAGAGTGTCTCTCAATTGCAACAACATCTGGCACGTTTGTGTCCTGGTGGGGGATTGGCAGCTGTACCCAACAGGCCAGGAAAGGTCAGGGCTGGCCATGGGAGAGCAGCTCTTTGCTAAGGCCTGAGCAGGGAATGCTGAAAGGTAACATCAGACAGTGCTGAGCTGCCACTGCCTTACCCTCTGGCAAAACACACAGGGTAGGAAAGGAAGGAGAGAGGAGAATAATTAAATCTCAGGAATGCAGCTGGAGGGCCACTGGGAACCCAAGTGGCTTAAGGAAAAGTTAAGCTTGAGACCTTGTTTTTTCAAGCCTTGTGTTCTGAAGATTTTTGGGAAGCTGGTGGAGGGAAAGTAACACATTTCTTGGGATCCTGCTGAACAGGGGAAGTTAGAGAGGTGAGCAGGACTCCTGGTCCCACCTGCCTGGGCTCCTGCCTGGTCCTTCATGCGTCCTGTCCCTGGAGATGGGAATGTGGAAGAGACAGGGATGCACAGAGGCCACACTTCAGGATTACGGGGCAAGTCTCTAGCCCATTCCTGCACCCCTGTTCTCTCAAGTGCCCCTGAGCTCTGCTTTCAGTGTAGCCTCGGTGAGAACACCAGGATAACCCGGGATAAATCTCTCCCAGTTACTGGAGTGATTTCAAACCTAAGTCATTGCAAAACTACAGCTGTGAGTGATACAGCTCCAGTGAAATACCCTTCATGAGGCAGAGATGTTTTCTGGGCAAAATCATCCCTGCACACTTAGGGCAGGATAGAAGAGGTTTGGCATTGCAATGGATTAGTAATATGTATGGTGAGAAGGAAAGGTGGAAGGAAAAGCTGAGAGTGGGAGCATCTTCACCTGCCACAGCTATTTTAGATTGTCTGCTCTTGTGCCCTGTACCTGGAGTTTCCCCAGGACATTTGGGGCACTGAAAGTCAGCAAAGAGAAGAGGCACAGTCTGTGTAAAAGCTCCAAGAAGAAGCCCTCAGCTTTGTGTGTGCTCTGAAAGATAACCCTGCTGCTGCAGTAGCAGTGCTCCCTGGGAGCAAGGTCGTTGCTTCACTCGAGTTTATTCCAGGGAAAAACACTCCCTACTGTAACTCCATTGCAGCTTTCTGACATCCAAACAAGCCTGATGGAGCTTCAGTCCACCCTCCTGACTTCAGGGCAGGCAGCATCAGCAAGATGTAAACCATGAAAACCCCTCACAGCTACAGACAACAAACAAGCTCTTCCCCCCTGCCTGCCTTTCACTGGCTGGGCTAAATTTACTGCAAACCTTGCTGTGCCATGTGGGCTTTGCAACAGGATTGAAAATGTACATGAAATAATAACAAATCCACAAATCATAAAGAGGGGCTGGATAATCTCTCTGTATCTTGTTAAGCAGCAGATTTATGGGTAGTGCTCCTTGCCCCTGTACTGAGATCCTGCTGCTGCAGCGTTACCAGGGGCTCGGAGAGCCCAAGTGTGAGCAGACTCTCCACAGGGGATGGGCCATCTCACATATTTATTGGCCAGACTTGTATGGCCAAGTCCACAGAGGCGTTTCTGTGTCTAACTTCTTGTTTAGGCACCTGATTTCTTACTCATTTCAGCAGTAAATTAAGCAGTGAAACAGAAGCTGTGCACTGGCGGCTGTGAGTGTGGGACCTGCTGACCCCGCAGAGCAGGGAGGGGGTTATGGTGGAGCTGATGAGGTGGGCAGAGACCAGCCACCACTCTGTTCCTCTGGGGCTCTTTATGGCCACTGTTTGATTTCCAGTTTCCCTGTGTGCTCCGGGGCTGAAATGACAAGCAGAGAACAGATCTCCAGGCAGGGAGAGACGGCTGATGCTGAGGGAGGGCACCACAGCACACTCTGCTCCCAGCCCCTTCCCCAGCAATGGCCCAGGGGCTGCTGCACCCGCTGCGACAGGAGCTGTCAATAAGCATTGCAAGGGTTGGCAAGCATTGCCCTTCCCAACGAGGTGCTCCTGGTGCTTGCTGCCTGTGTGCACCCCCTTCCAGAGGGAGCAGACTCCACAGAAATCCAGGTGTTGTCCCAGCTCTGAGCTCGCTGCTCCTCTGCCTGGACTGTGCATCAGAGTAACCCCCTGCACAACAACCAGCCTTTTTCCAGCCTCACTCCTCCCGGGGTCACACCTTTGTAGTGGCCTTAGGCCAAGCTCTCAGCAGCAGGTTTGTGATCATTGCTGACTTAAACCATACTCAGCTCTGGCAAAGACACAGCACTGTAAAACCAATGCAAAGGAAGAACTAAATGAAGCTATTTGTAAAAAAAAAAAAAGAAAAAAAAAAAAAAGAGCTGTGTAAAAGCAGTCTGGCTGTATGGTGTCCTCATCTGCAATAAAATACCCTGTAATGCAAAACTTGGGCTGTGTAAAAATGGCTTGAAGTCACTGATACCCAGAGAACTGCACCTCTTTGGAGGCAGTTGTACTTCATATTTCTGGTATACAGCACACAAACCCTCACGCGGTGCAACCAAATACCACATTTTTCACCTTTCTTTCTGCAGCATGGCCCAGGATGTGTCTTTCTGTGGACAAGGACGTAAGGGGATACCCAAAGAGCAGAAAGAATGCGTCCAGGAGAGCAACCTGCTATTGTTATTATCCCACCAGCTCCACACCACCTAAAGAAAGCGCAGCACGAAGAGAGGAGCCTGCAATGGCTCCAGGCAGGCCAGGCAGGGGAAGCATTTAATTCCCTGCACCGCCTCAACAGAGCATATGCACCACATTTACAGAGGCACTCCTAGTCCAGCTTTGGCAGAGCCATGAGTGCACTCCTTGTTGAACCACAGGGATCCTGCTTTGGGCAAACCTACATGGAAAGAGGAACAAGTTTCCCGAGTTGGAAAGGGGAAGTGAATATATGGATTTGTGTGCGGAGACATTTTGTTTGGAAGAGAAGTCATAAAAGGAACATCAGGGAGATGAGGAGCTGGACACTGCTGGGGAAGGGTCCACAGAAGAAACCTCAATAAAGTCCCTCCTGGAGTCTGGCTGGGACTTGCCATCACCACCAGACCTCGGGGAGGTCACACATAGGACATCTCCATCCTCTCTCAACTGATGCTGAGTGATTAGTCTTCGAGGCAGAGAACTAATTCAGTCCTCATGCCAGAGCAGGCCCTGTTTCAGGAGTAGAAAGACACACCAGTGACGATGATTCCCTTTGAATCCCAGGCTATAATTTTTGGATACTGAGCTCAGAGCAGCTGACCTGTCATTCTGCAGCAAGACCTTGAGCCAGGGCCGTGGAGGTCAGAGAAAATAAGAGAGCAAGAGAGCAGCAAATGATTCATTCTTTCAGTCACTCAATCCTCAGGAGCAATAGCTATCTCAATCTTCAGCATGGAGGTTGATGATGAATGGTTTTATTACCAGTGATAATGCAAACCATGTGCAAAGTTTACCATGTTTGTCTCTGTGCCCTCAGCTGTGGGAGTTCTGCTTCGAGGATACTTTCACCATCCACCCCCAGTGCTGGGATGGGTGAAGCAGTACAACATGACAGAGGACTTTCCTTGTCCCCTTTCCAAAAAGCTCTCACTGATTTGGGGTACATTTCTCTCCCCTTAATCCCACTTTTTTTATTTTTTTTTCTCTCTCTTGCTTCTTAAGAAACTGCCAGACATCTTAAACACATTTAAAAACCCATGTTCTCCACTGCAATCCATTATCTAAGGTTCCCATGTGGGCTCCATCGTCAGAGACCGCCAGATTGATGGCATGGTGTGCATGGGGCCCCCAGGATGGGCTGGGCTGGAAGCAGCCCCAGTGCACAGAGCACATCCTCGGGGTCCCTACCTTTGTTCAAGGGAGGAATGGGCTGGGCTGGAAACAGCCCCAGTGCACAGAGCACATCCTCGGGGTCCCTACCTTTGCTGGAAGGGGGAAATGGGCTGTGTCAGGTGAAGGGCATGAGCAAGATCCAGAGCAATGATCCAGTTTCACAGATGGCCAAGTGGAGAGGTGCAAGGTAAGGGGGAGCACAGAGGGTCCTCCAAAAGGGCTCAGAGGGTGCTCTCCTCGCTGATGACTTTCAGCTGTCCAGGTGCATCTGGAGAGTCCTGCTTTGTTAAAAAGGGTTCATGTTCAAGATAGGTGCAGTCTGAAACCTGAACCCCCCCACACCTTGGAGGGGTTTGAATTTACACCTGGACGCAAACCCTGTCTCACACATCCTAGGGCTGGAACAGAGGAAGGTGTTACGTCTAGAGGTAAGTGCTGAGGATTCCTAAAGGCAAGTGGTGCTGCTCTCGTTGGATGCTCAGCTGGATCGGGGGGCTGTTCCCTCACTGCTCCTGGAGGGAGTGCACATGGCCAGGGGTACAGGAGGTGTTCTGAGCCCGGCCCACGCCGACTGTTCAGTGCACTGGGTGTTGTGCTTCTAAAGCAACCCAGGGAAACACCCCTGGCTGTGTCCAGCAGTGACTCCCACAGAAACTGCTGCCTCTCTTCCAGAGATATCTAATTCTGAAAGCAAGGAGCCATATTTTTCCAAAACATATTGTCCTAGCAGTCACTAGAAAAAGCTTCAGCAGACCAACCATAATGGCTAAAACCCAAGAAATTCAATGACAATTTTAATTTAATAAAAATCTATTGTGTTATATTGTGTAATCTCATTATTTCAATGTAAAATTGAAATGTAAAAGTATTTTAAAGAGGGTAAGAGAGTTCTTCAGGCACTCATGAACCTGGAAATGGATAAAATATACTTTTAAAGGAAACAAATTTCTTTAGCCATTTTAGGGGATTTCCAGGTAGTATGACTACATTGACCTGAGGAGGACATTGGGAAGCTTTTTGCAGAGTTTATTCTTTTCAAGAGAAGTCCCAGAAGCATTTGACAATCATCTGCCTTTTATTGCTTGCTGCCTTATTCTTTCCCCAGATCATTTGTCACTCAAGATCAGCCCCAGGGAATCTCACCAGCATGTTGAAAATTGATCTTCCTCTCCTAATTCTCCTTTTCTCTCTCTTACTATCTTAACAGAGCTATCACTCTCCTATCATGACTGTATCATTTACATATGATTCTCTAGTGATGAACTTCATCAAAGTTTAATTAAATTCTATGCTCTCATCATCAACCTTATCCCTGCACCACCCAATAATATGCAAGAACTCCACTGGACTTGGGATGGCTTTGAGGGGAAGCTATGCCTGTTTGCACCTTTGGGTCTCCATCAATTATTTTAAATGCTGGATGTGTGCTGGGTCTGGATGGGGTCAGGTTTCTGCACCAAGTTCTCAGCTCTGGAGCATTTGATGTCCTTGCAGGTCTCCCCAAGGTCCCGAGTCCAAGGAGGTCTCTGTCTTGAGAGTTCACCTGTTGGGGCAGGGAGGAGGATTACTTGGGCTTTCTCCTTTGCAAGCAAACTGAGGCTGTTTGCAATGAATTCGCCCCAGAATCCCTTCTCGAGGTCCTGCATGCAAACAAACACATTTGGCTACCCCTGGTGGTTTGTTAATGGATTTTGTAATGAAACACCTGGAAAAAAAGCAGTAAAGTATGATCCCATAAAAAGAACTATTGCAATGGAGAAAGGGATTCAACCCCAATGCAAGCTGTCCATCAGAGCTTTGATGGGGATGAGGCACACAAACAGCACCACAGGCACTGGGAAAAGGTTTCTCCTATTTCCTTTGTACTTAAGCAACATTTAGAAGTGGAGAAACAGGCCTCCCTTGTGCACTGCACAAACACATAGAGGGATAATCTCTAAATGGAAAAGACACACTGTAAGTGGGGGTGAAAAGGGAGGAAGTGATTTTCTTGCTCTCATCTTTTGTTTCTGCCTTAGATCAAGCAATAAGCTGAGGTCTCTGGGGTCCAGTTCAGTGACCCACTCAACCTCACGGCCTCGCCTTCTTGGTAGAGGACTAGACAGAGGGCTGAATTGCATTTCCTCATCACCTCCAAAGAGCTACAAGCCAGTCCAGAGACTGGCTTTCCAACCAGAGCTCAGGTCTGTTCCTTGAGAAATCTCTTGGGGGGGTATTTCCAACCTCAGCAACACACCCTTAGCGCTCCAGAGTCCCTGCAATCCCTGCTGTGCACAGGAGAGTGCTGATGTCAGGCTGTAGGAAGGCCAGACAAGGAAAATCCACTTCTGCAGGGTTGTGGTGTGTGTTTTCCCCATAGGGCCATTGCAGCACGCTGATGTCCAGAACACATCTGGGTGTGCAGGCAACTCTGCCTGGGGGAAGCGTTCCGTGAGGTGGGTCTGTGTTTGAGGCAGGAGGGATAAAATCAGCCTGTATCAGTGTTTGGGCTGCTGCTTATCTACTTAGAGAGAAAATCTAGAAAATTCAAAGTGGAAAAAGGGGAGAGGAATGACATCCCTGGCACTGAATTATAGCCCTGGTCTTCAACAAACCCCGCTCAGCAGCTTGATGCTCTTTGCCCTGGCATTGCAATGGTTAAAAAATACAGCTAAACACAAACTGCTGCAGTACTACCTGTAGCAGGAGATGGCTCACAACTCACCTGGGTTTGTCCACAACTCACCAGAGGACCCAAACAGAAGTTTATTGTACTCCACAATCCCTGTCAGCACACTGAAAATGTCACGGAGCAAATATTGGTGACGTGGGTCAAAAAGTCTGGAGGAACAATGGTCAGGACACTGCCAAATTACACAAAACTTGTAATAGGAATGAAAGATGCAGGACTCTGAAAGAAAGGGCTTGGGTGACTTACCAACTGCCAGGTTTCTCTCTGGCCTGTTCAGATTTTAATATTACTCCCCAGCCTGTAAAACTTGGAAAGAAGAGGGTTTCTGAAACATGAATGCCAGGTGAGGAAGGTGAGGACAGGGACCCAGAGACACTGAAAGAAGTTACTGTGCCTGCTGCACCAAGGCTTTGTGGCACACAGTGCAGCACAGGGACTGGCTCTGTCCTAATGGGGCTGGGGAGTGAAGAGAGCAGGAGGCAAAGCTCCTTTAGTGAATCCTCGGACAAACAGCAGGACAGTCTTCACAACCAGCCCCAGCTGTCCAAATCTCTAAGCTGTGAACCCTCCTGCTCCCACAAGAACTCTACCAAAAGCTATAGGAGTAGGAAAAGTGAACTCCCTCCTTTATGAAAGTGCAGAACACACAAAGTTTACCAAATATCAACAAGATGCAGAAAAAAAAGCCATGGGGGAAAAAAAAAAAAAGCCAGGGAGATGTAACTTAGCTGGAAATACAGAGCTGAGCCACTTGCATGGGACAGAGGGCTCAGACAGAAATGCAGCTGAATCCCAATTCCCAGATTTTTGGGAACAGATGTACTCTCAGGAACACAGCAGAAAGCCAGAGGTGCCTCATACTGGCCAAATGTGATCAAGGATATCTGAGGTCTGGTGAGCAGATGTTGTTATACAGGCAAGGAAATGCTGGCCAAGCAACAAACAGAGACAAGGAAAATATACAGCATCCCCAGGAGCCTTTGGAACAAACCAGGAAAGGACCTTTTCATCGCAAACCACACAAACTACCTCATCGCTGCAGACAAGTGTTCAGGCTGAGAGGAGGTGGATGAGCTGCCAGATGAAATGCAATAAAGCAAAGAGGCATTTCAGCAGGCACCTTGTTTGACTTGCAGTAACTTTGCAGGAGTTACCCAAGAAGAGAAACCCTGTCCCGGCACGCTGCACTCCAAGCGTGGCCAAGGAGCAGAGCTGAACCAGCAGTTCTATTTGCTCAGATTGTACTGAAGGAGGCAGAGACAGGCCTGGTGAGTCATTCTCCAGGGCAGAAATACTCTCATTGAAGACCAGCGTGACTCGATTCAAACATCAGAGTCCAAATACTTGCACAGCATGAAAGAACCAAAGCGAGTGGAAAAAAATACAAGATGCAGAGGAAGGCAGCCAAGCCCCAGAGCTTACCTTTCTCAAAAGCCAGAGACCTTGCAGAATACCTTTCTGGGGTCTTTTCCAGCACCAGACTATTTTCTTGGCACAAAATATGAATGTGTAAGAGGCTTTCATATACTGAGATGTAAAAGGCATATAAGAAAGAAGTTCTTTGAAGCCCCAAGTATATTTGCCCATTGCACACACGAGCTGCAGATGCAGATGTAAGAGATTACAGATCCACCGAGACTTGACCGGAGGGACACAGAGGAAGACGGGCCATGAGCTCGCAGCAGATACAGAAATACATGCAAAATACCACATACCCCCAAAAGAAATACATTCTGGAGAGTTTCCTGTTCCAAAAGCAAAGGTCAGCCCCAGTTCACTCTGAGACGTTCATGAGAGTTTGAAAATAGTCAAGGTCTTTGCATCAAGGGGTGAGATCTCTGGTCCAGCCCATTGCTAGCCCACCTCTGTCTTTTCTTACTCTGAGCAAACTATGGGCCCTGCATCACCTATGCATTCCACAGCTAAACTGCAGACTGGGCAGAGACAGAGAAACCTCTCTGAACTCCACATTTGGCCATGGAATTCTTCAAAAGCAGTACGTATTTGGCTGATCTTCCTCCAAAAGGTGTTGCTGTGAAACAGTGCATAACATAAACAGAGATATCAAAGGAAGCGTGGGGGAATGGGAAATATGGGAAGAGATTTGTTACTATCACCTATTTGTATTTTCAAGTTTCCTCCTCAAAGAGAAACAACTCCAAAACCACGTGGAAAAGGGGAGTTTACCAAAGGTAGCATCTGCCCAGGGGAAGGTAATGTGATAACTTGCTTATTCCTAAAGCAGTTTTGGGAATGGAGGGACCCCTAATTGTAGGAAATGGTCAAACAGGGGAGGACTGCAGTGGAAAAGGTGGAAAAGGAAAGGATTAGGTCTGAGTATTGAAACTCCTTGTTTATGCTTGAACTCTGGCATCTGGTACAGTGGATTTGCTGGAGGGTTATGGTACAGAGGAAGAGTGAAAATATGTGGGCTGGGAGCAATTTCTTGCTAGTGCTTTAAGATTGAGGAGATTCGACAGATTCCTTCCCTGAATTTCCTTATGCCAAGTGCAGGTTTTTGGAGGCTGTTGTAGAAAAACAGTCCAACTCTCTGGTTTTTGTATACCAGAAAAAGCATCTGTCTGCCTGCCTGTCAGTCACAGCCTTTAGATCTAAACAGCGACTCCTTCTTCAGTCGGAGGATGAGGTGCACCAGGAAAGGGATCATCTGCCAGGCACTGAAAGCTGCATGGCATTAAAAACCCGCTCCTTCCCTTCCAGCCTGTCAGACTGACGGACCAGAAAGGGTATTGAATCCATCAGGCCTGGCTCTGTGTGTTTAGTGGTAATGGAACATGAAACACATTTGGGTCTCACCTGTTGGGAAACTCAGATGCAAGTTTCCCTTCAGGATGTCTCATTTTCACTCAAACCCTCCATGGTGAGGGGACCTGAGGAAACTCCTGCTGTTACTGGGTGTGAGGGTCTCCAAGAGAGTGTGACTTTGGACAAGGGCCTGGAGTGGCAGGACACTGGGTAATGGCTGGGGACATTCTGACTGTCTCTGGACTGGGACAGGGATTAAACCCATGTCTGTATCTAAGGTCGGGACTTAAATTCTACCCTGCCATTTGCTCTTGGTCCCCTTGTTGGTCATTTTCTCAACCTGCAAGGTCTTCCTGCTCTTGTTTGAAGGAAAAAAATATACCTGCAGTGTGGGAAAATGAAGGTGGGTCTGACCAGCACCCACAGGGAGGGTGATGCCAGCCTTGCTGCCTCTGCTGACATGACTCTCGTCACTTCAGTGTTCACGTGGGGCTCTGTGGCTCCTCTCCTGCATTTCCAAAAAAGTCCTTTGTCATTCATGGCTGTTGGTGTGAGCATTCACTGTAACCATATTAGGGCTAGTGGTCAGGCTGGAGCTGGCAATGACACAGCCGAGTGATGACACCCTGTCGGCTGTGACAAAATCTCCTTCCCTCATTTCAGATAACAACGGTGGGTTTTTTTATTTATGAATAAGCAAATTTCCAGAGGACAAGAAGCAATGAAGTCAGCTCAGCCCTCTGGGGACACAGGAACTTATGCTAAATGGGATCCATCCCCTGGCTGTTAGTGTAAATTAAGCAGTTTCTGGTTTAAGTGCCTGAAGATGTACATGCTTGTCAAATACTAATAGTTTTAAGTAAGTGATGACCCTTGTGTGACTTCGGTTAGCCTTGTCCAATCCTTACATGTTTCAGAATCATTCAAGCCTTGATCTGACATCCACTAATTGGAATAGTCTTTCTGGCAGACTAAATATTTGCAGATTCCCTTTCCCTGGTGGGGCAGGCGAGTGCTGGAGTCTCAGCTCTGACATCCTCCTGGCACAGTGTCCTGGGTACTGTCCCCAGGGAGGCTGAGACTGGACTTGGACATTATCTGGATTCGATTACCATCAGATCTTCTGGCATCCGTCCCAGTCCTGCTCTACGCTATTTCGTTTTCCCATTATCCTTAAATTTTTTTCAAATAAAAAAGAATAATTTTTACCAGCATCAGATCTTGAGGGAGACTGAGCACGGCAGGAGTCACTTAAAAGATTCAAGGCAATTGTTGGGCTTGGTAACTTTTTCAGGGCTACTTCTTTTCCCACGGGGAGGATTTTGTGCCTTATCTGTGGCAAAGACCCCAGAGTAACCCAGCTGCCAGCCACAGCTTTGGGTTGAGGTGCTCAGCTCCATGGGAAGGTGCTACTGGAATGACAGAGGTGTGGTTAGACTCAAAGTAATTGCTTAATTCCCCATTTTTCTATAGTTGCCTTTATAGCTTTTGCTGCCTCAGCTCTCTGGATGAAAACCAGAATTAATCAATCCTTTTTTCCACCCTTTCATCTGCACTTCTTACTGCCTGTTTGTGAGCTTTCCCCTGTATCATAATGTAGGAAAGGCTGCACTGGGTTAGCCTCTCTTCCCTACCTCTAAGATGCAGGAACTCACCCAAAGAATGAATACAGCAAGAACTATTTTGGTGTTGCCCTCATTTTGTTCCAGGACTTTTAAAGACATTTATTTTCCATCTTCCTTCCATTGCTGGCCTTTTTTATTGAGGCAGTAGATTCAACATCTGAGGAAATGGCAGTGGCACAGGGTGTGACTTTGGAGTGTCCTGTGCAGGGCCAGGAGTTGGACTTTGATGATCCTCGGGGGTTCCTTCCAACACAGGCTATTCCCTGGCTCCGTGACACTCTGCTGGGTGCTGCTTAAGAAACGTGGTGGAGAATCCCAAAGGGACCTTCACTTCACAGCCAGGGGCTCAGTTGCTTTCTGCCCCTTCCAAGTGCACACACAGCACAGTTTGTTCCACAGCTTTTTTCCACTGCTGCCATATTTTTCAAAACTGTCTAAACTATTTCACAGGTTGCTGAGGGCAAAATACTAATGCACAATATCCCTGACAATCCCAGAAACCATGTGAGATGGCTTCATTTACATTTTCCCTGTCAGCTCAAGGAGTGCAAGAGTGCTGCTGGCAGTTCTTTATTCAGAGATGTTGAGAGTGGCAGGAACCACCAAACTCCTGATTTGAACTCCAGCACAGCACAGAACAGACGCTTTCACCTCAGAACTGGACTGAGCCCAGTGACCTGGATTTGTTTAAAGGATCTTTTCCTGACGGCACCCTAATGATTGGCCAACACTTAACCATTCCTTGATAGATCGCCCCAGGCTGTCAACCTCCCCCTTCAATTTACAAGGCTCACTTGCTCATAACCAATGCTTTTTTGGCTTCAGCTCCCAGCTGTTGGCTCTTGCTATTTTTTTTCCTTTGAGTAGAGCCCTTTATTATCCCCTTGTGTTAAGCTAATATGATTTTAGCTCTTGCTGGAAGTGTGGCAGCGGTTTTCTCCTCTGAACTTCTGACAGCCCTTACCCCATATCTATGCTCAATTAAGAGAGTTCTCATAACCAGCAAAATGGGGGAGCCTTGAACCAGCACAGCCTGGAAGTTGGCAGGAGAGATGTCCTTTGCTCCCAAAGCTGTTACCCAGCAATGAACTCACAGTCAGGTTTCTTTCTCAGGAGTCAATAGTGCACATTAGGGATGCCTACTCAGGAACCATTTCAACCTAAGGAGGACTGTGAGTGTTTTACCAAAACAATGAGTTTTTAAGCCTTCAAGCTCTCTCCTCTGAAGGCAGGAAGATGGAAGCAAAGTTAAATCCCTGCTGTGTCAGTGTAATCTGCCCAAAAAGCACTGTCATGGCAGAGCACAGCCCTGCTGCTTCTCTGCTGGGAGGTCACAAATCATAGGTGTTTTGGGTTAGAAGGGGCCTTAAAGACCATCCAGTGCCACCCCCTGCCATGGCCAGGGACACCTTCCACTAGCCCAGGTTGCTCCAAGCCCCATCTAACCTGGCCTTGGACACTTCCAGGGATCCGGGAGCAGCCACAGCTTCTCTGCCCAACCTGTGCCAGGGCCTCACCAGACTGAAATTTCTTTTCACCCAAGAAATTAGGAATTTCTTCCCAATATCCCATCCAACCCTGTGCTCTGGCAGTGGGAAGCTATTCCCCCTTGTTCTTTCACTACATGAGATCACTCTGTGCTTTAGTGACATCCCAGACAATCTGGCAGTTTTGCTGATGGTCAGGAGGGGTGGGAGATGTTCCCACTGGGGTCTCTGAGCACTGGGAGACCCATGTTTCCACCTCACTGCCTGGCACCCCTGTGCTGGGGACACTCCTGCTGCCCTTTTCACCACCCTCCCTCTCAGCTGCACCTCCAGTGTTGTCCAAAGCCTGTGAAGTGAAAAATGCCTTTTTGTCAACCTCAGGAGGCTCCAGCTCAGGCTTCCAGCATGTGCCTGTGCCTCACTTGCAGCCACAGCTGTCCCAGTTCAGACTCTGTGTCTGGAAGCCCCTGGCACCCGTGTCCTCAGCACTGAGCCGCATGGCCAAGGGCTTCACTCTCTTCTCTGAGCCCTGCTCTGGCCCAGTGTGTGCCCACCCAAACCCCCAGAACAGCTCCTTGTCCAAGTGCAGCCTCAGCCCCGAGCAGAGCTGCGGCGTGGCTGTGCTGGACACCACTGGAGCTGCACGTGGACAAGGTTTCTGGGGGCCACCTGCAGCTCTGCAGCCCTCCTCCCCTGTCATGCACACACACACACACACACACACACACACACGTGCAGAGCCATGTGCACTTCCTGGCTCTGTTTCAACAAGGAGAAAACAAAAAAAAGTGGGAACCTCTGGTCTAATCTGCAGGGACAGGATTCCTGAATTAATAAGTCACCAATATCTAATTCACCTCCCTGTCCTCAGCAGCAAGCATAATGATTCCCTCTTTGCCTCTAATAAAAGCAATAAAAAGAAAAAAATTAAAATAGAAAATTCCTGAACAATGGGGGTTTTTTTTCTCTATTGTGTTTTTTCCCTTTTGCTCCTAACATCAGTAAGTGCGGGTACTTCCACACTCTTAAAATTAAAACAAGCCAGACAAACAATATGTCGAGCTCTGTCCTGCTTCCTGCTGCAATTATTCCTCATGTTTGGCCTCAGATCAGAGGCAGCAGCAATCTCTATAAATACGACAGCGGAGCAGAACTATTTCCAACAGAAACGCCTCCCGAATCATGTCAGGAATTTATGAGGCTGAGAACGGGCCAAGACTGAAATATGTTCTGGATCAAATGGCATTGCATAGGTGGCTCTGATCAGCTTGGCAGTGGTGGGATGAAGGAGGAATCCTCCAGATGGAGGAGTGGAGGGATATTTATTGATTTAAAAAAATAATAAATTAAAGCTGAGAGTGACATGAAAAGTCATTGGTATTTTAAAACTCAGGCTCTGCCAGTCAGAGCCGGCAAGGGAAAAGCTTTAACAAGTCTAGACTCCTCTACATCTTTTGTGTGTGTGTGTGTGTGTGTGTGTGTGTATGTCTGTACTACTCCTGCTGCTAAATCTCCCTAGACCACTTTGTGCCTGGTACAGAGGAGGAAAATAGCCACACTCCTACCTTTCCTCCTCTAAATCCCATTGTTCTGGAGGTTAGTTGGCAGATTTGGGGCCCCTTCTCATGGCAAACCATTTGGAGAAGGTGTCACCTGGCGGGTCTTGTTCAGTGTCTGCCTCCCATTGTGTCAAGGAAAATATTTTGCCCATGTAAGACCACACGAGGTTAGACAGAGCTCTCCTCAGAGTCAGCTCAGCCTCCTACACCCCAGAAAACAGGAGGGAGGAGAGCATGGGGAGGGGGGCTGGCCTGGGGTCTCCACTCCTCAGCTCTGAAGGAGCAGTGCTGAGAAATGGTGAGAGTTGCAAAAGAAGCACCAGCATCTATTTTCTTTTACTGCACTTGCAGACACTCAGTGTTAGATCTTTTCTCCCCATTTTCCTGAATCATGAGATAGCCAGCACTGCAGGTCCCAGTTCTCACTTGTGCACCAGTTCAGACCAACATTTGCTTTAGTAAATAAATTGAACATAAAGCAACTGTACAGCCTTAGATCAGGATGATCCAGGAGTGAAGTCTTGGTTCACACCTTAATAGGGGTTTTAGGCAGGGGCACCTGTGTTGTGATGTGATGGGTATGGCTGATTGAGTTAATTTTCTTAATAATAATTAGCACAAGCTATGCTTTGGATTTGTTCTGAAAACACACAAGATGAGATATCAGGGGAACATGGAGAACATTTTTGTCTGTATGCCAGTGCTTAGAAGCAATGCCTGCCCTTGGCTTATCATCCACGTGCCAGCTCAGGGATGGGGTACAAATTCTTTTTCAGCACTAGGCCATGCTGAAGGGAAAAGGTATCTATGCATAAATGAGGATATCCTACAGAGCCATTGGAAAGGGCCTATATACTGCTGAAGTGAATATGGCTTGGAACTGGCATGTTTGACGGAGGGAGATAAGCAGGGAAAAAGAGAATATTGGGTAAAGTAGCCCTTAACTTAAGGTTAAAATCTCCTTCAGCTTCTGTAGGAGTTCCTGGGGACAAAATGTGGGTCTGGCATATTTGCATTTGAATACAGTAAAACTGTACCCTAGACTGTCCCATGTCCAAAGGTAGGACAGTATTTTAAAGGAAAGAGTCATTATTTGCTTTTTAGAATACCTTTTCAACCATTTGTTTCTGACAACAGCTGGGTAGGACACTCTGTGCATGCAGGGACCAGTGATTCTTTGATCATGACTTTTGTAAGGACAAGGTTCTGCGCAGAGATGACTTCTTAAAGCGACTCTCCCCAGCTTGTGAAGGCTTAATTTCATTCATGTGGAGGCAGATGAAGTCAATTTAAGGGCAAGATATTGCCCCAGCTCACACCTACACAGCCCGGGGGCTGCGCTGGGTGCTTCTGTCTTCTCCAGCCCCTCTGCACATGAGCTGCAAATATTTAGATTTCTTGGCTCTCCCTCACCAATGTGTAACTTAAACCCTCATCTGTGTGACCCCTGACTTCTGCCTCAAGCCTTACAACTTGTATATCATTACTGAGTTCCTGTCCCATCATTTCTGGGCCTCCTTTGGACTTTTCCATCAGCTTCACTGGAGGTGGAGTTCCCATATTTTTCCAATATTCCTCCCTCATTCCTGGGGCCAGTCCATAACACATAATGCTCCTCTTCGTGTTCCTGCCAGGTAGGCCTTTATTAGTTTTGGTCTATGAGTTGGATCATTGTCTGGATGTGTGACTAAGTCCTGGACAACAAGATTCTGTGCCTTTGTTAGTGTTTCCATCATCATTTCCAGAACTAAAATATCTCCAATTAAAACTAATTAAGAAAAAAATAAAAAAGAAAAAGGAAAAGGAAGAATCAGAAACCATCCACTCCTACCCTTTACTTGCAAAAGGCATCTCATCAATGAAACAGTGCTCCCAAAATTTGACTTCAAATGTTACAGCCTAAGCACTACAGCTTTTGTCACCTTTGACAGTGTTTTATTGCTCTTTCCTTCAACACTGGTCAATATTTGCATAATAAAGTATTTTTTGATGCTGAAACACAGCCATGTCTTTGGAAACAAGCCGTGGCTCTGCCGGGAATGCCTCTTAGAGTGAAAGAAATACCTGAATTTCCTTAATTTGTGCAGGGATTTCCCTTTCAGTAGCTTGGCTGGCCTTGGTGGAATAATAGCTAAAAGAGACATTGTGTCCTGTTATTTTCTGCTTTCTCTTCGTGCTTCACAGGTCAAGATTGTATAAGCTGCAGCTCTGCTAAACTGGAGGAAAATCTGATAATCACCCTAAAGGCACAGCAGAAGATGCAGCTGGACTTCTGCAGGGGAAACAGCTGTGGAATCTGTTTTGAATGGGTGGGATTTGGGGAAATACCAAATTGGGCTGGGAATACGTGTGGCATTTCTGAAGCGCAATGTACCTGGCAGACAGAGCGTGGACATAAGTGCTTGTTGTGGTACCAGCACACAAGGCATCCCATCCCGAAGGGAGACACTCGGGGCCCTGCTGGGATGTGTTTGGGATGCCTTTCCAGTCCAGCCTGGTGTGACAGCAGAGCAGACCCACCACATCCTCACCCCCTGCAGCCACTGAGCAGCCACGTGTCCCTCCTACCACAGCCACGGCTGCCACCCGTGGGCTCCTGTCAGCACAGGGGTCGGTGCTGAAGGAGCTGCGCCCTCCAGGCTCACTGCAAGTGACGCCTCTCCCCTTCCATGTGATTTCTGAAGACACATCAAGTCCCCAGGATTGCTGACCGAGACACAGCACTCCAGCCCTGGCAGACAAACTCAGCTGGGAAGCATGTCGTGTTCACCCTCCCTGACCTGGGATCTCCAGAGAGACTTCCCACAGTGATGCCTGAAGATAACATATGGGGACAGCTGTCTTCTTCAAGGTGGGCCCAATGCAGGATTGAGTAATCTTGTCCCAGCACTTGCAGAAATGGGACAGCAATGCAGATGCTCCATGAAGTTGGACACTACTGCATAGTAAGCTGAGTTGATGAGAATGACCTCACATTTGGCTGCCAGGACTTACCTTACATTTGATAATCCTATTAAACAACTCTGTTGTGCTGGGGACTTAACCAGAGGTATCTATGGAGACTCGTTGGGTTTTGAGTGTTGCCATGTGTCTTACCAGAGAAAGATTTCTTGGAGCCACGATTTCCATCACAGCAAGGTGAGCTGGGAAATCAGTGGGGCAAACACACACCTCACAAACCACTGCCAACATCTGCACTGGCAGAAGTGTTGCCTCCTAAGGACATGGCTCCCCCAAGCCCGCAGTGACCTCCCCCGTGGTGCTGGGGCAGGGAGGGCTGTGCTCCCACCCAGCCTGCAGTCCGGCACAGCCTGCCTTGTGTCTGCTCACACGGCTCAGGGCTGCCAGCAGCCTGCCTGGCCCACAGCTCGTGGCACTCAACCTCCATCCTCCTCTGGCCCTGCGGGATGCCCCACGGCCCCAGCCCACGGCAGTGGCTGGAGAAGGGTGGGGGGCTCGGTTCAAAGGGCCTGGAACACGCCGTGGGCTGTGCTCAGCCTGCCAGAGCAATGTTTTTACAGCGAGAACTGAGGGGAGGTGTTACGAGCTCTGAGACGTGGCACGGAGACTTGTGGGGGTGTTTTGAAGGTGTGAGGCTTGCCAGGACAGCATGGAAGGGCAGAGGGAGCCAAGAGCGGTGCAGTCCCATCAGCAACACCTACGCTGCCAAGCAGAGGTGAACGGGGCCAGGTCGCTGGGACCCGGGGCCAAGTGTCACGGCATGGCTTGTGTCCAAACACCTCGGCTCTTCTGCCTGAGAGCAGGGGTGGCAGGGAGCTGATGGCAAAGCCACTTGCACAAACAGTGCTCCAAGACCTGAGCTTGCACCCTGCCCCTCTCCCACTTAGCACTGAAGATACCCCCTGAATCCCAGGAATGAGTTCAGGGGTATTTAAACCAGTGCCTCTATGGCTCCTCGGAAGCAGCAAGGACCTTCTTATGGGGACTGTTAAGGACTGCACATTGTAGCAGAAAATACGATTCGAAACTTAATGATTGCCCAGCTCTCCTTCATCAGCAGCATCTCCTTCAGCAGCACTGCTCACCTTCCAGTACAAGGACACTCCAGAAGACCATCATGTCTTCTGACACCCTTTCCATAGGCCGTTCCCACAGACCACACATTTGCTAAAAACCTGTGATTTCACAGGAGAGTACCAGACCCAGCACTTCCCAGGCAAAGAGAGAACAGTCACTGATCTCCTGCCACTAAGATGAAGTGGTCCCACTTGGTTTCTCATGGTTTCTTGTTCCTTTCGTATCTGAATGATCTTCAAGCTGATAGGAAAGCAAAAACATTATCTTGCTGATGGTGGGGGGAAGGAGAAATACAGATGAAATATCATAAGACAATGTTACATCAATAGTCTGTGCCTTTTGAGTGAACCACGTCCACACCACAGACAAGGGTCACCTTGCTAAGGAAACTCAAATTTTGGAAACAATAGTTTTGTACATTATAACAGACCAGTTATATCTTTTCAGCATCTTCTTCCTCTGTTATGCAAAAGTTGCCTAATACATCCCAAATGTTCCAGATGTTTTCTGACCAAATGCACATTAGCCTGGCTAGCAATCACTCACAAAAAGGCTTGTTAGGCAGCTCTTTGCCATTAATTTCTTTTTGCTCAGACATTAAACAGCCTCATCCTACCTAGATCATAAAATGTCTTCCCAACCTGCAGACTGTTAAAAAGTGTGCCTGCAGACATTTGCTGTCACATCTGGAAAAGGCTGTGCTGTCATAATGACTTCAATACAGATTTCATCAGAAGACACGTGGACATTAAGCTGGATTCACCAAATCCCTTGCAAGCCACTCCACACTAAGCACATGAGAGCTGACTCACTCTGGTTTTGGGTCTGCACAGCCTGGTGGTGCCCAGCCTTGTTTGCAGGTGAGTCTCCAGGACTGATGTTGGATCAAGCTGCCAGGCTGGAGTAATGCTCTTTTCCCGATTCCAGCAGTTCTGTCCCCAGCTCTGGGTCTGCACATTTTGAACTCCTGAATGGCCCTGGGACCCTGGAGCATGATTCCTTCTCTGGTACTTGCTAGCATGATGCAGTAATATTTTCTTCTCTGGAAAAGAAAGCTTTGCAGAAACACCAGGCTTGACTATGGCTTATTTAACAAGTGATTTAGGTCAGGATACAACTCATGTGTTTGCTGCAGTGCTCATCCAGGTTGCTCCAAGCCCTGTCCAACCTGGCCTTGGACACTCCCAGGGATGGGGCAGCCACAGCTTCTTTGCCCAGCTTGTGCCAGGGCCTACCCACCCTAACAGCCGGGAATTCCTTCCCTATATCCCACCTAACCCTTCCCTCTTATCCGTGAGATGAGGGGACTCATTCTCTTGTTTTCTAGTTGTCTCCGCTCTTGGTGTGGTGAAACTCCTGGCCCTGCACAAGACCACCCCAAGAATCCCACCATGTGTCACACCATTAGAAACAGAAAAATGTTTCTTCCTTAAAAAATGCCTCCAATGTCACAAATCCAGTATTGGAAATCTTTCTGAGAAAAAGTCTTTTCTCTTGGTGAACATAGACAGGTTTTCACTCCCAAGTTTGATTGCAAGCCAGGAAGGACAAAAGTCCTTTTCATGAAAATTTTAAAAACTGGGAAAGAAGTACAAAGTTTGCAAATTCCTTTCAATGCTCCTCCTTATTTTACCATCATTACTGGAAACCCACTGGACCTGAAACCTTTCTGCCTTGAAAACCAATCAGGTGACATTTTAAAATACAGCCTTGAGAAGAAATCAGTGACTTCATTCCCTTTTATTCCTTGATTGTTCCACTTTCTTTTCTCCATGGTTCCCAACCCTCTGCCTTCCAGACCACCCTTGAACCTACTACCTTCCTTTTTGTGCTCACAAAGGGCTCCAACTTCTCACTCACTTCTATGCCCAGGTCACAATTGACTACATGTGCTCAAACCCCACACAGGCTGTGCGAGGAGCTCTGGAGCAAAGCAGCTCCTGATTCCCTCTGCAGGTCCTTTCCCAAGGATGCAGGTCCTTTCCCAGGGGTGCAGAGCAGTGAAGAAGGGTGATGAAGAGGGTGCTCACACACACACTCTTTGCGGGCTGTGAGCTGGGCCAAGGAGAGCTCTGTGTCTCCAAATCCTCCTTCTCCTGGCAGGGAGCTTGGCTGGCTCTTGGAGAAGAGGTCTCATTTCTCCAACCCTCTCTAGAAAAGGCTACAACATCTGCTTGCCAGGGAGGAAGAAAACCACAGTACAAGGATTCCATCTGTTTTCTGTCTTGACATGAAGCCAGAAAAGCCAGTTGTTCTTTCATTTCCCCAGAGGCTTGTGAAGCTCAGCTCCACTCCCTGCTATCCATGCACCAGGAATGAAGGGTGCCAGACACTGCTGAGGTTCTGTGGTGCCATGAAGATCTTGTGGACTGATTGTGGACAGTTTCCCAGGACAGGGAGGCCTCTGCCGGCCCTGCAGACCTCACCTGTGGTGCCTGGTCTCTCCCATGCCCCCAGGGATGGAGCACAGCCCTCCAGCTGAGGCACAGATGGCTCTCTCCTGACCCCCTGGCTCCCAGAGTCAGCTGAGCTGGGCACACAGGGAAGCCACCACTGCTGGAGCATTTTGTGGTTAGCCCCCAGTACCTGTCGTGTGCACACACCGGGGTCTTGTGAGGGATCCATGGATGCAGCCCACGGTGGGCTCTGACAGCCCTGGGCACTGGGAACAGCCCATGGGCTGGATTGTTAGCCATGGGCACTGGGAACAGCCCATGGGCTGGATTGTTAGCCATGGGCAGCTGGGAATAGCCCACGGGCTGGATTGTTAGCCATGGGCAGCTGGGAATAGCCCACGGGCTGGATTGTTAGCCATGGGCAGCTGGGAATAGCCCA
>JAWWTY010000001.1:16104875-16142837 GCA_035222235.1 Margarornis squamiger
TAGCCATGGGCAGCTGGGAATAGCCCATGGGCTGGATTGTTAGCCATGGGCAGCTGGGAATAGCCCATGGGCTGGATTGTTAGCCATGGGCAGCTGGGAATAGCCCATGGGCTGGATCATTCACCAGTCCCACGCAGCCGTGCAGGTACCTGGGGGCCCTGTGCAGGCACTGGAGCCCAAGAGGGAGGTGTGGTTCCCAAAAGGGCTCTCCAGCAGTGCTGCTGGCTGGGCTGGGACACTGTCCTGTGCAGCACTCCAGGCTGCTGCGATGCTGAGGTGCCACTGTTCCTCATCTGGGCAGGTCCAGCTGTCCTCGCCCCATCTGCTGCAGGGCTGTGCCTCTGCTGAGCCTTCCCCCCTTTCTCTGCCCCAGGGAATCTCAGAAAGCAAGTCCACCCCAAGCTGGGATGGGCAGCCTGAGGAACACGGCACCCAGGACAGGAGCACAGTGTCCCCTCAGTACCTCAGGCCCCCCACGAGCCCCAGACCTGTTCTGGGAGGAACAGTTTGCATGGTGGGGTTTCTGCGAGTGAGAATGATGTGGTCCATCTGGTAGCTCCAGAGCTGGGATTTAAGCCCAGCAGCTTGGTCAAAGTCCAAACAGAATGTTTAGCCATAGCTGGGACACCATACTTAAAAAATATTAGGGTTTTTCATTCTAAAGCACACGCTCATGAAGTCCCACTTATAACCAAGCACAAAGGAAAGCAGGAAAATTAATTGGTGTTTCACAGAGAAATGCCTTTCTTTGACTTATTACATTTAGCATGTTTCAGAAGCAATTTAGCCAGAACAGAGACAGGAACTCAGCTCCAAGAGTTTGGGATTATTATCACTGATTTAATTCAACAATAAAATTAATTCACCCAGCTCTACAAGGAGTGCAGTTACTTTCTTTTTCCTTCTAAATATCCCAAGTATAATTGATCATTTAGTAGACTAATGCTGAATGACTCTGGCAGTGTGTGACACCTTAATCAGAGAAGTGCTGGGCTATTTTACAGAAGGATGAACCATGTCCCTGATGCCAGTTTCTAAACTACTTGGAAAGGGAGCCCAGGATGAACTAGCTCAGTGACAGAGCTGGCATCTCTAGGCAGGTGGGATATCATCCAGTTTGGGATGGAAACCTCAACTCCCTGCCAGAGTTTGCTGGAATTGGACACTGAGAGAAATAGGTGTCTGAAGGGATGGAGGTTGGACATACAGACATTCATGAAGGTGGGAGAATGTCAAAAAAGGCTTAAATCCTTAGCAAATCAGGCTAACAAAAGGAATTCTTCCAGATTACCAGAATTTGCCACCTCTCCTACATCTCTCAGCTCTGACAGACAAACTCTGGCCAAGCTGACCAGGAAATTTAGGATACTTGCCACTCCTAAGTGTTCCTTCCTTTCCTAACCCCTTCCAGGCCCATGTGAGGAGGAGAAAATGCTCACAGGCTCTCAGATGCCCCTATTCAGCATGACACCTAGCGACTGTCCCTCCTTGAATTCAATTATTCCAAGGATTGACCCAAGAGCCTTTGTGAGAAAATCAAATACCCCAAATGCAGCTTCCTATTTTCCCTCATACTGCACTGTCCTTTCCATCCATCCCCGTGGTGGTTGAACACCCCCTCCCACCTCCTCACCTCCTCTGGGCTGCATCCATCACCATTCCAGATGCCTCTGGAGGTTCCTTAGATCCTGTAAAGCACTGCGGGCTCCAGCAGGGCTTGTAGGCTGTCAGTACCTTGTGTGGGATATTCAGCACCTCAGCCTGCCCGTGGTGTACGAGCCAGCTCAGACCATTATCACCAGCTCTGGGCTGTTCTGCAACGACAAATCCATCTCTCCCCTCTTTTAATCATGCAAACAGTGTGGGAATACAAAGGATATGGGGGGAAAAAACCAAAACAGGGCATAAAATACAATTGTATTTTTACAGAATGCTCTTCTAGCTAATATAATACACAGTCCAATGCACTTTACAAGGCAGACCCTCTAAAACCTGCTACCAAAAACCAGAATACATCTGTTCAGCTGGTATAAATCATTGCTGCTGATTCACACCAGCTGAGAGCAGGTCACAATTGCCTAATTAAATAGCTTCTCTTTGAGCAAAAAGCTGTACTTTGGAAAAGTGTAAGTGTGAATTACTTTATATTGCCCTTTGATGGAAAGAGAGAGAAAGCAGTGAAAGAAAAAGCAAGAGAGAGCAGAAGAAAGAAAAGAGAAGGGAAGAAAATAAGGAAAGAGCAGGAGAAAATTATTGATTTATTTGGGGATTTCAGTCCCTTTCATTGTGAAAGAAGGGGAAAGTTTGGGAAGCCCTGACTAAATAACTCTCAATGATAACAGGGTGATACTGAGAGCAGTAAAACTAATTTATTGGGCTGAGTTTATCTGATTCCAGGGAAAGTGAGTTCTGCTGAGTGCAGCTCTGACTGTGCTCATGTCTTGACAAGACACACAGTTCAGATGCACAATTACATTAAGCAGATGTGGCCCATTAAGAAGCTGAGCCTGAAAATGTACTTTATCCTGTCAAGGCAAATCCAAGCTGAAAACTTTGGGTCTTTGAAAAAAAACCTACCTAAAAACCTGCAAGAAGATGTCCCATTTTTGGCTTTTATTGCTTTAATCTCTTCTCTGTCAGTCATAGTTAGAGGGTGATGATAAATACAAACCCAGCTCGGCTGGATGTCTACCATAACTCCATTACCTATGCTCAGCTAGAATGGAGAGAGGTCCCTGAGCATGAAACCCAGCAGAACCAGCGCTGGGTTCAGTTACAGCCCAGAACCAGGTGAAGCTGCCCAGATCTCAGGGGCAAAGCAGGTAAAACACAGATCATGTTCCTCCTCCCGCCCAGGCTGAAAGGCAGAATGACAGAGGGAGCCCAGGCAGTTCATCCCTCCCATCCATCATGGAAACAGTGCTGGGGGAGCTCAGGTGGGGGTGTCTCCACCATTGTCACCTGCAGGAGAAGATTCCCTGCACGAGAACACCTGAAAAAATGTGGGAGATGGTGAAGAAGTCAAAAATGGATTCAAGATCTCTGGTATTGCATTTGGCTATGCTAAAAGAAGGTGTGAGTTTTATTTAATAAAAATTTTGGTGAATTCCCAGCCCAAATTTGTTTGTATCTATCCTATTTACATGCCTGTGTTAGTTACAAAGCTGGGAAAGAATACTTGTTCTGGATTAGACCAGGACAAACACAATAATAAAGAAGTCATCATGGGATTCAATTCTAACTATTGAATTTAGGTGTCTAAAAAGACACTTTGGAGTATCTTCCCCCTGACAGCTAACGTTTTTTTTCCCTTTGGAGTCTATCAGCTCATTCTTCAGGATTCCTTTATTCTCATGTATTTCACCCAGCGCACACAGCACTGAGGGGAATGTTCCAAGGTCCCATCAGGGTGTCAGCAGCAAGGAGGGAGGTCAGTCTCATTAGACTGGCCAAGATCATTTTGAGGAGAAAAAGGATGCTGAAAGGATGGTCAGTGTATTTCTATGCAGGAAGGTCTCTCAGTTTATCTAAGCCTCCTGAAGGTAAGCCAGGGCACTTAGGCTATTAACCAGATGACACAGAGTAATGGAAAATATTTTGCAGGGAGAAATCCTCTGCCAGCAATTCAGTGTTCATGTAAAACACAGTCACTGTATGGCATTCATTTGGTTCTTTGAAGTTTCTTTGTTTACCCTTTATTATCTGGAATATTCTCCTTAATGGTTAAAAGAAAAAAAATCGTTGCTTTGTATCAGAACAGTTATCACTATGAGTCAAGTTCAGGGGCCTTGAGTTTGATGTTTGACTGCAAGTGCAGACAGTGCATTTGAATAGTTTGATTTTCTTTATAAACTCCATGAAAAGTAAGTTTTTTAGTTTCCCTGGAATTCTGTGCAAATCCTGAGATGAAAATGTTCCCTCTAATGGAGAGAAGAGGAAAAAGTGAATCTAACCAGCAACATTCACATGTTTACGATGTTTGTTTTAATTGAGTTTCGTTGTTGTTATTGGAAGTGACTTTAAGCAATTTATGTAACATACAGATGCCAGCTGTACACATTTGGGGTGGAGGAGTTATACAGGCTCAATCTTCCAGGCCAATAGTCCAGCTATACTAACTAATTAGCTTGGTTTATAACAAAGCCAAACATCAAAACAGAAGGATCTCTGTGACAAGCATCAGGCTGAGGATAAACCACACCTGACTTCCCATATCTGGATGTCTGCATGCAAAGGGTCCCACTAACTCCCAAAGGACAGAATTCCTCTCATCCTGATCCCCGCTCTGGAGGCACGCCAGGTTTCTGCACTCTGGAAATATCTTTATTGACAGTGCAGATTGCTGAGGACAGCTTGCTGCACAGCCTGTCCAGAGTCAGAGGAGGTCAATTCCTGCTGGGGGAGTCCATTCAGCAACCTGGGACTCTGCACTAAGGTCCTGTTTAACTCAGAAGCCCCTTGTAGTGATTTGGGGCTGCAAGGACCAGATCTGCAGGTCAGGCCTGACCTAGGTGTGTCAGTGGCACTTAGGAGGCAGAATTTGCCTGGTGGCTTTGCAGAACTCATTTTTGAGTGTCACCCGGTGTGTTGGTCCGTGGTGGACCTGGAAGAGCCCTTGGGAGCAGTGCTGTGGAGGGAAGAGAGTGTCCATGAGTCCTTGCATCTCCAGATGCAGGGGTGCAACTCCATTGCTTAAATGTCAGCGCTATTTGCAGTGGGTGTCCCCTGGACATTCTTCTTCCAGCCCTGGTGGGCAGGGAACTCCCACTGGACCAGGTTCCTCCGGGTCCTGTGCAGAGCCTCAAACAGCACAGATCCCTCCCCGCAGGCTGCTCAGAGGAGCACCCAGGGGAAGCAAAGCTGTGTGGCAGCTGTCACTGCCTTAAACCAGGACCTGTTTGCAGCTGTCACCTTGATGCCTTCGTGTCCCGCCCAGGGCTGCTCCTCAGGTGTGGATACATCCTCTTCCACTTCCCCAAATTCCAGTTCCTTCCAGCTCTCTCCCCCTGCAGCCTGCACACTGCCTGCAGCCGGCAAGGGAGCACTGAGGTGGTATTTTAACCTTCCCAAGCCAGATGAGGAGCAACCCTGGACAGAGCAGAAGTTTAGAAAAGAAAACAGCTTTCCTGTCTGGGCCTGGCCCTGGTTAACTTGTGCAGCACTTTGTAAAATTAATTGCATCTCCAGCAGGTAGTGGAGTGGAAAGGGGCTGCAGGGGGTGTTTGTTCTCAGCGTCTGCAGCAGCAGAGAGAGATCTGCATCCTCCTTTGCATGGTCACGGACCTGGGGGACACTGGACTGACACTGGCACAGGCTGCACAGAGACACTGTGACTGCCCCATCCCTGGAAGTGTCCAGGGCCAGGCTGGAATAACCTGGGCTAGTGGAAGGATTACCCTGCCCATGGGATCCTTACGGTCCCTTCGAAGTTAAACCATTGTCTGATTCTCTGATTTGAGATATGCCCACGTTTGTTTCCTTTCGATGACACAGTTGCTGCTCTCAATGACTCACAATGACCCAGATTACAGCATCTCAGCCTGAATTTCAAGCTACTTTAAGATAATCCGAAATAACTTGAAATTTAGGATGTGAAATGATGGGGAAGGAAAGAAGCCTCTTAGAATGATGGATTTAAAATCTCTCTTCCCTCTGAAATTCAGCATGAATTTTGAGAAATCAGCCAATCCACAATGGTGTTGAAATTGAACTGTCACACTCCCTAGAGCTTCAGACAAACACAGGGCTGTAAGCACCCAGCTTTAACTGGGTTTATTTTTATAGTCTCACCATCTTTACAATACAGATAAAACACTGTCCACATGGTCTTGACAAAAGAGCAAATAAAACCAATCCACAAGGTATACTATTGTTATTATTTTTATTATTATTGTAGCTCTTACAATTAGAAAACACAGCTAATGCTGCTTCCATGAACAGAGGGTAATCTGTGCTCTCAATGAATAAACCACAGCTCTGCTGAGATATTTAATCAAGCTCTGACTGATGAAACTGGTCCCGAGAGGAAAACAAAACACAACATGTCATACACGTTAAAGTCATTAATTTCAGGTGCATTTTAAGTTTCCTGTTCTTTCTCTGCCTCTCCCAAATCTTGTTCTTGGCTCTGTCTCCCTGTGCAGAGGAGAAAGTCCTGCCTGTGATGGCTCTGATCTGCTCTGGGGAGCAAAGCAATGGTGTTCCCCAGCCCTCTGCCTGACGTGGGGAAGGCGAATCCTTTGTCACAGGGTAGGGGGGGAACAACAAGTCATCCCAGGGCTGACTTTTCCTCTTATTCCCCACCTGCCTGAGTCCCTCCAGAGCCTCCTTCCAGCATCTTCCCCAAGCAGGTGGCCCAGAGCTGGGCAGCACGAGTCTGGCTCACCTGGAGGATGCTACAGGGATCTGTTTTCCAGCAGGAAAAGGGACGATCCCTCAGCAACTCTTTTATCACTTTCCTGCCAAAGACCCTGTTCATTGTATTCAGATTTTTGCCTCCTTTCCTCACTCCCCTTCCCTTCATCAAGGGCTTTTCTAGCTGAACATGAAACACCGTGAGCTGTCTGCTTTAGCATGATTAAGATACTTTCTGGTTTTGTGGACTAAAACAAATAATCAGAAGGCAGTTTTTGTAATTAATGTCATTTGCCTACCTTAGGGAGAAACCTAAATGATATAAAAATGGAAGGGGGTGAGGATGGGGGCAATTCATCAAAAAACACAAAGCCAGCTGTATGTACACAAGGTCTAAAAGCTCAGGTTCGGAAATAGCATGAAGTCCAAACTGTTTTATTACATCATAGATATTTTTTCAAATTAATAAATGATACAAAGCCACCAACACAATACTCTTCCAGATAGCTTGCCCATTTCCCTCAGGGGTAACAGTGTAAGATTTTGCAATAATAGTATTTATGGGAAGAAATCAGATGTATTTTCCCAGCCAGTGTACATCAACAGTGCTGTGTAGCAGCACATGGAGCTGGGCCAAATTATATCAGTAGCTGCGATGTGGTAGAGAATGTTAAAAGAGGGGAAACTATAACATCACCTGACAGAGACTTCCAGGGAATTTAATTCCCAGGAATTAAAGCCATTTTAGTCAGACCCTGTTTCAGAGCAAAGCCTTGAAAACTGGTTGTGAGGGCCTGGGGGAGGGAAGGAGGGATATATTTTCCTTGCAAAACTGGCTTGTGAAAAAGTTCACCCAAAAAGCTTTCAGACCACACACACAGAGAAAATTACAGAAACTCAGAAAGGTTTGGGTTGGAAGGGACCTTGGAGATCATCCAGTTCCAATGGAACTGTCCCCTTCCATGGACAGGGACACCTTCCACCCGACTGTGAAAATAACTTGGCAGTCACATTTTGGGTCCCTGTTGCACCAGGAATCGCAACTGAGGGCAAGGACTCTGCTCTCTCCTGAGCTCTCTGTGCTTTGCTGCTGGTGCCAGGAGTGAAGCACCAGGGACAGGCTTCAAGGAGCAAGATGCACCCACCATGAGTTCCACCAGTAACCAGTGTGTTATACAGTCTTTCACTACTCCCAGTTTGTATTAAAAGGAAGTGCAGTGTGCACTGCTCCAGAGAGGAAAAGGGACCCGGAACTCAGAAGTTATGGCTGTAACAGTGGTAATTCATACACCAACAGCTTAAGGCAGGGGCTGGAGCCACACACACTCATCCCTCAAAGAAGCAAAATTCAGGTAGAGCCCATGGCGGATTATCTAGAGGAGACAGCAGAGATTTGGAACCTGGCTGCCCCAAAGTGAAAACCTCCAAACCCTTCAGCCATTTCAGGCCAGCATCTTCAGTAACAGAAACAAAACAGGAGGGGCCCCTGTGGCCAAAGTTCTGCTGCAGATCCCCTTCCCACCTGATGGACCTGCACGTGCCTGGCAGGTTTACTCACACCTTCTAATGCTCTGCCAAGAGGTGATTTCTTCTGACATGAGAAAGCCACTCGAGGGTCACGGATCTGACACGGGAGGATTGAAATGCAGCTGAAAACAATGTACCTATAGAACACTTCTTCCTTTTTACTATTTTTTTCACCAAGCAGAAAGACTCAGGACATCAGCAAGGGAGCAAGAAAAAGAGTCATTACAGAATAGCATTGAAATGCTCAATTTTTCCTTAGGTCAGAATATCCCTATCCCTGCCTTGTTGGCTTCATCAGAAACTGGAAATGAAAATAAAATTCCTCAAAAGAACGAGAGCAGACCGTTTCTTTACATATCAAATGAAGCCAGATCCTGGTGTTGGAGAGCAGTGGGATTTGTGCCACCAGCCTGTCTGCATGTCAGCCCAGAGACACCCAGCACTCATCACACTGCACTGCAGAGACATTTCAGTCCACCAGCTTTTATGGGGTGACAGTAACACAAACCACTGACAAACCACCAAAGGCCTCTTGCCTGCTCATGGCTGGGGGAGGGAAGGGGGCAAGGAGACCAAACCCATCACAGCAGAGCAGAGGAGCTGAGGAGAACAGAATCTCTCTAATTCTGCTCTTCCAGCCCAGGATGCTTTTCTCCTCCAACTCCCCAGGGCTGCTCACAGACATGTCAGAGGCAGTTGCCCCCCAGGGAGTGGCTGAGTGGGGATAAAAAGAGGATTTGGAGAAAGGTTGTGGTGTTATTGACATATTTCCCCCTAGGAAAGTGCCAGTAACCCCCTACATTTGTGCAGCAGTGATTTTTTGGCTGCTCACAGCATTTTGCATGGGGAATGGGCTGCCTGGAGATGATCTGAAGGACATCACAGGCTCTGCTGCCCTCTGCTCCTGGAGCAGCATCCTCCTCCAACATCACCTTTCCTCAGTGGGACACAATGCTGGATGCCCATTGCAAGGATAAAAAGAGAGCAAAGAAGGGAACCTAACCTAAGCCAAAACCTCCCTGCACAGCAGCTCCTCTCCATATGCAGGAGCCAGGAACAAATGCCCAAGGGAGGAATTAGTCAAGTTGGTTATTGAGCTCCTCAGGGGCACTGGGAAATGTTCCCAAAGAGGGGGATTGCTGATGAAATAAAGCAAAATAACAACGGTGACTCTTCCCTTCTCCCAGAGTTCTGTTTCATTGTCTTGACTGTATCTTGGCTAATTTTGCTCAGAATGAAGAGGCTGGGGATGCAGGGAATAAAGGAACTTCTCTATCCCACGCCAGCAAGTGCCTCGAGCCTTGCTCCTCTCCCATCTTTGGGAGGAAAATCAGAGCTGCTTTCCAAGTGGGACAGTGAAACATAGCAATCTAACATTCTGCTGTTGCACCAGTAACTTCAGCATTTATTTCATACTATTGTTAATGCTTGTTTATAGTATATAGATATATTTAGGTAGGAAGTAGAGTAGGCGAAAGCACGAGGTATCCTCGTACAAAGAAAATATTTACAGCCACAGGTAGTGGTTCCCTGCTTTGCCAGGGCAGGGCCATGGGAGGACTGGCACATTCCCATTCCCTTCTGCTGGGAATAGCTGCTGCCTTCCATGGCTGCACTCCCTCCAGCCAGGACTGCTCTGCTCTCTGCAGGGTCTTGGGGCTGGAGCCACAGTTTTGCTGGGGGAAAAAGAGCCAGTGGCACATTTCCCCAAGGACCTGATGGCCCAGTGTGGGAGGATGTCACTGCCTAAGGGTATCACACACAAAGGGCAGAGAGAAAGAGAGCAGGAGGTTGCTTTTTTTTGCCTTTTTTTTTTTTTTTTTTATACTTCCCTCCGGATTTTGACTTCACTTTCTTATTTTATCTGAATGGCTCCACTATTGGTTTGTGGGCCCCAAAAAGTCCTTCTCAGGCTACTACACTCCCTCCCTCCAGGGTCCATGGGGACATTTTCCATGGCTGAATTTGAAAACCCATCCAGCCTGGACAAAAAAAGGACAGCTTTTCCTGCAGCAATAACTTCAAAATTGCAGACCTGTGTAAAAGAAAGGTTAAAATGAGTTGTTCATCTCCAAATCTTTCCACCTTTATCATTCACAGTGGATGATTCCCTGCTAAAAATTAAGTCTTTGGCAACAAAGGCAGTTATTGCTGAAAAGTTGTAGTGTTTTCCCTTCTGGGAAGGTCCTAATGGAGACTCAGTACCTGTGCTGGAAGGCACAGGCAGGTGGCAGCCTTAGTTGCTGTCAAGCAAGGGTTGCTTTTCTTCCCCTGGGGAAAGTTTCTACTTTTGTTTCTCAGAATACTGAGGCACTTGACAGCTGGATGTCACTGGCAACCACAGGAAGAAGATACCATCCCAAATGAGGCTTTGTCTTCTCAGAGAGCATTTTATTGGTGGGGGGAACATTTGTGGGCTTGTTGCTCTTTGTTTAGGTTTCTTTTTAGGGTTTTATTCTTACTGGTGTGACTGCTTGCTTTTCCTCCTGCCAGCTTCCCTCCAGTCTGTGTCTTTACAAGATAAATGATGGCTAGTCAGGGCAATGTTTTCTCTTCTCTGGCTAGTGCTGGGGTGGTGCTGCTGTCTCAGCTCTGGGGGCACAGGAGGGTGTTCATTTGCACACGTATCTCTCGACAGTCCTCTCGCACTTCTTGCAGGTCACGTAGCAGCACCAGTGGTACTTGCAGTGGCACCTCTCCACCACTTTGTCCATATAGGGATTGTAGCCTCTGCCACAGCACATCAAGTCACAGCTGTCGCTCCCATTGGAAGTCTTGTTGCATTGTCTGGAAGAGAGGAAATGGTGTGAGGAAGTGCAGAGCCCTGCAGGGGTTCCCAACATGCTGCCTGCAGTGCTGCTGGACCTGCAGGGCTGGCTGAGGAACAGTTCCAGCCCAGGAAAGGAGCACATGGCAGGGGGAGCACCGGCCAAGCAGCCCCCTACACCTGCCAGGGCAGCAGGGTGACCCCTGGGCTGCTCTGACAGCCAAAATCACAGTAAATTCCTGCCCTGACTCTCAGTTTGAGGCAGGCAGGACCTGTCTCCCATACAGGCAGACAAGCAAACCTTTGGGATACCTCCCCAACAAAAACTCATCATCCCAGGCAATCCGTATTCCCAGGCAGGCTCCAAAACTGTCTGAAAGGAGCTGGAAGATGACACCCCCCACAGTGTTTGTCCAACACTCCCTAACCTGAAAAGGATGGAGGAGGAAGCCTGCAGCCATGCAGTATTTGCACAGGCTCCAAGCCAAGCATCCCGGGCTGGGAGAGGGCCCAAGCAGGTTCTTACAGCCACTATCCAGCACTGATCCTATCAGGGAAATCACAGCCAATACTCGCAGGGCTGGAACAGGCATGTTTTCCCCTTGATTGTCCTCCAGCCCGGCATGAGCAGCCCCAGAACCACCCAGAGCCCGACCGAGGAGCAGGAAGCGTGGCAGGAACACAGGGCAGGGTGGCAAGTCACCAAGTATCACATGGACTTTCACTGCTTGTTTTGCTTCTGCTTTTAATGAAACCCAGGCTCATCGGGATAAGCTGGCCATTGTGTTGGGTTCCCTCATTTTTGTCTGCTTGCAAGTGACAAAACTGGCTTGAGATTTTCAGAAGCAACTCCTGAATTGAGGAATGTCTTTCACTGATCCATTGATCATTGTTTCACAGCTGTCCTCAAAAACCATCTATCCCATTCTCCTAAAATATTCCAAGTTGGGTCACTGGACACAAAAGGGCACCAGGATGAGATGAACCATGTCCTAGAGATGCCATTTCTCCATGGACTGCAAAGATAACCCAGGGTGGAAATGCTCATGTTTGGTCAGATGCTTTCCCTTCAGGCTAACAAACCTCACTATGTCCCCAACACCACAGGGCTGTGAACTTGATGGAGTCTTGAAACCACTGTAGGAAAGGGGGTTTGTTGAGTGGGGGAATTGCTGACATCTCTCCTGAATGTTGTTCTGTGTGGCTATTTTGGACAGAAACACTGTAAGGCTGCTTTGGGGCAGGGAAAAGAGAGAGGAGCATGAGCTGAGCACACCATTAACAGATGAAAACAAATCCATGAGATTTATAGGAATTCCTCATGAGGTAATGCTTTAGGAGAAGTTACAGGATTAATGAAGTGCTGAGATTTTGCTCTTGTTCTTCCTTCATTTTCTCCTGCCTCCTGTTTGTTATTCTGACTCACATTCCTCCCCAGGTTCAGTGTTCAAAGGCCCCCCCATTCACCCTCATTCGGGAGTGTGTGTAAATATTTACAAACCTTTGAAAGCCTCCAGCAGAGCCGGAGGCTGCAGCACACGGGGCGTGTTTGCCTAGCGCTGAACCAGAAGCCTTGTTAGTGCCCCGAGAGCCAGGGCCCCTCCACGAGGAAACCTCCAAATGACTCCTCATAAATGTATTAGTAAATGCATTAAATATTCAGAGCAAAGGTTCAAATATAGGCGTGTTGACATTAGAAGAGGGGAGGGTATTTGACCACCTTCCTCAGCTCCACCAGAGGATGGAAAGGTTGCTGCCCAGAGGATCACCCAGCGAGGATGGGGAGCTGCAGCCTGGAGGGGGATTTGCATCCACACCACCTCATGCTGAGACCTCACTGAAACGGCCAGGAAAAGGAATGGGGGTCCACTCTGACTCCAGCTCACCACTGAGGGTGTTCACTCCCCAAACATACAAAGCACCCAACAGTGACATTTGCCCTGTTCAAACAGAGTAAAGCTCTTCGACCTGCTGGACTGGCATTCTCCCTTTCCCTCCGTCTGCTCCTGTGGTTTGCCAAAATAAAAGTGGATATGGTAGGAGATATACCTTTCCATAGCTGTTCTCATCTCTCCCAGCCTCAATCAAAGAAAGGAAAAAATCAAAATCTTGCTAAAAAATCCTCAAGATTCCCACAGTTTGGTATCAGGAAACAGGGACACTTTGAATGGATGAGTTCAATAGCCAAAAGAAAGCTTTTGACCCCATCCTGAACCTAAAGGGGCTTCTAAAAAACTTTCCTGAAAATGCCACTAAGCAGAGATTTTCTTTTCTGTTTTAAAGTGCAGGCCTGGATGAATAATGTTCCTTGTCCTTTAAAGAAGTTAAAACAGAGGTGGTTTCTCAGCTGCACCTATACATGCAAGCAGCAAGTGTGGTAAGCCAAAGGAGCCCAAGGACCAGTCTGCCCACAGAAGCTGCCCTGAGCATCTGCTCTCCGAGCCCACGGCTGCGATCCCACCAGGCTCCCGCTGATGGGTTAAGTTCAATCTCATTTGTTTTGGGCCTGGTCCAGCATGATTCCAGCAAGTCAGAGAAATGCCCTACTCCTGAGCCTCAGAGAGAAAACACGGAGGCCGGCGATTGCATCTTAACACAACACCGTAACCTCTGGAAGCACTTGGAACGCTGCTGGAAAATGATGCTTCGGACGCAGTCCCAGCCAAGGGCCTGGCTCAGGAACAGCCTTTCACATTGTCACAGTGCTTCTCCCTTCTTTATGTAAGAAGGGAGGGGGTCAGCCCTGCTGACTGGACAAATCCCACTCACTGTGCTGTCCAAAATCCCCCTTTGCAGCCCTCATTTGCAGGAACGCTGCGGGAACTGCACGGCCCCTTCATGGGGGAGGCTCCTCGGCACAGAGAGGGAAGGACATCCCAGCACTTCCAGGAGTCTTCCCCCACATGGAGAGTGGGGATTTGGATTTTAAAAGCTACTGGGAGATCAGAAAATCATAGAGCCATTTAGGTTAGAAAAGACCTCTACGGTCCCTAAAGTCCAACTGTTAACTTGGCCATGTCCCACAGTTTCGCTGTGGATCCCAATTCACTCCATCCCATTAGCAGACAGAAGGATAGATTTGGGTTTGGTTGTGCAGCTGGCATCTGAGATTCAAACTGAAGCCAACTCTGGGCTGTGTCACCCACAATTATGACAGAGTATGACAGGGACAGGCCAGATGTCCTCTGGAACCTCACTCCACCAGTCCTGTTGATAAGTGAAAGCTGCTGATGAGGACATAAGAAAAGTTATTCTGGGGCACAGCAACTGCCTGCCTGCCCCAGTGCAGCCCCCAGTGGCTGAGGGAGATGCTGTTAAGAGAGGGAGACACAAATCTGATCCCTTTCTGTAGTCCTTTTTCTCACACAGCACCAGCACCTGGGCTGCTGCATTAGGATGACAGAAGGGATGTTCCTTCCTGGACATCTCAGTATCCTCTTGTGGGCATCTTGGCCATGTGTTTTCCTCAACACTTTCTGACCTCAGGGAAGCCATCTGCCTCCACAAACTCTCACAGCTACAAGTCCCAGAAGACAGTACTGCTGTGTAAAGGAGTAATTGACTTTTTCCCTTTTAAATCAAATTCCTATTTTTTCCTTTGGTGTCCCTTGCTCCAGCAACGTCAAGAAATGCAGCAGTATATAAAAGAAAGAAAAAGAAAAATAATTCAAATCCCTCAGGAGGTATGCAACACAATGGACATTCCTAAAAATACATCAAAGTCCACAGCTTCATGTAAGATTTTGAGGGCAGAATCTTAACTACTTTTAAATTGCTTTCTCATCCACAAGGAATGACTGAGACTGACACCAAACAACTGCACGAGAGAGAGTTATCAATAGCTCATGTCAGCGAGGAGATGTCCAGGGACTGCCTGGAACCAGCCTGGATTTTCATTAATGAGGAGGAGGGAGTGAGCTTAAAAATGTGGGGATAATGCTGGGGCAGAAGGAGCTGAGGACATTCTGCAAGGGTGGATTAAAATGCAAAGCAAGCAACACATTTTGAGAAAGATCCAACTAAATGTAGGAATGTTCCCAGGAGAGCCAGAGGAGCAGTTCAGAAACTAGAAAACAAGAAAATGATGAAGGAACTGATTTAGAGAGGTAGGTAAGAAGATGTGTCTTCCCATATATAAAAGATTATTGCAACAAGGAGAGAGAAGAAATCCTGTTAATATGCTGAGGAAAGAGGACAAGAAATTATTAGTTTGATTTTAGATTATGTTTAGTTTGAATTCAGGTTAAGAAAAACATAACACTGAGGATAGTAAAACTCTGGAACAGGTTTTTTTTTTTGGGAAACTGCTTTTAAGAGCAAAGAAACATCTTCAGTAACAGCCTAGGTGGTCTCAGTTCAGTCTTGCTCCTGAAAAGATCAGCATCCATGGAAAATCTGAGTCTGATTCTCTGGGTAACCCATGCTAAACTGCAGCACATCATTGCAGTCTGATTTCTGCAGAGGAAGAGCTCCTTCCTCCTTCCCACCTTCAGCTGGCTCCAAGCCTGCTATGGAAAGGCTCAGTAGAGAACAGCTCTGGAATCTCTGTGAGGCTTCAGGGCCTGGGTGCTTCTGCATGGCAGAAATTCCCTTTCCTGGGATTCATTAAGGAACATTAAGCAGCCTTTGAAACATGATACATTGCATTCTGCTGATAAAGAAGGTTAATATTTTTGCTTCTTTTCTCGCAGAAGAGATCTCAATTTTGCAATCTCCTATTATTTTTCATTTACTCAAAGCTGTTAATGAATTTTTTCAGGCTGAAGAAACTGAACTAAAGATGAAAAGTGTTTTTGTCCAAGAAATCTCTGAAAGAGGAACATTTACAATTCTTTTCCCCAGTGGTTAACCTGTTGTACTGAAAGTTGGACCATCCACTTGCAGCCCCACAGGTTTTCCTCCAGACCATTTGTAATTGGCTACGGAAGTGTGATGGTGGGCTATAAGCAGAGAGTTTGGCTGGAGCCCATGTGGTAGCAGCAGGTCTTGCTTGCAGGAGACTTGGACATTGGTTGCAAAACTCAGCTCCTTAATCAGACCTCGAGCACTTCAAAGAGGTTTCAAATCTCAAGTTTGGGTTCAGTTCCCTGAATGAAATCTGGATGCACCCCAAGCCCTTGCAGGCATGCAGGTTTCCAAACCACTTCTAATTTCAGCAAGCTGAGAAAGTCCAAGGTGCCTTAGCAAACATTTCAGGCTTGTTCTGAAGGAGACTTTGAAATCCTTTCAGCAAATGCTCTGAAAGGCTTTTGAGTGACTGAGTGCACATTTTCCGACTGGATTTTCAGGTGGTTCCACTACAAGGTAATTCAATTCCCTTTCCTGCCTGAAAAGCACACAGTGAGTCTGCATAATGTGATCTCTCACAGCAGAGAGATCACCAATTAGACTCTCCCCTCCACCCACCTGCCAGAGCAGGATTGTTCCCTGCAGCTCACACTGCAAACCAGCACGTCCAAGGTGTTCCAATCAACCACCAGCCTCTGCCCTGCTCCCACTGTGCTCTGAGAGAGCACCAGACCTGGGGGAGAGACAGGGGGAAAGGGCTTTCCCTGGATATGATACAAAACTGAGCATTTTTTATAACAAAAGTGCAGCAATATGAATATTTTAATCCAGAAACAAGAAAAGGGGTCTTCTTGTGAATCCTTTTGGAGGCAGAAAGCAGGGATAGAAAATGCTGATGATGCCCAGCCTGAAGTCTCCTGGACTGTGGGGACAGGGGTCTGCACTGTAACACCCCATGCACTGACCTCTGCACCCAGGAAAGGCCAAAAGGGAAATGGGCATTTGCCATAAAAGACCATAAAAATGAACCTAGTAGGAAACAGTGGGATCTCCCTCTAGAAAATTTTCCTGTGCACAGGGATAAAATGTTCAGATGCCTCCGGGACTTGACTTATAAAATAAAAACCTGTTTGAGCCATTTCCATGTGAGTGTTTTTACACCTCTGTGGCGCAAGCAGGAACCACATCTCGTTGTGCCCTCTGTAACAGCGCCCTTTTTGTGCTCCTTCTCCCTCACCCTGTCACTGGGCATCATCTGCAGCCCCGCAGCAGCTGGAACAGAGCCACCACATTCAAAATGCATTTAAATGTCCCCTTCATGAGAGGAAAACTGCAAAGGGAAAAGGCACCCATGGGAGGAGCTCGGGGAAGATCCCCTCCCTTTCCCCGCTGCCCCTGGAAAGAACAGACCAATCTCCAAAGACACCATGTGCATTTCACACTTATTTTCTCTGCAATTTAATGCAGAAAAGGGGCTGCTCTGGCTTGTGTTGCACGTGCCAACTTTGAGACACCAGGCACCTTCTCAAGAGCCCGCAGAGGGACTGTGATGAAAACAAGCCTGGCTACACATGACCTTAAAGCTTGGCCTGAGAGACGCCTGCGGCTCAGCACGGACCTATCTCACTCTCCTCCCTCCCACAGCCACCACCATCCCGCACATCTGAGAATGAGGAGCATTTCTTGACAGGTTCCTTTTGAAACTCATCCCCTCCTGCCTTAATATCTCGGTCTCTAAATCCTCCCTGAGCCTCCCTCCCCTGGGCCCTCGGCTGGCAGGCTCACAATCGCTGCTGTCGCCCAGCTCGGGATAAAGGGGCGCCTGCAACACACATTTTCCTACCCCCAGAAGGCAAAAAAAAACATCCTTCAAGACCTGGACATATTTTTCATCCTTAGCTGGGATAAAAAGTTGAAATCTGCTGTAAAATGAGATTAGATGATGAAGAAGAAGAAGTCACACCTCCCTCCCCCTTGCAAGGATTTCAGCTCATGGAAAATGTTTTACTTGGCAAATCTGTAATGAATTCAGTTTGGTTTTGACACAACCTGTTCATTTTATGCAGTTCCTATAAAACTCATTCCAAATGACCTCCACCATTTTTTTTTCATTGCAAAACAGAGTGGCACAACAACAAGGTCTTTTTCAAGATACAAATATGTCAAAATCCATACAAATCCACAAAAACATCCCTTCCACTCAGATGACATTTTCACTCAGAAGCCACTTTCAATACATGCTTTTTTCCCTGCAGCCCTCAGTGGCTCATAAACATCATGACTTGGTAATTACTGCTCCACTGCTGGGCTGGAGATGAGCAAAGAAGAATTATGAGAACTACCTAAAGAAAGGCAAGCCAGCAAGACAGCAACTAATGAGACAGATTGAAATCCAGCCATTGCAGCCACCTAACAAAACCCAGGAAAATTCTGGAAACACACAATTGTTTGGTTGTTGATGGGTCTGTCCTCGAGAGATGCTCAGGTTGCCGAAATGTTGAATTAGTTTGTCCTGGATGAAATTAAGCAGAGGGTGGGAAGAGACAGGCATGTCTGCTGCCTGCGGATGGGACAGCATTCTGCCCAGGGGAGGCCGGCCTTGACCATGATGGCTGTAAATCACTAATGCTAATGAGAGAAAGAAATGCCTCTGCAGAGTCATAAGCATACAAACACACTTGGATTTGGAAAATGCAGTAGAAGAAAGAATGTTAAAAATCATCTTTGTAGTTTTTCAGGTTTTTCCAAGGCTGTCTAGGAGTGCTGGTCCTAACTGGGTTAGTATTTACCTGCTGAGAGGAGCCTTAGAGTAACAGCTCATCTAATCAGCAGTGCCTGCAAGACATGCCTGAGACCCAGCACAGTGTAAAGCAGCTGCTTGACCCTCACAAGTTCCCACAGAGGTGAGCTGTCTGGGAACTGAAAATGGATCCTGTGCCTGCCTGGATGATGCAAAAGGTGTCAGTAGCCCTGTCCTGGCCACAGCCACCACTAACAGGATTAGGCATTTATGGCCAGACATGTCAGAGAGGTCCTTTAGCTGCAGGCATGTGCTACCTCCCCAGTGACTTGCCCCTTATTCATACACATTCCCCTCTTCCCTCTCTGGGGCCAGTGTGCAGCCAGCACCCAGTGCAGAGCCCTCACCTGTCCTGGGTGCCATGTGACCCCACTTTCTCGTTCTTCATGCAGAAATCAGGCGAGCTCTGCAGGTAAATCAGCTCTGTCTCCTTAACTGGCCTGACATCAATATCCTTTGGCACGAGGTATTTGCGTGTGCCCATGGGCCGGTGAACGACCTTGGTGGCAGACAAATACTTGTTTTTGAGGTCCAATGCAATGTCTCGCAGCTCTTGAAGGCCTTTCCAACAGGTCTTGATAGAGCATGACCCAGAAACTCCATGGCACTTACATTTCATTTCAAGAGAGGCTTTCAAGACCTGCAAAAAGGAATGCAGGAGTTAGGAAATGCCCTTCTCTTACCTCCAGACATCCCACAAGCTTGCTAAAGAAGGCACTTTCTCAGCAGGGACTGCTATAGAAAATGTCTGCTGCTCTTATTTCTGCACAGTCACTCCAGAGTGGCTACTTTGCAAGGGGAATGAGATCCCACAGCCCCTTGGTGATCACTATCAGGCCAGGACTACTTTCACCAGGGCGCCTTTGCAGCCAGCAGACAGAGGACTATTTTGAATTTTGATCAGATATCTACACTGGGCTGCGTTTCCACCCCCTAAATTCCCTAGGAGCTGAAAAATCAAAGCACTCCATAAATAGGTAATTAACATCCATTTCAGCCTCCAGCAGCTTTGGGCTTTGGTAAGAGAAATGTCATAGCTCTGATGAGTTCAGGGCACTCTCATTTCTCACTCTGCCTTTCTGCTGGTCATGGGGCCAAAAGAGCCTTTTACTTTGGTTCTACACTGTTCTCATTTCGGTGGGACATGCAGAATGCTGCCAGGAAGGGCTGAATGCACCAGCCATGGCAACGCTGTGTCCCACACAGCAATTTGCCCTTTGCAATTGAAATGAAAACTCGAGACATTACAAAAAATAAAATGAGATTTAAAAAAACCCCAACACAAAACCCCAAACCAAATAAAGTGGGCATAGTAGGAAAAAAGACCCAGAGGAGGGAAATTCAGCATGGTGGTGCTCTGCAAATGTGCACTCAGCCTGTAGCTACACAGTGAGCTCAACAGGCTCCAAGCTCTGTCTGCACAGGCAGCCCTGGAGGAACCAAGCTGTGTGGTGGGAGCAGCCCCAGAGATGGGTGCAAGGGTCAGTTTTATAGTCCCCCACCCATTTCTCCAGCTGCACGAGGATTTGCACCTCAGAGCACACCGAGCTCTGCACATGGTCAGCATTACCCCTCTGCTGGTGCCAGACATGAGAATAATCAGCAGCAAAGCAGTTTGAAAAGGAAAAGAAACCACCCCTCCTGGCTGCAGGGAAGGCTGGATGCAGCTGCTGCTGCAGATGCTAATCCTCCACGCTCACACAGCCCCTCGCCTGCACAGCACCCCTGGAAACCCATCCCCACCACACCTGCTGGGGACAACAAGCCAGAGCCACCCCTGGCCCCCAGGTGGCAATGAGACATCCCACCCACACTCATGGAAGGCTGATAATGGTGTTGGGACCTCCTGAGTCCCAGGGTGAGTTACAGAGCCACCATCTCCAGCAGGCCAAAGGAGTGCAGAGCAATCGGGGAGAAACCTGCTCCTTTCCCTCTCTGACAGAGACACTGAACCTCACAGAGCCACCGACCACTACAGATGTTTGTACAAGTACAATAACTCTCGTGGATTTGTTACCTGTCTCCCTACTTCACTGTTGTGCAGATGCATCAGTTTATTGGCTTGTGATCCTGATTTTTTCATCTTCATGGGAGCATCTGAAAATTTGGACCCCATGATAAGACCATAGTTGAGGTTGTCTGCACATCCTCCCCATCGATACCCAGGTCCAGGTGTCTCACCTGGGATGGGACCACAGGAACAGCCAGGGAGGTCCCCGGTGGTGCAGGCTCTGGCAATGGTGTGGCTGATGGCAGCAGCAGAAAGGGCATACACAAATGCTGACTCCCTTGTGCCTGGAAGAGACAAGAACTCCAGCTCAGCCTCCTGGGCCAGCTGAATGTTCCCCAAAAGGAGACCCACACGGTCTGTGCCCCACAGAGCAGCCAACACATCAACTCACTGCACCTCAGGCATCCCATGGCATCACCAGTTTCGAGCACAACTCTTAAGTGAACTCTTCAACACAAGGAGGCACATGGATTTATGCAACCTGTTCACTGTGGTGTGACCTGCTCTTGGAGGCTGTGGAGAAGCCCTTTCATGAACTCTCCCACCTCCTTTAGCCCTGTCCTCCTCCTATGACTCTGAATGGGATGAGCAGTCCAGAATGGAGCTCTGCTTTGTAAGAGCTGTGGTGCCTTGGACCCCAGAGCGCCTGGGCAGGACCAGCACAGCAACCATGAGCGTGGTCTCAGAGAGCAGGTCCCTCTGTGTCCCCCTGGCAGCAAGACCCTTCCCCTCCCCAGCACACACATACACACACAGGCTGAGTCTCCTCGCTCCTGCCCTGAGCAGGGCTGTTTACCTCTCTCTAAGTCCAGCAGGTAGTTGGGAGCCAGCTCAATGGAGGAGCAGTTCCAGCGCATGTCCGAGAAGGTTTTCCGGCAGGTCTTTATCACCTCCCGTGCCGCCTGGATGATGGTCTGCATCAGCTCCAGGTTGCTGCGGCACAGCTGCACCTGGGACACCACCAGCCCCTCCAGCTGCTTGCAGTGCTGGGTCTGGTTCAGGGCCAAAGCCGAAGGGGTCTTGGACAGAGCTCTGAGGAGACAGGCACAGGCAAAAAAGGTATTAAAACACATTAAAACAGCTGATCTTCAGGTCGAGATCAGTTTCTCCATCCCCAGACCAGTGGCCTGTGTTCACCTGTAAATAGAGGTCTAGTTTAAGTTGGTGAGAGAGACGGACAACTGTGAAGAGGGATTTGTCTCATTTAAAGCAGGCATTTAAGGTAGATGGAAGGAAACACCCTCCAGAAGTGCACATTTCCCTCCATTATTGAGAGGAGTCTGCACAAACTCCTGGGGCATACGCCAAGTTGACTGAATGTGTAAATCCTATGGCAAGGTATTTTGCTGAAGAATGAAAAGGATGGACCTCCCAGCAGAGTGAAAAATGACCCATCAGTTCCAAGATAACAGAAAATTGGACCCTCTGAGACTATGGCATGCAGGGAGAAAAAAAAAAAAAAAGTGATGTTGGTGTTATCAGTGTTTTGCATTCAGCATCTGTCTCACACACTCACAGGATTAAGCTAAATGTCATGTAATTAATTATGGACATAATCCCCTGCAAGGCCTAGGGAAAAGCCACCAAATTTGCAAAACAAGTGCTTTCACTTAGAGTTAAGGCCAAGGGCCTCCAGTGATCCCATCCCTGCTGCAGTGGGTAGGCCTGGCTCTCTAGTCCCCAAAACCCACAGTACACAAGCATGAGAGGATGTGTCGCGAGTCAAACTCGAGGAGGGATCCACCAGTCCCAGCACATTTGTTACCACGGGAGAAAACAACAGCACTCCAAAGACCCCACTGGCTCTCCCAGTGTCCAGTCATCAACTTTTCCCAGTTAAAAAAGAGAAAAAAGAGCAAATGTTGCCCTGCATCGTGCAGGGCTGTGCTCTTCTTCCCCAAGCACCCACAGTGATCAGCAGAAGCCTGGTGTGTAACTCTCTTTGTATCTTTATGGCCTGCTTAGGGTAGTCATAAATGTTATTCCTTCCCATAAAACAACTTTCTAGCTGGCTGCATCAATAACTGGCATCTGATCCTGGCAACACAACTACTTTAACACTTATTTCCTTCTCTCCTTGTTAAATGTGTTGCCTTTCAGTTTCATCCCAAGCCATCTTGGTTAGTTTGGCTTATTAGCAGACACATTTCTGGGTGCATTTCACTTTATTGCTGTAACAGCCACATCCTTCAGAAGTTAAATGAGATGGAAAAAGAGCTAAAATTGAGCCCTAACCAAAATCGGGGGTATTAGCTCTGATCTCCTGCTTTCAGGAAAACATATCTGTGTTCCACCAGCTCGCTCAAGGTTGGCTTGAACCAGCTGCTGTGTATGTTGGAGCTATCTGTGACTGCTCACCCCAACCACTCCTCCAGCAGGGAAAAGCTCCAATCCTTGCTAGGGCTGAGTAGGTCTGCACTGACAAATTCCCAGGGGACTGAAGTTTGGCATTTCTGGCACTAGATAATCAGTGGCAAACTTGGAAGGGAAACCACCACTCTGCTGGTTATGTAAATACATACATCATACACATATTTAAAGAGGGCCATTAAACACACTGTGAACAGAAGTTTTGGCCAATGAATTCCAAGGGAAAGGAAAAAGTGGTGGGCTTGGCAGTGTTAGGTTATTGGTTGGCCTTAATGGTCGCAGAGGTCTTTTCCAACCTAAATAATTTATGATTTAATCATCAGGAATCCTGCCCTGCAGTTCAGCTCAGTGCCTTACACCCTGGTGTCCATGCAGTGCTCCCTGCTTGGAGAGGGGCACCTCATCCTGCCTTAGAAGGGAACCAAGCAAGGACAAAGCCATGTGCAGCAAGCAGTTTGCCTGATGTGCTTTTGAGATCCAGAGTAAGATAACATCATGCCTTAGAAACACCCCTTTCCTGCACCATCTAGGAAACCCAGGCACCGAGTGGGACACAGACATCTGGACTGTATGAGCACAGAGCTGGGTGAGAAGTGTCCAACCCCCAGAACTTGGCACCAGGGACCTGTGAAAACTTATCCCAGAAAGCCTATCAGCAACTCCCAGCAAAGGTCTGAAACACAAATCAGGCAAAGGCCCAAGGCAGCTCGTCACTAATAGAGTAAAAACGATGAATTCTCCAGCCCAGCACGTCCCAGCAGCACGTGAAGCAGGCAGGGTGTGACAGGAGAAGGGAGGGAGCTTCACAGCTGGAGCTGCAGGCAAAGGAGGAGATTCCAGGTCTCTGAGAGAGGCTGCACTATAGGGGACCAGCTCAGTTTTCTAATCAGAGGTGCCCTGTGACACTTGAGAAGCTTTGGGATGTTTCACCTGGCCTTCTAGATGTTTGCGTGTATCTCCTAGTCCTGCACCATGTTTTGTGGTCCTGTATCAAGATTTCCAGCACCTTTAAAGGACCTGGAAGGCTACACTGAGGCACCTGTACCTCACCAGTACAGATAAGTCATGAATAGCAGAAATAACCACTGACAGGTTGGGGTGAAAGCTGAATTCAGACTGAAACTCATCCCCAGTGTGAAAAAGGGGGATGTGCTACAATGAGATCGTGTTATTACAGATGGCTTGAAGTGATCACCATTAGACAAGCAGGTTTATAATGCAGTGAGAAAGACACTGGCTTCGTGGAAGAGGGAGAAACATCTCCCCACTGGTGAGAACTCAGTGAATGGCAGCAATGGCTGTTTCCCATTGAATGAGCCGAGCTCCAGGGAGCCCACCAAGAATAAAAGTGCAAGATGCAGGAAGGTGTTTTCTGAACATCTCACAGGCCTGAACTTCATGCCTTTGCTTGTGAGAACCTGTAATTGGAAACATCTCCAAGAGCTGGGAGGAAAAAGTAAAGGGTAATGGAGATGGAAAAGCAAACTCAGGTACTACAATCACTCGCTGAGACCAAAAAGTGTCTTATAAATCACGGGTCAGGAACGTGAGAGGCCCATTAGGTCATCAGGCCACACCCTGACAGCCCAGGTTTGGCCAGTCTCTGTCCTACATTCAGAACTCTCTTCTCCACCCCATGTCACTCCTTTGGAAAGGCAACACCCCTCCCTGCTCCCTAAATTCTGGCAGCATCAGAGAATGCATACCCCCACCCCCTGAAAAGGTCATTTGTGGGGCAGTGGGAAGCAAACCACCTTCCTCCAAAAGAGCGTGGTCCATGGTGGGATTTGGTGGTGGGTCTCTGCCCTACCTTCACCCAGTCTCCAGCGATCACCAGCACTGGGAAGGAAACCGGGGCCAAGGGGGCACAGCCAGCCTGAACAAAGCGGCCCTGGGGGGCACAGCTAGCAGAGTAGTCCTCCATCTGGGAAAAATGTCCCTGACCAACACCTTTCTGTGGGCTCAAACCCTTCCTCTCAAAAGGGGGTTTTACCTGCTGCCACCCTAGAAATGCTGGTTTTCACTTTCCTCCTGGCAACATCGTGCTCTTCTCCCTTGACTCTCCTTCCCCATCCTTCACTCTCCAGAAAGACGAGGACAACTGAGGGATGGTTGTTTCACGGGTTTTTTTAAATATACATATTTGACCCATCCCTTTAAATAAACAGGCCCCAAACCAAACATCTCCTGCTTTATATATAGCGTAGCAGGGCTTTCAATTGAAGTTATGGATACTGACAGAAAGCCATAAACATAATTACAGAGGAAACATGATGCAGGGATGAATCATGACATTCGTTTACTCTTTTAATTGTCTCAGGCAGTTAATAAATTCATTTGAAAACATGAATGCTCTGCAGTGTTAGGTCCTTTGAGAGGTATAGGCCCGTTCCTTCAGATCTGGCCTCCATGAAAAGACTATTCATAGGAGTTTCAGCTCGGGAGAAGCATCTTCAGATCTCAGCGGGTATCAGTGAAAGCCATACACTACCTGGTTTACAAGGTTCCCTGTGAGTAAGACACTGCTCCTGGTCAAGCCAAAGGGAGAAAAAACTCCTTGGATTGCGCAGCAAAGCATTGGTGTCCCTTAAAACACCCTTAAAGGGTGGAAGTATCTCCTCTCTCTGATGTGGGCTCTCTCTGGAGGCATCTCCCCATCCTCCCTCCTGTGATGTGAACCCAGAAGGTCTCACAGAGGGACTGTTGGTGAAACCCTGAACTTCTGCTGAAAATTGTCAGCTTTGCTTTCTGCAAAGGCACTCTTTTTTATGCCTATTCCTAAAGCCCCTAATCTTGCAGGGATTTGGGTGAAACAAAAAGATTTAGACAAAATTGCATGGCTGTGGAGAGTGAAGTGTGTGGTAAACTTTAATAAAGAGAGGCAGAGATGGAGGGGTTTTTGTATTCGATCTCAATGAAGGTTTTTAATCCGCAGGAGCCTCATTTTTTCAGGTTTTCATCTGGAAAAGGCTTGCAGGAGTGTTACAATAACCTTGCCTGAGCTCCTGGGACTCAGAGGCAGCCCATGCCCTGCCACCCTGACCTGTATTGGTCCTGCTGGGGACCACAAGCGCTGGGAAAGACACCACATCCCCTGGTAAACGCTTCCACTGGTCCTGCAAAGCCTTTTCAAACAGAGAAGCAGGATTCATACAGTAGAAGAAAGAGGAGGAAGAGGGAGTGAAATGTGTGTGTGTGTTGGGAGCGGGGCGGGGGAACTAACCCTGAAGCAAAAGCTTAAAATAAGAGCTGCTTTGAGATTCGGTGCCAAACCCAGCGCTGGCAGCAGCGGGCACGGGGCCGCTGAGTCCCAGCCCAAGCCTGACTGAAGTCCATGCCAGCAGGAGTTGGCTCCCCAAGGCAGGCCATGGAGCTCTGTCAAGTTTTCCTGAGCTGCCTACGGAGCGAAGCACAAACTTCAAAGCCGTGGTCCCCCCTCACTCGCCCCTCCTGCCCCCCCATCCTCAGCCCTGTCCCAGCAGCTCATCTGGCAGCCCCCGTGCCAGGCAGACGGGCTCCTCGCAGGCGCCCGTGTCCCCCTGGCCAGCTCCCTCCCACCGCTGCCTGCGCAGGGAGGCAGGAGCTGCCAGGAAGCACAAAGTCTTTCCATTTTCTCCCCTGCTTTCTGCTGGCTGCAGAAGGGCTGCTCGAGGTTGGTGGGCTGGGGGACACCCTGTGTTCACCAAAGTACGTGTGGCTAAGCCACAGTTTGCTTCTGAAGGGCCATGATTTAGCCATGGGAATTGTGCAGCAATAGCTGGGAATGGTGCTCAGCTGGGGACGGCTCCAGAGCACACAGGGCATGATTGGGCCACCGTAACAGGGACTTCCCAAAGTGAATAAGCTCCATCTAAAAATTACAGGATTTCTAATGCCGGCACTTCCTTGGGCTTACTCTGCAAGCTGTGCAAAAAAAATCCCACTTGCTGCATTGGGCTTCTTTACAACCACTCTTGCATTGAAGGTGACACTCAGCACAGAGGGGCAGAGGAGATGCCAACCTCTGTGGAGGCAGAAGTGCCTCAAAAGCTACTCTGTGTCTGGACATGCCAACATCTGCAGCCCTCTGCAGCACATCTGGCTGCAGCTCCCTCTAGTGCTCATCTCTTTTTCAGTTCTACCCGAAAAAGTTGCTCCAGCACTTGCCTGGCCAAACCCAAGCCCTCCTGGGAATGCTAAAGGGGTTGCAAAAGGAGATGGGAAAGCAACAGAGTTCCTGGATGCATTGGCCCTAGGACATATCCCACTGAAACTGAAGGCTGCCCCACCTCCCCGGCCACCGGGACACAAAATGATGTAACCCCCTCCTGCTCTGGGGATGGAAAAGTGTTTGCACAAATAAGACTCAGGGTCTCATATGCATTGGAGAGAAAGGTGCCTCTCCACAACAACCCTGATCCAGCCAAGATCTGTCCACAGCCTGACTTTCCACCTGAGCAGCTCTCTGGATCTCAGGTGGAAGAGCCCAAAGTACAAAGTTTCTCCATCAGCAAGAACATGTTTACAAGACGTTGACTGTCCACACACCATGCTGCAGGCTTGGTAGTGCCCAGTGCCAGTTTACAACAGCTGGGGATCTGGACCACGGAACTCATAAAAATAAGCCAAATAAAATAAATAACTTTTTTTTTTTTTTTTTTTTTACCTTCTCCCTGCTTTTACTAATTTACAGGGGATATCTGTGTTACAGGGAAGTCCTAAATGGCTGGAAAGTGTGTTTTTCTTCTCCCCCTCCCCCTGCAATTACATCACGCACAGAATCAAAATTGAATTTCCTATCACCTTCCATATCAGTCTCTCCCTCTTCCCCAGGCTGGCAAACCCTTGTCCTTATCTGTCCCCCCCTCCCAAATCCTCTTTGAAGCTGGGCTCTGGCACGGTGCCTACCACAACAGGGCAGGGGCAGAGCGCTCTGAGCAGCCACCACTGGCAGCATCTCACAGCACTGCCCTCCCTCCCCATCCACGAGCACGAGAGGGAAGGAGCAGATTTGGATTGCACAGCACCCAGAGGGTGAGTCCAGGGCTGGGATTGCAGCTCTGAGGGACTGCTCAGTGTTTGGTTCTCTGTTCAACAAGAGCCACCCATGTGATTTCCACAGACAGACCCTGAGCCTCAAGGGAAAAGAGCAATGGAGAGGGGGGAAATTGGCCCATGTTTTCATAGGAAAACAAGGCTGAGGGAAATGAGGAGAAACAACCAATGAAAAAAGCCCCAAACATCATGCTGTGAAACCCCAGCTGGCAGCACCCCAGCACTGTGGGACAGGGAGGGCAGGTCTCCACCAGGTTCCAAGCAGGTGTGAGGGGAGCCCCAATGGTACATCTGGACAGAGCTCATGCTTCAAATACAGCTTCTATCCAGCTTTCATCTTCCCCACTCACTCTTCCATAGGGGGGATATGTGTGCTGAGAAAAGGAGGAGCAGCAACTGCAGTGCTTGCCTCCAAATGCTCCTCCCCCACCCCATCCCCAAAAGCAACCCTTGCAGCTTACCCACTTCCCAGCCCAAAGGCTGCTTTTGCCAGCCAAGCTATCGGGGACCTTGTCCTGCCTTCCATTTTTCCATGCCTATGGCTTGTCACCAGGCTAACAGGCTCCCTCTGAAGCTCATCTGGCCTCCGCCCTTTGGAGGAAGTCAAGCCCTTTCGTTGGGATTTAGCACCTTTCTAAAGTGGGACACCAATGCCCAGCACACGATGCAGCCCCTCCACTCAGTCCTGGTTCTACACTCAAGTGCCCTGCTGAATCAGGGTGCCACAAAGCAGCTTGATTTCTGTGCTGCAGAGAAATAAATGCTGCAAATGAGCTCCACGGGCAAGTTGCTAAATGTCCCGCAGAAAGGAGATACCTGCCCTGTGCAAGGTGCTGGATCCATGCAGAGCTGAGAGCCTGAATACTAAGCCTAAATACTGGAGGGAGCCGGCAGAAAGAAACAGCTGGGCTGTGTAACTGAGCTGTGCTGACTGCTACAAGGTGTAAAGCCAAGGCAGCGAGGAGCAAATCAGATCCTGACTCTCCTCTACTTCCAAGGTGGTCCTTACAGTGTGGAGATGCTCAATCAGTTCCCTGCAATCCACTGCATCTCCAGAGGACATCACCTGCTCTTTCTGTTGGATGTCTCTGTTTGGAGACTGCGAATGGCCACTTGGAAAGTCCTCTGTCCCCTGACTGCATGCTGGGCAGGGCAAACAACTAGAATTTGCAGACATCCAAATTTAAGAGAGCCTTTATGAAAGTTGGCATGGAGACAGCCTCAAATGACAATGATTGGAATAGCAGAATGGGAATTAGACATAGCACAGGGTCTGTGGCAGGAGGAGCAACAGGACCCTCTTGTCCCAATTTCCCCACCTAACCCAAAAATCTTTGCCTCAATGCACTACAGAGTCTTCCTGGCATTGTATGTTGTTGTGCCTCTTCTTTTACAGAAGATGGTCATTTGAGGCAAAGCCACACCCCCTTATTTATTTGGTGCCCAGCTCCAAACCCAAGCAGGAAAGACAGATCACTCATCGGTGACACGAAAACAGATTGGAGCTGGAGGGGCTTGTTTGTTTATTTTGCAGTAAGCAACTAATTGATCACTTGCTTAAGCAAAGAAATGAGATAGCAATGTTTTCACTTTGTTTGCAGTGACATTACCTCCAAAGAAACTCAACCCAGATTTGACCACACTCCCTGGTATTTCTTCACCTCCTTCCCCCCTCCTCACCTCAATTTTAACACCCTTCACAAAATTCAAAGGTTAAAAGGTCCACAAAAAACCCTTGTTATCTGTCAAGCATCCCCTGTGGTTGGAGATCAGTGGCATTATCTCAGCTGCCTCTCCCGCTGCTCTCAGTTCCCACTCAGCATGACCAGTGGTCCTGGTGGGAATGTTCCCAGCAAGGCAGGAGCTGACACCAGAAACTTCATTAAGTGGCTCATGTGAGCTGTTCAAGTGTGTGCCTTTCCTTTGGTATCAATGAGGAGAAAAAACCCACAAAACCGAGCTGAAATCATGCATATTTTGGAAAGAAGATGGAGACATATTGTTAGCACAAGCCCCCAGTACACACACTTGAAATCAATGAATGCCCAGAGAACTGCAGTGCTTGCTGCTCTTTAAACAGCCTTACAGCAGTTGTGCAAACAGGTAAGAGTCCAGCAATGCCTACAAAAACGTCAAAAATGCAGAGAGATAGCCAGGTACTTACATCCATTTTATCCCGTAGCAAAGCCCCGTCTGCAGAATCAGCGACAGAAAACCAGCAAAGAAAAATCGCAGGCTTGGCTTCATTTTCTCCACCTTCCTCTGCCTGCCGAAGGAAATCAGCTTCGTCAAGAAAAAATTTAAAAACAAAAAAAAGGAGTTTTCCTGATTTTTTGCACAATGTATTTCCCTTCAGTTTGGGTATTGCTTGTTCTTGGAGATGAACAACCTGAAAGGAGAGGGAGAAAGAGCCCGAGCTACAGTTAACTCTGAAGTTCAGCGAGTCGTGGCGAGAGAGAAATCTATTATCCAAATTGCAAAGGAGTGGTTTATGAATCACGAAAAGGTTTGGATTATCCCCTCTCAGTCCCCTCCCTTGCCAAGCCTTGATACAACCTTCCGAGTCAACAGACAGACAAACCGTATGGCTTGAATTACACCCTGAGTTACGGTCTGATTGTGTGTTTCCATTTAACCCTGCACATGGCAAGGCTTCAGTTGCTGCTTCACTTCAGGGGTTTTTTACTCCCCCTCTCCAAAAGGTTTGTGCAACTGCTAGGGAAAAAGGAAAAAAAAAAAAAATAAATCTTTAGACCAGCCCAGATCTTCAGCTATTCATCTCTCCTTTCCCTCTCTCCAGATTTCTTTTTCCTCCTCTTTTCTTTTTTTTTTTTTCAGGGAAGACAAATTATAAAAACTGCACTTCCCGACTTAATGCAGGTGCCCATGCCCTGCAGATGTTTCGCTCTGATCTGTTACAACAAATGTGTTTTCCTCTTTCCCTTCTGCTTTCCTTCTCACCTCATTAACTCTGCCTCTCACTTCTCCCAAGTCCTCGGGCACCTGGAGCTCACAGAAAAGGCTGCAACTTTGTAAACATGAAATCCCATTTCTGTCTCCGGGGAGCAGCCAGAAGGAGACAAGAAAGCTGTCCCCTCCTTTTCTTTCTGTTGTGTTTCCCTTCTTCAGGCTAAACAAATAAACAGACCTGGTGCAGGCCTTAAATTCTTAGAGGGATCCTGACTGTCTCCAGGGCACAGCTTGCTTATTTTAGCAGCGGTATTAATAGCAGTAAATGGGTTTCCCTTCAGTTATTCACTTCAGAGACCTCTCCGGGCTCCTTCTTGTGGTCTTTGCGGTGGTTTCCCACCCCGTGAGACAGCCAAGAATAAAACAAATAGAAAAAGCTGCCCACCACACTGCACGTCTGGAGCCCCAGCCCATGTCCTGGCACACTGGCACAGACAAGCCGGATCTGTGCATTCCGAAGGGATTTGAGGAGGGACTGGGGGTGGCTGGAGCAGCCAGCATCACTCGGGGGAACCCCTGACCCTGGGAAAAGCGCATCCTACCTGACTCCCAGCTCTGGGCTTGCCCAGCTGCAGCTTTCTGCCTCGGTAGCTGCGTTTGGGGAGCAAGTGGGTCAGGGGGAAGGAATATTTCTGGGTGTTTTCTCTGCCATCTGCAGCACATTTTTCTGTTCAGGCTGCTTTCTGGCTCTCCCAATCCTGGTGCCTGGTGTAAAGGGTTACTAGAGAAGTGCTGTTATTACAAAGGATTTTAATAACCTCTAGGGGCGAGTTCCCGGCTCCCTTGAAGTCCGAGACAGAACTGCCTGCCTACGAGGGAAGCAGGATTTCATTGACACAGGTTGTTTTTCTTCAATGCCTGCTTGGATTTGGGTTCGATGTGTCCTTGAAGGCAATGCTCCCATGAGCATCCAGGCACACACACTTCTTGTTTCAGAGTATTTCTGTATCTCTTGATCTTTGGGAGCTCTTTTCTTCCCACCCCTCCACAAGCACACTGGAAACCTTCAACCCTTAATCCTGCCCATGCCTTTCAGTGTCCATTCAGTTATTTCATACCCCTTATCTCCCTCCCTTGAACCACTGCACAATTCGGTGTAAAATGTCTCAGACGGTCTAAAACCCTCTCACTAAACCTGACGAGCCAACACCATTCTCTGCTTTCCCTCCTGCCTTGCAAAAAGTCACAAACTTTTTTCCAGCCCCTGGAGAGGAAGAAAAATGATCTAACCCCCCCATTCCCACCCAGCAAGAGCAGCAAGAGCTCCAAGCTCGGCCTGAAATTGCACCCCTGTTATTTGGGGAGGTAATAATGCCTTTTTCCACTCAGTCCAGCACAGGTTACATTTGCAAGAGGAATTTGCAAGGGGCGGGGTGGGAGACTCTTTGGGGCAGACGTGATGTTTACAGCTCTGGAAAGCTGTGGGTCACTGATCAAACCAGCAGCAAGTGGCCTGCGGACTCCTGAAAAGCAGAGCTGGTTTTAACTCAAAGCTCCTTCCTCTTCCCCTCCGGGCTGTTTGCAGCCAGCCCCGTTCCTGCACACTGAAAACGCTCCCATCCCACACCTCCAAGAGTCCGGACTCGGGGATGGGAATAGGCAATTTGAACTGAGAGTATCCAGCTCAGATTTTTCCAGCTTTCCCACCCAGAAGGAAAGACATCCATCTGTCCCTGCTGCCAGGCTGCAGCTCTCACAGGAGCCTGGCTTAGGGGTAGCACATCCCCAAATGACCTGCAGAGAGGATCGGGAGCAGGGAAGGAATAGGGGGTGGTGGAGTTGATTCCAGCTCCCGGTGTCCCCTGTCCCTTGCAGCCCCTCTGCATTTTCCTTCTCCAGAGCAGCCCCTGGGTGTCCCCGCTGCCCTTCAGCCTCCCGCTCTGCTCTCTGCCCTGCAGCTCCTGCCATCGCAGCCCCGAGTCTCCCCTGCAGCTCATCGGTCTTGGGTCTCTCTACACCCTCTGGATCTCCGTCTCCCCCGCGTCCTCCCTCTCTCCCGCACTCACACTCGCCCTCGCCGGCTCTCAGGTCTCTAATGCACCCTCCGCGTCTCCACCCTCCTCGCATCTCCCCGGGTCTCCCCTCTCCCCTGCAGCCTCCAAGCTGTGTCCCATGCATCCCCCTGGCTCTCCCTTCTCCCTGCCATCCGCCGGGTCGTCCCTCTCCCTTGCATCCCTCAGCTGCCCCGTCTCCCTTGCATCCCTCAGCTGCCCCGTCTCCCTTGCATCCCTCAGCTGCCTCGTCTCCCTTGCATCCCTCAGCTCTCCCGTCTCCCTTGCATCCCCCAGGTCTCCCGTGCACCCTCCAAGCCTCCTCTCTCCCTTGCACCCCTGGCTCTCCCAACTCCCTTGCACCCTCCCGGGATGTATCCCCTCGCCTTGCCATCGCCCCTGCTCCCCGCAGACCCTCTTCCCGGCCACCCCCGCCCCTTGGGCGTTCCGGGGGGTCCCAGTCCCGTCCTGTCCCCCCCGCTCCATCCCCGCTCACCTCCGCCCGGGCCGGGCTGTGCGGGGGCCGGGGCCGCTCTGCCGGGGCGGCCCCCGGACCCGCCTTATATGCGGCCCCCTCGGCTTTGATATGCGGCGTGATGTCAGCCCGGATTAGCATAACAAAAGGCTCCGCGTCCCCCCCGCTCCATCCCCGCACAGCCCCGGCGGCCGGGCCGGCCGGGCGGGGGGCCCGGGGGGCTCGGGGGACGGGGCTTTAATGGGACGGTAATGACCATCGGCAGGGACTGCGGGGAGCTGCCTTCCCGGGAACCTGCGGCTCCGCGACGGGGACAGGGACACGGACAGGGACACGGACACGGACACGGACACGGACACGGACGGGGACACGGACGGGGACAGGGGCGGGGACGGGGACACGGACATGGACGGGGACACGGACACGGACGGGGACACGGACACGGACACGGACACGGACACGGACACGGACGGGGACACGGACGGGGACAGGGACAGGGACAGGGACAGGGACAGGGACAGGGACAGGGACGGGGACACGGACACGGACACGGACGGGGACACGGACGGGGACACGGACATGGACGGGGACACGGACACGGACACGGACACGGACGGGGACACGGACATGGACGGGGACACGGACACGGACACGGACACGGACACGGACACTGCTGTGTCACCGCGGGGCTGGCAGTGGAGCCGCAGCCCCTCCGAGCTGCCTGCGATCGGGGACAGGGAAGATGCTCATGGCTGGGTTTTGCTTTCAGGTCGGTTTTGGGGTTGCATGCTTCATGATTGACCTCTAGAGAAAGAGGAAAGAAAATAAAAAGAAGGGAAAGGGAAGAAAGGAAAAAGAAGGAAGGGGGGAAGTAAAGAAAGAGAAAGAAGAAAGAAAGAAAGAAAGAAAGAAAGAAAGAAAGAAAGAAAGAAAGAAAGAAAGAAAGAAAGAAAGAAAGAAAGAAAGAGAAAGAAAGGAAGAAAGAAAGAAAGGAAAGAAAAAGATTCCTGTGGAAACAAGTAGTATGAATTCAAAATACAATTTTTTTTTTTTAATTAATTTTAAATGTGGAGAAACAAAATGAGAATATTAAAATAAAGGTTGTTAACCATGAAGTCTAAGGACAAGAGATAACAGGCTAAAAGAAAAGGAGGAATTTAAGAGCTGGAAGTACAGTGCTGCTCAGTTTGACATTGAGAAAAATACAAAGAAAATTATTAAAAGAGACAAGTTTTTTTTTCATATAAATTCAGATCAACAATTAAACGTATATAGAGATGAAGTGAAATAAAATGACAGAAAACTTAGTTCAAATTGGTAAGTTATGAGAGTATATCAGAGAAGAGCAAGTTGAACAATTATAGCACTCTCTCAAAAAATACATAATTTCATATCAAATGTCATTCTGGATTGACAAGGTGGACCTGATTCAATGTAAAACTCTAATTTCTTCCTTTAGAAGGTAAAAAAATTTAAATGTGTGAACCACTGATTTTTTTCCCAATAGAAAGCATGGGGTGATTGCATTACACTTACTATTCAGAAAGACACTCTTGTATCAAAAAAATTCTCTGCAAAAAGCCTGGCCAAGTATGAATGATTTTTCTGTCTCTATTCAAAGTTTCATTCTCTTGCTTTCCATTCCACTCTCACTCCTGTTTGGGACAGTTAATTCCCTTGAATTAAATTTGTTCATTATAAAACGTTACTTTGAACCAAGAACTTGCCACGCTGGAGCATGCAACAAGCACTCTTCTGCATCTCTCACAATTTTATGTCCACTTCAACTCACATGATTATTTCACATTTACAGTTTTTCCTGTAAAATGGATAACTCATGTCCCCAGTTCATTTTTCTGAGGAGTAGTGGCAAAATATACAGAACATAGTAGATCCCCTGATATAAGGGCTTTGAATATTCATAAAGCCTCTTGATTCCTCCTTTCATGTAATTGGCTAAAACTTTTATTTTTTTCTTTACCGTGATTATTATGAGCAGTTACTATTTTCCACATCAGAATTAGACAAGTTGAGAAAAATGAATTGACAGAAAGTTAATTTTAAATGTTTAAACTCTATTTGGGCTCTCAAATTTAAATCACTCAAGTTAGAGAAGTTTAAGACAAAGACATAAATTTAACATCTAAATAAAAGATTTAATTTTCTTAGAAGCTAATTCTAAAATAGAATTTTGGAACTGAAACAAAGAAGACAAATTGCCTAATCAACTTGTCTCAAGCTAGACTAGCAAAAAGAATTTGATATCTTGGACTTATGATTTTGTTTTGTCCCTCTCAGAACACTACAACTGATGATCAGAGGGAAGCAGTAACTTAATAGCAAGGAAATGGCAAAGAAGAAGCACACAAAAATATGAGATATAGAAAAAAAATTAAAAATTCCAATGAAGGCTGGAGAGCATGCAGTATCCAGTGTTAGAATATTAATGAAAATATCAGTTTCAGAAGTAATTTGATTAATCCCTCTTGAAATTGAGTATTTTATTAAATATGAAACTGCCTGAAACATAACACGTCTTCTGACCACACAACAAATCTATGTGTGAAGGAATGTCTACTCACCTCTACAGAGTGTCATAAAAGTTATAATACTAATAATATTGGATATTACCTTTCAAGTATTCTTCATAGTAACATTTGCTACTTATACAATTCTTAATGCACAACAGTAATTCTAATACTAATTATAGCCTTAATTAGGAAACCTTATCCAGTAACCTTAAATAGGAAAATAAAATTCCAGAAAGGTGTGCTAAAGATGGGTGGTTACCTCTGAGTAATACAAAATGGAAAGTCATTTGAAAACTCAAGTTCAAAAATAGCTGGAGTATTCTGTTTTAACTGGTTCAACATATTAATATCAGTAATCATTTGACTCTCTAAGTGACTGATTCTATATATGATTTACCATTACTCTAAGTAAGCAGAGTTTTCTGATTTCATAAAAATAACAGTGGATTTACTTTCCCTCTCCCACAAGTTAATAGAAAGAAAAGGGCGAAGGGGAGCACAAGGCAACAAAAATAGATCGATCAAAGCATGAGCATTTTTGGTTTTAAAATTCAACAACTTAATACACATTTTTTGGAAAAGGCACATTGTTTTGCATGGCAGATTGTAATTTTCAGGCTTGCGCATCTCATTTCTGCAGGAAAAAAAAATAAAATCCAGAATTCTTCAGCATCTATTCCATAGTGTGATTGCTGTTTAAAATTTGTTCAGCTTAAGGTAAGACCTTAAGACCTTACACATGTTGACTGTCCTCCTGATTTTAAGCCTAATTATTACAGAAAAAAATGTTCACAGTAAGGAGCACAAAAAAATCACTCTGTTCCTCTCACGCATAAAAGATTAAAACTAATATAGAATAGTATTTTACTTCTCTTTTCAGTGTCAAAATGTGAGATTTCAGAGAGTTATGATTTTATTATGTGCCTGGGGATTATTTGGCCTAGAGAAATAAGGTTTTAATATTTATTTTTTTTCTTTATGACTCCCATTACATGTTCTAATGAAAGCTTCAGATTAGTCACAGGACTGCCTGAGCTAGAAATATTAAAAGTGAGTTCCCCACACTTTTCTTATAGGTTTACAAATCATGACATTTCAAACAATATAGAAAAAATGTAACTTACTGAACAGCAGTATTTAAAAATAATATTGTTTCCAATTAAATGTTTCATAAGCCACTTGTTACAGTGATATTTAAAGAGAATTAATAGCCAGGTGTGGTTATTATGTTCACTGTGGTTTGGGATGATGGAAATTTAAAGAAAACCAATAATGACTTATATAGAAAATTTCGACATGGAATAGACTAGCCACAAATGTGCACTCTTTTAAAATAAATTAAAAAATGGCCCTTCTTTTCAGGGACATTGTTTTTAAAAACTGTGGCTGAATCAATACAGTTATTTGTCATTCAAGAATTCAAACCTGATCAGACTGCTCCAGCAAAGTCATGGATGGACACATATTTCTAATATCTCCATGCAGACAATAGGAAATTCTGTCTACTAATTAACATATATATATGTGTCTAAGTGTATTAAAAAGACTACTGCAGGGTCCATCTGTTAATGGAAGTAAAAAGAGTATTACTTGAGAATAATAGTGTACTAACCTCAGTGTACTAACCAAAGCTCCAAAATATTTCAGCAGTGTATGTGTATGCAGCTCTAATATGAGTACATACCCGACTTAAAAGTCATTTCACATGTAGCTTTGATAGGCTGTTATATGTGGCTGTAAGAAGAGGTCCTTAACACAACTTGACTGGAATCATAAAGAGGTTCTCTAGTAGCACAACACAGTACAATAATTAAAAAACCCCCAGAGATGCTAGAAGAACTTTTTGTGATATTATTTCTTATTTCAATCGCTATGTTTTTTATTTTAAGGAAAAGAAAGCGTAGTACAGTGATACATGCATGCTTCATATTATTTCCCTTTTTTTATTATTTCCCAAATAATGTTAGCTTTTTTATAGTGGTTTATCTTTAGCACTCTGATCCTAAGCTGCTTTTAGGCTAAGGCTACAATAGCCTCATTGATAAAGCTTCAAAATAGCTCAACTGAAATGAATAAAGCCAGGTCTTCCAAGTCATTCTTCAGAAGTCAACTCTGAATTTTCTTACATAATTGTGAAATATTGGTCTGGATCCCATCTTTTCTAATTGTTCCACTGTTGGGAAAGACTTCTGCCACAGCACATGGGAAACAGAGGATTACCCAGACTACACATCGTTTCAAAAAAACCCCCTAGAAACAAGACCAGGACTGTGACAACTTCCAAAGGACCAGAGACTTTATAATTCAGCATTACCTGCGTCTTTTATGTACAGGTTTTCCCCTG
>JAWWTY010000001.1:16142937-16157020 GCA_035222235.1 Margarornis squamiger
AGAAAGAAAGAAAGAAAGAAAGAAAGAAAGAAAGAAAGAAAGAAAGAAAGAAAGAAAGAGAAAGAAAGAGAAAGAAAGGAAGGAAAGATACAAGAAGAGGAGGAAAGAAAAAATTGAGAAGAATGGGAAAAGAAAATGGGGAAAAAGAGAAAAATGAAATTTTAAAATTAAAAGAAAATAGAAAGGAAAAAGAGATTACAAAAAGAGGAAAGTGGGAAAGGGAGTCAAAAAGGAGAAAAGATAAGAGGAAAGAGAAAAGAGAAAGAATAAAAGGAAGGCTGAAAAATTTAAAAAGAGAAAGATGAAGAAAAGGGAAAAGGAAAAATGAGAAGAAGAAAAAAAAGACAAGACAAAAAGAGGAAGAAAAAGGAAAAAATATAAGGGAGAAAAATGAAAAATTAAAAAAAAAAAAAGAAAATCAAATCAAAAGAAAACGGGAAAGAGAAAAAGAAAAAGGGTTAAGATAAGACCTTGTAAGAAAGAAAATCACAATTGGCTTCCCAGCCACAGGCCTCATGAGTGAATTTCAGCACTCTGTGTCAGCTCTGGGCTCTGAACAAATGGGTGCAGGTTGCAAAAGTCCCAGGGTCATTTTTTCACTTTAAGCATGGGTTTCAGGTGAAAGAAAAGAGGAGAATAAATGCTTTAGTCTCTGGAGCAAAAGGCTCAGAATAAGTTTCCTAAAGGACTATTTCCAGGGCAGCTGTTTCTATAGGATAATATTTTTCTGTATGTGTCCCTGTGTCAGTTGCATTCATGTACACGGGTCGCTAATGGTCCTGTGTGAACAACAGAGAACCCTGGATACACAATCCCAAATTCCCAAAGCCACTCTATTATTTGGTTAAGTCCCAGTTTTGCCAGGAGCTTGCACAGCATGCGCATTTTTCTTCATGTGAGAGCTGCCCAGAAGTGCTCAAACTGCTCCAAATTCCCGTTTCCCTGCCCCTCTCCCATCCCACTGACCCGCAGAAATGTGCAGCTCTGAGGAGGAGGTTTTGTCAGGGCTCTCCAAGGAGGGCTTATTTACATGGGGAAATTGCCTGCTATGCCTATTGCAGCCTGACTGGCTGTGCAAATGCTCTGATTCTGGTATAAATAGCCTTTTTCCAAATTACCTTAATCTTTAATGGGCTGCAGGGAAAATGCAGTTGTTATTAATCAATAGGAGCAGGAGCAGTAAGTAGCAGTAGTTATAACACTCAGGATTTTGCAGCAGGCACCTGCTATGCTCAGAACTGTGTAGACAGCATAGCAAGGCAAGTCCTGCCACCAGATCTCCACAGTCTGAGTGCTGGGGCTGGGAGGTGAGTGGCAAAACACTATGGTGTGGAGGAGGAATGTGGAGAAAAGGAGATGGTTCCAGTCTGCACAGTTGTCTTGAGCTGCAACAGTTTGTTAAGGCTCAGAAGCACAGAGTCATTAAGATTGGAAAAGCCCTCTAAGATCATGGAGTCCAGCCATTAACCCAGCACTGGCAGGGCCACCACTGACCCATGTCTGACCTGCTGGGGGATCATTCAGAAAATGGCACTGGAGCACAAGGATCTACTCAGTGCAGTGTCCATGGGAGCTGCTTGTCCCTGTGTTCCTCAGGACAGAAGGACTTCAGGGACTGAAGTCAAAAGGAGGGATAAAGAGTAAGAAACCAGAAGGATGTGTATATTAAGGATATATGATAAATATGCTTTGGACTATCCACATGCATACAGGAAGTTATTCAGGATGAGCTTCAGGAACTGTATTGCTTCAGGAACTCACTGCTTTTTACGTGGGAGGAAAGATTGACTCCCACCTCCCAACAACCTCCTTCCAGGCAGCTGTAGAGGGTGGCCAGGTCTCCCCTGAGCCTTAGCACACCGACATCAGCCTTCAAAGCCACCACAGGCAGCACAGGTGAGACTCCCCTCACCCAGAGTGCAGCTGCACATGCCCCTGACCTCAGACGTAACTCAGAACCAAGAAGGAGTCCTGCAACCCTTTGCAGAAGTCCTGAATGTGCTGCAGACCTGCCCAGACTCGGGCTATGTGCATCCTAGCACTGCCATTGGGAGCGAAATACCACACAGGTGCTGAGGAGCAAAACTGGATTTCAACCAACCACACAGCCACAAAAAAGGCATTTTCTGTTCCTAATGCCCAGGGACTTCCTGTGCTGCCTTTAGTAGCATTTCATTTATCATTTGTTTGTGTGCATGTGTCTCCTCACCCTCTTCCATCCTCCTCCACAGGAGAAGGCCCTCCCTGGATGACTTAGGATAGCATGTGCAGATCCAGGACCCAAACTCTTCTGGGGCCAGGAGGCAGAGCTCCTTCATTTAAAAAATCTCTGCAGCACTGGACCAAGCTCTGGCACTCTCCAAATATTTAATATATGACACAGTTATGTGTTCTGGGGATGTGGTATTAGGGCTTTATCAGGGAGCTTCAAGATGCTCTGTGCTCTGAATGAGCTCCAAAAGCCATCACACACCCTAGGGGTTAGGGGAGCACTTCTCCCAGCGCTGGGTGTGTGTCCTACCTGTGACAGCCAAGGGGCCACGGATAAATGTTCCCAAGGGCTCTTATTTATTTAGCTGGCACCCGTGGTTGGAAGGTGCCAGAGCTTGGGACAGGATGCCTTTCCTCCATTTTCAGCAAGTATTCTGGTCATCTTCAGATACAGGCTCTGGCTGTAAATATGAATAACTTGGAGCTAGTGGCTATTTACTGGCCCGATGCACAACTGGAATGTAAAACTAAGCTCTATCACCCAAAACTAAGCTCCATTATCCACACTCTGCATCAGGAAACATCTCTCTTAAATCTCCCAAGCCCTGCATAGCCTTTTGCTGAGTGTTCTTTTTGTGAGAAATGATGAGTAATAATCAATTATAGGTCAATGACCAGGTTTGTGCCCTTGACCCTATTTATTTACTAGTTTAAGGAGATACAAGTTTTTCACTGGATCTTTAAGTTTCAATTTCAAGCATTGATAGGGACCTTTTTTTTTTTTTTTCAAAAATGCTCCTCCAGCTACTAAAAATAAGCCAAATTTTTATCACATGAATTTTGAATATTCACCCACATGCTTTATTTTCTGACAGGGCAAACAAGCAAAGACTGATGCTAAAATCATTTGCACAGTGCTGAAGAGCAGGAGCAGATATAAAAAGGATGCAGAAGCTGCAGTTCCTCCAAATTAAATCAAGAATAGGGAATATATTTAAGGAGGGCTTCCTTTGGTCTGCCTCCCTCGTGCTCCTGGTGGGTAAATACGTTGGTACAGGACTGGATACGGCCCTTCCTGGTCTGTGCAGCATCCGGGGAGAGGTACCACATCTGTGGGAAGAGGAAGACTGTTCTGAAGCCAGACACGGGATTAAAAAAAAGAATACACCTTGGCAGGGAGTAGGAATGATATGCGAGCATCTCTCACAGCCACAGCTCATCGTGTGTGGAAGGGATGCAGGTCCATTTGTGGTGTCTGGCAGCCCTAAGGTAAATAACACAAATGAGGATTTTGTCCCAAGAAGCTGCAGCCAGAGGGAGGTGAAAGCTCTGTGGTTCTTCTTGTAGTGCCCAAGCCCTGGAGATGGAGGCCAGATCTTACAGAGGCCATATACAAACTGCCTTGTACCTATGGCATGGACAGCTCTGAAAGGGGATGAGGCCACTGCCCGTCCTGCCAGGCCATCTCTGTAAACCAGCAAGATTGCAGCAACCCAAGATTTCTGTCCCATCAGACATTCTGAAGAACATCAGATCATTTTTCAGGGCAAAATGCAAGCCTGAAGAGTTATTGCGCCTCTGTTCTTCTCCTGCCCTCAAACAGCAGATATTTTTGTGCACTAACACCCCAATTACCTGCCTGTAAAGGGGCAGGATTCAGAGCTGTAGCCACAATTCATTTTCCCTAAATTTCAGTGGGTTTTGTCTCCCTCACCTTGTCTTTAACATCATCACTCATCACCTGTGCTGCAGGAGCAGCCAGTCCATGCCCAGTTCAAGCCACAGCAGTGACCAGCTCCTGTCCCACTGCTCAGCCCAGCTCCCTCACCAGCCAGAGGAAAATCAAGGCAGAGTTTCTTGACATTTGTGCCGTTTGGCTAGAGGAGAACACATCAAGCCCAACCTTCCAGCCCTGGGACTGAGCAGAAAAGGCTTCTCTTCTGGACCAAAGGTCCCAGCCCTACCCCAACACTGCCTTCTAAAGGCCTCCATCCTAATAAAAACCAGCTGTCAGCTCCTCTGTCCAAAGCTGAGTGATCCCTCCAGGGTGGGGTAGTGCTCTCTCTTCCCTGCAGAAGCCCAGTAACCCCTCCTTTGCTGCAGAGCTGGACCTGAGTCCTCATTGCAGGGGGCTGAGCAGTGGATGCATAATTAATAGCAGTGCTTTGCAAGAGTGGAGAGAATGAGACAACTACAAAGGATAAAATGCCTAAATAGCCTTTTTGAATAGGAGGAATAATATAAAATGTTCAGGGGAGTGCCTTTCATGATGGTCCCAGCTTTGCAACTGCTGGCTGAGAGTAGAAACACCTCATCTCTGAGCAGGACCTTGGTTAGACATCCCTGTTTCTGCCCAGTTCTAATCTAGTCCCTGATCCCAACATTCATTCCAACTGTGATGGGAAGCAGGGGTCAGGAGAGAGCTGGGACAGGTTTTGCTCTGACTCAGTGGGGCTTAGTACCATCTCATGCATGAGGGCCAGGGTATCCAAAGGGCTCTGGGGAGGTTTTCGGACAAGACTGACCTGCAGAAAATGTACCATGCTTTGAAACTCAGACTGGAACCATCTGGACCAGCAAAACCAGATACACTCTGGTCTTATAATCCTAAACCACAGGCAATACCAGACTTTTGTGTTTTCACCTAAAATATTTTTGTGTTTCATGGGAGTCAATTCATGTTTCTGTCTCAGTCAATCCTCCCCAGGCTTGGTAGTTTTGCTCTTATCCTAAACTGCCAGGAAAACACTAGAGTTGAGACCTTTTTGTTGACAGCAGTGATTTTTTTCCCCCTGAGTGATTTCTCTGTAATCCTGATGTGGTTTCTCTCTGATTCCACCTTGATGGTTCAGTCAGGCTTTCTGTTTATCTATGAAATGATTAGAGGCTTTGGTTCCTTCCATAATGGAGCATGTCCCTCATAAAAACTTTGTGAAACAGGTGCTGAGCAAGGTACAGCACTTTGAAGGCTGTAGGATGGATTCGGGGCCTGACTCTGCACTGAGTTACTCCAGTTTCATTCCAGAGCCATTTCAAGGGTTAATTATGGGGTGGCACAAAAGCACAGGCAGGCATTTGTTCCTTTTGCCTCCTCGTAGCATCGCTGTGCTTGGACAGGACCCTGCTCGTGGAGAACATAGGCTGCTGCATATCACTTATTCACTTGATTGCATGGAATCTACAGAACAAATATTCAGGAAGGTACTGCAGGTGAGGAGATCTGCAGGGTAAATGTCCAGGCAGCTCATCCCCTCCTCAGCAAGATGCAAGGCAGATTTGAATTGAAAGCCACTTGTCATTGTGCTCAGGGAGTCGAGGGCTTGGCAGGGTGATTCTCTTAAGCAGAAGCCTGGATGTCTCCTGAGGATGTGCCTGGCAGGGTGGCTGCACTATCAGCACCTCACTGGGATTATGGTGCTGCTCCACCAGCTCACAGAGCCTTGGGACCTACCAGGGACATCCAACCCACCTGCCTGACACACTGTTTTCCCTGGAAGTGAGGGTTGTTATACTAAATTCCATAAGGAATAGTGCAACCAAACAGCACGCCACCCTCAGAGGAAAGAATTTTTTTCCGAATATCTGATCTAAATCTACCTTCTTTCAGTTTAAAACAGCTTCCCCTTCTCCTACCACTATCTGCTTGTATGAAATTCTTCATCACTTTTTAAAAGCCCCCTTTAAGTACAAAAAGGCCACAGTGGGGTGTCCTCACAGCCTTGATAAAATACAATAATTCATATTCACTGAGGAGTGACTCCTCCTCCCCAGTGCTCCTTTTATCCCTCCCACAGCTGTGATAACAGTAAGGCTTTGCTACAAGAATAACCCAGAACTTGCTACTTCCATGTGAAAACACAACTGCTTCAATCCCTGACTCATCCTAATACTCTGTGGGACAACTCCTAGATTTTCCCACTTTTTAAAACATTTTGTACTTCCCCATTCTTCTGTTTTCTGCAACTGTTCTTTGGTTGTTGTTTTATTTTCTTTTTTTTTGGTGTTTGTGTTTTTTTTGTTTGTTTGGTTTTTATTGGAGAAGGTGAGATATAAGGGCAAGGAAAGGCGCACATGAAAGCAGACACTGGAATGGCAAGACAGCAGTTATCCAAGTACGTGTGGCAGAAAGCATCTCTGAATAAATAACAATAATAAAATAATAATAAAGGCAGCAGAAAGCTCTCTCTCATTCAACCAGGCCAAAAAAGTCAAAGTTTGGCAGGGAACAATCTGAGAAAGTGTCTGAAGAACTGGAATTAGGTTCTGTATCATAGAGAAGAGCCAAAAATGTGTTTGGCCACAAACAGTGCATGATGCATTGCAAAAGGCTCCACAAGGAGATATTTAGAGGGTGGGATGGTTGGCATGGAGAGGAAAAAGGGGGAGGCATCACTGCAGGAGGAATATCTTAACCTTCAAACAACAGCCACTAAAATATCCTGAATGCTCTGCCTCCCCAGAGGTGACAAGGGTTGAAAGTTTTGTGCAGGATGGCTTCTTTTGGATAATCTAATCTCATTTTAAATTATTTTTAACTGTTCCTTTCATAGTGAGAAGGAAAAGCCCAAAGATAGGGCCTGATGCAGGGATGTCATTAGGCTTTGGATTAATGAGTTTTGGATTGGACCCATGGTGTAAGAGACAGTGCTCCAATCTAGCCATAAATAAAGTGGCTTCCATTAATGTTTATATTTGCTCTAATTTATTTAAGCAAGAAAGTCAGCAGAGGCCTATAGGTCTCAGCATTAAGAATGAGTTGGCCAAGACAGCAGCAGATAAAACTTGCACCAGCATAAATCAAAGCTTCCATAAGTCAGCCTCAAGAAACCATGGGTGAGTAAGGCAATAAAATGTGGCCATTGTTGCTTTATTGTCTCACTCTCAACTCTCTGCCAGAGCCAAACACCATTCTCCTTCATCTCTTTAAGAGGTCCTGGAGAGAATGGACCAAACTTACTGCAAACCAGGGTCTAGAGCAGCACTTCAGGAGCTGGGATTTGCAAGCAGCTCACAAAGGTTTTGTCTCCCTTTATGGCCAGATAATATCAAAAACGAGATCCAGAAGCTTTACTAACTTTTTTTTTCTACTTAAATGTTGGGAAAGGCTGCACCTCCACTTTATTAGACCAACACTGTGAAGATCACTGCAGTCCAGCATTGTTTTGCCCCATACAAGTTTGGCCCCATGTAGGCAGCTGTGCATCCAGGAGATGGATGTGTTTAACTTTTGCCATCCCAAGGGTGCAAGGAGTTGGTGTGAGCCTTGTGGAGGGGCTGGGTTAGCAGCTCAGCTCCCTTCACGCGGGGTTGTGGAGACACCCTGGGTGCCATTTGTCACCAGGGGGGCATATTTAATCCTTTAAAGTTCATCTTGGCAAGGAGCCCTTTTCCCATCCCATTCGTGGCACCCACCTCCTCAGGCCCCTGGTGGGTACCAGGTGCTTTTTTAGGTGCCTTTTTCTCCCTTTTATGACACCCCACAGAACAGTGCCAGTTTACAACTGTGTTGCAGTGATGCTGCTGCTGCTCCTACAATCACAACTCTGTCATGATTTCCATTATAAATCTCACACCAGAATTTTGAGCTATTTCTTTTTCTCTTTCTAGGGTCTATAATTTGATCATAAAAGCTCATGCTGGGCTAAAATTCAGCTGCCAGGTCTTGGTTGGATACCACATCTGACTTAACCCTGATGCTGCTGAACTGCTTTCAGGTAGATGAGGGCTTTGGGGCGCTGAGCATGCCAAGGTATGGGAGACAAGTCCTTAGGGGAAGCAAGGAGGGGTGGTCCACTTTGGTTTGGGGTATCTGGGGGCCAAAATACAGGGAAAATCCAGCTGGGAAATGCCACATCCCAACTGCCATGGTGTCCTCAGCTCCTCTTGGACTACAGGCTGATATTCCTTTGATTGGCATCTTCATTCCGTATCCGTGTGGGTCTCTCATGCTTGATCTGTTCCTGAGCCCTTCACACTGAATTTCTTAGTTCATTTAATTCATACTTGCATACAAAGCCCCACACTCATTAAGTTTTACTGGATGTATGTCACTCTAAAGCACCTTGTACCTTTTGCTCCACATCTCACTGAATGAGACCTTTGATCAGTCCTTGTTTTCCAAGCCCCACTCCAGAGAGACTGAGCTTTCCCAAAAGGGCCATTTAAGTTCACGTTGTTTTCAGGTCTGACAGCAGCTCCAACCCACCAGAAACCACTGGTTCCTGGGGCCAAACTCATCCATTCAGTGGCTCCTGCGTGCCACCAGATCAGAAAGTTCCCTCCTTTTCCCCAGGCTGAGCACCCCCAGCTCCCCCTGCTGCTTTTCACAGGACTTGTGCTCCGGGTCCTGAGCTTGGCACAGGCACAGCTGATTCATGGACAAGGATGTACTGGGGGAAAAGGTAGCTGCCATCAGGACAGTGCACGAGGGAAGGCAAAACCTGGACAGTGTGTCCTCATCTGGAAAGTGAGTGTAACAGCACTTCCCTGGCCAGGGGGACACGGCGAGATGCTGTTACAGACTTTGCATTGATCAGATGCTTCAGCCACAAAGAAGGCCCTCCTGAGAGCCCAGAGTTGATGGGATGAGGTATCATGGCTGTACAAACCTCTAATCTATCAAAGCAATAATCTGTGGAACAAAGACACTTTACAAGGCAGTTACACAGCAGATGGTAAGTGACTTATGATATATTCCACCAGCCGTGGGCAGGAAAGCAGTATTAGTAAAATATGCTGACATGACAGATTAATAGCTCAGAGCTGCGGGCCAGGAGAGGTTAGACTCGCCTATGCTTCCTCTGGGGTTTTTAACAATAAGGAATTAAGTAAATGTTACAAACTGAAGATTAAGTGCAAGCAATATTAAAGCAAGGCCCTGGTCTGGATGGAGACTGTAAAAGGGGTGTTGTGGGACTCATGTTCATGGTGCTGCAGTGACACCACTGTAGCACGGGATGGTTTGCAGGCTCTTGCTGCTCATGCTGCCAGCCCATCCCACAAGCTGAGAAGCCAGATGTGCTCCTCTGGCTCCAGCAGCACCTCTGGCAGCATCAGGGACCTGACCCTTCTCATCCTTTGCATTACTGCTGTGATGACTCCCATCCTGAAAGAAACCCTAAAACATCACCAAAAGGGCTGGTGGTTTCTTTGTTTGCTTGCTTGTTTTAAACTTTTTTGGAAGTGAAAAACAAGGTTCTGCTGGAGCTTATCACTGCCCAGTGCTTTGTTGCCAGGCACACGATTTCACCTCATGTTCCTCTCTTTGACTTTCCTGTCTGGATTCCAACTACCTGGGACAGAGTCTGGGGGGAGGTGAAGGAACAGAGATTGTCCACACCAGATAATTTTAAGCACTTGCAGTAATTGTCTAAGATGGTTTGGATCTTCCATAGTCGGTGGAGGGAGAGAAGCTGCTCCAAAGGGCAATTGAAAGCACTGGAAATGAGGTCAGAGATGGCATTTGGCTGGAAGCTGCTGTGTTTTGGGTGATGGCTGGTCCCATTCAACCATAACCACAAAACCTTACCCACAAAAGGTTTAATTCACCTGACCCTTCTCCAGCATTCCAGAAAGTGGATGTGTAATTCAGGTGGGTCTGCTTCCTCTGAAGGTGATAAACAGTGCTGTCTCTACCAAACACTGCTCTGCAGGGCATTTCAATAAGCCTTTTGCATTCCAGACTAACATAATCACCTGTGCTGAAGGATGGATTTGGAAATTTGGATCTCTGTTTTGGAAAAAGCAGAACAGAAAAGGAAGGAAGGAAAAAGAACAAGAGCGGGGTGGGGGGGAGGGAAGAAAGACAAAAGAAAAGAAGGAAAGAGCTGGGTAGAGGGAGAAGGAAAGAAAGAGAAAGAGGAGGAAAGCAAGAAGAAAGCTACCTTTGTTCTTTGCTACATTAAAGTTAAAGCATCACACTGGTAGCAATATATTGGCCTCATTACACAAAGATTGTAGGGTTCAGCTAGCTCATAATTCCACCAATAAAGATCATGATTTGCCAATAAAAATTAGGGCAGCCACTGATCCATAGTCTAGATTTCCTGCTTGCAATGGAATTGTAAAATACGATGATCAAATTTGGTGCAAAACAGAGCAAATGTGCAAACTAAGCCAAGCAAAATCATACCCCTCTTCCTGCCACTGCCACGTGAACCCAGACAGGAATGGGTCCTCCAGAAGAACACCCCAAACCACCCACAGCAGCTGCCATGAGGAACTCCATTTTTTAAGTGTATGGAAAGTCTTTGCTCACCATTTTGTGTAACACTTTAAGCAGCTTCAAAAAAGAGGCACAGAGGGGCTTGATTGAAAACTGATGACACAATCTAGCCCTGCTTTTAGCATTTTGGCATGCAGCACAAAAGCATTTCTGAAACCCCTCCAGTATCTAGAACTGTACCTGGAATCTTTTTAGGACTAATATTAAAAATGCATGGTAGGCTAAAGGCAGGTCTGCTCAGAGGAGTGAACATCAAATGAGTGACCCACCTTTCTGTCTGTGAGCAATAGAAAGACAAGAGTCTCATGTGACATATTTTTGCCTCTGGGGGAAAAAATTCTTGAGAAAGTACCTTCAACCTAATTTCAAACTATTTTATTTGGTGCTTTCTCCAAGAGCTTAGCAGTGTTTGCAATCTCTCGAGCATGACTACAGGTCCTATTCAGTCAGTTCCCAACCCCACCGCTCAGCCCTGGCCTTCCAGGAGCACCTGCCAAACAAAATGTTGGGAAAAAAAAAAACATGCTGTCTTTACTTAGAAGTCTTAAGGGTATCCTTAAGGGCAAATTTGCTGTGGGGTGTGTGGCAATGCCTATTTACTCCCAATCAATTGTTTTTGTGGAAGGAAAAGTCAAAGAACATGAACTTGTGGAGGAAAGCTTTTCCTGCATCTGCTGATGCTTCAGTTCACAACAAACCCAAACCAAAGACCTGCTCAGGTCCAGTGTGGCAAAGTCAGGTCTGAAGGAAGAGTTTGAAGGAAAACCCACATCACCCTTTCTCTCATCGAATGTCTCATCTATTTGAACACGAACCAGACTAAAACAATATTAAAACAAAGGGGAGACTAAATTAGCATCTTTACTGAGTGCACCACACACGGGGCAGGAGACATCTGACCAAACAGATCCATCATCATGTCCCGTTCATTGGAACTAGTCATGTCCAGCTTCCCTTAAAGCCAGCCTGGAGAGAAGGACACTTTGACACGCATCTCCTACATGCAGCCATGGGAGAAGGCAGATGGACTCTTCCCCAAGAAACTCTCCAAACTAAAGACATCTGGCCACTGATGCAGGTGAGATGAATCCATGTCCAGAGGGGCCAAGAGCCCTTTCATTCACCACATTGCCCCAACTACTAGCACTTTCCTCAGACACCCAGGACACCCCATCGCGTGGGTGAAGGTGGGACAGGTGATCCTGTGGAGGATATGCAGGACTAGGGAGTGCTGGACTTGAGAAGCAGTGAAGGAGACTCAGCAATGGTGGAACGTGCAGGGTTAAACCAACATCTCTATGCAGAGATGTGTAGGCTTAGCAAAAGTTTTCCAGCATCAAGGAGCAGCAACCAAGCCCCAGGAAGAAAAGAAATGGCAACTGCAATATGTAGGTAGAAAGAATAATACACTGTGCTCCTGTTGGAGATACGCAGCTGGCTGGCCGCTCCCAACCTCTGGGCAAAGGCATTTCTGTAGTCATGATGGCCCAGGGAAAGTCATCTGACCCCACTGAAATCCACTGACCTCCAAAAGGTGAGTGCTGGCTGCCAGGGTGAGATGCTCTGGGGCTCACGTGTGCAGGATGCAGCCCCAGCAGCAAAGCAAAGCAAAAGGCAACAAGAGGTCCGTAATTAACTTCAGCTGTACCTGTCAGGATGTCCCGGACAGTCCTGGAGAGGAGCAGTGTGCTATTTGTTTCTCATAATGTAGCAATTACCATGTTGTAAGAGGGGCTCTCTCCTGTACTCCCCCTCTGCCTCTTGTTTTCCTTCCACATTCGTTCACACATTATTTAACTTTTGACTTGGACACAGCAGGTAAAAACATTTAACAGCTTGGCTGCTTGCTCAGACAGAGCTGAGAAGGGGAGGGAGGGAGCAGACAGCAATTTTTTGCCTTAAATTTTCAAGTTTTCAACGCTACATTTTTCTAAAGTGGGAGGGGGGGAGGTTTGAGAGAAGAGGGAAGGAAAGAAGGGGTGGGAGAAATGGCATTCCACAAAGAAAGAGTCACATTTTCCAGCGTTATAACATGCTCTCCCCTGTCCCCAGCCTTCCCTGGGAGAAGCATTCCCGCTCCACGGCAGAGAAAAGGTCAGCGGTAGAAATTCCGCAGGAGCTCCATCATTGTGCTCGTGGGACGAGTCCATCAGGAGCAGCGAGCCGGGCGTCTCGCCCTGCCGGCACAGACCCCCATCACAGCGGGCACCCGTGGCCAGACACAGCCCGCCGCTTCGTTTTTGCAGGGTTATTCCTCCCTGCCTTGCTGGGCACCCCTGGAGGCGGAGGGGATGGACACAAGGACGTTTTACAGGGCAAATGGTGAAGGCAGGAGAGAGGAGACGAGGTGGATGTGATTGAAAGTGCTGGAAAAGCCTCTGCCTCACGGGAAAATTAACTTTGGTTTATGTAAGGGAAGATAGACCTCTGTGATGCTGCCAGCTGTGGACCCACCTGAGCTTGCCCACAGCAGTTGTAGCAGCCACGGGGATGGAACAGCGTTTGCCCAGTGGTGGCCAGTGAGATTTTTAATGGGGGGCAAAGCCCATCCTTGCAGTAATAACTCGGTCTCCTGGACCAGGTGATGGAGCAGTTGGGTTTGCTGGGAAGCACACATGGATGGAGGGCGAGGGAAGGGGCTGATATGGAAAAACATGAGCCACATCGTCCCCACAAAGGGGGTTGATGGTAGTGGTCAAAACACTCCTTACCCTGACGACTGGTGTACTCCAGGGAATCCTTCTGCTCCCAAGAGATAACAGCCCCAAGAGGATTGTTTATGAAAAGGAAAATTATTGAAATGGATTGTGTTTCTCTCTTGTCACACATACACAAACACCAAAAGTGAGTCACACCCTTTGAAAAGCATCCCTGCAAGCAGGAGTGCTGTGAGTTCCAATAGTCTCCAAACAGGGTGGTTTGTCACTCTTTTTTCTCCAAACACAAAACAAAGGCTCCTCTGTGCTTGAGAAAAGGACTAAGCGCTGGGAGCTTGCACTTGGACCCCACATACAGAAGACTATGAAGTGTGAGTTTTAAGATACTGCTTCTGAGCTAGAGGTTTAATTTTTCTGGCATTAAGTTGCCATTTGGTTTTGGTTTGTCTTCTTTTTTTTTTTTTTTTAAAAAAAAAAAAAGAGTTGCCAGCCTCCATCCCAAGGTCACTTTTAGCTTCTTTTTCATGTGGCTGAATCCTCTCCACCTTCCCCAAACCATATCACGCTGCTCGCATCAAACAAGCCATTCCCTGTGGGCTTGGGCTGCAACATCCCCCAGTTCAGAGCCACACATGAGGCATCAATATTTGCATGACACTGTTTGCCCAGGCAGTGTGTACGCAGGGAAGTCATCTGAAGCAAGAAGGGCTCTCCCTGGGATGTTTCCTCTCTTCTCTGTGCATTTTGGAGCATTGCTCAAGGCCTGCTATCCACAGGCTGGAGATGGAGGGATGGAGAGCAGCCCTGGGAGAAGGATTTGGGGTGTTGCTGGGTGAGAACCACCCCCTGCCCTGTGCTGGTCCCATATCAGGGGCAGCAGGGGAGGGAAGGGGGGATTCTGCCCCTCTGCCCCACGAGGTGAGACCCCCCAGCACAAGGACCTGGAGCTGCTGGAGAGTCCAGAGGAGGGACCGGAGATGCTGCAGGGCTG
>JAWWTY010000001.1:16167370-16182865 GCA_035222235.1 Margarornis squamiger
CACAGGTTGGGCAGAGAAGCTGTGGCTGCCCCTGGATCCCTGGGAGTGTCCAAGGGCAGGTTGGAGCACCCTGGGCTAGTGGGAGGTGTCCCTGCCCATGGCAGGGGTGGCACTGGGTGGGCTTGAAGGTCCCTTCCAATCCAAACCATTCTGTGAATCTGTGATTTTATGATCTATATGTTTAGGCTGAAAATTAGAAGTGAGTGAGAACTTTTCTGCTTTGGAAGGATGGCCTTTGGTTCTGGTAGTTTCCACTCCCTGAAATACAAACCTGCAAACACACACAAAAATGCACCAGAAAAAAATCTATCCCATCAAAAAAGACTGAGTTCAAGAGAAACACCCCATTTCATTTGAAATCCAACTTTTAAGAGTCCTTAATGTTCTTTTTTTTTGGTGTGGAAAGAGTGCTTGCCCCACAAAAAATCATGCACAAAAGGTCCAAGTGTTCCTTTCCATGAAGGTGCAGACACAGAGCCCCTGGACATCATCTGAATGTGCCAGCTTAGCTTTAACCTGGGACTGTGCTGAAGTCAAGACTCTGAAAGAAGTTTTCACTTCAGTGAAAACTACACTTCCTTTGGTGGGGAAAATAAAAGTTTTGACCAAGAATTTATGATTATTTATAATGCTGGGACCAAATTATAAATGCAATTTGTGTATCAGAAATCCCCTTGAAATTTCAATTATATTTGACATATGTGTTTTCTTTTCCTAATTGAATTTGGGTTTGGGCCAAATTCTTCCATCTTTATTCATACTTTAGTAATTGGAGTCTCTTACTGCACAATTCAGATTTTTCTTTCAAATTAATGCAGGTTTCCCTGAGAAAAAAAAAAAAAAAAAAAAAAGAGAAGTTAAAAAAAAAGAAGAAGACAAAATGTATTCTAAAAGCAGTAGCTCTTTTTCCATCGCTCTCCATCTGGTACGTGATCTGTGATCATACCTCCAGGTCATTATGCTTGTAATGTTTATTGGAAAAATCAATCTTTAACTTTAAGACTTTACACAGGAAATATTAAAGTAAATTAGGACCCTATACATCCATTTTCAAATTTCCTTTCGACCTCACAGTACCTCCTTCTTTCATGAAAATGAATCTAGATCTTTTTTTCCCCCAAGCCATTCCACTTTTGCATAACTGACAAAGTTTCCTGGAAATATGATTTGCCCAGCTACCTTCCCTATTATCTGCAGCCCGTGTTAGCAGCTAAGCAGTTGTTGACATTGCCTTTCACTAGTGCTACTAAAACTCCATGAAGCTTATGCAGAATTTATACACGAATGTCAACTCAGTTTTAAAATATGTAATAGGAAAAGATCAGCCAATGCATTTCTGGCCACCTACATTTCAGGAGGTATTGGCTGGTATTAAAGTAGTGTGTGTGTATATATATATATTTTAAGAAACCACACATTTTCTGGGCCAGAATCCAAGGGTGTATAGAGTAGTTTAGTCAGTTATGACTGGATGAAGAGCTAGATGGAAAACAGAGGGTTCTCAGAGGGTTTGGGTGCATGTGAATTTCTTTCCAAAATTAATGCTAGTGAGGGAAATTAATTTTACTTTTATTTTAGGGGGATGAAATGTCCCTCTTCTGGATACTCTGAGGGAGTAACATGAAGCCTCATCTAGTGAAGGCAGAACCCTCCAGCCCCTGTCTGAACACACCCCACTATTCCTGCTGCGTCTGGGTCGGGACAGAAATGCTGTGACAAACAAAACTTAAAATAATTTATATATTGCAGTGACAGTTTTGGCTCTGAGGAGCCCCCTTTTAAAGGGGGAATGAGGCTAATCTGCAAATCCAGTCGGGCAGTTGGATCTGTTTGTAACGGGGCTGTCTCCAGGTGGAAGGTGCTAGTGAGGAGTAAGATATTCTTGTTCTTCACTGTTGATATTTGACCTCTTTGATATCATTAGAGCTGACGTGTCCTTGAGGTTTCTCATGGAACCAGCTCATCTTCGCTACCCCCAGAAAATGTTGTGTTCAGAACACAGCTAAAAGCTGCTCAAGGCTGTGTCTTTAATGATGCCAAAGGGAAGTTGCACAACGACAAAGTTGAGTTTAAAAGTGATCAGATCTCTCTTTACAAAACTGTGGGACCACATCCATCAGCTGTAGATCCAGCTCCTTCTCACAACACAGCAGACACCACAACAAGCAGCTGAAAACAAAACCACATGCAGCCTGAAATGAGTCTGAACATCAGAACCTGCCGGGAGAACCAGACTCAGCGGTGCCTTTGGTGCTAATGTGGTTCAGTTTTTGCAGGGTTTGGGGGAGCACCACAGCTCCCAGGGCCCCGCAGATGCTGTGGGGGCTGCAGCAGCTGGGGTGGGAGCAGCATGAGCCCCCCGGGACAGGGCTGGGATCCCAGGAGGTGCAGCCACCAGCACACCCAGTTCTGCAAGGATAGCTGGTTCCCTTTCCCTGGGAACTCTTCACACAGCCAACATCAGATGTTCAGTTTTAGTTGTGGGATCTCTCTCTTTCAGATTGACTCATTTATTTCCAAGCCCCTGGGCTGTTGTATGCTGGACTTCAGTTCTTTTAGACTCCTCTGCCTGGAACTATTGTCCTTGCTGATGGCTCACGGCTCTGTGAGTCATTGTCAGTCCCCTCCTGTCCCAGAGAAGGAGCCATCTGGGCTTCTTCCTCTTCTTCTTCTTCTTTTTTTTTTTTTTTTACCCGACATATAAAATGGGAAAAGGGAAAAGAGAGGGGGAAGTGGGGGAAAGGAGAGAGGACAGGACAGGACAGGACAGGACAGGACAGGAGAGAAAAAAGAAAAAAGAAAAAAAAGAAAAAAGAAAAAAGAAAAAAAAAGAAAAAAGAAAAAAGAAAAAAATAAAAAAGAAGAGAGAAGAGAAGAGAGGGTGATTATGTTACAGCACAGCACACCAGAAAGTTTCCTAATGACCTGTCTGCAACCAAAAGGCTAAACCTCCAACAGGACCAGAATGTGCAGCGGTGATTTGAGCCCAGTCCAGGATGTTCAGATGCAGCTCAGAATTTCCCTAGGCTATTCAGAGCAAAGCTGTGGGTATAGGCAATTCCAGAGGCAGCTGAGAGCTGCAGAGATCCAAACGTTTCCAGGGCTCCAGGGTGTCTGGATCTCAGGCTCACAGGTGACAGGCAGCATGCCTCGTATCCCATCCTCCTGCAGGTGGGAGTCATTCCTGTGCTCCCTTGCTCAAACGCATCCAGAGCTGTAACCTTGCAGGCACAGTGCTCCCAGGAACACAGCCCATATCCTGAGCCACTGGAAATCACTGGTGGGGAAGAGAAAGCACTTCAGGAAAACTCTAAGTAGGTTTTATGGGGAGAGCAACCACTTTGATCCATTAATCGAGGGAAGGGTGAGGAGGATCCAACTCCCAAAAGGCTGTTAGAGCTCTGACTTTGTGGTTAGTGTCTCAGGTGGGGAGTGAAGGTGGCAATCATGGGATGGTCCTGCTTAGGGCTCTGTTTGGTCCTGAACGCCAGCAATGCTCACCTCCCTTTCCCTGCTGACCATTCATTGCTGTAAGGTTTTGAGCCTGCTGGAGGGAAATTTCCAGCTTGGATTTGCTACAACCCCTTTGCCTCCCTGCACGTTCCCCACATGGCAGCGAGCTGGCAGTGGACAGGGGTATATCTCATCGCTCCCTGTGCATGCCCTTGGCAGGGTGAACGCCAGGCAGCTCCATGCAGGGTCCTGGTGCCTCAGCAGGCACCCCAGGCACAGGAGCAGCTGCTGCTGCACACGGGGCAGGAGGGCTCAGCATCATCCTCCCAGCCCTCATTTCCTCAGCTCCTCCAGTGACAGAGGTTGCAGCACAGCAGTGTTCTGTGAGGAATGTGTTTGGGGATGAAGATGAATACCTCGGAGCCTGACAGTGTAAACACTGAGAACATGTTTGGCTTCTCCCCGTGCCAGGATGGACACAGAGAGCCCCTTCCCCGCCTGTGGAGGCTCTTGGGGTCCCTCTGATGAGTTGAAGCTGCTCTGGCCTGAAGCAGATGGAGTCAGTAACTCACACCAGGCTCTCCTGGGTGCACTCCTGACCCACTGCTCACTGGTCTCGGCAGACACGAGCTCTGGTGCCGGCTGATGGGTTTGGTGTGACACGGAGAACAGTGTGGAGGAGAGCCAGGCAGAGGCCTCGGAGGAAGAGCCGATGGGGATGTGATGATGGGAGAAGCCTTGCTGGTCCCGCGCCAGGTGACTGTGCCTCGTGCTCAGGTGGCAGGGAGGGAAAAGAAACCTCCCTGCTGGCCCCGTGCAGGCTGCGCTGGGTGGTGAGGGACCTTTTTGGGAGGTAGAGGACAGCAGTGTCTCCAGTATCTGCCAGGTCCTCCACAGGGCAAGGCAGAAGGACATGGTGCATCATTTCTGCTCCAGCTCCCCAGCAGTCATTTGATTATGTTCTTTGGGGAAACACATCTTTCCCTTACCTTTGCCTCTCCTGCTCTGTCACCCTTGAGTCAACGTTTAGGGTCCCTTGAAACGTGCCCAGACCTGAGAGCAGGGCCATGAAACCCCCAGTGAGTGCGGGGACCATGCCCTGAGCGGCACGGTCAGACCCGTGACACAGCTGAGCACAGCAGGCAGCTGCTGCCAGAGCCCCGGGGAGGGGGTTTCAGAGACAGCACGTGGGGAAGGGTGTTAAAGAGTTGTGAGGACTTCAGCACTTGATGCCTATGATTCCTTGATACAAAGCCAACACACACTTATTTGCTCCTGCTCCATTTTAACCCCTCTTCCCATTTTTTTCCTCCACTGAAACAAAGCTTCAAGCTCAGAAGAAGCAGAAAAAGATTAAGTAAAAGGAGTTACATTTTCCTGGCTGCTATCAAAACCTCTTTTCCAACTTTTCACCTTTTTTTTCTTTTGTTTTTTTTTTTCTTCTCACTGACATACCTTTGACATTTTATGAGTGGAACTGTATTTCATTGCACGAGGCACTGGCAGACAATCTGAGAGCCTGTTATTCCGAGGTGCTTTTCAGCTTCCAGGCTATGATCTGGATCATGTGCCTGGCTGACATTTTTCACATGGAAAGGGGAGTGAGGCACCAGCTCGTAGAAGTGTTTGAAGACCTAAGTGTTCCATATGAAGATACACCAGGTTTGAACTCCACAGTGTGCTGGCTTGGCTGAAATTACCTGTGTAATCGTTGCAAAGTTTGCAACTCTGGACAGGCTGACACGGGAACTTCACCAGCGAGGTGATATAGATTAGAGAGAGAGATGAGAGAGAGATGTCCTTTCTTCTCTGAGGCCATTTCAAGAGCAGGTAATCAGGGTCTTGAGCCCACATCAGGGACACAAAACGTGCCCCAGCAAAAAGATTTCTGGACAAAAGCAGGCCAGAAGCTAAAGAAGAGCAAAACTGCTGCTGAGGGGAAAGAAGCTGAGCTTCCCTGGGTCTGTACGTCGCAGTTCAGCTGTGGTGGAGCTCTTGGGAAGGAGAGCAGCAAAGCCAAGTGTGATGCTGCCTGAGGCAGCTGAGCATACCACAGAGACAGTGCAGTCTGTTACCAGGACTTAGATCATTTCAGCATCTGGGGAAAGGCTGAGGACAGTCAAAAAATGAGCCAGAGAGCAAAGGACCAGAAGGGGAAACATCTGCTCAGGGAAAGGTGTGGCTGCCTGGGGAAGAGACCCTACCCTCTGAGTTACTGCAGCAGAGCACCTAAAGCTGTCAGTGATGTGCAGGGGCAGCATGGGCAGCTAAAGGAGGAGATTGCAAGGCTGGTCTGCTCCCATAAATCAGAGAAGAGAGGGCATGGGGATGAGATCTGGGCCTGCACAGTGCAAAAAATGAAGGGAAACCTTTCTATCCATTACTGGCCAACAGATAAAATAGAGCAATATACAAGTCCAGGGTTTAAAAGCATCTGACAGGAGAGAGAAAATGTGGCTTTTTAAATCAAGTGTTGCAAAGGTAGTCTGGACTTGGTATAGCTCTTTTGAAGGTATTATTTTAGATGGGGTTGGAAACATGAATGGTCACCTTTACAATGCTTTGAGAGTCTGTGGTGGAAAGGACTGCATCAACAGCTACAGGAGTCATCCCTGTGAGAGGCACACAGGGGTGTTGTGGTGGCAGCACACAGCTTTGCAGCACCTTGGTCTTCACAGAAGTGCAAGACGTGTGAAGGGTCTTCCAGCCTCCCACACAGAGTGGTGTGACTGTCATGGGCTGAGGGACGTCTTCCATGCCAAAGTGAAGCCTCTCCCCTCAACACCCACAGAAACCCCTTGCCTTTGCTCCCCTCTGTCTCCCTCCTGACTGTGCTCTTTGTTTGCTTGGCTTGCTCTGCCTGTCAAATGCTCTTTCACACAACACTCCCCCACATTCATCAGGCCTCTTCCTGCTCTCTTTCAAAGCTCTCCCAGATGGTGAGAAGTCTCACCACCCAAGGAAGAGCTCCAGCTCTAATACCTACACACCACTCTCTGCCTCTTACACAGCTCTGGCAGCACTGTCTTGCACTGTGAACTTCTTCAGTTTCTTACTAATCTGCTCTGTTCTCTGTATTGCAATAACCATGAATTACATTTAGGGTGCCCTACATACATTTGTGGTGCCAGTCACTGATTTGCTACATGATTTTGGCTGGATTGGTCACCCAAAAAAAGTGTGCACATTGGGCCACAGGCCAGTGCATTCAGAAGTGATAGCTGAGTGGATGTGCCTCACTTTTGGGGCATATGGTGCCTGATTGTCAGAGGTGTTGGGAGACAATTGACAGGAGCTTGCTGTGCTTCACATCACTAAATCATGCATCTTTTGCCATGGCTCGTTTCAATACATATTTGGCATTGTTTTCTTGGTGTTGTTTAGATCATGAGAAGTGGCACTGACAGCCTTCTGCATGGCTCAGCACTCGGTCAGTGGGGGTAAACCAGCTGGGAGGTAAACCACAAAGCAGCGTTGCCCAGACCCCAGCCAGAGCTCAGAGAGGTGGAAGGGTGCCCCTCTCGCCAGCTGAGAGGTCTAAGAGGTGGATGCTTGAACCATCCTTGGGCATTCCCTAGTTAGTGACAACAGACACTTCAGAAAATGTGAGTCATCTCACCCTACAGCACATAAGGTACAACAGAAGCTTCTCCTGTTTCTCCAAAAACCAGTCTGCACCAGTGGTGCTTGATGGAGCCTGGACCAGCCTCTCACACTGATTCACTGCACAAAATGTCCATGCTGGTCCAGAGAGGAAGTGGAGGGTGGGAACCTCGAGACAGAGTTGGAAAGGAGCTGGACATTTTTCATGTTAGAGTTGGCTTCAGACAACTTAAAGTGCCAGTGGAACTGTAGTGTTAATCTCTTCCCCAAATCCCACTGCATTTCACATTTCCTCCAGGAGCCCATTTTTGGTTATTTCTGGGGTTTTGGCACATGGGACTTTTGCCAAGATGTGAGGTTATTGGGCAGGAAAGGCCAGGCAATGAATTCAGAGCTACATCCAATTTGCCTTACATTTCAAGACTGTTCAGAAGTGAAAGTTTTGCTCAGACATTCATTTAATAATAGCAATGGAACACCTTAATATGATTTAATTTCATGTTACATTGATTTCTTGCTTTGCTAATTTTATTTTAGGCATCTTGAGAAAGAAGGGTGTGAGAAATTTGGCTTTCATAAGTTTTAAAAAAATACCAGTGGAGTAAGCAGCAGTTAAGGAGAAGCACTAATTAAGCTAGAAGAGACCTTGGTACAAGCACAGATGGCCATAACTTGTTGACTGATGAAGTGAGATTAGAAAGTAGACTATTTCTCATGTCCAGAATTGGGAGGATCCAGAACAACTTTCCAAAGAAGTAAGGGCTGTGTGAGAAATGAATATGTTTTCAGATGGAGCTGAGCATTTTCTGCATGGGTTTAAATAACATGATGAAGTATGTTAACAGGGAACTGGGCCTTTTTACCCAAGAGCTCCCACTTCATCCTGTGCTTCAGTGATTCATTTGTGATCATCAGTACTCCACAAACACTTCAGAGCAAGACGCTCAGAATTTCATATCCTGCCAGAACAAAATAAGATATTTGTTTTCAGCACAAGACTGTATCCATGATACATTTCCTCATGCTCTTTCTTCTTATTCCTCTAGTAACTGGGTCATTTATGGCACAAGAAAATCAAATGGCTCCTTTGAGATTTTGTCTGTTATTGTTAATTCTCCTTCAGAAGGCATCACCCACTGTGCCATTGCAAGTAGTTGCTGTGGAAATAATGCTGGTGTCCACAAGAACAGTGTTAGGGATGGAGCCTCAGGACCATAGTGTTTCTTGCAGCGTCTGAAATCTTGTTTCCAGTCGTCACTGATTAACAAAGACTGAAGAGAGAGACTAATTGAGAGGCAGATCCATTTATTCCAGAAACCTTTCTGTTTCTTCCTCATCCATCAGCCTGGATTCGCTCAAATATACTGTTTATACAATAAGACTCAGTCAAGCTCAAAGCTTGGTTCATACTGTCCTGTCCCTGTCTTTTCTCCAGAATCACTTGAAAATCAACCTTCAGCTTGCCTGAAATGTTTCTGCCCCTCTTAGAACTCATTTTTGTCTCACAGGATGATCTGAGTGCTTGGTTTGTTTAATGTCTGGATTTGCTTCCTACTTTTGGCCTGATTAGAAAGATTTCATTTCTTACACCTCAATAATGGGTTCCAGATCCTTCAAAGGACTCCTTCATTTGTTTCTCCCAGCAAACAGCCCCACATAATGTCCTATTGTGAAGTAAATTGCCTGTAGATGAAGAATCTTGGGAGAATGTTTTAATTTTCAAGAGTTTGGGTGTTTTCCCCCCCTGCAGCACTTTTAATGTTTATGAAGGTCTATAAAGTAAGTGGCCCTGAATTTGCTGGGACAGACCCATCTCACCCTGTGCTTCCTTGTGAAGTGGTGCCACAGCCTGGTGAGGAACAGAGGATATGTTTAAAAGAGACACTGAGGAGAAGAATTGGACCATTGACTATGGAGGGGGGGTAAACCTTTGTGTTTTCCATGGTGGGATTGAATGTCCAGCAAGGAAAGAGCAAGATGACATCTGGATCTCACACAGCACTCATTATCTGTCCTTTAGCCAGGTGCATCTCATCTTTTCTCTCTCCCCTTCCAACCCAAAAGTTTCATAAGGGTCCACAACATCCCATGTATGTGTTTATGCAATGGAAAATCATCACAGGGAGAACTGGAACACATCAGCACATCCTGGTTTGGTTAGAAATGGCTGAAATCAAAGCATTTTAGAATCATGGAATGGTTTGGGTTGGAAGGGACCTTGAAGATCATCGCATTCCAACCCCCTGCCCTGGGCAGGGACACCTTCCACTAGCCCAGGTTGCTCCAAGCCCTGTCCAACCTGGCCTGGGACACTCCCAGGGATGGGGCAGCCACAGCTGCTCTGAGGAACGCTTTGTGGATGGACATTGAACTTGTCTGGAATTCTTCTGAGAATGAGGCCTGAGCAAACTTTTCCTTCTTGGTGGGCTGGGTGGACTTCTGGGGAATGCACATTTCAGAGAGGCTTAAGGTCTGGTCTCCAGCCCGCCTGGCTTTGAGGGTTGCCCATCCCTTCCCCAGATGGCATCCCTGGGAAGGCCTTGAACACTGGCTGGCACAAAGCTGCTGGCCCCAGGGCAGAGCTGGGCAGGGCATCCTGTGGTTGCTGACTTGATTGTTTGGAGCCAAGTTCTAACACTTTGCTGTCCATACAAAATCAGAAGTAATACCAAATTCTGGGAGCAAAAAAATCCTCCCGAACAGAGAAGTGATCATTCTGTCCCCAGCTCTCATGACCTGCAGGCTCTGCACAGCCAGGCAGTCTCATGGAGAAAGGGATATGAGAGTACCTGACAGAGAAAGCAGGCACGCCAGATCAGCAAAACTAACTGCATTTTCTCCCATCTGAACTGGTTTCCACCAGTTCATTTCCTTAGAGATTTTGGCAGGGTCTTGATGATCCAACTAGACCAAGAGCATGATGCAGGACCCAGTTTGACAAGGAGCAGACCCTTCTGTCTTTTACCAAAACATGGTAAGAAGCCAAGTGGCTTCACACCCCCTCGAAGACCCTCTTGTTGCCCTTCCCCTAAAATTGTGCTCCCAATGCAGGCACCAGGTGTGCTGAAAACAAGCAGTGAGACACAAACTCATCCCGACTCTGCAGAGCCTGTCTCCTCTGAATCACACCTGCCTTCCTCCTTTTTCCATCCTGGGACTTTGCTGGCAGACCTTCCTCCTCCTTTCCACAGGGATTGCCAGCATTCAAAGCCCTGGGCCTGCTGTGGGCTGCCAAGGAGCTGCAGTTCAGCCTGATCCACACTCACACCATGGCTTGACAAGAGCACTGCAGTAATTTCTCAGTGACTGCTCCAACACTCAGTTGCAAGAAGGGAGAGGAGTTGGTCTGTCCTGAAAATTCCCCTTCTGCATGATAATATTTCCTGTTTCCATCCAAGCAGGATCCAGGCTGTCTTTTGTTATCTTCAAGCTCCTCCATGCCAGCACAATTAGTTAATGAGCATGTTGAGTCTCAAGCAAAACACATGGTTGATCCCAAAAGCTTTAACGTTTATCCTGTCAGGGGAAACAAAAACAAAGCAATGAAAAATCTGTGCAAACAGACTCCCTGGCAGATGGGAGAAGCAGCAAAAACCTGATTTCCATGGACTGGGCTGGACAGTTTCAGAGCAAAAAGAAAATGCATAGGGAAATGCATTGGCAGTCATTTATTTAAGGTTAAATACCATTTTACACTTTGTGTGGAACCAATCTCCTCTCTGAGCACCCAGCTCAGCTGCTGGGCCAATGACAGTGATTTCTCATGAGCAAGAGGATGATTTCAAGATATTCCATTCTTTAAATGTCACCATGGTGTAGAATTGCTCTTCCTTTGCTCAGAAGACAAGGAAAAATGCTGGGACAGATTTCCTTTGTCTCCAGAGGAGAGGGGAGACAAGAAAAACATCCCTTTATCACTCAGAGCAAAGGGTTGTTTAGCACCTACAATTGTGAAGTGTTTATAGAAGAAACCCGCTCATAAACTTTGTTTCCTCTTTCATCTCGAAGCTGAGTGCAGGGATTTGATTGATACCCTTGAGGTCTTTGGCTGGTTCGTTCATTCTTCAAGCACCAGAGGATGCTTTCATAGGAACAGAGAAGAATCAGGGGAAAAGAGCACCTCAGAAACTGCTTATCCCTCATCATACTTGCCAACCAACATGCCTAGTATGGCTGGGACTCTTGAAGAAGGAATACTGACCTGTGAGGAGCAAACATCTTGCCTGATCTAGAATCTGCATTAATAAATAAACTCTGACTCTACAGTTTTGCAGAAATACAAAGCTGAAACTGGGATTTAAAGCAGCACAGCCTTTCCCAGTGTTGCCTGCACGCTGCTGGCACTTGAGACTCTGCAGAGGGAAGATGCATTTCTGCATGGGAGCTGCTACCCTTCGTGCCAGGGAGCCATCACTGCTTCCCTGGCATCCCAGCTGCAAGGTTACTGTGCTACCACATGAGGGGACAACTCACGAAAAAATATTCTCCTGTTTATGTGGTTAAGCCTTGCTTTTTACATGATTTCATTAAGCAGGAACTGACAAATTCTTTGAGGGGCTCTTAACAGCAACAAAATCTATTTTGGGCAGCCTGTGTGGCGTGGCCCAGGAGCTGTGGCACACAGGACTGTCTGTTCCTGCAGGCTTTTCACACCGGCGCTCCCGCTGTGCACAGCCAAGGTGGGAGCACTTCCATCTCTCCAGGTTTAGGTGCCAGTCAGGAAAGTGTTTCCCAATTTGGGCACCGGCACCATCAGTGCTCTGTGTCAGCTTTGCAAGGAGCAGGAGTGAGGGTAGCCCTTGTCAGGGCTGGGTTAACAACAATTTCCCAGGACTCCACTCCAGTGAAGGGCCCAGCACCTCTGGGAATGAATCCATAAACTGGGCAAGCAGAGATATTTTTGGCAGGATAATCTCTGCATTCATCAGCTCCTTCTCCACACAGTGATGATAATACCTCGCACCTGACTTCACAAGGGGGATCTGCTGAGGCCTTTAATGCTGATGGAGTGATTAGATGCCAACATAAGGTCTATGAACATATTCAGATAGAGGGACCCTTCCCAGCACTGGTGGAGATAGTAAATATTTCACCTACTATCTCCTCAGTATAAACATTCCAGGCTCGCTCCTGAGCTGTGCCTGCACTTTCCCAGGCAGTTGATCCATTTTAGGGCAGGCTATAATTTACAGACATTTCCTGCAGCAGCAGGATTAGGAGTCAGTGAGGAGCAACTCTGCCCCATGTGAAACCCTCAGGAAGTGTTTCTCACTGCAGACAGGGGTGTTCAGCACAGGTCAGAGGTGGAAGGGGCTGCCCAGGTGTCTGGCAGAACCTGAGATGTTGCTTCATTGCTGGGGAGGTGATGAAGTGTATATCTGGTTACAGAGGGAACCCTTCTGCCATGCCACCAGAGGAACAGAGGTGTCTCAGAGGATAGGATGATGTTCTGGATCTCCTCCATGCACATAAACCCAGGATTCATTTTTCAGTTGCTTGCTGGATTCCTTATTGTATTTTCCTTTTAAGGTTTGAGGATGCTCTCCTTGGACAAATAGCAGAAGGGGGATGTGCTCTGGGGGCATGAATGGAAACCCAGTCAGTAATTCTTTAGTTGCTTGAGAGCCATATGTGCCTGGAGTTGTTTTTTCCTTTGTTTGTTTTTTTTTTTTTGCTGTAAGCAAAAGGATTAAGAGTTGCGAGTTTGATGCTAATTAAAACAAAATGTCTTCTCAGGGCTCCATCTCATCTTTCCGAGTGGCAACCCTGTGGGATTAGAGGATAGAAAGACACATTGGCACCTTCCCTTCTGTCACTTCTCTGAGCTGCAGTGCCATACCACGAGAGCTTTGCCCAGGCTGGCTTCAAGATATTTGAATTTTCCATCCTCATGTCACAAGGAGGTTTTATTTCACAGTCTGTATCATTTCACCAGGCTCACACTGCTAAAATCCATGGAGTGAATAAAGATGTGGAATCTGACTACTTCTCAGACCCCAACCACCAGTTCCTAGAGGTCCCTGGTGGGCACATCTCCAGATTTGATGTGTCACTTTTACGTCACCTCCACAAAAGCAGGGGAAGCTGTCCCAGTGCAAACACCTCAAGGCAGACAAGATCAAATGCCCTGGAGGACAGCACTGACCTAAGGAGAGGCTGGACTATGGGTCTGATCCAAATCCCACATAGCACGTGGAAAGGTTCCCACTGATGTAATTAAGGCTGGATCAGGCTCAAAATGACCAGTGATTAATCACTACTATTTATTTGTTAGCACCAGCCATGGACTTGAACATTTACAGCATATAAATATAAGACAGAAGAGTTTAGCAGCCAAGTCCTCTGGTTTTACAAGGAGAGGCACTCTGGGAAGGCCACATCAGGTACTCATTTAGCAGGGGTTTAATCTACCCTTCCACACTTAGTGGGTGCTGGGACAGGGAGGGCAGCAAACTGAGGAGGGGTCAGCCCTGGTGAGACTGCTGGAGGAAGCTTCTTGTGCAGAAGGGAGTTGGATTGGGTGGGAGGACCTGGAACATGGGGAGGGGGAGATCACTGCCTGAACAGCAGAAGAAATGAGAAAAATTACTCTCCCAGGGCTCAAGGCCAACAGGTCTCAGGGACAGGGAGGGTGGTGGGGGAAGCCTTGGATGTGCTGATGGTGAAGTCTGTGCAGAGCTGGGCCCAAGGTGTGGAGGAGCAATTAGAATAGAAGAGCAGGGAGGGGAAGCTACAAGAAAATAGGAGTTCATTTAAGGACAGTGGCTGTAAAAGGGTGGCTGGAGATGGTGCTCAGAGCAAAACTAGGACAGTACACACGGTGCATGCACATGCAATGGCACAGAGCCCTCAGTCGTTCTCCTGAGCACTTCACTCCCACTCAGCTCCCTGTCTGACTCCTCTGCTCTGCCCAAGACAGCAGCAATCCCCTCCTTTAGTGCTTGACCTGCACCCAGCACAGGGAGACTGAGATCTGATCCCTGGGAAGGGAGACAACCCTCAGTTACCCAGAGATGAGGAGCTTTGGCTGCTGTCAGAACCAGACCCAGAGCTGCTGGAGATCAGCCTGACTCTGCTGACCTGCTGCTTTACATGGGACCATCATCCATTTCCAGCAGCTGGAGGCTCCCTGGGGACTCCCTTGGTGGGTTCATGGATCAGGTATCCCTGCACACCCAGAGGAGCAGCAGCTGAACTGCAAACCTGCTGCAGGGGTTGGCTTCACTAAACAGGAGAAGGGGCTGTGTGTCCCGGGCTAAAAGTCATGGGACATTTAGGGTCTGACTTTCACTGTGCTCTGTGATAAAGCTCCTGTTGCCTACAGTGAGAAGCTGAATCAGGGCTTTAAATCCCCACCTGGGAAATACCATCTGAATGGCTGGATCTTTCAAAAACAAAACAAAACAAAATGAAATGAAATGAAATGAAATTAAATGAAATGAAATGAAATGAAATGAACCAAACCAAACCAAACCAAGCTCCCCTTCTGCTCTCCCCAGCTCTGCAGTCCCAGCCCTCAGGAGAAGCAGCAGTGGATCCCCATGTGTGCCCGAGCCTGACTCCCCTTTCCTACACTCACTAAACTATGCAACATTTATACAACCCAGCAGCTCCATCTCATAACTCCTGGCGATTCTGAAAGCAGAGGAGATATTATCGGTATCATAAAGCCAACCTCCCATCCTCTGCTTTCAAGCTGCAGCTTCCCCGATGTTTACAGATCACATATCCCCACCACTTCGGGTCAGCTTGCGACTGGTTTTCAAGTCTGTGGGCTCCAGGAAAAGACATAATGGGCTGTTCACTGGAATTAAGGAAAATAAAACCTTTAGATTCCCTCACATGTATCCATTTTACTGCCCTGGTCATTCTATATTTGCCAAATCTTTTGAGGTTTGTCTGAACTATTTTTACATACAAATTTTCCTGGAAGTTTACCTTTAATTCTTAAAAACTGCTCTAAAAGCCCACACTGGAAATGTCAAGGTGGCATCTAGTGTTGTTTGAGGACTTGTAGGGGATGTGTTTTCAGGCAGTTTTATGTCAAGTATGAGTGAAAAAACAAATGAGTATGTACACCCTGGGTACTGTACCTTATGTTTGGTGACAGTAGGCTTGAGCAGGATTTGTACACTTCTGCAGAGCTTTAAACTCTTCCTATTGTTTTTAAATCCACAAATTAAATAATCCTACAGTTTTGAGGAATAACTGACTCACTGTGGTCTCAGAGTCTGATCATCTTATTTCCTGAGGGAAATATTTATGCAGGGACAGCTTGTGCTCCACTGCAAAATATCTGGTGTGGTCAGTCTGAGCAAAAACTATGCAGTCAGAATTTCTTAATAATTTCAGTATGAAGCTAAATCTCCTAAAGAATCAGAATCTGCTGTGCTCTCCTCCCCTCCCCTCCCCTCCCCTCCCCTCCCCTCCCCTCCCCTC
>JAWWTY010000001.1:16184379-16228044 GCA_035222235.1 Margarornis squamiger
CTCTCCTCTCCTCTCCTCTCCTCTCCTCTCCTCTCCTCTCCTCTCTCGTGTGGGTGGCTGCTGCCTGTAAGCACACACAGTTCTGGAAAAGGTGCTGAAAAGGAAACTACCCGGTCATTTCTGCCTCCATTTATTGGATAATTTGGCGAGAAAATTATCTCATTCCTGGTATTCAGCTCTCATTCAGCTCTCACTGAACCTCTTAATTTCCTCTGCGTTTCCTTCTCCTTTTCTTCAGAGTCCAGAAGAAACAAATCTCCAGAAGCAAACACATGAGTTAAATGGTGTTAAATGCGAAGATTAATTTGTATTGCAAGGTCACTCTTTTGTTCAGAGAGCCACCAGTCCATGGCTAAGCAAGCCCTTCATTGCAGGGGCTGTCTTTAGTTTCATGCCTTACGTGGGAACAGCAGCCCAGCCAGCATTCAAGCAATAATTTTTTAAAAGTCAGTGGTGATGCATTAGAGAGATCTCTGACCGGTGGCTCCCTGCTTGAATAAGAGCTGAAATGCAGTCAGTGTGCGAGTGCCAACCCGTGTGCGTAGTAGGGGGGATGAATAAATGCCAGATTGGGTGTTGCTCGCTCATTCAGAGCACAGATCTCTAAATCAGGACTGACGTCTCACCTCTCTCATGAAGGTGAGGGTTGGTTTCTGTGCTGTGGCTGCTGGAGAAGAAGTGGAAAATAACAAGTGCAGAATGTAAAAAATAAGGTACTAAAGGCATTGTAAATGTGGTAGTTAAAGTATACGAGATAGGAAAGGAAGCCTCCAGCCTGGCCAAGGAATTCTGTCCTTTCATCGCTGTGCAGATAAATGGCTTTTAAATCATTCGCATTGTTTTTGAATGTCTAGAATTCAGAGTTAATCTGAACAGAACCAAATTTTATAGTAGGCACCAGAGCAGGTTTGTTTTCCAATGGCTTTTCCAGGAACCTGTCGCTCCAGCCTGCAGAGGATAAACGGTGGAAAGCTCTGGAAAGACTTCTGTAACCCTCCCAGTCAGACGCCGGAGAGGGAAGCGCAGAGAGATTGAGTTACATCAAAGACAGGCAGAGACATGACAACAGACTCCCTAAAAACCAGAATCCTTCACATCTCTATTCTTTATGAAGTCTGAATAAATCAGGAAAATCCTCCTCGCTCAACAGCTCTGGAGGGATTCAAACCCACCTGGCTGGGAAGATGGGGCAGGATGAGTGATCGAGATCCAGCTCAGATGGTCTCACCCAGGTCCTGCAAGGGGAAGGGTGGCTTGAGTGGGGATTGTGGACATTGGGCAGTGTTACCTTCATTGAGATTTGGTGTCACAACAGCATCTCTGCTTCTGTTCAATTCATTTTCCATCTCCTACGCTCTCTAGAAATGATTTAGGACACCTTTTCACCCCTTCCAGATGGTACCCTGGACCAAACTCTACTGAGGAATTTGCATTTGGAGGCTGCAATGCAAAGGGAGAGAAATCTCATCATAAAGCAGCAGCTTGTCAGGAGAATAAACTGCCTGTGTTGTCTTCACAGGAGAGTGAAATGCACACCTCAGTGAGCTGTAGGGCTGGATCCCATCAGCCCTTGGGTGATAAAGGCACTTCAAACACAAGGCTCTTCTGCAAAATGCATCTCAATATTCCCCAGGGAAAGGCACATGCATCCCATATTTACATTTATATTTATATTGTTAAAGCTTTTTCCAGAGGGTTTGGAGTTTTTCCTCCTGATGATGGAAAAGTGTCATCTGGGGTCTTTTCTGGTGTTTTTGAGCCATGGTGAGAGGACAGTCTTACAGAAGTTCCTCTGAGAGGTGGCATCAAAATGATGCAAATCAAAGGCTTCTCTTAACATTTAGAGTTTTTTACTCTAGAGTATTTAGGGTTCCTAGTTCCTGTTCCTTGGCTTTTGGAAGTTTGTCATGTAGACAGTCACATCAAGCAGATTTAAAGGGGGATTACCTGGGCAGTGAGGGACAGAGAGGAGATGGACTCAGAGCAAAACTTTGCATTTGCCTTGTCCCTGGCTAACTCTGGAGCATCCTAAGTCCAAGTTCGAGTCACATGTCCCTCTGCTCTTCATAATTCTGGAATGGTCAGGACACAGGGACATTTGCCAATGTTGTCACTGGACCCTTAACTTTGCAGGTTCAAGTCACAAGGAACAGAACATCAGCTGATCACAGCTGAAGTTCAGCTTATATAACCCACCTTGGCTTATAAAGGTGGTGATTTTCCTGGCCTTGGTCTCTTTCCCAGAAGTCAGGTGTCTCAACCTGGTATCTCACCACGCTGAGCAAGGGTGAAAGGACAGACAGGGAAGTTGGGTCACAGATAGCCAGGGTTGGTATAAATCACATTTTTAGGGCAGCAGAGAGATCTTCCAAGCTTACAAGGAAGGTGGAACAAAGAGCTCCCCATGGCGGAATATTTCTTCATCTGCAAATTGTCTGCTGATGCCTCACAGCTCCACCTTGGTCCAAGCACTACCAATCCTTTGGTTGAAAGATAATTCTTAGGGACTTTCTCTCCACAGCCTCCCTAAAAACATGGGTGCACAGGGGATGGCCCTGCTGGCTCACCAGGCAGAGCTCTCTGTTCTTGTAGCTAAACCTATTTGTCATCTGAGCAAGCTCTGTTTTCACAGCCCCTGGAAGCCTGTTCCAGGACTTTGCTGATCTGGTGCTTAGGAAACTTCATCTAATTTCCAGACTAAATTTACTTCAGGCCAATTAAAACCTACTTGTTCTTGTGCCAGTATTTTTTTCTTTCACTCCAGTGTTTCTTTTTGCTCCTGGCTGTTTTTACCTTTCATGTGCAACAGCACTCATTTCCCTTCAGCTGCTTTTGTGCTGAGCTGAAACAGCCACGTTCTGCAGCTTCCCCTTGGATGACAAGCTCTCCATCCTCCATCCGTGTCCTGGCACTTCCCTGCAACCACTTGGTCTGAATGACTCATCATGGACAAGACCCACCAGGCCTGGAGGAGATGATCTTACCAAGCCCTCACACTTTCCCAAGGGGTGAATATGAAAACCCACCAAATTTTGCTCCTGAAGGTAAATTCAACATGTGCATCACTCTTGTCTTTCCTCTCGTGCTTCTCTTGACCCATGGGGAGATTCCTTTCATCCATGCTGGGATCCTCCATATGCCAGAAAACACAAAAAGCATCTCTTGAGCAGTGTTAGCTGCAGACCTGGTGATGTGTGGCCTCGGGGCACAGCTGGTAGATCACAGATATCCAGCCCGTGTCACAGCACATTTCCTTTTGCATTTTCCTCTTGGGTTCAGGGCAGGAGGCAAAGGCACACTGGAAGAAAATTGCTTTGAAGTGCACTCTGTATTTTGAAAAGCCAAAAAGAAAAGAAACAACCCTCAGAAGATATCAATTCTAACATGAGGGGACAACTAGCTAGATCCTAAGTTATTCCCACTTATGTCCCTGTCCCTTCCATTCCCTTCCATTTCCTTCCCTTCTTTTCCCCTTCCCTTTTTTAACCCTTCCTTTCCCCTTCCTTTTCCTTGAAGGCTCATGAGCCCATAAAACCTTCAGTCTTTCATGAGCAAGATGATGGATATGGAAAGTAAAAGTCACGATTGGAATGGAGGCAGTAGAAGGACGAGTGAGTAATTGTTGGTTTACACATAATTAATGCCACAGAGATATTGCCCCCAGCATCCAGAACTGCACCTTGTGAGACTCCCACTCACACCCTGGTACGTCACTGCAACCTTGGGAATCATCTTCACTATTACTGTAAATGCTCAAATAACAGACAGATGGTTCCTCTGGATTTCACCTTTCAAAATTGTGGTGAAATCATTATTTTCATCTATTAAAAAATTATGCTAATGTGTTATTAGGCCCCGGTAGGGAATGCAGTCAGACAAATGCAAGACTAAAGTGTTGCCAATTCTTGTGATTTTATCTGGGCCTTTATTACATGTTTTTAAAACCCCAGACTTCAGAGTCATGGGATTAGATATATATCTCAGGTTCCTTGTCTTTGTTTTTTCTGTTAATAAAGGGAAGGGAAGAAAGTCTGAAAAGTTTTTGTAGGTCTATTCTATTGATTTGAAAAACAGATGAAAAACTGGCTAATAAAAAAAAAAATTAAATGAAAATTGGAAATTGGTGAAGAATATTTTACTATAAATATTCAAAGAAATATAGGCCCAAAGGAGAAGCGTGAACTGGTTCTTTGCAAAAACTCCTTTACAAGGGCAGTGAATGCAGCTATGAAAAGAATAATAAAATTCCAATATGCAACAATCAGGGGAGTTTAAATGCAAAATTAGAAACTACAAATTGTAGAGATTTCTGGGGAAGAGAAATACTTTGGGGGTGAGACAGAGAAAAAGGGAAGCTAGTACAATAAGTAGGAAGTTTTAATAAACCAAAATCAGAAAGATTCTGAAGTGTAGTACTGGCCGTGGACAGATGTGGATGAATGTGGAAGGACAGAACAGACCTAATAACACAATTCAGAAGCAGTAAATGTCTTCAGAAACTATTTGTGTTCAAGTTTGGGGGGGAAATATAGATATATTACACAGTGATGATTAAATAATTTACATTAAAAAAGAAAAAAAACACATGTGAAAGAATAGCTAATAACATCAGATATAGAGATACTAGGAATCTGTCTGACTGCCAGCCCAGATTTACCAAAAAACTAACCAAGGACCAATCTGTGCAGTTGAGTTTGAGGAATAGCTTTCATCCTGGAAATAGAAAAAGTCCTGGGACAGACAGAGAAACAAAATAACCTTGATAAATTTGGACTATTAGCCTAACTCCAGTCATGGGAAAAAAATGATGGAGTCAGTGACATCACTGAAAAAAATAACAGTGATCCACACAGAAAACAGATCACATCAAGCCAATCTCACATTAGTTTTGATGGGCAAAAATGCCAGCATGGATGCAGCAGGCTTCCACAGGAAACCTCTAAAATACACCAGGAAATTTCTCTTATGAAATTGGAACCACTGGGTAGTCAACTGGATAGTGATACAAAGTGCAATCGGTCTAAAAGAAGTGCATAGGTGCTTGTGCACATCTTTGCCCTAGAACATTTCCTAGCTGTACTCCAGATGGATCTGTCTGCAGACTCACATTAAGCTCTGCTGGGAAGGGATTGCCTTTGGTGCAGCGGTGCCACTGTTCACACCCCTCTGTGCCCCAGCTGAAAGTGCAATAAACCTCCTTAGTGTGCAAAATTAGGTGGGGCATTTGTGTGATCACAGGGAGCTTGCTTGAATGCCCCTGAGGGAAGGGAAAGGTTTCCTCCTGTTCCTGGGCACATGGCAGCACAGCAGAGCCCTGTGCTTGCCCCATCACACGGCCAATAAAACCCCATGCTCTACACTCAGCACATGGGTTTGTGGCTGATGGATGAACCAGAATGGGATCGTGTTCCCTTTCCCTGCAGCTTTCCTGGCTCAGCAGTGCTGCAAAGAGCAGAGGTCACCCCTGAGTTGCTGTATGTGTGATAATATTGCAGAGCAGGGCTTTGAACCTTGACAGCCTGAACGGGGCATCACTGAGGAGGGGGAAGAGAGAGGTGAGTGAGATTTCAGACACTGTGCTGAGAGACACCGCAGAATCTCTTCTCAGAAACGGGAAGGGCTTTTGGGAAGGGATTTTCAAAGCTGCCTCTGCTGAGTGAGGTTTTGTGGGACTGCAGTGACAGAGGGACCAAGGCTGACCTTCCCCAGGTGGCCTTCTCCTGCACCAAAAATACTTCAGCCTGAGCAGGGACCCCCGTGCAGGAAATCACAGCTCAGCCTCCCTTCAGAGGCCATGTGGCAGCAACAGGAGACCCTCCACTGCTGGGCTGGAATCCCTGGATCCTTCCTGGCTTTGCCAACCAATTTTACACCCCGTAGTTTGGCCAAAAGCCATACTCAGACTCATCATCATGTTTGGAAAACTTTACATCGAGTTATATATGGAGCAGAACAGAGGTTTTTGTGGCAGGTTGAACCAGGATTGTGAGGTGCAGAAACACATGAGATATTGCTGTCTCTCATTGGCATAAATCTGATATCTCTTCATTTGCCACACAGGAGACAGGTCAGGACTATGTAATGCCCAAAGGAACAAATTCAAGGCTTTCTTCATTAAAAAAAGACCATAAAAACAGAAAGGGTGTAAACAGTGCAGTGATGACTTCTGAGTCTGCAGTTTGAGGGTCAAGAGGTCCCAGCTTACATGGTACTGACTCCATGGGTGCTCTCAGTTTGCCCCTCACCTGTGATGTCTGTGTGGGGCAGGAAATGATAAGAATTCAACACAGCCCTACAGAAAACCTGTGGAAAGGAGAAGGAAGAATTCTCCAAGCTGCTGAACCCCTCCCTGCTGCTTCCCTCCTCATTACTCCTCCGTGGGCTCCAATAAATAGCAAACAGCTGCTGGGGCTCATTCCTTGCTGTTATACAACAGTAAGAAGTGTCCAAATGGAGCTTAAAGAAAAAAATCCTCTAATAACAGCATACCTTCCCTAAACTGCTTCCAGCATAACCATTCCACACAAATCATCCCATAAACACTTTTGAAGCTCCCAGTAAAGCATGAACGGCCTCCACTGGTGTTATTAGAGGACTCCTTGGAGTAAATTGAGAGCAGGCAGTACTGCTGGTGCCAGCGTCCCCCCTTGTTCCCTGCTCTCCCTCTTTCTCCCACTGCCCCAGGGCTTTTCACATCTCAGTTAGTGCAATGTGTCCTGTGATGCTGAGATTACCTTTTTGTTCAGCTGCTGTCCTGCTCTGCCTGGGAAACAGCCCAGCCTCCCTGCCAGGATGGGGCAGCCCTTGCCAGCTCCCAGCCCTGGCTGTGCAGGGTGATCCTTCCCTGGATTTCAGCTCTGCTGGGCATCTCTGGGGGCAAGGATGGGGCCTCTCCTTGAGGAGAGGCTGCAGGGCCATGGGGAGGAAAGAGGGGGCTGGCAGCAAGTGCCACTTCCATCCCCTGCCACTGCAAATCATCCCCACGGCCAAGAGCCCAGACCTGGCCCAGGTTCACCCACAGGTAGCTGCAGATTCCTCGGAGCTGCTGCCCTGACAAGAGGAGCTGTGGCAAGAGCTGCAGAGCACATGCTGGAAGCTGGTGTTGAGTGATTTCATGTCTCACAAGTCCCAGGCTCTGGCTGAAAGCTTTCCCGTCATCAGTATATTCAAAATAGCTTTTTCACTGGGGATTCTCTGCTGCCTCTCTGCTCCTTTGCTGCAGGAAACGGGGGGTTCTCTCCCTTCCATCAGTTTTTGCAGAATTTGCACAAGCTTCATCTCTCTGAGCTCTTTCTTGCTCTGCCAGAGCTGCACCAAATGACCAGGGGTTTCAGAGCTCTGCAGAGGGACACAAGTGTACCCACACATGGTATGATCAAATAAAAGTTGCCTTTGGAAATGCTGAGCACACACAGTGCTGCTGCACTTCACTTTCCTTCTCTTGCTGGATATTTCTGAAAATACCAGTTTCTAATAAAGTCTGTCGTAATCTAATCTGGTTAAAATAGTTCATGTGGAAGCTGAGTCTCAAGCTGAATTTTTCTTATATCAATGTAAGCTTCATCATGAGAAAAAAAAAATAAAGTAGGGATTTTTTACACTGGCATTTTCTAGATTTTCATTTTGCAGCTGTAAAGTTCCATGGATGTCATGTTATTTGTAACCAACACTGAGGAGTATAAGAAAGCAGGAATGACCTTTCTGGGACAGATCAAAGGAGCCATCTGTCCCAGTAATTCACTTCTGACATTGGCCCATGCTGAGGAAAAGGGTATTGGAAATCAGGGACCCTTCCCCCAGCCACGCTTACAGACTGTCTCAGCTTGAGGTTGCATCCAGACCCGTGGACTGGCTGTCCCTGTGGTCTCTGTACCCTTTGCACAGGCACACTGAGAGCCTGGGCTTTATTTGAGATCTCAAACTCAAAAGCAGTTGGTTCGAAATGTGATAAATGGGTGAGGCTGGACAGCTGGTGTTGAGCTGACAAATTATCTGAGTCAAACTTACAAGGTTTTACCTCTTGCTCTGCTTTCAGGTTTCAAATATGTTTTCCTTCATCCTACAACACACATGTATACTCCAAGTTTTATTGGAAAAGGCTTGGAGTAAATCTCTTTATTATTAAGGAGAGAGTGGGATTCAGGGCTTTGGACAGGAGAGATTTAATTCATTCCCTCCATCTCTGGGATGCCCCTGCAGTTGCAGATGAGGAAGAGCAGCTTTGGCTCCCATTCCTTCCTGGCAAAGGGCAAATTGCTCCAAGAGCTGAGAAGGAGGAAGAGAGGATAAAAGAATGTGTTTGAAATAAGAGTGGAACTATGTGATAAGTTTTTATCATGAATAACCAGCCCACAGGTATAAGGTGCCTTCAATCCTACAGAGCTTTAGCAACTTAAACTAACATGGAGAAATTATCCCATAACCAGCGAAATACAGCAAAGCTTATTAGTCTGGATGAGGACATATGGAGAAATCTCCTGGAAAATTCTCCCCCCTGGTTCCCTGCTCCACTGAAGGATGCATTTGGATCCAGCCTCTGAGGTCCTTGTGCCCTGAAGCCTCTTTGGCACCGTCTGCAGTCCTGGCTCTCTGTCACTTCTCAGGGGAGCTTTGGTCTCACCTGAAAGGCAGATCAAGGAGGGCACTGCACTCCTGGGCTCCAGGACAGGCAAACTCAGCTGGAGTTCCCTCTTGCACCCCTCAGAGCTTACCCTAAGTGTGCTACGAGGGACTTTGGAAGGTTTTAATAAAATCAGCCTGGGGTAAATGAGCTCCACAGATTTTTTGTTAAATCATCACAGTGACCTGGTCAAGTGAGTGTGATCACAGCCTCCCTGTGCCCTTCTGAAAGGGGTCACAGAACTGTCCTGCCTCATCAGGCACTGGAGTTGTGCTAAGGACAACGAGATGTTCCCAGCTCAGCAGGACAGGGTTTAGCCCAGGCAAAGGTAAGCAGTGCCATCCTGACCTAGTATGGGGCTCACATCCAGGAGCCTCCTCCAACTAGGACCAGCACAAGCATTTTTAGGGGAAGAAGCAAGAAAATGTGCAATAATCTGCCCATAATGTCTTTATAAACACTAGTTTATTTCTAGCTTCTAATACCCAAATATTAGTAAGAGAAAAATAAGTATTATTTTTAGCCACACATCTGGGGATCAGCTATGACTATTAACTGCTTCCAGAACAAATGGGCCAGGCTGCAAAGCCAGCCCTCAAAAATGAGGAAATGTCATCTCTGCCCATTTTCTCTCTCCTGGAACATCAACAACAGGAGATTTCAGGCACCAGGGGAGCACTGGCCCAGCAAAACCACTGTGGTTCCTTCTCAGAAACCTTTTCACAGCTCTCTGCTTACACTTCACTCTTCAAAGGCACCCACCACCCAGCTGATCTGGTCTTGGTTTTCCTGGCAGAAGCGACCCTGCCTGAAGGTCCAGCTCTGCCACAGCCTTTGTACATGAGCTTCAGCAGGACATTGCACTGAGGAGCTCTCTCAGAACAGACTAATGACTCCTGCTCGGGCCATTCAGTCCAACACAAACTGTGTTTGCTTGCGCAGCAGTAAAAGGGGTTATATCTGCTCTTCCTGGGGCCTAATGTCATACAAATAATATAAATAATCTCCACTTCTTTCAATGGTTTAAAACATGAAGAGTGATGTGCTAATGCATCATTTAAAAACTGGGCACATTTTTGTTTTGCCTTTGCCAAAGCCTCCCAGGTCCTTCAGACGTGAAATCCCAGCAGAGGAAGGGGAGCCCCTGCGCCTGGACCCTGATGTTGGCCCTGCTCTGTCTTCATCCTAAACAGACACCAAGCAAATGCAGTAAGAAGATACGTTCTCAGCACACTACAGGGGCTCGCTTTTATCACCCAAATATGACTGCTGCCCCTGGGAAAACCTTTTTGAATATCTTTGATTCAGATCTACAAACGGAGCCCTCGATCTGCAGGAATCCTCACCGCATGCCTGTGGATTTTCACCACCCCAAGATGAGATGTAGGGTCACTCAGGAACAACTCAATTTTCACAGTCTAAATAAAAACCAGAGACTTAATTTGCAGGGTCCTCAATCAGCCTGAAAGGTTTATACAAATGGAGCAACAGTTTGGACAAAGGCTCAATCCCAGCCATAAATCATCAGGACATTAAAGCTCCACATAGGCTTTTGGATCTCGCACCAGGTTGAATGACGTCTTGGAATTGCAAAGAGTCCTCTGTAGCGAAGAGCAGCTGATCAAGCAGGAGTGGTGAACGTTGCCAAAGGATGTTGTCATTGAGCTCAGCCAGATGACAAACTGGTGGAGGCTTAGCTGTGCTGGGGAACTGCTCCACCCAGGGGCATCTGCAGGGGCTTCAGGTCAGCCTTGTCACATCTGTAGGGACATTTCTGCCTCTCACTGCTGCCCTTTGCACAAGTGGTCCTGTTGGTGGTCTCGGCCAGGGTGTGCCCCACCAGACAAGACCACGGCTACAGCAGGGCACTGAGGGCCCAGGAGCTGGATTTCTGCTGCATGGGGTGGCTGGAAGGACTTGGGCTGAGTCTTGGGGCTTCCCAATGCTTCAGCAATGTGTCCAGAGGGAAAGCAGTGGAGCCTGAGGGTGCAGTGGGGCTCCCACACAGCTCTGCTTCTAAGCTGGCACGGTCAGCCCTGGCTGCTCAGCTCTGCAGCTCTGTGTTGTCCAGCACTCCACACTCACTCTCACTCCTGTGATAGAAACTCTTAATTAGGTCTGTGCAGTTCGTGTTGAGGGATGGGAACATACAGTTTTGTGGGTTTTCTCCCTTTCTCTCCCTTTCTTCCTTGCAGCAAATTTTCAGCTCAGACTCTCAGCAGAAAGGTCAAGAACTGCAGAATTTCTTTCCCCGTTAAAATTTCACAGAGCCTTCTGTCCAAATTGGATGACAATATGTCAGTGGGATAGTTTGGGAGAGCTGGAGTCACCAAATATTTGGGGGGGGGGGGGCTTCATGGACTGTGCTGTTTGCAGGCTGGTCTGAGGGATGTCTCAGATCTTCAGAGCATGGACTGCAGGGAAAGCCACGACCCAGTGCTGCTTTTCTCTCCCCATGCACTTTGCGTATTTGTTTTTGTCTCGCTTGGGTGTGATCCAGGCACACATCCTTGGAACCAAACAAACCCACACTGTCTGAGCATCCCCTTGCTCTCGGGAGCTGGCCGCCTGCTCTGCTCTGTGTGTCACTTCAGAAAGCGCCCAAAGATTCCTAACTTCTTTGCAGCTCAAAGCGGGCATTAAGCAAAGGCTGGAGCCAGTGGAATCCTTTTGAAGGAGGTGCCAGCATCGCTCCCCTCTGCAAACAGGCTGCCCCTGGCCACAAAGCCAGCACGTCCTGCAGCTCCCACTGAGCTGGGTGGGCCTGGCTCAAGTGGATCTTTCATAAGCAAAGTGTCACCTCATCTGCGGGGAATTTGCATTCAAATTAAGCAGGGCTCCGAGCAGCAAAGACACTGCCATGGCAGCTGGCAGCCTGTCCCCCTCTCTGTGGGGACTTCTGTGCTGCAAGTATGTCCCCTCTGTGCCAAGCACCGTGGCTTGTGGCTTCTCACTGCTGGGGGAACTCAGGCTGCAGGAGCCCAGCTGTGACACACAAATATTGCAGCTGGCAAAGCTGCAAACACACACAGATATTGGGGTACAGCAGGTCAGGGGGGCACAGAATCCTCCCCAGCCCCTGCCTGGGGATACCAGAACATCCTTCTTCTCCCTGCTGCCGGTCCACCTCAGCTCAGGCCCCCATCCCTCTTGAATACAATCAGAAAAGCTTGAAGCTGCAACATCTAGGTGTTTGCTGGGGTTTATTCCGGCACCAAAAGCCTCTAAAAGGGAGCTAACCTCTTCTTTGCAGTGCTGGACCCTCCAGCATTGCTGTGTGTCCTCTCAGGAGCTGGCAGCAGCCCTCTCACCTCAGCCAGATCTGCGCCAACAGGACATCAAGGACCCTTTTCACATCCCCCATTAAAACCATAATGGCTACACTGCACATGGAGTATTTCTCTGACCCCCTTCCTTCTACTCTCCTTCTGTGGGACAGGGGATGGAGGGTGTAGTGGTGATTAGAGACTTCAGCCTGGGGCAGTGAATGGCCAAGCAGAGACCCCTGGACTGGCTTATTGGCAGGGCCCTGCACCACACATGTAGGCTGAGCTTTGTGGCCCCTGCCTGGCAGAATACCCCAAAGTGCTGTGTGCTGGGACGAGCCTTGATCTGAAGCTCTGAGGCTCTGGTTTGAGCTGCTGGAGCAGCCTCCTGACTGCAAGGGCAGCTTGAGGACACCTCAAGAGGTCTTCTGGTTCGGGGTGGGACCACAGTGGGTCTTTGAAGACTGGAGGCTGTTTATAGTAGCCACACTAGTCTAGTTCCCTCTGCTTTCTCCCTGTTCTCCCTGGGGATTTGATTAGACAATTAGCCAGGAAGCCTGGAGGAGGCATTTTTGAGCCTTCCTGGCAAAAACCAATTTGTAAACAGCGGGGAGAAGCAGAACATAATAACATTCTTGAAAAAAGAAAAGGACAAGTGCGAGCTGACACAACCCATTACGCGAGGTGATGGAGAGAAATTGTGGATTATACGTGTATCCTCACATATTGCTGGTTTATCAGTCAGGTGTCATGCAGAGGGGAAGGCAGCAGGAGGGGAGAAAGATTTCTCCTCTCAGCTTCTCTGGCAGCCAGAGGCTGCTGTTTATGGAGCCCTGGGAAGGTACAACACACTTTACAGGACACACGTGCTGAAGGCTCTGGGCCAGGCGGGTCTATGGATGCAGTTCCTATGGATACAGGTCCTGCCCCACTTTAGCTACAGGACACCTGGAAATTGGTCCCACCAGCTGCAGAGTATGCGGGCTGTGCATCAGAGACCCACCTCTGCAGCAGGGAGGGGAAGAGTAAAACTGTCAAGAGCTCATTAAAAGTATAGAAGCAGAGGGAGCGTGACTGGGAAAGCACATAGGAAGCATGCTAGTTCCTGAACCCTAGAGCTGCTCTGTGAGCAAACCAACCCTACATAACCCGTGTTGCAGGGGACAGAGATGGGAACCTTCACAGCATCAGCTCTGAGCCCTCGCCTGGGCCTGGACTGCTGAGCCACATTGAGCATCTGAGAGAGGAGATGCCAGAGAGGGCTAAATTAAAAAACCTCAACCAAGCTTGTGAATGCACTGATTTTCACCTTCAGCCACCACTTTCAGGCTGGAGAAAGCCCACAGGATGTACGTGACACCCCAGCCAGGAGAAACAGTGCAAGGGTTAATGACACAAAACTAGAGGTACCCCAAGAGAAGGCAGATGAAGTAAAGCGAAGGAGTTGTTTAGTTTCAGGATTTTATTTTGATGCCTCGGGGCCAAGCATAGTACTTAAATCCCCTTTTTTTCCAGGCCATTAGGGTCTGAGGTTTCCATTCAGGACCCTCATCTCATGGTGGGATTTATCCTTTCCGGCCCTTCCCTCTGCAGAATACATTTGGGTTTGTGGCTGGCACCACATCAAACACTTCCAGCACCTGATCTGAAGTAAAACATTAAGAATCAGATACGGCCAGACTTGAAACAGCACCAGCATTATTACAGCAGCAAAACTCCCTGGTGACATTACTGAGCCTTTTGAAGGGGGTGCCAGCAGAACAATCCCCCATGCCCTGGGAAGATGCTTCAGCTTCTCCTAAGAAACTACTGCAAAGGTCATCCACTGGCAAAATGTGACTGTGGCTGAGGATGAGGAGCCAGGGGAGCACTCGTGTGACATTTCCCATTTCCTCGGGTGACAATTCCTGCACTGCACATTTCTGTTGTCACTGGCATTCAAGAGCCTCCAGAAGAGGGGATTATGGGATGGGAGAAGGCTTGCCTGCCCATCTGATAAAGCCTAGCTGGAGATAAGGGCTCCTTACAGGTCTAATTTTAAAGCTGGCCCTAGTGCCCCTTCCTTCTCTTGGGTCAGACACCATCAGTGGTGCCTGGGTAAGGGAGCTGAGAAATTGGGTAAGAGAGCTAAGAAATCAGGTAAGAGAGCTAAGAAAGCTGCTGATAAGGGCTGGGAGTCCACTTGCCCCTTTCTGCCCTGCCATGAAATGAGTCCTCAAAGCCTGAGGAGCATGGAGATGCAAGGCTCTGCCACTTGGACAGCCATGGGAGCCAGAGAACTCTTCCCAGCACAGATGCGAGGTACCTGTGGCTCTGGACCTGCCTTCTCCACACAACACCAGTTTTTGGAAAGCTAGAAAGAGGGAGGGGAAAGAAAACATGCAGTCAAGTTTAGTCAAGATCTAATAAAGCTGGAAGGCAGCAACGCTTCGTGTGGAGAAGTCAGCAATGCCCCTCCTGTCCATAAATCCCTCCGTGCCTGCCCCTTGTGCTTTGATCCTCAAATGTGATTGCTAAAACATGCAGGCCACAAACACTGACCCCCTGGCTACTCCACACACCCCATTAAAACCACGTCCTGAAACCCAGTTAATCCCTCAGCTGGAAACACAGGGAATGGAGGAAAGCACTTAACCATGAGGAGGTGCCAGGAAAGCCCCAGGGGCCGTGCCATGGGCTCACCAGGTGGTGATGGTTCCCCAGGTTCGGGAGAGGTGACGGAGCATGGAGGGGTCAGGGCAGCAAAGAGGCTCTGAGTGACTTGAGACTGAAAGGGGATGGGATAGATCCCCTTCCCAGATTTCCACAGAAATCAGCAAATGCTCCAGAGCCCCTGCTGAGGCTGATGTTCCACCCCAGCCAGATGCTGTGAGGTGCTGGTGGGACACCAAGCACAGCCTGAACAGCCTGGAATGTCCATGGCACAGGGATCATTTGGCACATGTGCCTGCACATCTGGGCTCTGCCAGGCACAGCTGCTCCAGGGGGTGCAGTCCTGCTGCACCCTCCAGCAGCCTGGGCCTGGGCTCAGCTGGCTCTGCAGCAGAGAGACTTTATGGCTTCCAAAGCTCTCACTACCCAGCTTTGGGTTTCAGCAGGACCCTGCTGTGGCCCCTGGCAGCAGCCAAGACTTCAGCTCTGGATGCCACCAACAGGGCAGCACTGAGCTGGTGCAGTGGAGACCCCAGAAAGGAGCGTGCCCATGAGCTGCACATTCCATCACCAGCACAGCTGGCTCTTCCTGCAGGAAACACTTTTCCCCCCTTGTCTGCTGCTCCCAAAAGATCTTTTTAGACACACTCACACAATTTGAGCAGGTCCAGAGCAACACAGAAAGAGCAGCTACCTATCCACACAAGTAGGAGACACCAAAAGTGACACATTCACACGAGCAGCAGAAGCTTCTTGATCTAGAATTATGCTTTCCTTTCTAACTTTCCCATGTAAGTCTTTGAAAGAAAACCAGACTGCAAAGAACTTTCACAAGCCTTTCAAGAGCTGAGAAGTATCCCAAAATGTGTCTGCTTCTTCAAATGATTCACCCTGCTTAGTTTGGAGAAGAAAAAAAAAAAAAAAAAAAGAGAAAAATTTCAGCAACATTTCTGCCACAGTTTTCCACTCCTATTTCAGCACAAACACGAGACTTCTCTTCTGATGGTTTCAAATCCTTCCTTTTAACCTTTGAAAAGCACCCCCAGTGCAGACTGTCAGCTCATTTGGCCCCTTGAAGTGTCAGTCTCAGATTAGTCCTTCAGCCCATTTCCAGGGGGAGACACAATTTGCCTCCTCCAGTCTTTGCTGTCCAGTTTTCCTTGTGTCATGTTTCGGTCTCCTCTCTGGATTTGCTGTGCTCTGTACAACGGGCTCACAAGAAAGTTGCCTTTGACTGGTGAACAAAGTGACATTTGTGCATAAGGAAGAAACCCTTTGGGTTGCTTTGGGGTCAGGAGGCTACAGGAGGCCAAAACTAACTATTGATTAATATGATGAAGCCAAACCAAAGTGTCATTTCAAATCCCTGTGGTTTTCCTTTACATTCCTTGGTGTACCCACAGAATGGTCAGTTTTTTCCCTGTCATGCTTTCATTTTCAGACAATTTTGGGCAGGGGCGGGGGGAGGTTGTTTGGTTTCTCTGGATGTTTGGGGTTTTTTTATTTGTTTGGCATCTCCATATCTCTTCTGGCCCGATCCTTTTTCAGTCAACATGAACCACAAGTCCCCAGTCCTCCACCCCAGTAAGACCTGGGTCCTGCTGTCTGGAGTCTAACACAACCCTAACAACATGGAGTGAAGGCTGAAACCCCCACTGCTCCAAAGCCACCATGGCTTGGCACAGGTTTTGACATGAATGCCACAGATCTGTGGTGTAGATTTTCACAGAGAGAAGAAAAGAAGGCTTCTGTCCCCACTGACTGCAGAGGCCTTTCATGGCCACCACTGCATGCACTCAGAAGGGTCAGCAGTGCTGGGGGGAACCACATTGATGGGCACATTTATCTTTTTTATGCTTAAAAAACAATAAACTCTGTTTTCCCTTCTGCAGCCCAGATTTGGAACACTCAATGCCAAGCTGTAATGGGAGGAAACAGAGGGGACATGGGACAGTTGGACCATGCACACAAAAAAATCAGAGAAAATCACTAGTTTCAAACCCAGCACGGATGTGGGGAGGGAATGGGATCTGGTCCCTGAAAGGATCATTCATGGTAGGTCCAACTTTCTCTTTCCACACATTAGGAGCTTGATTGGTTTCCCAGTCATTGCCTTTACTGTGCCCATCAGTTTCAAAAGCCTTGACAAGACAAGCTGCAAAGAATCCCCCCAAAAGCACCTTGGGGAACAACCCCTTGCTTTCAAAGTAAAACAAGGCAGACCAACAGAAAATACACTGTCAGGAGCAACTCTGCCTCAGCAAGACAAATGCATCAGAATTCTCCCAGGTCTTTTTCAGCTCTCACTGCTGGGAAACTTGAGCTTAAACCCCAGATGATATATAGCCCTCAGTGTCTCCCATGCCACAGAGTCATACAGATTTACCCTGGCTGAAGGTCTGGCCCTTGTGTTGGAGTTGGTTGAGAAGCAAATGTGTCCTCTAAAGCACCTCACAACTTGTTGGGGTCACCACAAGTAAGTCAGACAGTCATGGGGTCAAGAGTAGCCCTTGCTTTTTGGGGTGTTGAGGTCCCCCCAGTTTTACAGTCCCCATTGAAATCTTTCTGAGTCTTTCTGAGTCTTATTTTTTTCTTGGGGTAAGTGTTGATGATGCATAATATCAGTTCCATAACACAGCAGCAGGAAGGGCACTACACCTTGTGCATCCACCTGCAGTGGGCATTTCCTTAGCTATTCCCAAAGCTGAAAAGACAGGCAAGCCGAATGTGAAAAGCAACATGTAGGAAGACAATCCTGAGAGTCAGGCCACCCCATAACTTTGTAATGCGAGTTGGGAAAATGTATTGCAGAAATAATTGCTGCAATCTTCTTTTTTATAAGGAAATTGAACAAAAGGCAGTTTTTGAGATCCCCTCCAAGTAAAAGAGTCACAGGGGATGCAGCAAATGGGAGCCATGTGCTTCCTGCTCTCCCTCCCTCTGCTTCTGAGTCTTCCCGTGGCCAGGCATTGCCCCCTGAGCATTTCCTTCACCCTGTGAGTGTCACTGTCTGCTGTAGGACCAGGGGTGCAGTACCAGCCCCTCACCCCCAGTGCCAGCCATCCCAGGGGCAAACCCTCAGTGTCATCCCCAGGAGCAGTCACTGAAGCAGTTCGGTGCCCAGTCCAGCCACCAGCCCCAGGCAGGGGCTCTGAAGCAAGCAGGGCCAATCCTTTCTGCTCCCCTGGACATAAAGGGCTGCGTGGGGTGAGCTCTGCTCTCAGCTGGACACAGCCAGGGCTCTCCTCCACATTTCAATCCCCCTCACCCTCGTTTTGCCCTCCTGACTGTGCTGTGCTCAAGCGAGGGGGGTGCCAAGTTTGGACCAGCCCCCTGAGCAGTCCCATGTCCTGTCCCAGACTCTGGCAAAGAACAAATATGTCAGGAAAACTGCAAAAAATCCAGAATAAGCAAACCTGGATCAATAGCAGGAATCTTTTTCTAACTTCCAGCAAATATTGACTTAAGCCCCCAGAGCAGACATGGACAAATATTACCTCATCAGACCTTTTGGGGGGATTAAAAACGTCTTTTCAATGGAAAGAGAAAATCAACACTTTTTTTTTGTTTGCTTCTATTTGACTGTGTTGGGTTTTTCTCTTCTGAAAGGAAAGCTCAAGGATTTTAATTTTTAGTCTCTCTGTTCAGACATCCTCCCTCAAAGTAAAGACACCATCACATGTTAAAAAGAAAACAACATTCCTTGTTAAAAAAAAGGCAAGTGGAGTTTGACACCACATGTGCACTGCAGAATAAGGATTTACCTCCCTTCAGAATCTCTGGTTCTCTTTGTTTCATGAAAGTAATTATTTTATGTCCTGGTGCTCTTTTTATCTGCATAAACATCCACTACCATGGTGAGAATGTGTCGGGGTACAGCATGTTGAATTTCTTCCTGAGGCTGATAATCTCCTAAACAGTCGGTCCTGATATTTAAGCAGGGAGGTATTTGTGGCAAGAAACAGAAAATACATCCAAACCCAAAGCTGGCTGAATAAACAGAACAAGGCAAAAATCTTTCAAAGTGCAACAAAGAAAAGGCTGAAATAGAAGAGTTAGGAGAGTTCAACCAATAACTTTCACATCTGTGTCAAGTACCTGTAAGACCAGAACGTTCAACTGCACAAGAGTTATAACAATACAAACCTGTGGCTGGCAAAGCCATCATCTCACCGCTATTCAGTTCTCCTGCCCCTCAGCCACTGCCAGGAAATGAGTTCAGCCTCTTCTTTAACTTCTCTGCACCCGCCACTGCCTGTCAATGCCTTGCAGCTCTGCCCTCCTCTTCCCCATCCCTTGCTCCACAATATTCTTCTTCCCTCCTTCACATAAATCACCCTCTGTAGGATGTTGGGACCTGAGTGTCAGTCCTGTGGCACAAATTAAAGGTTATCAACCTGCACATCTGTATCTAAAAATAATCACAAGCTCATGGTGGTGTTTGGTGGAAATGCACCTCCAACCCATTTTCTGGTGGGTCAGAAAACCACTGTCACCACCAGTCTTCCCTTATCCCTGCAGAGACACTGGCATGTAAATATATGGCTGGGAGAGCTGAGGGGTTCACCTGGAGAAGAGAAGGCTCCAGGGAGACCTGAGAGCCCCTTGCAGTGCCTAAAGGGGCTCCAGGAGAGCTGGAGAGGGACTGGGGACAAGGGATGGAGGGACAGGACACAGGGAATGGCTTCCCACTGCCAGAGGGCAGGGCTGGGTGGGATACTGGGAAGGGATTGCTGGCTGAGAGGGTGGGCACACCATGGCACAGGTTGGGCAGAGAAGCTGAGGCTGCCCCTGGATCCCTGGGAGTGTCCAAGGCCAGGCTGGACGGGGCTTGGAGCAATCTGGGATAGTGGGAGGTGTCCCTGCCCATGGCAGGTGGTGAAATGAGATGTTCTTCAAGGTCCCTTCCAACCCAAACCTTCCAATGAGCCTCAATAATGCACATGCAAATGCAGGACACTCCTCCAGCTGCTCAGGGACAGGCTGTGCTGGCTGTTCTGCCCATGGGTTTGCAGCTGAGGCCAACCAGGCAGCAGGAAGAAAGGCAGCAGGAGCTGTGGCCCACGCTCTCAGATGACCCTCTGAGGTTCCCCAGGGAGCTGTGTTGGTCACAACAGGCACCACCAGGACCTGCATTTTCAATGGGACACTTTCATAGCCATCAGCCCTGCAGGTCTGGGTCTTTGGCGTGCTGGCACGAGATGTCAGGCTGCATTCAGGACCAGGTGGCCAGAGCATGGCATTGCAGCACAGTGATCCTGAGGTGCATTGATTGGATCTCCAGGTTAATTAACGTGCTGGGAAAGGCATGGTGGCAGTGCTGGATGCTGATCCTCAGCAGATACAACTTGATATTCCCTTGGGGAAGACACTGATTTCATTCTGGCTGAGACTCCCTGTGCACAGCCCCAAGTGTCTCCTCTGTACAATGAAAGCAAATAGCCAGGAGAAAAAAATCAGAGCACCTGCCCACCACTCCTGCAGCCCACTCTGCAGTCACCTCAGCTCTTCTCACAGGGAGGTCTTTCAAATCCTGCCTTTCATTAGAGAAATGATTAATCTCCATTCTTGCCAAGAACAAAGAGACCTAGAGCAGGCTTTGCACTGAGCGAGGGAAACCAAGAGGAAGAATGAGCAACATTTCACTTTATACATCATCAGCCACGGGCTGCTGGGTTTTGGTAGCAGAGCTGACAGAGCTGTGCCAGGCCCAGGAGGGACCGAGCTGCAGGCACAGCTTGTTGGAAATGACCAGGAAGCCAGGAAAACTCGCCTCCTTTGAAATGGGTACAGAACAGTTTGATTTTGTGCTCCACTGAATGTGGGCTCAGCAGGAGCTGGAGTTCGGTGCCAAAGTGAAGCCGAGCAAGAATCACTCAGCTGAGCCCTCCCAGTCCCTCTGCTGCTCTGCCAGAGGGTTTGATTTCAGGAGCGTGAATTCCTCTCTTCTGTGCCAAACACACCGGGCTGAGGAATCCTGCCTGTATGGATTGAGTCATCACGGGGGGAGGCAGACAGAAACCAACCTGGACTAAAAAAAAAACCCAAACCAAAATCCCCCCAAATGAGCTTTTCCAGACTGGGGAGGTGATCTTTCTTAAGTCCAGTCCTTTGCTCTGAGGTGGAGAAATGGGATTTTGCAGAGTCAAAAAGTGGTGCTTGAAGGAAGTTGATTGAACTGCTCAAGGTTTCCCATAGAGAGAAAGTAGTTGAATACCAGCAGTTATGTTCACTTTCTTTCTTTAATATTTTGGGACTTGAAGAATTAATAAAATAAGTAAGAGGGGGTTTTTCTCATGATATTAAAGCCACATATAATAATAACCAGCATGAGTGAGGAATAATTCTATCAGCAACTCTGCTGTATCACATCAGATCTTTTTTTCTATTTATTTTGTTATTTCCATCTTCTATTACATCTGAGGAATAAGAAAGATGCCAGGTCTTAATTTCCACTCTGTTCCGCTTAAATCAAATTAGGCTAACTCATAATAACTCAGTAATTCACATTTCTTTTCTCAACGGGGAAGCCTAAATCCCTCTCTGCTTACCTTTCTAAACAGAGTTCGTATTATTTTCTGAGGAAAATAAATCCAGGAATAATGGAGGAGATTGTATCTCTTCCTTTCCATCCGACCAGATACAAAGGAAAATTATAAATAAAATATTAATATTGTAAATGGTTTTACTGATCAAATTGGGGTGAGAGGAGAATGGCAAGTGAGGATTTGGGTCATAGTTCAGAAGAGCACACCTGCTGCTTTTTCTCTGGGCAAGGATTTCCTTTAGAATATGCCCTTATACTAATTGCCTGTAACTGGACTTTTCTCCCATCTCTCTCATTATGTTATGATGATCATCTCAAAGGCAGACAACATTTTGGCAAAAAGACAACTAGGCAACAGGGAGAGACGACTGGTCAATATTTAACAGTGATGTGAATTTGAATGCAATAGGATGGCAGAAGTCAGTGATGGAAGGCAATGTCCTTATACTGCACTCTGTGGATGTGAAGGACAGAACTCCTTCCTAAAAAAATGGATTTAGGTACCATGCTAGAATTTGCCACATCAAACTCACTGCCCTTTCTGCAGCAAATACCAGATCTGCAAGAAAGATGACTGGGTGCCACTACTGGGAAAAGCTTTGAGAAGGACCACCAGGCAAAAGGAGCCTCAGGGAACGGGTCCCCAGGCATTTGGGGTGAAATTGAGTGAAATGTAAGGGTTGGAAGGTGAAAAGAAGAAAGTACATCTCTGGGTTACATAAAGAATGAACTGTCCCCAAAGTTGTGGCTTCAATTCTTGGGCAAGAGGCTCTCTGCTGAGCCCAGCGAGAGCTGTCTCAGGGAGTGTGCCTCTGTGCCCTGAGGACTCTGGGCTTCCAGATGCTCCCAATGGAAGACCATTTCTCACACTGCCAATGTTCCAACTGTAATCCATTGAGTAAAATGGGAGTCAGAAATCCACATCTCGACTTGTACTCCCCCTCCTACCAACTGTCTTGCTTTCACTTTGCTATTGCTGTTATTTTTTTGGACACAGCAACCCTTATTTCCTGCTAAGACTCATTTCCACTATAATTTATAGTCTTATTTCTACAGCAGACTGAAGGTTCCTTGGATTGCACTAGAAAATGCTGCTTATCCTGCTGGGGTGGGTCCAGCACTTGGCTGCCTGAGGCACGGAGGGCTCATCTGTCCGGGAGAGCACCATGGTCAGCGTGGGAGTTGTGCACAAACCACTGGGGATGCTCCGTGCTGAGGCATCACACCCTCCTCCTGTCTGGGCACTGCTCCTCCAGAAGTCAGGGGAAAAGGTGCTAAAATCGGGTTTCACAGGGGTGAGCCGGGAGGAGTCTGCAGCCTTTGTGTGTCTCATTCTCTCTGCAACAAAACTGGAGTTATTTTCTAACCTGAGCCTGCAAAAACTCCAGGAAACACTGAATTAACTACAATGCTGGCTATGATACGCATTTGGACTTGTATGGAAAAGTCTAAACTTTAATTTGATTTATGCCTGTAACAACATTTGTGTTTATACTAATACATGCAACAGATATATGGTAATCCCATGAAGTGCACTTATCCATTCTTTGCAGAAAATGGCCCAGCTAACCCCAAATAAAACAAACACTGAATGGTGGCTGACAGCACCATCTCCCCTTACCTGTCTATATCCAAAGCACTAACAAAAGTGTTCAAGGAATGGAAAATGGGATGTCTTGGACAGGTCCTTTCAGAGTGCATTGGAGAGAGCAACAGATTTGGGGCTGGATTAATTTCCTTCCAAAGAAGGATCTGTGGTGTCCATCAATGCTCACATATCTGTTACCTCAAATTAGCAAAACTTCTGTCCTTAAAATGGCAGTGTTGGCTTCTCTTCTGTGTAATGTACCCCTTTAGCCTAGAACCTGGTCTTCTATCAATGCAATATTGTTAGCAGATGAAACACAGACTTGAGTGCCAGCATCCCACATCCCGCTGCCACTCCAAGTGGTGGTGTATCCCAGCAATGGACTCTGCTCCTCCTCCAGGGCATCAGCACTGGGCCAAATCCAGGGGGAAGAAAAGCTGGAAGAAGGTGTAAAGGAGAGGCCTGGAGAGGGGAGTTCAGTCACATCTCTATAGGCACACTCCTGAAAATGCAAAAACATGCTTCATGGTTTTATCAAAGGTACCAAGGCACCTAAATCCCACTGCCTTAGGAGGCTGGAGCCTACTCTGTTTAGGAGCTTTTGTAAATCCCAGCAGTGTCACTCTGAATTTCTGAGCTTGCATTGCTTTTTCCAGGACAATGCCTGGTTTCTGCTGCATTTTCTGATGGTTTGGGCTCATTTGCCATTACCGGAAGGTTACCCTCATAGTGAGACTTTCCTTTCCAGCCTGAGGAGGAGATTGTTTTACATGATGCCTTTCATCTTCCCTAATATGCTCCATATTATCCTCTTGATTTCTTCCATCTGGGCAAATCTTTTGTTGACCTCACCTGAAATCTAAAACCTTTCAAAATAAGCTCTTCCACTTCTCTCCTCTGATCCAGTAATGGTGGATGTGACTGGGAGGTCAGAAGTCTGAGATTAGTCGTGACCTCACTCTTGGGCTTCGCATTGGCAGTAGGTTGGAGGCTTTGAACTTGGCATCCTGACAAATTGTTATTGCTACATACCAAAAATCAGCTCACCCTCGTGTCTGTGGGAGGGTGTGGGGGGAAAGACAGGGGAGATGGATTCCTTCAAAGAGCAAAGCTATTCCACACAGCACGACACGGAGACAGGAAGGTTTAACCCGAGAACCCCAAGGTAAAATCTTGACAGACACCAACTCCTAAAATACAGCCCAGAACTGCTCTTATTTGAATCCTAACTGGCTTAGATGATGTGGACAGTGAATACCACATCAGCTCTTATTTTTAGAGGGTGAGCTGCCAACCTCTCATGAAAACTGGGTAGGGACCAGATTGCTGCACCGAATGACTCTCACATTTTAAAAAATCAAAGAATGAATAAAGTCAGACTGACAGGAATATTTAGTCTATAACTCTAAAAGACATGACAAGATCTTCAGGGCCATCTGACTCTGCTGTCAGAGGCAACCACTTTGACAAAGAATGTTCTGAAACACATCAGCCTCCATCTGAAGAGATAAACCTTCCTTCAGTTTAATGCTCACTTTCATTATTCTGGTTCTAGTCTGGACGAAGGGAGCTATTGTGACCCTCTCTCAGTGAGGCTGTGAGCACGTGTGCGTGCCCATGGCTGGCCATGCCCGTGGCTGTGAGAGCATCCCACTGCTGGCCAAACCCCACCACCCCTGAGGGAGACGGGGGGGCCAAAGGGGTTGTGCTTGGCATCCCCTCGAGAGAGACAGGCAGAGCCGTAACCACACCGAGGCCAGACAAAGCCAGGGTGGAAATAGAGTCTGCTTTTTTAACAGAGCGGCTGTAAAACGAGAAAAGCTTCAATCGGATTTTGTGTCTTCTTAGGCAGCAGAGTTAGTCAGCCTCAAGATACAAATCCAGAGGAAACCTGGCTCCTTTTGATCCAGAACTACCTATTTCTTGGATTTTAAAGTCACAGTGGGCCATAAGATCATCTATTCTGAGCTCCATATAATATGGACCATAAAATTGCATACTCCAATAAGGAACCCAATAACTTGTGCTTGGCTGAAACCTCTGTTCCAGCAGGCATCTGCTCACAATTTGAAAATATCTGAAGAGGAAGACTCTACAACTTTCATTGGTATTTTGTCTCAACACCTAATCACTCCCACCGTTACCGCACCGGGCCTCATTTTGAAATGAAATATGCCTGTTTTAGGCTCCAGCCTTAGACCTCTGATAGACTACAAGGCTCTGTAGCCTCTGGGTGTTTTCTCCTGAGGACAAGCTTCCACCCTTTTCTGAGCCTCCTCTTGACCTTCCCCTAGCGAGGCAGGTGGAGATCTAGCATGAGACTGGGTTTCTTTCTAAATATTTGAAACTTTTTGTGACTTTTCACTTCTTTGGGGGGGCCTTTCAAAATAGGTTGACATAACAATAGCTTGGACAACTTACAAAGGGGACTTTTATTGATGCAGTCAATGCACATGAGGGACCTAAGCACCAGGAAGGGTGAGGGGTGAAAAGACAAGAATTCAAACAGCCCAGGAGTATCATTTCTCATTCTGGTGGGGACTTTTGACAGTGTTAAAATGTTCATGTTGTTTGAAAACATCATCTCCTCTCCTGAAATTATTAAGGCAGAAACTAGCTTTTCAGAGAGAGCCACCAGAGGAACAAGCTTGTTCAGGGCTCACAAGAGGCTTCCACTAAGGATGGGGAAGGGCTGGAGAAGGCAAAGACCTCTTGGCTTGTTGAGCTTGTCCCAGAAATGGTGGCTCATACAGTGCCATTTCTGGAGTTCTTCTGGCACAGCCTGGCCAGATCTCATCTCCTGCACCAAAGGATGCCCAGGTTTAACTGCAGTAGACAGGAGTGCACAGAGGTTATTCTCAATCAATCCAATGGAGTTCATGGAGGGTGAAAGGCAGAACTTGAATATTTGTGCTTTAGATTTCAGCTCTTCAGGCCCTCACCTCCTGGCCCAGCAGGAACACAGCCCATAAATCTTTCCTCGCATAGTTTTAATTTTTAGTTCTGCTTTAAAACAGAAAACCTGCATCTGGTGCAAGAATAAGCCAAGTATAACAATGGCTCACGGGGTGTGGTGCTAAAGCAGTTAAATGTCTCACTGTGGATGAAGAACCACGTCCTGGAGCCTTCCTCTGGATCCAGGACACTGACCACCCACAGCAGCTTCATCCACCACAGCTCACCAGCACATGGGTCATGGGGGGACACAAATCAGTACTGGTGCCTTCAGCTCAGGGCCAACCTCTGCCTTCCAGCAGTGATCCCATCTCCAGCCCAGCCCTGTGGGAATGCAGCAGCTTATGCAACAGAACCACAGAATGTTCTCAGCTGGAAGGGACCCACAAGGACCACAGAGCCACAGAGACTGTCCACAGGTACTTCTCCATCACAGTCAGCAGCACAAAGCAAGCTGAGCCCTGAAAGGGAGAATAGTGAGCCAGAAAGGGAAATCAGCTAAAGTAGATTTGGGGAGGTTTAGACTGCAAAAATGCAGAGTGTCCTTCCCTTAACACAGTGGTTTGATTCCCTTGACTAATGTTTTTGCAGCCCTGGAGGGGAGCAAACAAGATTGCTGACCTGAGGAATGTGGTGGGATTCTTGGAGTGGGCCTGTGCAATGCCAGGAGTTGGACTCAATGACCCTTGTGGGTCCCTTTCAGCTGAGGATAGTCTGTGATTCCACAATTTTATGTCTATGTTCCCAAGTGTTCTGTTGAGTGGGCAACACACCTTCACAAAGCAAACAGGGACCTCCTGGGGCTCTGTGGCCCCTGATGTCACCGCCTCACGAGGATGCACCGAGAGGAGATGGGAGCCCTTGTGTTGTCCTGCAGATGCTTTTATTTTTTTGATCCTTCTCCACCGAGTTACAGTGAAAGCTTCCTGTTTGTGGGTCTGCTGAGATGAGATACCCACACATCTCCCTGACTTAAAGCAAGGGAGATCCAAAATGAAGAGAAGTTTGGATTGTATGGGACCTTGGCCAAGAAACTCTTCCAAGTGCAATGGCACCAATCTGTGCGAAGCACGTAAAGCAGCACTAACAAGGAGAGGAAGAGGGTTTAACCTTTGTTCCAGAAGCCATAAATCACCATCCACAGGGTGAAAAATGAGTAGCAACTCTACGGCTGTAAAATCCACACACTGTGCAACGCTGAGAAAACAGCAACGTTGGAAGTAGCAAATTCTCGGAGTCCAAAACGAGCTCAATGGCTTTCCAAAGGCATTAAAGTGTCCCCAAAGCCTCTTTGGCAACTTTAGTGAGCTGCCTTTCACCCCTGAGGGCAGGAAAGGGGCATGTTTTCCCCATGGTATCCCCCCCATTCCTGCCAGCTCAGAGGAAGGCAGAGGCTTCAGCCCAGCTCCTCGTCATGAAGGAAAAGTGAGAGTGCATGAGGATGTGCCTTTGCTCCCATCCTGCACATGTCCTGCCCACCACCATCAGTGCAAAGAAATTTCTCTCCTGATCTTTTGGTTACAGAGCCACACTGTCATCTGGGGTGTCCCTGTCCCTGCCACCTGTAATGTGCCCCATCATTTAATGCCAGTTGGAACCCCCCATAAAGACTCTACCAGCTTCAGTGGAGGCTTTTAACAATATGGTTCATGCTGTAATTCGAGTCTGTTGCTTGAAGCTTGTGACCAAACACCAGATCAGCCTGTCCCGCAGCAGGGAAGGCTCTGGCAGTTCCTCAGGTTTGGTTTTCCAAAGATGGTTTTGTTAGAGTTGCACTTCCCTGTCACAGATGCTCAGGAGAGGGGGAGGAGAAGGATAGAAGGTGCCTTAAACATTTCAGGAATGCTTTGACTGGGTGACAAGAAGGACTTCATGAACCATCAGAGGCTGGTGAGGACCGTGCTGGAGAGGGAAAGGGGAGGAAAGAAGGGCTGCCAGTGGGATAGAGAAGCTGACAGGTGGACAAACATCCAGCATCCCACGCTAGGCACAGGTGTGGTTTCATGGCTTTCCCTGTCTGTGGCAGGCCACTCTTCAGCTGACTGGCACTATATTTATTAGTGCTGTTTCCTGAGATGGGGATGAGTTAACGTGATGGTTTACAAACCACTCCCTCCCGAGTCACCCTGTATGGAGTTCAGAAAGGCACAAAGGCCCTCAGCTGTTCCTAGATGTGTGTGCTGTAGGAACATGCAGACTGGGTGCAAAGGGAGCAGCCACAGTGCTACTGCAACACAAAGGTGTTTAACCATTCAAGGCCCATGCCAGAGTATAATGGCACGAACTGGGACTGCCCCATTGTGAGCAGCTGCACTCACAGCCAGTTCCCCAACCTCAGGTGACAGCAGGACGTGGCTCTCTCCCATACAAGCTGTTTTGTGAGCCTGCCCACTGTAACATGAAAATTTATCTCAGTTTCAAGCTCGGGCATGAAAATCCTGCCAACCATCATCTCTAACCCATCCCATGCTCGTGTTCTTCCAGCAAGACATGCTGGCACCTCCCCACACCTTTCACGGGATGTTTTTATTAGTCCAGGCACATGCAAACATTCTTCTTTTTTATTTTATTTTTTTTTAACCCCATGTCCCACATGGTTTTGAATCTGAAAGGAAAGGATTTCTCAGCTTTCCAGGTTTGGATTTGTTCCTGCGGATTTAAGGCCGTATCTCTTAATGAAAACAAAATGCAGGAGTCCAATCTGTCAAATTAAAGCAAAGATTTACCAAAGGAAAATATGCTTACAAAGTAAATATAAATTAATTTAATTGGTTCCTATTATCACTTCTATTGGAGCCTGCAAGTATAATCTGGTGCTGAAGTAATTAATTGGGTGTGAAGTAGCTACTGTGCCAAAACTTACTTGCAGGGAGCGAAACTCACAGCATTTCTGGCCTGGCTGTTACCTGCAGCGTCCTGGCTTTGTTATTTTGCAGAGGGGAACTCATCTCAGGGCCAAGCTCTGCAATCAGACACTCAGATAAATGCCTTGCTTTGTGTTTTCCTGACTCGCTTTGTGTTTTCCTGGCGGGGTGGTTACGACTACAGGCGCTTTTCCCACCCGGGTCAGGTTGGGATTGCTGTTGGAAGGGAAGTCAGCGGACAGGTTTAGCACTGCTGGGATTGCAGGCACTTCTTTTTGTGGTTTTCTGTGGCTTAATATAGTCTCGGGTTTAATTGCGCTGTTTTTTCCCCTCCCTGCCCTGGCTGTGCAATAAAGGAGCTTTGTGTGGCTGTTTGTGGAGGGGATGGGGAGTGGTGCTGGGGGAGGATGCAGTGATGGCACAGGTCTGTTCTCAGCAGCACCGCTGGGAGAGCCACCACTCACGGCCTTTCATTTCATTTTGCCAGAATTTGCTCATGCAAACTGGGAATTAGCTCAGGCAGCCCCTCTGGATCACATACAGCCCAGGCTCCAGTCCTGCAGAGATTCCAAGCTCCTGACATGTCCTGAGAGGATGCTCAGCTGCTGCAACTGAAGCAAACAGAAGAGATGAGGTTTCTTCCACCTCCTGCGCTTTTGGGCCCCTGGGTGTTTCTCCCCATGCCTCTCTCCAGCCTCCCATGGCACTTTCCAGCCGCTGTCATCTGCCACTGCAGGAAGTCCCTCTTGCTCAGCAGAAGCATCCACAAGTGGAGCTGGGACCACTCTCCCATTTATCACTCACCTCAGCTTGCAGCATCTCTTCATGTTCACGAGCCCCTCTTCCCTGAACTGGATACGGATGGAGCTGAGCTTGGGAATTCTCCCCACATTTAAGCATTTGCTTTTTCTCCACGGTCTCTCCCCCCAGGGAAAGCAGGTGTGAGGCTGGGACGGTGCTGGCAGGAAGTGCTACATGGGCAACACAGGGGCCAGGCTGTGCTTAAGGTGCAGGAACAAAACTCAGCTCCGAGCACATCTTCCTCTGCCCCCTCCCCTGCACCTCTGCTCACGGTGCTCGTGTGGCTTTTGGGGGCTGCTCAGAGACACACACACAAAGCTTTCAGGGCAACAACACCAAATACAAGGACTTTGGGTGATCACAGCCCACCCAAATTCCTGACCAAGATTAGAAATGGCCTTTGGTGGGGACAAGCCTTTGCATGCCAGGGCACCAGCTCTGCTCCCTGGAGTCTTCAGTGAAAACAGCCAAGACCAAAGAAGTGCTGCTATTATTAGAGCTAATGAAAATGCTGATAAAAGAGGGGCTTTCTGAGCAAGAGCCCAACCTTAGCAGGAACAGCCTGATCACTATTTTCCAACCTTTTCCCTCAAAGAAAAGCAGAGACTGACCCTTATCTCACATCCTTTTAAAGTAGCATCAGTGTTCTGGGTTTTATTAACAGATTTGATTTGTTTAAAAATTGTTAAGGTTTTGGTTTGTGAAACTTACTTCTTTCCACCTCTTCTTTTGCCTCTCTATATAAATATTTATATGTGTATTTAACCAAAAACTTATTCTTAAATATGGATTTCATCAAGGGCAAACATCTTCCGTAGGCGTCTGAAGATTTTTGCTCAATTCCCAGCCCTGCCAAGGCCTCCTTTGTGCATCCTTGAGACCCTCCACAGTTTTCTTTTACCTACAGATTTGGCTGATACAATCCTGCAGCACTGGTGGGACAGACAATTAAAGCAATTATTGCTTGCAAGCCACTCTGATTCTCCTGGATGCCCAGGACCAAGACAGTCCTGTGGGACCCACGATCACAGGGTCCCGTCTTATTTTAGGGGAGCAGCCCCAGTTCCCAGAGGAGGGAGCAGGAACCAAGCTCGCTCAGGAGGGTGCAGGTGCACCCCAAGGCAAAGGCAGCCCTGATACCTGGGTCAGATCCCCATCCAAACTGTCCAGACCTTACAGGCTCCTGGTGGGTATTTTCCAAGGGCAGCACTTCCCTGCAAAGCCCTGATGGATACTCTGGGAGCAAAAACACCCAGAGCTCCCTGTGAACCACAGGGCTGGGAACAATCACAACTCCCGGGCCAGCCTGGGCTGGAGAAACTCATAAATCATGTCCTAGTGCAGAGTTACGAGTTTCCTCAGGCAAACAGCACTAATTGCAGCATGCTCTGATTGCTGGTGAGAGGCTGGCGAGCCTGGGAGGGGAGGTGCTGGGTGGTGATGCAGTTTCCATGGGGGGCACATGGACTGACACCCCCTGCGAGGGGCAGGGCTGGAGCACAGCTCAGGTGAACATTGTTCCCTGCCAGCTCTGTCCCAGAGGCAGCAAATTTAGCCCTGAAAATTGTCTGGATATGCCCAGTTTCGCTCCTTTGGAGTGTGGCACTTCCCAGTGGAGCAAAAAGCAGCTCAAACTGGGCGGGAGGGCAGGCTTGGAGGCATCAATGGGAGCTCTGTCTGCAAAGGGCGATTACTTGGTGGTACAAGTGCTGCAGGGCTGGGAATGTGGAGTAAAGCAATCCCTGTGATCACTCCCCACCCGGGCTGAGTGACTCAGAGTAAAAATAATTAAATATGTTAATAATTATCAGGGCCCCCTTTGATTAAAACAAATAAAGCCTGTGGGGTGTAAGCAAGGAGGAACGTGTAGGTTTGCAGGACTGGGCTTACAACCAGGAGCCCCCAGCAAAGGCAGATGTGGTGCTGGGGTCGGCCATCAGAGGGGCCTGGGGGAAGCAAAGAGCACCCCGAGAGGTCTGAGGGCTGGCCAGGACCTGCTGTAGCAGTTGCCCCCATCCTTGATCCCATCACACTGTCCCAAGGCCAGAGATGAAATGGGGGACTGGAGGCATCGCAGCTCCACATCTCAGCCCACCCAAGTGGCAGACCCAGGTTTTGGGTGACTGGTCTGGGAACCAGCATCACAGGGACTGAGAGAGGGTGGGAGGCAATTTTGGAAGGTAAAAAATGTGAAATATAATTGCACCCTGTAGCATGTTTGTTCAGAGGCTCTGGGCACCCAGTGGATGGAGGAGAGCACCCGTGAAGGGACATTCAGATCTCCTGGGGTTTTAGTTGGGCTTCTGAGGCACCCAGAGGAATGCCAGGTTCATGGCTCAGACACTTCAGCACAGTGCTTGTCACTTGAAGCACTGCCATGAAAGGGCTTTCCTGGGCTAACCCCTGCCAAAAAGCTGGTCGTGCCTGAGGTGGGATGTGATCACCACTGTTCTGAGCCTGGAAGGCCACTGCAAAACCTTGCAGCAGAGGTGGGATGCCCAGGCGAGTGGCCCCTCTGGTCCCTGCTCTGCTTGGGGGATTCGTCCCCTCTCTCCTTGGAGCCAAAGCTGGTGTGGTGCTTGCCCAGGACAGTGTGGGCTCCTCTCCTGTGCTGGAAGGTGGCCAGGGGCAGACAGGGCACTCACAGGAGGGTCTGGAGGAGCCTTTTCAGGGCTGTTTTGATCTCTGAAGCGTACAGGTGATAAGAATCAGGGCCTGACAGTGCTGGGAGGGCATTTATAGACAAAGCACCCGTGGAGCAGGAGGGTGAGTTCTCATCATATCAGGCTCGGGATCAGTGATGCTCCAGGGAACAAATACCAAAACCTCCCGACAGGGAGTGTTCCCCATCCGGGGCTTACCCAGCAGCACTGCAGCCCTGTGTGCAACACCAACCTGTGTGCCATGGCCATGCTGACTGCCAGCAGCAGGACGAGATCCATCTGCCTCGGCTTCACTACACCTTTGGAAGGCAAACTCTGGGCTGAGTTGAAGCTGCAGCCACTGCATGAGCAAATACGGCATCCCAGGGCAGAAATGCGTTTGTATCCCAGAGTGTTTCTATTCCCAGGATGGAGCTCATGTGAAACACGGGACTCAGGTTGTCCTCCCTGCCTGTGTAGTGTCCCAGTTCACCAGCAGATGCAGGTTTTCCACTGCAGTGCCCCCACTCTGGGGCACTCTATGGTAACACAGCAAGGTTGACCCAACCACTGAGAAGAGGAAACAAGAAAAAACCCAGCTCTGGTTCAGACCAAAGGAGAACCTGCGGGAGATGCAGTGCATCCCCCCTCCCCAGAAATCAGCCAGGGCATGGGACCTACCACCCCCTCACGAGCCCAAAAGGGACCCAAAGGCAGACTGCAAAGGACACTACTTGCAAAGAGGACACAAGGTTTCCTTCCCTCTGCCGGAGATGGGCCATGGAGAGGGAGGGAGCCACGAGCAGCACCCTCTGCCATGTGGTCTGTGGCTGCTGGTTTGCATCCCCCGGCCTCACTAATGAAATAAGCCATGTCCTTCTAGTGCTTTCCGGGGGGAAACACAAAATGCGTTTGGAGCTTATTTTTTTAAAAGCTCTCTTTAAGGAAAGGAGAGGAAAGGGATCCCTACAAGGGGCACACTTGCTAACAGGAGAGCACAACACGCTTGATTTCTCTTTTCTTGTCCTGCAGTACCTCACTGACGCCCTGGGAAGGCAAACGAAGAAGAGGCTGGGTGATGCACCTTAACAGCGTATAAACCAGCAGCTCCTTAGCACATGGTTGTAGTTACGGAGCTGGGGAGCAGACAGTGCCTTGGGAAGGTACCTGGCCAGCTGAGAGCTGATATCCGGGGGAGCTGCGCCACCTCATGGGAGCCAGCGTGGGAGCTGCACCCACGGGGGCACTCAGGAGCATCTTCACAGCTGCCTCTGAGGAAACTGGGAGCAGATTCATTCACTGCAGTAAAATCACCTCCTTTAGTAAGGCCAGGGGGGCATTTGCTCCGTGGATTACTGCCTTGCTTGGACAATACTCCCAAGTAATCTCCAAAGGAACAATGACAAAGTAAGAGCTGAGGATGACTCCAGGCACAGAAGTCCCCTGCCTGCTCTGGGACTGTTCCTCAGGGCACACACTTCTTCATCCAGTCCCAGTGCCTCCCTGCAGATGTGAGCTCACAGCCCAGCACGTCCCATCCTGGAGAAGGGCTGTCCCAGATTATCAGGTCCTGCTTCCCTTCCCTTTGATCCACTCGAAATAATCTCTCCTGTTTGGCACCCCGGGCAGCTCTGTTTTTAGCCTCCTGTTCTCACCCTTCACACTCCCAGCTGATTGTTGGCCGTGTCTCTTACAAGCTGTCACTTGGACATTCATGCCCGGATTTCCCTGTGTTCCCTCTGTAAGAGGTGTGTGTGTGGGGGGGTGTAGTTTTCACCTGCTGAAGTCCTGCAACAGATGGTTACCTAGTGCTCTCCCACAGCACAAGGGAGAGGAGAGGGAGTATCATCAGGGTTAGGCAAACCCACCCCAAGCAGGAGATCCAACAAAGCCCTTCTGGCAACGCCTCACTTGTCCCTCCTGCTGTCTCCCCCTTCTCCATGTGCATTTCCATGGGTGACTTCCCTCTGCCTCACCGATCCAGCACCAGCACTCACCTGCAGTGGGGTAACCACAGAGCTGCTGTTCATTTATGACAGTCACACAGACTGCACGTCCACATATCACTGACTTGGCATCATAAAACACATGGATGCAGCAATGGGCTTAGAGCCATTTTGATTATCATCCTGCCTCGTCTTCCCTATTCCCTTTTCCTGCCACAGAAAATCATGGAGTCCCAGAATGGTTTGGGTTGGTCATTACAGTTCTCCAGGACAAATCACAAATACCATTTAATTCAGTGGCTGCAATGACAGGCTTTAAGGCAGGGTTTTCTGTGATATTTGCCTATTTGATTCCTGGAGATAGTCTCCATGCTGGAGCACTATTTGCACATAAAACCTCCCTAGTTTTCTTTTTCAGTGTGCCACAGAATCTCTTTTCCATTAGTGGGAGCAGGCAAAGAGAGGAGAGACCGACACATTTTCAGGTCTGTTATTTGGAGATGTCAGATCAGACTCGGGGCCCAGCCCAAGCTCTGGCTCCCACCTTCCCTTCCAGCAGTTCCTGGCATTGAGCTCAGCCTGAGTGTGCTGTTCTATTTGTTCAGAAGATATGTCGGTCATTTCTGCCACTCCTAGGATTTCTATCATGCAGTTGTTTGTCAAAGCCCCACCTATCCCATGTTGCACTTCCTTTCTGATAATTGCTGCTGAGATACAGAGCTAAATAATGGAAAGGGGAGAAAACTCTCCAATTCTCACTATTATCTTGAGGCAAGGCTGTTAAAATATGAACTGATATTTTCTTCCAGGCTCCTCCCCTGAGATACACTTCTGAGCATCCCTGGAATTTCCTTGCATTTGGACACTGCCCTGACCAGTCGTGGGAACATGGTGAGATTGGGAAGGTGTCATTTGGTGTTGAAAGCTCCTCAGTTTTTCCAGGAATGAGTGGAAACACAGAATGGACAGCTCATCTTAGTCCACAGCATCTGTAGGTGCATATAAGATTCAAGGAGAACAAATCCCCTGGAAACAAGCAAAGAAACTATCAGGGAGATGGGACAGGGATGAGAATCAAAATGTCAGAGCAAGAAATGAGTGCTGGACCAGTGATGAATGACAGCAACAGCCTTATTCCCATTCTGACACCTGAAAAAAGGAGACATGAGGAAGTTCTCAGACTCATGTCAAGAAGATATTAATCAGAAACAATCCCCTAGGAAGTGAAGTCACAAGCAGGTTTTGTCACAGCTTGATTTCCACCTTGGTCTCTCCTGTTCACCATGGAGAGCAGCTCAGCCTGTGCACTGTGAGGTCAGCAGGACATCTAGTGGCAAAAATAGCATTAAAATACGCCAGGGAATATACTGGAATGAGGCTTTGCTTCACTCTTCAGATACCTCGATTATCACCTTCTTTCTGCTGTACATAAAGGCTGATTGAGAGCTCAAGGCTGTGCTTTTTAACTGATCTGTTGAAAAAATAAATTGAAAAGATGCTTTCCTACAGCTCCCACAGCCCAGCCTTATGGAGAAAAAACACTGCTATAGCCACTGTGCTTCCTGCCTGTCCTCAGCCTCCCAGGATATCGTTCACCCTGACCCTCTCCTCGTTCTGGAGGAGTGGGAGATGTCACTATCCTGTCTGGTTTTGGTTATGCTTTTTGCTCATGTGTGAAGATTTCTATGTGCCATTGCTGCTGGGATGGTTGATGTGATCCTGTTATACAGCCCAGAAGAGTTTTTTTATCTATTTGTTCCTTCCAAATATGTTTTTTGTTAAGAGCTTTTTGTATTTTGGCTTTGATGGCATTGGATTTTGCTTCAAGACTCACATTACCTATTGTGTTGAACATCTCTGTGCAGCTGTTCCATTTAGTCCAAGTCTGTTCTTCACTGGACACAAACCAGTCACTATTCAGTTTTGGAAACTGTTTAGAAAAGCAAACAAACATAAAGCCCCCACCAAAACAAAAACTAAACAAAACAAAACCAAAACACAACAAAACTCAACAAAATAAAACCAAACTCAACCAAATCAAAAAGGAAGAAAACCAAAAAGCCATTAAACCTCCCCCCCCCGCCCCAAACCTTTAATGATACACTTACAGCAATGTCAAAATTGAATTTCTGAGTGGAGCAGGAAACACTGCCACTTTACCTGCAGTGAATCATAGGATCACAGAATGATTTGGGTTGGGAGGGACCTTAAAGCTCATCCAGTGCCACCCCCCTGCCATGGGCAGGGACACCTCCCACTAGCCCAGGGTGCTCCAAGCCCCGTCCAGCCTGGCCTTGGACACTTCCAGGGATCTGGGAGCAGCCACAGCTTCTCTGGGCACCCTGTGCCAGGGCCTGCCCACCCTCACAGGGAAGAATTCCTTCCCAATCTCTAATCTAAAACTCCCCTCCTTCAGCTTAATGCCATTCCTTCTTGTCCTGTCACAATTCCCTCACCAGCCATCTCGTAATCCAGTAAACCAAATTATTACAATCTTTATGTCCCTTTGATGGTCCAGAAATTATGTCAAAGAAGACATTTTAATGGCACCTGATTTTAAAGGCACCAGCCATGAACACACAGCTGAGGCGGGTGGGGGCTGCAAATTAACCAGCCTCGTTGGAAATTCTGGGTGCATTTGCTGGTGAGTTCTCTCCCTCCTGGTGGTTCCTTGCACATCCCTACAAGCACGTTCAGCTCAGCATAAAGGAGGTGGGTATCTTTAACTGCAGGTGGCTCCCTGTGCTGAGCACAGGACCTTGCAGGGCCATGTGAAGGCTGCCAAGCAGCAATTTAGCCTTGTCTGTGTTTGCACAGAAGGACCTCAGTGCCCTGGAAAGCATTAGAAGGAAATGTTTTCTCCATGACATCCTATGGGCTGCCCACAATCAGCATCCTTCCTCGGCAGCTGGACTGGATAACTGTTGTCAGCAGCCTGGGAGCCTTTTGGGCTGCCAGTGTTAGGGATGAACCTGGAAAATCCTGCAGGGACAGACACCCCTAAGCCAGAATCACTCTGGTCACACCAGAGTCCTTATGCACCTGGGCTGGAAGACTGAATTCTCCAGGATAAATTCAATTTCAGCTGCTAATTGGGAATCAAAGTCTACTGATCTAGTCTTTTAGTAAGTTATCCAATCCTATCATAAGTATCATATTTGAAACCTAAAAAAAATCCTAATATGCCTGGCTCTTAGATGGGGGGGAAAAAAAAAAGAGTAAAATAATCACCTTGCTTGTCTGCTAGAATATACTAAATTGCCAGACAGAAATGGTGATAGCAGTTCTGCATGCTCTTACATGTGCTGGTCTTTACTTGGTATTTTTAGCCCAGTTTCTGAAGGAAAAAGGATTTTAAAACCCCTGAAAGGTGCTGGGGTGTTTGTCTGAGTTGGCCAAGCTTCCACAAGTACCTTTGAACCAAGTGGCCAGTTCCATAGAAATATGTGGAAGGAAGGGGGTCCTGCAGTCACAGGGCACAGAGCCCCTGAAGTTCCCCTGGCTCTAGCACATGGCTGGATGTGGGCTTACCTGTACCAGACACAGAGAATCCACACAGGTGGAACGAGATGACCTTGGAGGTCCCTTCCCACCCAAACCATTCTATGAGTCTATAAATAAGTTATAAAATTGGCATGCATCAGGATAGCTGCAAAACTCTTACATTCCAACCATCTCATCTTCCTGCCTGACTGACAGAACTTCCATCAGTATAAGTACAGTAATTAATGCTGTCTCAAAACACTTTACAAAACCTTCAGCAGAACATACAGATCAGCAGAGCTATCACACAGTTTCCTGTGGCTTCAGACAACACTGCTCACCAGAACTGTAAAAATAATGGCGAAAAAAATGTCACAACTAAAAGGCACCTTTACAGAAGAATATCCATTCCCAGAGGCACAGCTTTACTAAGAAGTTCGATACTATGTACAAAGCAATTCACATTTTATTTTAAATTGCAATAAACTGTACAAAATTGTTTCATTCTTGCCAAAAATAACAGCAATATTTTCAATCTTACTTCTAGACAAACAACAAACTCTTATTTTAATCTTTCCTGGGCGAGTTTACAAATAAACATACAATAGGACACACGGGCTTGTGTCAGAGTTGGGAGAGAGTGAACAGATTTACATGTTTGTGGAATACATTTTTAATGTCTTTTAGGAATTCCAATACTCCTGCCATGCCTGTTAAAAGCCTAGAGAAATCAAAGTTTTGTGTCTCACACAAAGGAATGTAAACAGTCATTGAGGGATTAAAGAGGCTGACTCTTCCAAGGAAACCTTAAACGTACCCGTGTCACTGACATTCACTTTACACCCAGAACTGTCCCCAGCACGGGGCTCGTGCAACAGCTGAACCACCCTCCAAAATGCCACTTAAATACACATCAAAGACTCTTTAAAAAACAGTTTTCAGGAAGAATAAAATCCTAAGTAACAGACCTGAAATGGATTATACCCCTTTGAATCTTTTGAGAGTTTTTTTGCTTATCCTAATTCATCAGCCAAGATGTAACAGCCCCGCCAGACCTACAATCATCATGTACCTTCTCCACATTGCAATAAAGTAAAAGAGCACCTAGGCAAGTCAGTCAGGTGTAGAAAGCCCCTCTACCAAGAGCAAGGGCTTATTTTCAGGCTTGATTTTGTTTGCCAAACACATTTAGTGTGGACTAACAACACATAATTTAGGTCACTGACCACAGTTTCTTCAGTCTGAGGCCCAAAATGGAAACAATTGCGGTGATTTTTTTTTTTAATATTTCACTTTTTTTTTTCCCCAGCTTTGAAACTTAAATTAAGAACAAGCTGTTTCAACAGAGTGATTAGAGCTTAAAAAAATTAAGCATTTTCTGTTACTTCAGAATTGTTTGGGCGAATACCATCTTCCCGAAATTCTACTTTATCTGGATAGAGTTTAATGTAGGTGTCCACCATCAAATCTAAGTCATGTTTTATGTCAAGGTTTATGTTCAGCAAGGCGAGGTTGCTGGACCTGTGCTCTGTTAAGGTGTTTTTCAGGTAGGCCTTTAAGCGCTTCCGTCCCGTCCCATATTTTTCATTCTCCACCTTCATCACTGGAAGTATGCACAAGACCTTAAGCAATGCATAAACATTGGGGAAAAACTTTATGTCAGGCAAGTGAAGTGCTTCATAAATAGTAGCTGGAAGTTCAATATCTTTTCCTCTGTGCTTCCACTTGATTCTCCAGCAGTGCAGCTCAGCAGACAGTGTGTCTGGATTTGGCAAGTCATTTTTGAACATGTCGGCGTGATGCTCCTCGGATGTGTTGAATTTGAGCTGCCCCATGACTGAGGGCACTAAAGATAAACACTTAAGAGCTTTTAAATGTTGTTCTGAGAAGATATCTTTTAACTCTTGAATAATATGCTCCACTGTGGGGACACTCAGGATTTCTTTGTAGTAATTTTCTGATGTGATATCAGGGTCAAAGCTCCCCTGTTGTGTCCTGCAAAATTTTCCTGGGAGCTTAATTTGTACATCCAGTTTTGTAGCCAAATTTGTTGCTTCCTCAAACCAAAATTCATGGTAAACTTCAATATTATCCATCACTTCATTCAGAGAGTGCAACACTGCTGTTAAGCTGCCAGCTGCAAAGAACACATCTGATGTTTGTCCTTGGAGGTTTTTCCCGAATGCTCTTGTGAAAGACAGCACGTTTTTCATAATTACAATAGTGACAATGAAATCAAAGTCTGTCAATGCACTGGAAAGTACAAATGCTCGGCCAGCAATGAAGTTGTTCCACCTGACAGATGAATCGCTGCTCACGGCATCCAGGCACAGCACCAGTGCCTGCATGAGGTCCACCAACACCTCAAAGGTGTCGTGCCTGCCTGTCCACTGGGAACGGCAGATCTGCTTCAGCTCATTGCCCTTCTCCTCATTGTCCTGAAAGAGAGCAGAAATCGTGTTGTCCAGTTCTACCAGTAACTGTGGAGACTGGTTAAAGAGACAACAGACTTCTTCCATTGTTCCCAAAGCAATGGAAACCCCAACTACAGGAACAGATTTTGCCAGCCACACATTTAAGGCACACGAGGAACACAGCGTATACACAGCCTGGGGATACTTTTCCAAGAGTCTCGTAGCCACAACTTTCATTTTAGATGCAAACCCACTGGAGACAATGTAGGCTTGACCCCGACAGTACTCCATGTTTAGACCCCAATTCTCAGTAATAGTTGCATGGAATTTAACAGCCAACGTTTCGGGATCAGCCTCATACGGTAAAAACCCTATGAATTCTTCTCTCAGGTTGTGAGAATCGTCCACAAACCTCACCAACACCGGCAAGTGTTCCTCTCCTGCTATGTCCACTACTTCATCAGTGACAATGGAAAAGAAGTGTGAGTCTCTGACTTCCCTCAATGTCTCCTCCCTGACACAGTTCTCACAGATCTCCAGCATTTGTTTCTGCTGGGTTTTTGAGCAATACTCAAGGTTGACGGCAGTCATTTCAAATCGTTTCCTCAGCACTTCATCACCACCATTTATTCTGTATTCCAGCAGAGCCTGAAAGTTGTCTGAAGCAAAGATACCTTCTGGAAGCTCATCAACAGTATGGCCATCCAAAGGAATATTTTGTTTACCCATTAGGATCAAAATTTCAAACAGTGATTTAAGGTAATCTTTGTTTTCTCTTTCTTCCACTGTTAAGGGGACAGCTTCTTCCTCCTGTTCTTCCCCTCCTTCCTCGGAGACAGTATTTTGTGCATTGCTTTCGTTGCATTCTTGAGTTGCCTGTTCCCGTTCAAAAGCTTCAACTGCAAGGTGAGAAATACTGTCAGTGTCAAGAATAAAACACAGCATTTACTTCTCCCTTACTACACTCATCACCTTTAAGCTACCAGAGGCCAGAGAAGAATGTTTCCAGTTTAAAAGTGAATGATTATTTTGGAGAGAGTCTAGACTGGCTGGCTGAATCAAGCAGGAACTCCATTATCGTCCTGATATATATAAACTAACAGTCATGTGTCCTGCACTACACCTTGTCAGCTTTAGTAAATTAAGCTTTTATGATCTCAATTATTTTGCCCACTTACTCTTTTGCTGCTTCAGTGTTCTTATTTCATCTTCACTCTTAGAAAAAACAAAAACAAACACGAGGAACTTACATTGATGATAATGTCTAACATGTGATCTTAAAATATTAACACATCAAGATCAGATACAAATATTGTAGATAAGACCAAACAGTATTTACCAGAAAGTGCTAGAAAGTCTAAGACAAGGAGGTTTCTTCAGGTAGTTTTTTGCTGCCATGACATGTATCTGCTAACCACATGTGGATTGGCTGCTACTACTGCTAAAAGTCCCACAATTATATTAGAAGTTTCTTCAATATGTATTTTATAAGTATGAATAAATAGATTTGCTTTTCACAGAAACTCACTTGCCTTTTTTTTCCTTTCAGTATTACACGGATCATTTTACATTACAAACTCACCAGCTCTTTTATCCTTTTCCTGTGTCTGCTGTGGGGATTGTTCAGGTGACTTGTAAGATCAAATATAGTTGGCACAGCATTATCCCGTAGAACTGTTCTGTAGGGGCTCTGGAAGAACACAGATATTTCAATTAGGGAGTTCTTTGGGAAATTCTCACTAAAAGCAACCCTACGAAAATCTTTTTCCTCCTTCTTTTCTCCTTTCTTTTTTTGTTTTAAAGTATTTTCACTTGCTGATGCTACCAAAGAGAAAGCTGTGCTATGCAATTCACATTCCAGGGATATCAAGAGAACACTGAAAATGCGAACACAGATACCGAAGAAAACTCCAACCCAATTAACCAATTGACCAGTGACCAATTTCCAAGGAGCCCAAAGATTAAAAGGCAGCATTCGGACGAAATACATTAGTCACGTGTTGCAAGATGCAATAAATAAATGCTTGTTTTTACTTACACTTCTGCATATCATAGAAGTCTCGAAATGTTTAGCACACAGTCTGTAATGTTTGTTGAGCTGATCTGGAGTTTTGTCTTCTAAGTCTGCCCTTCGACAGTTCTCTACCCATCTCTGGCATCTGAGCAAAAGATTAGATAACCTTAAGATAAACCAAAATCCATTACAATTTCAAGCTGCACTCAAAATTGCAGCACAGGGAGCTCTGCCCTTGGCATGAGGCTCAGGAAAGACCTTTTGTTGGAACATCCCATCAAATCTTTGCAAAAACGTATTTTTCTCCTTTTGCTCACCACTCAACACCACCCCAGCAAATGCAGGAATCTTTGCCTTAATTTATATATTCTTGCCTTTGTCACACACACAGAGCAAATTGTAATACAGTTAGTTGCTAACCGAACTATTAGTTGAAACCTAAGTATTTCATTCTAATGAAAAGTTAAAAAAGAGGGACGCACTTGTAATCTGTAGTCAGCACCCACAGACACCCATCCCACGGCTCCGGCACCCCCAGACACCCATATCCCACGGCTCTGGCACCCCCAGACACCCCCAGTTCCCCCAGCCAGCCGTCCCAGGGCACCCCTCACACACGGGTACCCTCCCACACCCCTGACAGCCAGGCAGCCCCTCAGCCCCCCGTGCCCGTTCACCGTTCCCACTCCCGTCCCCACTCCCTCCCGTCGCTGCCGGAGCTCTCCCGCCCCCCGGCCGGGCGCAGGCGCAGGGCCCGCCCGCCTCCCGCCGCCCGGGGCTCCCGCGCCCGGCCCGGCCCGGCCCGGCGGTGAGGGGTGAGGGGCAGGAGGGGCTGAGGGAGGGCAGGAGGCATTGAGAGCCGGCCCGCCCGGCCGGGCCCGCGGGCAGAGCCGGTCCCGCCGCCGGCTCACCGGGCCGGGTCCCGCGGGAAGCGGAAGAAGGCCAGGTCGGACTGGGTGCTCTTGCGGGTGCAGTTGGGCGCGGCGCAGAAGTTCGGCATGGCGGCGCGGGCCGGCGCCGCTGCCCCTTTAAATGCGCGGGCCGGCGGCGGGAGGGGAGGGGAAGGGAGAGGCCCGAGGGGGCGGCGGGCGCGGAGCGGGCCCAGAGCGGCCCCGGAGCGGCCCCACAGTGCCCTGGGCGGCCCGGAGGAGGCAGCGCCGGGGCCGCCTCCTGCCCACACTGCCCCGCGGGGCCGCACTGCGCCTGCGCGCCGGCACCGCCCGCCGGGGGGGGTGCGCGCATGCGCGGGGGGACGGGCGGCGCCCGCTGGGGAGACACCCAAATTGGGCATAGATGTGCCCTAAACAGGGTATGGATGTGCCCTAAACCATGCCTAGCTGTGTCCTAAAACCGGGTCTAGATGTGCCCTAAAACCTGGGCTAGCAGTGCCCTATACCGGGCCTGGATGTGCCCTAAACTGAGCCTATGGGTGCCCTAAAACCAGGCCCAGCCGTGTCCTCCAAGAATAGGGACTCCACCATAGTGATGATGTAACAGTGAAAATGTAGATAGAGTAAAACACCCTTTTCTGTGCACTTCTGGAAGTGAACTGCATCTCTGAGGGTGCAAATCGGGATGCCTTCATTTTCTGACTGTCCTGTTACAGTGTGGCACTGCACTCCTGCAGGTTTCCTGCTATTAAAAGTTTATTTTCAGGAGAATATTTGAAGTCCGAAATGCTTTCCTGACTATTTTTACTCTTGCATTCCTTTGCAAGCATTACACAGCCCCATTGTTGCTGGGATAACCTGTGTGTGGGAGCTAAATGGACACCAGGTTAATCCCAGAGTAGATTTGTAGATTTGTATCTCAGCTTCTCCCTCGAGATTCACTTTCTGCAAATTTAAGTTGACAATGTCTATGATGACATTAA
>JAWWTY010000001.1:16228144-16303804 GCA_035222235.1 Margarornis squamiger
GTAGATTTGTATCTCAGCTTCTCCCTCGAGATTCACTTTCTGCAAATTTAAGTTGACAATGTCTATGATGACATTAAAAGGTTATCAGACCGAATTTCCATTGCATTTTCCCTGTTCCACTGGGATCTTTTTATGGTTCTGATTCAAAGAATGATGATTTTCTTAGGTTTTCCATCAGGTCTTCACTGTGGAACAGTCATTTGGCCACAAAGGAGTTAAGAGTGAGAGAGCCTGAGTCATCTTTTCTTTCCCTATTTGCCTGCCCCAGCCAGGGGTTGTCTCTATTTGTCTGCACAAGCTGTGCTAATCCCCAGTGTTAAGATCTTTAATCAGGTGAACTTTGCCCAGAGCTTCACTGAGAACTGCACAGTGGAATAACATCAGTCTCTCTGGTCTGCAAATGCAGCACCAGCTTGCTTTCCTTTTCCATTCCTATTTCACCCTGCAGCAATGCCACAAGTTTAAATAAACTTTCACTTGCAAGGTGTTCCAAGATCAATATAATTTCTAGTATTTATATTATGGTTATTTATATTTCTAATTTTTCGTATTCACTTGCTTTCCCAGCATCCGTAGCACATATAGCCTTGTGAAAATAATCAGTCAAAATCAGGACCAAACAATTTGCTGGTGAGTTGATTTGGACTTGAAAGCAACAGTCTGTTGGTGGATTAGAAGTGCAACTTGAGAGAGAAAATGCAAGCTGCCCTAAAATACAAATCAGGTCCCAGTGGGGCTGAATTCTGCTAATTGCTGATCTGGGGTATGTTCTTTGGCAGAAGTTTGTTAGAGACACCCAAGGTTTGTCATGTGGCCGTAGATAAGGACTGCAGTGGCTCAGAGGAGCAACAACTATTATTTTCCCTTATCCTGAGGCTCTGTATTTTGAGAAGCGGCTGTGCTTCTTCCCGGCAGGTTTGTGTGTCCTTTGCCAATGCAGCACACCACGAGGAGGGGGAAGGTTTGCATCTGCCTCCCTAGATTGCAGGGGTACCAGCTTTAATTCCCCTGTGACACGCTGCAGCATGACACAACGAAGGGATGTTTTTCATTATCTGAGGTTACATAATCGAGTTTTTGCCTCAGTGTAGCAAACTATTCAAACAGATGCTCAAGTCGATACACAGTGGCATTTTGGTGCATTTTTAAGCCTTGCTGAATTTAGATACTTTCAGCTCAGAAGCTGTTAGGATTTGTAAAATAAATGCATTTGTTGAATGTAATATGTATTACTTATAACAGAGGGGGGAAATATCTATTGACTGGCAACACAAAGCTGTCTCTAGTGAGAGCAGCGGCAATATCTCTGTGGATTTAAATACAAACAGTCCTGTTTGACAGCCTGTGCCTGACAAGGCTGTGTGGAAGAGGCTGCTCTGACAAGGTTCCAGTGCCCGAATATCGCTGGGGCTGCTGCTCCGCCCGGCCACGAGGAGCAGCCTGACGGGGCAGGGTCGGAGAGGGAAGGGGGAGGTCGGGGGTGGTCTGAGGGCCCCAGAGCGAAGGTAAAATAGAGGTGCTGGTGCCGGAACGCGTCTGGAGGCGCCGAGTGACCTCTCGGGCTGTGCTGGGGGCACATCGGGGCCACCGCTGGGGCAGTGCCCGTCCTGGAGGTGTTTTGGCTACTCCGGGTGTCCGTAGCCGCCCGCCGGGGCCATGGCGGAGGGACGGCGAGAACTACAGCTCCCGGCGTGCCCCGCGTCGCCGCGCACGCGCCCTGCGACCACGGCGCCATCTTGGCCACCTGCTCCTGCCATCTCCTCGCAGGTCGCGGGGCGCCGGAAACTATAACTCCCGGCGTGCCGCGCGGGGCCCGCGCACGCGCGGCGCGCCGCTGCGCCATCTTGGCTTGGGGAAGCGCCGCCGCCGCCGCCGCCAAACAAACCCGAGCGCGGCCCCGGGAACGGGGACGGGACCGCGGGTCCGGCACCGCCGCGCCTCGCATGAGCCGCGCACGGCCCGGCCCGGCAGGTGGGTCCCGCTGCCCGCCGCGGGTCCGGCGGCAGCTCTGCTCCCCTGGCCGCCCCCGCCGCCCCCTGCCCCGGGCAGCGCCCCGGGCCCGGCCCCGCCGCCCCCTCCCCCGGTCCCCCCACCCCGGCGGGGCGGCCCGGGGGGCCCTGCCCCGGGGGAGCGGCCGGCCCTCCCTCCGGCGCAGCCCCGCTTTTGTTCCCGGGGCCGCCCCCGCCGAGCCCGGCGGCTCCTGTGCCGTCCCTGTGCCCGGGGCCTCGCCCGGCGCGGGGCCCGAGGCGCCCCCGCGTCTCCCGGGGTGTTTCGGGGTTACGGGGCGGGCAGAGCGGGTCTGCACGCTGTCCGGGCCGCGCTGCCCCAGAATGGGTGGTGCGGAATGCGCTCCCCGGGGCAGGACAGCGTGCGGCTCGCCGGGAGAGCGCCTGCAATGGGCACTGTGTGCATAATGAGAGGGAGGAGACTGAGCGGCGGTTCCCGGAGCGCCCCGGCTGCGAAAGGGCTCGGGAAGGAGGTGGGAGATGCAGCCCGAGCCTTGTGGGGCTGCCAGACTGAGCCCTGCGGGGATGGGGCAGGGTGTCCTGGAGCGGTGGGAGGGTCAGAGGGGGTGCATTCATCCGCCTGGAAACCAGAAAGAGAGGGGCCTGAGCTCACAGCGTTTCTGTTCCTTCTCCAGCGAGGCTGAGCTCCGTGGGGGCACAGACACGAGGGAAGGATGCCTGTGGTGTGGCCAACTCTCCTGGATCTCAGCAGAGATGAGTGCAAGAGGATCCTCCGCAAACTGGGTACAGTAAGATGCTATTTGTGGGTCTGTATGTTTGCCATTCGAAGATTTGCCTGCCCGCTGCTTCCATGGAATGCTTTCATAGATCTGCAGGCAACTTGCAGGTAATCTCCTGCATTTTCCATGTGTCATTGGTTTGACAGCCCCGGCTTAAAAGGTTGAAATGGTATATGGTAGATACTCCTAGCCCCAGTAAAATGGATGGAGGAGAAGTGGTTTGGTTTGGTCAAATCTCTCATGGATGTCCTGCTTGCAGTGTTGCACTGCTGGAGTTCTTTTGCCACTGTTAACATGCAACGAGATGCTCTGTGAGAGGAGAGTCCTTTGGGTTTTTTATTTTGTTGTTCCCCCCCAGTTCTGTCTTAGACACCTTTTTGTACCCCAAAAATGTACGTAGAACCCTGGTCTAATTGGCACTGTACAACTGAGTTCAAAGCATTAAAGTTACTATTGTGAAGACTTAGGAGAGAAAAACGTGGTGCTGTTTTGTGATCTGCAGTGACACAGATTGTCAGGGCAGTGGGAGAGCCATGTCCTTGCTCAGCTGCCACAGCCGCAGGAGCTCTTTGCATTGTTTCCAGTGCAGCTCAGTGTCTGAGCCCCCTGCCCAAGACATGGATACTCGGAGATGTTTTTGTACTCAGTCCTTGTAGATATGTGTGTATGAAGAGAGATGCTTTTGTATTTTGAAAAGTAATATTTGCTCTTTCCTCAAGCATCCACTTCTGGCTGCCCCAGGAGACAGCTTTTCTTGTTCTTATTTTGCTTGATTGCTAAGAGATGATGTGCTGTGTTTCCTAACTGTGCCAAGGTTCTCATACGGTGTGAAGCCGTCCATTTTATTTTTTGAGAGTTTTTCCCTCCCTTTGCCCTTTTAATTTCATTTCTTGGGCATACAGCATGTGTGTTCTGCTGAAACAGTGCTGCAGATGTTGCACACAACCCTGCAATAAGCTGAACATCTGTTAAGGTGGCAGCTCTGGGTCTTAAGCAAGGCTCAAGAAGCATGAAAACTAGGAGAAAGTGCAGGATGCCAAAGGCTTTGGGCCGGCTCCGTGCTCCAGGATTTTATTAACGTAGCTGTGCTGGCTGGGAGGGTGGAAAAACCCTCCCCCCGGGCTGCCTGAGCTGGCACGGCCCTGCTGGTGCAGCTGAGCCAAACAGGGCTGCAGCTACACCTCCCTCAGTGACATAACCTGGGCTGACAGGAAGAGAAAAAATGAAAAAAAGAATCACGTTTTTTGTTTTGCTGGCACGAGGTGTGTCCCCACGAGGGGCCCAGCCAGCGGGGCAGGGCTGAGGCAGCCGCAGAGAAGCTCTCTGCACACAGACTTGGGGGAAGGAGCTCAGGCAGTGGGAGCAGTGGCTCTCTGACCCTCACATCCAGCAACATCCATCTGCTTTCCAGAGCCCTCTGCCTTCCCAGCTCCCAGCACATCTGGCTCGGCCCATGGTTCAGCAGCAGGAGCAGGGTGACTCCAGCAGGAGTACAGCCAGAGGTGTAGGGGAGGCTGAAACACATCGCTGGGAGTGCAGTGCCTGCTGCTGCTCGTGGTTATCACTGAACGGGGATGGTGGTGGGACCTCACACCAGGTGTGATGATACTGATTTGTGAAACCTGTCTGGGCTCTTTGATGTTCTGTGTTGGAGGGAGTGCACCCAGTTAGTGATTGTTACACAGACAGGCTGGTCGCAGCTTTCTGTAATCTTCACTACCTTCCAAATACCAGAACGTGCATTTTTAAAGCTCTGCTGTAGAGGATCTCTATTTATAATGCAGAAAGAAAAAACAGTCTATCTTTGCTAAATAATTACATGGTTGTAGCTGAGAATTACTTTAAGTTGTTAACAGAGGAAAATCATTAGTATCTTAAATATTGTAACATGCTTGTCTAAATAAATGTTGATATTAGTAATAACCATTGCATTAATTAGCAAATGTTTAATAACTGCAGCAGTAAATGCTTCTGTAGGTCACTCGGCATCCCTGTGCAGGCTGCATAGTTAACCAAAGTGACTCTGCTTTGTGTTTTGTCTGCTTAATCAGGACAGAAGAGCAGAACTTCTTTTCAGCACAATTCCCTGATTTGATTTGTAAATTAGCCCTTTGGAATCCTGAACTGAAAGCTTTTCAGAATAGCACCAGTCTTTTCTTTTGCAGCAAACTTCAGAGGTGTTAGGTTTTGGCCTGCACCTTTTATTCCCAATTTTGGTTAGCTGGGATCTGTTGTGGGCTTGGTTTGGGTTGGCTGCTGAAATGGGGGTGTCACATGAAAGGTACCTGTGTAAGGATCAAAAGAATTTGTATTTCTTGTTTAAAGCAGGAGATTGATGAAAGATTTCCTTGGACTGTGTGCAGCTGAGAATAGCAAGTCTTTCTTTGGCCAATTAGCAGGCTCCATCATTTGCACTGGGTGTATCTTCACCCTCCTCAGTAGGACAAAATTCAGAAGTTTCAGGAGCCTTTTACTGTTGTATTTTTTAAGACACCAATGGCATGACATCACAAGGACTTGGAGTTACAAATTTCCAGTAAATCAGAGTTGCACTTTTGTGAGTTAGTCTTTGTGATGGCTCTAAGTTTCAGAATAGCTGTATTGCTTCTTTGAGAGCAGGTTTCATTCAGTGTGTTGCATTTGTACGTATCAAGTAAATGGGCATAAAAGATTATGATGATTGGATTTAACAAAGTAGAGCTGATGTTCTCCATGCTAATTAAGGAAAAGCATTACAAAAAAACCAGTTGCTCTTTTGATAGTGTATTTCTTTTCCAAACCAAACTTTTTCATGGCACTCTTAATAATGACACGTGTTAAAAGATTTTCCTCTGCTGCTTCTAGAGAATTCTGAGCTACTCTCCAAATTGGGGGATGGTTTCTTCAAGCTCTTTGCCTGAACTGTCAGCTCACAGAGAGCTTGACATATTCATTTGGATTTATAAACTAGATAATCCTCTGTGATGAGACAATTGTTTCATAGAAATGCTTTATGCTACAGAGTAATTGACGGAGTTCTAAATCATCGATCTCTTTTGAAAAGCACTAAATAATTGAAAGACATGTTCCTCTTAATGATTTTGAAAATTAATAGAATACTGTTAGTAATAAGGAAAATAAGGTGTGTTTTTCCCTTTGCTGTGAGCATTAAATAGAAATACTCTGCTCTCATCCTTCAGAACTGGAGGCATATGCAGGTGTCATCAGTGCCTTACGTGCACAGGGAGACCTTACGAAGGAGAAGAAGGATCTTCTTGGAGAACTCTCTAAAGTGCTTAGGTAAGTAACCCTGACCTTTCTAAACTAAGAACCTTGGCCTGTTTTCTCTTAGGGTGTTGCATGCTTTTTCTATCACCAGGATCGTAAAGCAGATCTGAATTTGGAGGAGTAACTCTCCATGTTGCAGAGGTTTAATTCCTGTTCTGCTTGGAGTTTTTAACACAGAAAACAACGATGCTTCTGTGGTAGAGGCTTTGCTAGTTTGTTGGTGCCTTGTGGAAGTGCTAGAGGGCTACAGCCTGCTCATGAATGTGCTGGCTTGGGAGTTTGTCAAGGGAGGACTCCAAGCTCTTGGAGCCCAGGGTACCTCAGCATTGAAAGCTGCATGTTCTGTGTGAAATTTTCTACCATATTCTTTGATTTATTGCTCTCATTAGGAGGTTGGATTCTAGCTGTTTTGCAGGGATGCCCTATGAACAGAAATGTTCTTTTTATTCTTCAGTAATATTTTGGAAAAATAATCCGATTCACTTTTTCTCACTGTGATAGCAAAAGTTAAGTGACAATCTCTTAAACATAAATGCTTGTTCCCTTTCCTCTGTGAGGTAGATTATTCATAAGTTCAATTTTAGCTGGAATTTTTAGATAAATGTTCATGTCTTCCCCTGACTAAAATATGTGGCTGTTTTTTTAACAGCATTTCAACGGAGCGACACCGTGCCGAGGTGCGGAGAGCGGTGAATGATGAACGACTGACCACCATTGCACACAAGTAAGTTATGGGTCATTTTTCCCCTGATTTCCAGAAGTACCCTTTGGAAAAATCCCTTATGCCTTAACTGAATGATGGAACTTTGAAGATGGATGGTGGTTTAAAGAACGGTGGTTAAGAAGGTGTATGGGTGAAGGAATTACTGTATCAGAGCTACATCAAGGACCTAGAAACAGTTATTTAGTATGTTACATTCTGGATCTAAGGCCATCCCATTCACTCTACAATGACAATATAAGAAACAGGCTGTTGGCATGCCAGGCTTTCTGTAAAACAGAGCAGAAGAAACCCGGAATAGAGAAAATAGAGAAGTTCTATTTCATGTTAATTTCGTGTTATTTCTAGTTCATGTTTGTTTTATTACTTTTTGTTTTGCCTTTAGTTTTATTTTAATCCATTTGGTTATATTAAGAGGGGCTTAACGACATAGGAAAGACAAAGTGAGGGAAAGAGGTGGCAGACATTAGTGGAAAGCAGTGTATCAGCAGAGAGGGAAAAAGTTGTCAGAGCAGAAAAAACTACAAGCAAGAGTGACATCAGTGTCCCCTGTCCTGTGACGGTGCAGTGTTGTGCTGGCTGGTTCCTCCTTGCTGTGCTGGCACTGATTCTGAGAGGTAGAGAGGAGCAAGAGATCAAGTGGTTATGTGTCTTTGAGAATTACTTAACAATCTTAAGAAAGGAGGAAAAAATAATGAAAAATAAGCATGTAGTAGTTGTCAAATCAGGATTCTTTTCTTGAATCAAGTTTGGGGGTTTTTTTGTGTTGGTAGTTCTGGTCTTAGCATTTTACAGAACATCAATAGGTTGTCCTGAGGTGTTGCACTTTGATGAGATGCTATAAACCAGACAAGGTGCAATTGTGCAATTGTGAAGCGCTGCTTCTCTTTATTTTTCCTGTGGTAACTCCTTGCTAGTCATAGTTGGTAATACAGTATTTGACTCTGTCATTCTCTAACTCATAAAGAAAGTTGACTTTGCTAGCCTTACTGTATGCAATATTTGTACTCTTAATTTTTTGGTTTTAAAATGTTTTTTTACCTCAGCTCATGAAGCTCTTTTTGTACTACATGAATATGTATGAAGGATGCCGAAGCATATCAAGATTTAACAGCAGAGCAGATCTGTGTGTTTTACAAACTAATTTGTAGTAGTTGCTGCAACTTGCTCACAGTCTTTCATGTGAGAAGTTGTTCTTCAGAATATATTAATACATTAAATGGGCTGACTTGCTTAAAAACATTGCAGAATTGGCAAATAATTTACCATTTTGGTTTTGCTGATTTGATGAATGACTCGTGTAAAACAGTCATAAACAGAAACACTTCTCCATGTAGATAAGAACAGCATTTTTATCCTTCGTGTGTGTGTGTCTAAGTACTAAGGTAAGAGCAAATCAGTGCAGAAGACTGGTTTCTGCTTAGGAAGATGCTAAAGGTGTATTTAAATACTGTCATGTTCTGTCACCTTGTTTGGGACTACTTGAATAGGTCATGATCTGTTCAGATAGAACAAGATTTGCATTAGAAGCTGAAGGTTTTCCTTGAACCATAATCCATTTCAGTAGTCTTTTATGAAAGCTATTGGGTTTCTAGGTATTGTTGTCATCCTGAAGTAGAGTGTACCAACTCTACCTGAACAGTATCTAACCTAGTAAGAGGGGGTTGGAGTTTGACATCCACACACCTCTGGCCCCTGCAGGGCTCTGTAAAACAAAGCAATAAAAGAACAGTCAACTCTTCAATTTAATGTGAGAGGTGTTCTGTATCAGGTGAGAGGGGTAAGGGCCCTCAGGAAATGAAGAAAAGTTGAATGGAAAGTAGTGCTGGAGTATGTCTTAAACTGCCTTTTAGACTTTCACTGTTGGGGAAAAAAAAAGGGGCCTTACCTAAGAATCCTGAGTATTTGGAAACTCCCCAGGATCCTCACAGAGTGTGCCTTTCTGTTCAGCATGTCTGGCCCAAACAGCTCCTCGGAGTGGTCCATAGAAGGCCGTCGCCTGGTGCCGCTGATGCCGCGGCTGGTGCCACAAACAGCCTTCACCGTCACCGCCAACGCCGTGGCCAACGCCGCCGTGCAGCACAACTCGGCCCTCCCAGTGCCCGCAGAAACTGGGAACAAGGAAGGTGAGGGGGCTCTGGGACCCTGCTGCAGCCTCTGGGAATGTAAAATATGTCGCAGTAGAGATTGGTGTCTTAGGCTTTCAGATATTAAAGGTATTTTTTGAAGGCTGGGTTGGACGGGGCTTGGAGTGACCTGGGATAGTGGAAGGTGTCCTTGCCCATGGCACAGGGCAGGACTGGATGGGCTTTACAGTTCCTTCCAACCCAAACCCTTCTTATTAAACATTATTCATAGAAATATAAAAAAACTCTTTTTTAAAGATACTTTCTCAGTATTTGCAGCATGTATGTGGCAGCTTTGTGTTAATGAGCACGCTAGCAACTGAAATATAAAAAAACCCCAGTTTGTCAGGAAATGAGGGGAACGTTCACTGATTAACTTCTTCAACTCTGTAAGTTTTAAAAATTTGAATCAATGGCTTAAGAATTTTAAAGTTCTGTAAGTGATGAAAGATGCTTCAGAATGATATAAGAATAGAAGTAGGTTTTGGTGGAAGTCAAGAAAATATTGTTTTGGGGTTGGTTTTTTTCTTCAGACCAAGCATAGTACGGTAAAAGGTTAAAAGGTTGCTTTCTGCTTTCCCTATGTCTTTGAAATAATGGTTCTACACATTCCAGCTAGCTTGGCTGAATAGGCTTACATGCAGCTGGAGAATGTGTAACACTTCTTGAAGCAGGCTGTTTTATCCTGGTTTTGTGAGATACTGGATCATTGTACTATTACATATAAGCAATGGTTTGAAAAAGCTGATCAGCAAAATCAGCCTTCATTACTGAAGGAATATTTTGTTTTTTTCAACTGGTGTACTGTTGAGGAGAGGCAACAGCACTTTTCTATTCATTACAAGTCTAGATGTGGTCATTTACAGAAAAGCAAGAAGATCAAAACATTGAATTAATGCTGGAATTAAAAATAACAAATTGTAAAGTAAAGCATCAGATTAATAGTAAAAAATCTCAGATTGGCAGCACAGATTCCTGGGGATGGACAGAGGAGGGGAGGTTAGATTTCTGTGTTTGTCTTTGAAGACCATGAACTCTGTGGCCATGCTTAGCTCCAACTGGGGAGTATTCCACAGTACCAGAATTGCGGAGGCAAAGGTGGGGATAATAACCCAATAAGTCTTTGGCTTCCATTTCAGTTGTTAAAATAGTGATAGAATAATGGGATTCTGCACTTCAGTTATATGGAAGGTGTCTTTTCTCCTCTTCAGTGGTGGTTTGCTATTCCTACACAAGTACCACTTCAACCCCAACATCCACCCCAGTTCCAAGTGGCAGTGTAGCAACAGTGAAGTCCCCCAGACCTGCCAGCCCAGCCTCCAATGTAGTCGTCTTGCCAAGTGGAAGTACTGTGTACGTCAAAAGTAAGTGATCCCAGCACCTGCTTAACCAGAGGGAAGGAAAGGGACAGTCTGGGGGCTGAAGCATAGGCTGAGTTAAACACTCTCACCTTGGGCAAGTCCTTTCAGGCCTCTCTGCCTTCATTTAGTCTAAAGAATTAATTTACTGCTTCTCTTTTTCAGAGAAATTGTGTTCAGGATAAATCCACTCCCAGCAAAATGCTGCAAGGACAACAAGAGGGGAAATATTTTGAAAATAAAATACAGAAATTGCTATATACCAGTGGATTTCTAATCCATCTTGTTGAGAACTTTTCTTGAAGGTGGCTCTGCTGGTTGCTTCTGCAGAGGACTTCCTTCTCCATTCTGCTTAAATAATGCACAGTAGTCACTTACTTGAGTTAGAAAAGGTTCCTCCTTTCCACTTTCACAGTTGACAAAGACTTTTTTTTTGTTTTAGAATGCAGTTTGGCAAGCATTTTTGTGCTTACATTAACTATGTCTGGCCATTTTCTTATTTATTTGGAAGTCAGTCTTAGTAAGACTTGCATTCCTGGGCAGCTCTGAAAGCATCATATAAATTCCCACCAGATTCTCATCTTCATGTATTTAAATTTGGAAGTTAGACTTTTCTAGCATCTAGAAACGGGGGTTTTTGTGTTGTGTGTGTCCCCCTTTCTTTGTTTGGCTAATAAATCAGCTAGTTCTAAAAGAAGAATACATACAGCCTCATATATATGCCCTCGTGATAGGTAGTTTTATTTTACTAATAATTAAAAATCTATCAAAATGAAAAAGATTAATAGTGAAGTTGATAAGTGGTATTTTTATGCTTGCTGTGGTTATCTTTAATATTTTAAAAATTATTGTAATCTTTATGCTGTATGTGTACATAAATCGGAATGTGTTACATCAGGGACGTTAATTGTAACAAACCTGCTTAGGAGTGAATTGGGGAGGTCTGGGTTACAGTCCTCACTTTGGCACTGGTGTGAGGTGTGAGCTCTCCCCAGTCAGAGCCTGACTGGGCCATTAACCTCCTGGTGGTGGGACTTAGTCAAGCTGGATTACCTTTGAGGTGAATGCCTGTGGAAAACTTCGTACAAATGCAATTTCTAACATGACATGAAAGGAATAATGTTCTTGCAGAACCCCAGGAATGAAAACAGGAGACGAAATGAACTGTGCTTAGCATAAAATAATGCTCTTCCCATTTAATCTTACTTTCTTACTTCTTGGTTGATTGGTTGGTTGATGGGTTTTTTTGTGGATGAGGACCACAAACAAGTAGTTTTCTGTATTTCTTGGTGCCCCACCAAAATAACAGCTGTGTCCTAACATCCTAGTTACATGTGGATTTTGGATTCAAATGGATTCTGAAAGCTGAAATTGCTGCACGTGTTCAGTGTGGTTGGTGCACTCACAGTGATAAGTTTGCATATGCACTCACAGTAATGCTTAAAAGCCTGTCCGTAATAAACCTCAGACATCTAATCCAACCTGTGCTTGATGGAGGGGAGGTCACCATGAGGTTCATTCAGTGTTGGTGAGTTTGGAGATCCAGGCTCATACAATCCACCCTTCATTTGTGCTGCTGCAGCCAGCTAGAACTGAGGTCTGGGGTTCAAAGTCAGCTTAAAGCAGAGCCTTGCTCCTCTTCTCTGGTTCAGTTTCCCATCTCTGTGGATACAACTGTTGTCCTTGGGGATGGAGGTGCAGCTGAGCTGGGACTCCTGCTGAGAGACAATCCAGTTTCTCAGAAATAACTTGCTGTGCTACTGGGCACTTTCTCGCCCATGTTAATTCCTGCATCTTCACTTTTTGAATGCCAGAATATTTAGTGATTTTAATTAGAGATTGGCCATAATTAAATCTTGACCCTAACTGGAGGCTGACTGCCGACCAAGTTTGCTGGGGTTACCAGCAGCAAGACTGCCTTTTGCTGTGATGGTGCTTTTTGTCTTGAAGCTCCAGGCATGTGGGCCAAGATCTTCAGTTGTTTTCTGCACAAGCAGGATTGCATCTCTTCAGCTTATCTCTGGTTGGTTGGAGTTTTTTTAAAACAATTTGACACTGGTTAACATAAATCACAGAATCACTGCCTTCAGTGCTACGCAATAGCTGTAAGAGGTTTTTAGGGTTATTAATTTGTGTCTTTCTGTAATCTAGACCAATTTATGAACCTCTTGCCTACTTTGGAAAATTTTGTTTGGATTTAAGAGCCATTAATCACGCTTTTATCCTTTGCTGAGCTGAATATTGAAGCAGATTTTTTTTATATATGTGCAGTAGATGTCTGTGAGGAAGAAAGAACTCTTTTGAGCTTGGGCTTGTTTTGTTTTTCATGATTGTGTTTTAGGTGCCTTTTTATATCTGTTGCACAAAAGGCATCGAAGAAGGGAAAAGCTGATAAAATGAGGTTAAATCTTCATAGTTGCACCATATCTGAAAAAAGTATCTTAAGGTGCTGTATTGAGGTTAAAGAGAGAAGGGTACTGGAAGGATAAGCATGGCATGAAAGTAGGTGCAGAGGCTGAAATCAAGAAGACTGTAGGAGGATAAACTTTGGTAGTCATTAGTCAAACTTCTGGAGACAGAGTGAAATCCCTGTACTGGTTCTTACGTTCTTTTAATCTCTCAAACTGAGTGAAGCAACCCAGTAACTGAGTAGCCTGGGTTTTTGGGGGATTTGTCTCTCACGGCACTGCAAGTGTGGGCTGTGTCATGGACTGAGCATCTGAGGTGTGATAAAGGTTGGTTGTGACCATGAGATGTAATTTATTTCTTTTTATCTGACTTGAAAGAGGGCATAAGATCAACAAGCATGTAGTGTTTTAGGAAACACTGGGAGCTGCAGGCAGGGGAAATAGAATTTAGCAAAAGTGTTTCTCTTTCAGGTGTCAGCTGCTCAGATGATGATGAAAAGCCCCGCAAAAGACGGCGAACAAATTCTTCCAGTTCTTCCCCTGTGCTCCTGAAAGAAGTCCCGAAGGCAGTGACTCCTGTCACTAAAACTATCACAGTGCCTGTAAGTGGCAGCCCCAAAATGAGTAACATAATGCAGAGCATTGCCAACTCCCTACCACCACACATGTCGCCTGTGAAAATAACCTTCACTAAGCCCTCGACACAGACAACGAACACCACAACACAGAAGGTATGTGGGGGAAGCTGCCAAATGTTCCTGTACTCTGGTTTTATCAATGAGTAAGATGTGATGTTTGACTCTTCCTTTCTATGAACTGTCTGGCTGTTTTTTATGGATTGCCCTTGGGATAAGATAATCCCTCTTTAAAATGAACCGAGAGAAAACCAAACTCGTGTATGACTTTAGTTCAGCTGTGTGTGAAAGGACCTGGATTGACAGCCCTGGAGACTGAAGCCCTCTTTTTATCCACAGAACAGGTACAGCACAGGCAGCGGGAGTGCAAGCTTCCCCCAGACTGCCCCAGCCATGTGCCTCAACCCTGACCTGAAGGGACCACTTCTAGGGATGAGAGGGGATTCAGTCTCCATGCTCATTCAATTCTTGGCCTCTCTGGTGAGACTGCCAGCAAGGTTGCCAGTTAGTACCATTTGTGGTGTTGGGTTTTGTGATATGGACACTAGTCCACTGAGAACTGGATCACATAGGCCACTGAACAGCCTTCAGATGGTAACAACTATTGGTCAAAGGTAATCTTTCTTATTTCTATTTTCCTTGTTTATAATTATTCTTTGCAGCAGTAGAATTCCAGGAGAGATGGCACGGGCTTTCCCTTGCCAAGCTTTTTATCTAGACACTAGTTTTTTGGGCTCTATAAAGCTTATTCTTGGAGCTGATCAAAGACTGGGGGGCTTTATTTTCCTTTCAGTACTAGTGTGCCATTTCTCATTCTACATTACCAGTGTGACAGTGTCAAAATCAGTTGTGTTATTTCAGCTGAGTGTGCCCAGCCTTCACCACAGTGCAGTGAGTGGAAAAGCTTTTCCTTGTGTAAGTTTTGTATTGGACTGAGATTTTTGCGTGCCTAATCTGTGGCATGATTGTTTTCCCATGCTTTAGGAAGCATTTCAGATGTGTCTATTTTTCTGTTCTTAAGGTATGAAGAAAAGATGAATGGCTCAGACCAAGTTCATTCTTGGCACAGTTATTAATTAAGGCAGGCCTCAGGGAAGGGGGTGCCTCTGTGGAATTAATTTGGCCTTGATGCTGACAGACTGATGGTAGGCTGGCCACTAACAAGCATTTTTTTCCAGCTGTGAGAGTTTGACTATTGAGCTCAAACCTTCACGTGGTATTTGTTCTATTAGTCTTAATTGTTCTATGCCTCTCTTTGGCATAGCAGGTTCCCATGTCCCAATTTTTGGAAACTTTAAAACCAAGTAAGATTACTGAAGTAGTGTGCAACAAAAATCTTGCTCTCTGGCCTTTTCCCACTCCTGGAATCTTTGATGCTTTCATTTGATTTGCTGTTCTTTAACAGTATCCTTAATCAAATTCCATCTCTGAATACATGTACAGAAATCCACCAGTGAGCAGAAAGCATCCAGTTAAATGTCCTGCATTCAGTGCAGCAAATCCACAGCTACTACAGGGCTTAACCTACCCATCCTGTTGCTCTTTAGGCTCATCTTTTGTGCAGGAAGAAATTTTTTGCCTTAAATGTCTGTAGGGTTGTATTAAGTGTGGGTGTTGTATATCATGGTAATTAGAGACAGGGAGTATTAAATCTCCAAAAGAATGAACTGTCAGTGGGTCTCTGCTGCAGTTGTGCCTCTGCGTGTTCTGACATGGGAATTTTAGGGTTTGCTTTGCACAGTATTGTCTGACTCTTACTAATCTGCAGTGACAGGAAACTCTGCTTGTTTTGTGAGGCAGCCATAGTAGAGTTTGTATATGAACTTGTCACACTGCTCTCCTTTGTTGGATTTAGATATGCCGAAACGTGCCACTGGATCATTTTGGTGGGAGAAATCCCCCTTCATAATTTTCAGTGAAATGTCAGAGTTGTTCACTCATATCCAGCAGCACGTTTCCAAGTCGAGTGTGAGCTGCTGGATATGAATGAAATTCTTTGTTTCTGCATGCCAGCTTTTTGAATTGTTTGGACATTTTAGTAGGTTGGAGGAAGATTTGTCGTAACAACTAATAATGTCACAACTCTGGTTTCTGGATTCTCTTTTATAATAAAGTCCCCTGTAGGACACAGAAGGAATCCAGCTAGTGAAGTTTCTGGCAGTTAATGCCTCTTGTTTTTCAGGGACTAGGTCTGGATGTCTCTCAAAATAGAGCTGACAGGACTAAACTCAGTGTATATTGGGAATTAGTTTTTACTGTAACTTTTTTTACTGTACTTTTACAATCAACAGCAAAAAACCCAACTTGATTTTGTGTGTGTGTGTGTGTTTACACAGCCAGGCAGTCTCTGTGCTGTAAAAGATGTGATGCAGTTTTGGTCCCCACAATGAGATTCTTTTGATCATTTCAACATATGTGAGAAAATAGTATTTCAGAAGTACAATAGTTGTGATTTGTGCTTTAATACTTTTACATTTTTATCTGAATTTTATGTTTTCTGGATGCACTTCATACATGAAGTTCACAAAACTTTGTTCTGCTGTGTTAATTTTGAAATAGAATAGAATAGACTCTGGAGAATGCAGAGGGTAGAGGAGCAGAATGTGGAAACCTTGTCCTTCAGGCACTGGTCAGGTGTGGGCAGCCTGCTCAGGGGGTGATAAGGTTCTGGCTTTCCCCAGATCAAGATATTAAAGGAGCAGAGACCATAAAAGTGAGGCCTGGGGCAAAAGGCGAGGCAGAGGCAGCCACGGTGGTGAAATTTGCTGCTTTTATTCCATCCATGTGGTTATTTCCATTTTTTTTTTTGTCCTTCATTTTTCTTTAAGCAAATTACAAACTCTTAATCTCTTAACTGCTTGATCTGCCGCTTAAGTCTACTTTTGGTGCCATTATCATATTGTTTCTTTATCAGGAAGGTTTCAGTAGTCTTTGGGTAGCAGTGTAGGGCTTTGTGAGCTGACCCAGGTTTTCTTTCCTCCTTCTCTACCTTTTTTTTCTGCCTGCTTTTGTTACATGGAATTATTCGTAAGTTTAAATTTTCAGGGTTTTAATAAAAGAAATTTTTATTGGGACAATTGCATTATTAAAATTTCTCAATATTCTTGCATGGTAAACTGAAGATATGTTGTATTTCTGTGCTTTTTTTTTGCTATTTTAACTGTGTAAGTACTAGAAGGTACATATAAGTAGAATAAAAGGAATTTTCTTTATGTAAATAGTCCCCATATTCAATAATAAATAATAATAATAAAGGCTTCGTTTTGTAGGTCAGTTGCATAAGGACAAACCCCTTCCAATGTTGTCAGGAATTCTGTGGTTTTCTATGTCAGATCAGATTCATGGAGCTGTAATTGTAACCTGCACTGGGGTGATGTTTATTCGCTTCAAACAGATGGTTTTCAGACAAATAAGAAAGAATTTCTGGTTACTGAGAGCACTAATTAAAGCAGAAAATTTTTCAAACCTAAATGATTTTTCTTGCACTGAGGAAATCTTGTTTACAGCCTTGTGGATCAAAAATATTTCCCATTACTGACTCAGCAAGTGTTTATTAATTGTTAAAGAGAAAAAAAAAACATCCATTCTCTCTCATTGCCATTTTTTTATATTAGTGGAAGGTTTGGGAGAATGGTGCTTAAATCTTGCTGGAACTCCATTCAGTTTCATTGAAAATGGGCTTTAGGCTTCCTAGCCCAGTTTAATGAAGTCAAGCAGTTCATTCCTGTCTGTTTGCCTTCAGACATGAGATAATTCTACTTTAATTGGATAGTAATTGTTTTCCTTTAAGAAAAAAATCCTCCTGATTTTAAGGAAATGTTTAACTTCTTCAAAATAATTGAAAGGTTTTGTTGCCAGAAAATGTGATTGACAATTTTAAATGCTCTTAATAATCATGTATCCCTAAAACTAAATAAATACCCAGAGAGACATATTGCTGAAATTTTGTGCTTCTAAATAAATGCAAAGAACAAATGAATTTCCTGTTGTTTTTTTCTTCTTTCAGGTGATCATAGTAACGACCTCTCCGAGCTCAACTTTTGTACCCAACATCCTCTCCAAGTCCCACAACTATGCAGCAGTGACAAAACTTGTCCCCACGTCAGTCATTGCCTCGACGACCCAAAAGCAGCCCGTGGTCATCACTGCTGCCCAGCCCAGCAGCAGCAGCAGCTGCTCCACTGCCTCCTGCACTGCCAACACCATTGCTGTGACTGCTGTGGTGTCATCCACCCCATCCGTGGTCATGTCCACAGTGGCACAAGGTAGGGCCATAACACTGCCTTTCCAAAGGCTCTTGCTCTTTGTTTGGAGGCTAACACAGGAGATGCACTTCGTGTGAGATGAGTAAAACACAGGAGATGTGTGAGGGCTCTGCTGGTGAAACTAGTCCAAGACACTCCACAGAAGTTCGTGTGGGACTCTTCTTTAATTCAACAATGAAGGTGCAAATGCTCTTTTTAGAGAGAATGTGGTGCTGTGACCTAGCTTTTTGTTTTTGAGATATCTGACTTGCATCATTAAAACACTGTAGCCTCAAAATGACAGGCTTTAAGAATTCCACCTGATGCGTGGAAGGGGATGTTTCCAATATTTGAAGGGGATTGCTTCTCTGAAAGCCTAATTTACAAAAACATGCAAAGTTAATGTCAAATAAATACAACTTACACTTAACATACCCAGATGACAATTCTGAAAGGCAGAGAAGTGTGTACATCTTTTTATCTGTGTATTTTATCAGCACGTGAGCGGTTTTAAAGTCCTTTATAATTAAGACCTGAGTGGGCCTGATTAAAATTCCCAGGTTTCTGATTTCAAATTCCAGTTGTGTGTAGCAGCTTGACTGCTCCAGCTGCACAGCCAGCAGCTAACATCTGAAAGGGAAGCTGTGAACGAATGATGGGGCCTTAATGAGCAGCACTTAAAAAAAACCTGCCTGACAATGACAAGTGTCACATCACAGTTCTTTCTGGCTCATGTTTTCCATTCCACAAAACGTTGGGTAACCATATCAAGGCTGAGGAGGTATTTTCCTTCCATATTTCTTCTATTAATATAATCAGATGTTAATTTACAAAGCAGAAGGGCTCACAGCAGACTTTCATATTGTTGGAATTGTTGAATTTTAGTTGGGTTTGCTCATGGAAGAGACTGTAATTCTAAAATACAGTAGGTGGAGCATCTCTGTAATAGTTTTTTCCCAAGACTATCAGTGTCATTGCAGAAGGTGCTGGTGAAATATTTTGGGACATAAGCTGATAATCCCTCCAAATGTAAAGAAAGTTAAACTCATGCATGAATACAGCTGCCCAAGGAAATGGTGAAACCATTTTAGATGGTGCAGTGAGAAGAGTGTTGCTTATTTTGATTGCCAGAATTGTAGTTTATTATGATTTCTGTCATTATCACTGCCATCTCTAAATGTAGAGAAATAAGAGAGGAGATTTTTTTCTATTTTCCACTACAGCTGGGATTTGGTTAAAAATTGCCTTCATAAGATATGGCCTTTGTCTGTTTGGTGCTTATGGATGTGCAGTTTAGAATTAAACATGAAGCCAGATTTTACTGGAAATGTTGTGACAACTATGTAAGGGAATGACAGAAATAAGCAATACGTTAATAATAAGATTTATTTGGGAACTTTGTCTTTCCATCTTACCACAAACTGCCTTTAATCACTTTATTACTTGTACGATCACCTGACCTGGCAACAGAAAACTTGTCCCACAGTTCTCTAACTTACATACCATTACTTGATTTTTTTTAAAATACCAACTATGTCTTTTGGTGATAGATAATGCCTTCTAATGTTGATGGGTTTGATATTTGACATCCTCCTGTCCCCAACTTTCTGTTGTCGTGATTTTAGAATCGTAGCCACAGAATGGTTTGGGTTGGAGGGCACCTTAAAGCTCATCTCATTCCACCCCCTGCCGTGGGCAGGGACACCTTCCACTAGACTAGGTTGCTATTAATATTTATAAGTAATATAAATATTTTCACTAAGTATTTTGCTTTCTTGGAGCTTAAAGATCAGGCTTTGAAAATATTATTGAATTATTTGTGCTACAAAAGGTGCAGGGAATAGACTGGAGCTGTGGTCTTTCCATTCCTGCTGTTCTGCTGCCACACTGAAAATCTGTGTAAGGCTTCCTTGCCTCCTAACAGAGCACTTGTGCTGCGTGGGAGCTTTGTTTCCTCACACAGGCATTTTTCAGCAGTAAAGGTAGTGGCAATGCATGTTATTTTAGAACTCGTAATATTTTTCTTCTGCATTGCCCTGTTCAGCCTCCAACCTTTGCTCTTCCCCAGGTGTGTCCACGTCAGCCATTAAAGTTGCCTCTACGAGACTGCCGTCCCCGAAGGGCCTGGTTGGGAGCCCGGCCCAGCTGCTGGCCCAGTTCCCCAAGCAGCACCAGCAGTCCCCCAAGCAGCAGCTGCACCAAGTCCAGCAGCCCCAGCCCCAGCAGCAGCAGCTAGTGCCAGCCTCGGGGGCCCAGCAGCAGCCTCAGCAGTCCCAGTTGCCTCCTGGCATCAAGCCCACCATTCAGATCAAACAGGAATCAGGTAGTGGGAGTGGATCTCGGGCCCTGTTGGGGAGCTCTGGCCACAGCTCGGGAAAGCAGGGCAGGATTCTGCCTGAAATGTGCATGGGGAGCTGTCGTGATTTCCTGAGAACCAGCATCTGGTTTGGAACCTGAGCATAAGTAGACAGTGAAGGATGTTTTAATGTTTTCAGCTCACATTAATTAAAGAATTTGGTTCTTTCATTCTTCTTGTTTGGTTCAGGTATTACAGACCATGCTTTAGGAATGTATGTTTTATCTTTAGAGGTTGAGAGGTATGTAAATAACTTCAAAAGTTACGTGATTGGCAACCTGGAGGATACCAGTTTTCTGAAGATTCAAGAGCTGTTCGACTATATCAACTGGAAAAAGAAGTTAATCCATGTTTTAATTCTTTTCTTTGGTCCAGAAATCAAAACCTACTTTTGAGGTACTTGTCAAAACAAATACAATTAGATCTGGAAGTTGGACTGGATCCTTTCTGTAACATTGATTCATTCAGCTGACTTTGGGCAAGTCATGTAATCTTTCTTCCTTGGCTTTCTCTGCTGTAGCATGCAGTTCTTACCTCAGTAAGAAGTAATGCTTGCAAAGTTACCCAGTTCTAAAGGAAGAAGTGCTATAAAAGTGCAAAGTATTTTTATGTATATTAATGCAAAATTAGTATTTGATATTAATCATGTCAGTAAAATTGTTTTATAGCCATACTATTTAGATCAAAGAATTAAAATCGACCACAGAATGAAAAAACAAACAGCCCTACTCCTGTCCTTTGAAAAAACTTCTTTTAGGATTATAGGCCCATTGCTTAAGAAAAAAGTAGCTACTAATAAAGGCAGGTAAAAGGCCTTCATTCTCCAGTCACTGAACAATATTTGATCAATAAGAGTGTCACTCCTTGTTTTCTCCCATAGGTTTAGGATCAGTGTTCTTTTTAGTTAAAAGTTTCTTTGGAAATACCATCTGATATCAGTTCTTTCTGGAAGATCAGGTTTCATGGAGATTTTATTTTTTATCCAATTTTTTCTGGATGATCCAAAGGCTTCAGTTTGTGTTTCAGTTTGGGGCTTATTCGCTCTGTACTGCTTTTTTATAGCCAGTGTGGAGAGAAGAAAACATCTCTGGAGGATGTTCCACATCTCACATGGGCAGAATTGCTCACCTAAAAGTACTTGTATAGAAGTGTGAATGCCTCTATTTCGATGGGATTCATGGCATGTGAGCACTACAGGGCAAGACATGCACGTCCTCTGGAACAGAACACAAGGTGCACATCTCCTGGGTGTGCTTTTGAACAGATGATGTGAATCTGCTGGTTTGCAGCTGAGCACTGAATCTCACAGAGGCCCTATTCCATTCCCCAGCACAGGATGGAGAGGGAGGGAGCAGAATCCTTGCAGGCCCAAGGTGCCTTCATCCTTCATTCTCACTGATTCTACTCAGAGCTTGTTGTGGCTCAGTTTTTGTGGCCTCAAGATAGCCAATTAATAGAGGAAGGAGAGCATTTTACTTAAAATAACCTTCCCCAGCCAGTGTCACAATTGCCTCCTTACAGTCACTAATCCTTGTGCGGAAGACTCTTTTAAAATTTATTCAGGGTGGTGAAATTTGTCTAGACTAATTAAGACCCATTAGGATTTCCATACTAAATTGATGAAGAGTTACTTCACTTTTAGGTGGCTCATTGTATATGAACCAATTCAGTCTTGATTGTAACCTGTTGGCTCCTGGGAAACATTCTTTTTTTTTTTTTTTTTGAATCATGGACTAGGAAAAATTAAAAATGACAAAATGACATTAAACAAAGCAGTGATGGTATGGAATCCTATGCCTCAATGGGAGTATCTAGGAGTTGAAACAGGCACTTGAAAGGCAAAGATGACAACTGTCTTGGTATTTGCAAAACAAACAAAAAGTAAACAAACCCAAGCAAAAAGAACCCCCAAAACAAAAACACAACCCCAAAAAATTAAATAATTTTTTTCAGGATCAAGAATACATGGACTCAGAATTGAAGCCTTGTGGGGCTACTTGCCCACTAGGCCTTGGTCTGAGAAAGCATTTCAGAAATTACCTTATCGTGCCTGTATTTTAACAGTGACCTTTCTCCTTTCCTAGGTGTTAAAATAATCACTCAACAGGTGCAGCCCAGTAAAATCCTTCCCAAACCAGTTACAGCGACCTTGCCCAGCAGTAGCAATTCACCCATTATGGTGGTTAGCAGTAATGGGACTATCATGACAACTAAACTGGGCACTACTCCCACTGGTAAGTTATGGCTCTGAGAAGGGAAGGGAGGGTAAACCCAGACATGCAGGTGACCCAACACGGTTTAGTACGGTTAAAAACCCCTCTTGTCTCTTGAGCAGTGAGCACAGCAGCACATTCACAGTCCTGTTATTTATTCTAGATCAGGATTTTTGCATTGAGGGCTCTTTTATTCCTCTCCTGATCTATTGGAATTGGTACACAAAAATATCATCGTTCCTTCCCCACTGGCTTTATTTTAAAGGAAGTTTTCTTTCAGCTTATACAGATACTTTGCACTTCTGTAGCACCTTATATTACAAGACTTGTATTGGTTTCACTCCAGCAGATAGGTCAGCATCATTCCTGTTTTACATATATGGGCTTTAAAAAACAGGTGACTTGCTCATAGTCCTGCAGTGGATTTGTAAAAATGCCAGTAAATTGAAATTTAAACTCCCAGTGTTTTTCTGGGCATCTAATTGTATTTGTGTTTCTATTTGATGAAAGATCAATTAAAGTTCAATAATGCAGACTGTTCAGACTGGAAGCTTGTATGAGGAAAACTTGACAGGCAGCTTTTTCCAGGTTTTCAGAAAACTCTTATTCCTTGATATTTTTGGCATGGGTTGGGAATATTTGACTCATAGAAATGTTAAGGTTGGAAAATCCCTGTAACACCACTGAGTCCGACCCTTGACTCAACACCACCATGTTCACCACCAAACCATTCCTGAGGGCCACATCCAGAAGCCTTTGGAGCACTTCAGAGGTGGGGATTCCACCTCCCTTTCCAGAAGGAATTTTTTCATAGTATCCAACCTGAGCCCCCCCCATGCAACTTGACACCATCTCCTCTTGTCCTTAGCATAAACTAATGGTTAATGTTCTTTTCATGAGTTTTAAAGTACCTCACAGATACATTCTTGAATTCATTTAAAAAACATAGCAGTTTTGCAGTGTACTGAATTGGTAAAACGTGTTGTGCCCTCTTGGATGGGAACACGTCTTTCTTGTTATAACAAACTGTCTTGCTCTGTGATCTTTAGCAACCAAGTGCACTATCTGCAGCAGTACAAGCAGAATGGAATTACAGTGTTTGCATAGCTGTTGACTTACTATTTTTTAGCAAGTTTCTTTTGTGAACTCAATTTTGTTTACATCCAGAAAAGGACTAGTTCTGAAAAAACAGCATTTATGCCATGTTAGGCGGTTTCCTTTGTGCTGCTGTATGCTAAGTCCATAAAATTGCATCATTATGGTAAATTGTATTTTTCTCTATGAGTGCTATTTAGACCAGTCATTGGTGGTGCTCTTTAGAAACAATCTGTCATGGAAGAGAAATGTCTTTCACAAGAGAGAGAGGTTAATTTTAGAAGTGTCATCAGATGCCTGACTCTTAGACTTCTAAGGGAGCAAGAGACAAACATACAGGCAGAATCTCAACATATATTGAGAATTGCAGTCTTAGGCATAAGGACATGAATTAAAATAAGGCAGTCATGAAACATTTGTTAAATGCTTCAGAAGTCTGTGACATTAAGTTAAAGTTGGCATAAAAAAGCACTAGAGGAATTGTAAAGGATGGTAATAGACTGCAGGATGGTATCTCTTTGAATAAATCTGATGCTTTTCTCCTAAACTAACTTACTTTTCCACAAATACTAGTAGAGGATCTACAGTGAACTTTCTTTTTCTTTCTTTAAAACAGGAACTCAAGCAACATATACCCGGCCCACAGTGAGCCCCTCTCTGGGGGCTCGGATGGCTGGAGCTCCAGGGGCTGCTACTTATGTCAAAACTACGAGTGGCAGCATCATCACTGTGGTCCCCAAATCCCTAGCCACTTTGGGAGGGAAGATTATCAGCAGTAATATTGTCTCTGGTAGGCATATGAGTACTTTGATACTAAGACTTACTGCAAAGATAACTTTAGGCTTGTTCTAATTGGTCAGTGCATTCCATGCTAAAATAATTATTAAGACCTTTATTGGAGAATTCAGAAGAAAAATAGCTGAGCATGAAAAGCATGAAGAAGAAAGTAACAGGTACAAGTTGTGAAGGTGAAGTGTTCTTAAGGATGGCAGCAGGATAGTTCTTGTGTTTAAGAGGGAAGCCTGGGGGGAAAAGGGCAATGTGAGGTGGGACTGCTCTATACTGTACAGGGGGCAGAAAGATCAGAAAACACCACTGGCCCCAGTTTAAAATGTTTTATAGTCTTGATGCTGCCCCTCTCTGTCCCACTGCATGTCCAAAGAATCAGAATAAAATAGAACTGTAAATATTAAATTCAGCTGTGCAATCTCCACCTTATTTTGGTCTTTTATCAGTGCCAGCCTGCCTTTCCCTTAGCCGGTGTTCTAACTTAAGCTTTTCCTCACAGATTGGTGCAGACCCTGCTGCTTATCTTTGTGAGTCTGGCCAGCTTTGGTTCTCCCTGCCACTTACACACTGGCACAGGTTGCCCAGAGAAGCTGGAGAGTGGAAGGTGTTGCTGCCCATGGCAGGGTTGGAGCAAGATGACCTTTGAGGTCCCTTCCATCCCAAACCATTCTGTGATTCTATAGCCTCTAAAGACAGGGTCTCTTTAGGACCAGGACCAAGCACACTTATACCAGTAAAAATTTCTTAGCATATGTTTTGGACTTTAATTAGCAAAGACCTGACATGGCACCAGCCAGCTCCAGTCCCTGGAAGGTGCAGCACAAGCTATTCAGGAAACCCACTCTGGCCTGCAGTCTGGTAGAGCTACCTCAGTTTTTTCAGGTCTTGATTTCTGCAAAATTGTATTTAGAGATGATACAGCAGCTTCTTCGGGAACAAGTAACTTTTTTTAGCCTGTTGTGGGTATGATGAGTTGTTGAGATGATTTCTAGGTCTACTAGTGAATTTATACACGAGGGCAAGTATCATTGTCCTGAGCACCAGCTAATGTGGGGTAACCTGTGACTGATCCTGATGAGGGTAATGATTGTCCTAAAACAACACAAGTTGGGGAAGGATGCCTGCTTTTCATCTTTTTGTTTGCTAATGTTTTTGCTAAGGGAGCAGTCTTAGGTGCTTCTGAAGTCGGTAGTATGAAATAAATAATGATCTTGTGTCAGCATGTCTTCTCTTTCCCAGAATAAGTAGAATTGTTAATCTGAGCTATGCTGTGAATTACCTGTCACTGCAGGTAGATAACAACCTGACACAGGGAATGGAACTAATGAAGTACTGACAGAGAAACAGAAATAGCCAAGACAGCTCTTAAAAAAAAAAACTAAAAAAGCCCCACACTTCTAAACTTAAATTTTAAGGACTCTTTGTAAAACAGTAGTGTGTTTTTCTTTTTCCCTTATTTCAGTCCACTGCTCCTTACTTATATTGCAACAGTGCAAAGCCAGAAAGAGCTGGTATTTCTCTTGACCGGAGATACGTCCTTAGTAGGTTCTCCTACAGAGTGTCTGTGCAAATAGAACCTTGAGCTGAGTATTGCTGGTGTCCTCATACCAGCCTGACTCCAGCCTTTGAACCGTTCTGCATGTTGTCCTGAGAAAGCTGGGTTGGTCTGCTCTAGAATGTGTGAGAAGGGGCTCCCTCTTCCTAAGACAGAATAAATTATGTTCCCCTGGGCACACCTGCTTTTACTGCAGGTGAAAGATTTGTAGAGTTGGCATCTGATCTTTTCATGTTGAGCTGGGTGACATGAATTCCCATTCCAGATGCTGCTGTTGTTTTGTTGTGCTGTCAGATTTAAATACAATGATTCCTGTACAGCTCCACAACTTCCACAGTGAAAATGAATACACAGAATGTGCTAAACTGCACATTATTTCTTTTCCCAAAAAAATTTAGGAACTACAACCAAAATCACTACAATTCCAATGACATCCAAGCCCAACGTGATTGTTGTGCAAAAGACTACTGGGAAAGGAACTACAATTCAAGGGCTGCCCGGCAAGAATGTTGTCACAACGCTGTTGAATGCTGGGGTAAGTGAGAGTCCCAGGTGTTCAACTGGGAGCCAGATGAGGGCTATGTGGTGGCTGCAGCATTCCTCCTGCTGAAGGCTCTCTGAAAAGCAAACTGTGCATGAGCTCCTTTACAGATCCAGCATGCCTTGATGTCAGGGGGGTTTAGAAAGTGACTCTGGGTCACAGGATGTGATTCTGTGCTTACAGCAAACTGGGAATATTTTAAAAGCTAAAGGAAAATAGAAACTTTTGCCTTTTTCCATGGTTAATGATTTTGTAATCCTGGAGTGATTAAGTAGATGAAAATGACTGGAATGTTACCCTGTTTGTGCTCTAGTGAGAATCAGGGTCCTGTGTTTATAAACTTGCCTCTCCAACTGTTTGTATTAAATGGGCAGAAATAAACTGTACTTTCACAGGGGACCCACCTTTCCGTGTATGTGGGATGTGTAACACTGCACCATCCTGAACCCGAGCACTGCACTGTGTTAAATTATTTTTTGGGTAACCTGACATGTACTAAGAATAAAATCCAGTTTCCAGCATCACCTGAGTTCACCTCTAGTACTAGTAAATAAAAATGATGAATGTCCCTACATAGAACTGTGAGATTTAGTGCATTAGTCATGTAACATTTTAAAGGCTGCTCGAGTAGCAGAACTACAGAGGGTTTTTTCTAAACCTTTTAGGTTTGGGGTTTTTGGTTTTTTTGTTTTGTTTTGTTTGGGATTTTTGTTTTGAACTTTCCTGGTTTTCAGAATTAAAGGGTGTATTTTCAGACAAGTGGAAATCTTATTTTGTTACACAATAGGAGCTACCAGAAGGGGACGATATTTCTGAAACAAGTATGCTTTGGGGGATTTTCAGCTATTTGATGGATATTGGTAGGAATATTGGGAGAACTGGCAACTAATGTTACTCACTTGGTTTGTTACGCTGCAGAGCTTTAAAAAAGCATGTTCAGTGTCTTTGCTCTTCTTAAGCTATCAGGAGTCTATTCATATGTCAGCACCATTCCATAGTCAGGTGATTCCTGTGGAACAGCTGTGAATCTGCATTTTTTTTCATGAAGTGAACTTTTAGTTTGAAAAAAGTCTGTACCTAATTAATGTCTTGGTCCTGAGGATAATACAAAAATCTACATTCAAATAATTTCTCAGTTCTGGTTTTGTAGATGTCTTGCCAAAATTAGCATTGATAGAAATTAGAGGTTTTAAAAAACATTTGTGAGGGATTTGAGGAAAGTTTCAACTTATGTAAACTCTTTGAAGCAACTTCAAAAAACTTCTCAGTGTCTTTTAGTTACTTCTTTTTATTCACACATTCAGAGCTGTTCAAAAGGTAAAGTAATGGAAAAGGGGATTTTGGTAGCTTTTTCCATTCAAAGCTGTAGGTTCTTTTGTTCTTGGTCTTCTGATGTATTTTGTCTCAAGTAAGTAGTTGCAGCAGCAGGTTTATTCCATGGTACACACACTCACCTGTAACTGTGTATTTTTTTTTTTTTAGAGAAGTGGGTCTCACTGAACAATTTCATTAAGTTAACCTGTAAACTTTGACTTCTCTACAGGGGGAGAAAACTATTCAGGCAGTGCCAGCAGGAGCAAAACCTGCTATCATCACTGCCACAAGACCCATCACAAAAATGATTGTTACACAGCCCAAAGGAATAGGGTCCACGGTCCAGCCAGCCACCAAAATCATCCCAACTAAAATTGTTTATGGGCAGCAAGGGAAAACGCAGGTACAGTGAGGACCCATTTCTGTCTTGGAATGTACCCCTCCATTTTAATGGGAAGTAAATCATTTTTCACTGTGTTGCCTCATTTGTTGCAGGATTGATATGTGTCTGTGGGGAGTGAGACTCAGTGGTGTAAGGAGGTGGCCTTGACTTGGATCTCTCAGGCACAGTGTTGCATTTGTTAGCTCTTTCTGGAGGCCTGGAGCAATCCAAAAGGATTTACTAAGCCTTTTTCATAGCTGAAATTGTCTGGTCATGACTCTAGGTGCCTGTTCAAGTCTTACAGATAATGGTTAGATCATGAGCAGTAAAGATGCAAGTCTGGGCATAGGTCATCCGTCAAATCAGGTTTTATTGAAGTTTATTTTCTGCTCAGTGTCTGTTCAGGTTGTCCCTGCAATCTTGTGTGGTTGATGGGGCTGAATACAGAGAATCTGGCTCATTTCTGGATGCTTTCAGTTTCAGGTTTTTCTCTGGCTGCACTTAGTATTTAAAAGAACTAAACTTTTATCAGATATAACATGCTGTGTCTCTTGATTGTTCAAGACTGTATTTATGGTGGAGGTGCTTGTCCTTGTCAGTGCAGTGCATGTCCCAGCTCACTTGTGTAGCTTTCTCTTACCACACCAGAGTTGTATTTGGTCCTGAAAAGTGACTCTTTAGTGGTTTATTGTGTTAAGATTTTGAATTACTGAGTGAGAAGTACATTCTTGTGCATTGCCATTTACTTGGGCTTTGTGGCTTAATGACCAGTTGCTGAATTTAGAGGTAGACTTTTTAACTGAGATATGGATATTATGTCGGTGGTGCACATAGGTCTGTTAGTGGCATCCTGTGCTCTTGTTTTTGCTCACGTCTGTTTTCCTGAGTGCTCTTACTGTACACAGAATTTCTCTGTCTGATCAGGTCCTCATCAAACCCAAGCCAGTGACATTTCAGGCGACAGTGGTGAGTGAGCAAACCAGGCAGCTGGTGACAGAGACGCTGCAGCAGGCATCCAGGGTGGCAGAGCCAGGAAACCCAGCCCTGCCAGAGGTGAAGGAAGAACCACAAACCTACACCGACAGCAGCTCCTCTTCTACAGAGTCCTCCCAGAGCTCTCAAGGTGTGTTGGTGGCACAGAAGACTCAAGTGGACTGTCCCCCATGCACCCCAGGTTTCAGATAACTCAGTGTTTCCTTTCAGCACAGGTTTTCACCAGTCTGTTACAGCTAAGTGCCATTGTTCCCTTATTTTATTTATCTTTCTTTTGAGCTACTTGCTGTGCACTTCCAGTTCTCCTGAAGAGTGGAGACAGTGATTCCCTGCTGGGCTCCAGCTTGTCACAAGGGCCCCCGTTCCCTCTGTGTGGGGGTCTGCCAGAGGCAGGCAGTGTAGCAGGATTTGGGGGTCGTTTTGGCAGTCTGTGCTCTGCCACTGCCTTTGCTGAGTGTGTGGAAGTACCTCTTCTGCATGACTGGAGGCTGCCACAGGCCAGCACAGATTCTGGCCCTTTTACAGGCACGTGCATGTGCACCAAGACATGTGTCAGACATGCAGTCCTGGCGGGAATGCTGCCATGGCTTCAAGCCATGACACAGTTCTGTGTGGAAGAGGAGCATAAATAATAGGGCATAAACAGCACCCAGCCTTTGGCTGGGAGTACCACAGAGTGTATTACTGCAGCAAATGTCTCAGTGAAACCTTTGTAATTTTGCTCTGTAATTCTGCACCTGTTGGTCTATACTGCCATTTTAAGTAAATTTTAAAAAGTTTTGAAGATTCAACCAACTTACCAAAATGTAGGAGCCATTAATTCAGGGTGCTGAATACATGTTGATCACCTGAACTGCTAAAGCCTTGTGAAAAAACATTTCAATCCAAGACAAATTCAACATACAAAGAAACCTGCTGAGCTTTGATTCTCCAAACAAAATCTTTTACAAAACACTAAGATACGGGGCTTTTGTTTTGTTGGTTGTTTGCTTGTTTGTTTTTCTGGAAATTGTTCATAACAGCAGCAGTGTTTTGTTTCAAGAGTCAATTGTAATAAAAACTAGTGTTGCAGAATCAGAATGTGCATCCCTGGCAGCGGTCAAAACTATAATGAATAATGAATAACTTGGCATAATTTTGAACTATAGCCCTGCTTTAAAGCCAGAAATTGGACAAGAGATCTCCAACCCAAAATGGTTCTGTGATGACTTGAACTGGCACAGGTTGGGCAGAGAAGCTGTGGCTGCCCCATCCCTGGAAGTGTCCAAGGCCAGGTTGGAGCAACCTGGGATAGTGGAAGGTGTCCCTGCCCATGGCAGGGAGTGGCACTGGATGAGCTTTGAGATCCTCTCCAGCCCAAACCTTTCCATGATTCTGTGATGTGCCTTTGTTCTTTTGCAAATAGATTCCCAGCCTGTAGTCCATGTGATTGCTTCAAGAAGTCAAGATTGGTCAGAACATGAAATTGCTGTGGACACAAGCCCTACAATAATTTACCAGGATGTATCCAGTGAATCTCAGTCAGCTACTTCCACGATAAAAGCTTTGCTGGAGCTTCAGCAGACAACAGGTCTGGAAATGCATGAGGTTGTCTAGGATAACTTTAAAGGTTATTTTTGCTTATGCAGCCCTTTGTAGTAAGTTTTGTAATTGAAAAGCATCCATCTTGAGTCAGGTTAATTCCTTTCTTCTTATCCTGTATCAGTTTGTTTGCATCTGTTTGTTTGCATCTATTCTATAGTGTTCATTATCTATTTAATTAAACCAGTGCATTTATATTGGAGGTTTCCTTCATTATGGAGGTTTGTATGTTTGAGGTTGATTTAATGTTTTTCTTCCAAAGCAGTGAAGGAGAAGTTAGAATCAAAGCCAAGGCAGCCCACCATTGACTTGAGCCAGATGGCTGTCCCAATCCAGATGACTCAAGAAAAGAGGCATTCCCCAGAAAGTCCTTCAATTGCTGTTGTAGAGTCGGAATTAGTGGCTGAATATATCACCACTGGTAAGTGTGTGACTAAGGCAGTGTGATGGGGAGTTTGCAGCTGAAGGCTGAGGACTTAATTTTGGAGTTTTCTTAAAATAGTTTTCACTATAATATTTTGTGGAGGAAATGAGTCTTTTCTTCCACTCTTGAGACTTTGTGCAGGGGACTGAGATTGCACCTGCGCTGCCAGGACATAAGGGAACATGTTTCTACCTGAAACAGAGGGTTGTTGCTTCCAGATGTCCCTGTTGAATATGTTTTCTGTTCGTGGATACAGAAGACAGACTGTCCCACTTGTCCTAAAGGAAAACGTACAGTAAGGACAAAGTGGAAAATGAAGTTACAGGAACCGTATCCTATTTTTTGTACATACTGAGAGGAGTCAGACCTTGAGTTAGTTAAAACCTATTTAGTCCTAAGTTAAAACCAGGTGTGCATTTAGCATGCTGTTGTGGTCCCCAGTTTCTTAATTTGCCAGAAAGCTTTGAACTGATAGGTTTGCACTTTTAAAATAAATAATTCAAATTCAAATTCTGGTTGGAATTCAGCACTTCCGTTTTTTAGACTCTTGACTCCTCCTGTGTGGACATCCATGTTGTGTAGGTCCTTGTCTCTCTGATGCTCCCTACTACCCCAGAGCATTAGGTGTGAGCCACTTCATGAAGGGATCAAATTGCCTGTTTTCCATTTTAATTTCTTAAGTCCACACTGTTTGGCTCCCTACTATCTTTGGAAAATGAAAGCAAAAGCCTGTTGAAAATCCCCATTGAAAAGAGAAATAAAACTTAAATGTGTTAAATTGTTTAGGTACAGATCTGTAACTCCAGTGGTTTTAGTGCTAAATGTCTAATCTGATATTTACATTTTGCTCTGTACCTCCTCCCCTCGCTTCCATCCCTTATATGGCCTAAATTTGTGTCAAACTGGAGCTGGGGAGGATGTGATTGTTACCCTTTTAAATAACACTTACTGTATCTGCTTCAGTTCTGAATGTTTGAGTCATGCTCCCTCAGATTGTTCTAAAACAAACTCCAAAGCACAACAAATAAAGTGCTCTCCGATTACCAAGCAGTTTTCTTCACTGACACAGATATTGTGCATGGAGCTTCTGGCCAAGGTTGCAGTTTTTGATGGGTTGTGCTGTGAGAGTTGATGTAAAATAGGGCCTTTTGCAGGGAGGATGGGAAATTACAGTCAGCATTTGTCCTTTTCTGCAGCTTAGAAGCCATAAAAGTACAAAAGTTGAAAATTTCCTGGAGATGTGGTTACTGTTTGAAATACTGGGAGTTTTGTAAACATTGCTTTGAAATCTAGGAATCTACCAGAGGAGTGCAGGCTGCTGTGGGCTGAGTAGCAGCAGGTTCTGCCGCAGCACAGAACCAGTTATTTTGCTCTTAGATTTTTGTCCCCCCAGTTTCTGTGAACAATGCCAGGGAATGCAGGTAATTGAGCACAAATTTTAATTTGTGCTTCTCTGGATTTATCAGAAACCCATGTAGCTGTATTTTCTGCTAAAAACTCAGTAGTAAGATAGTAAAGAGCTTGTAACGTGGTGTGAAATGTGCTGCATGCCCCTGCACCAAAGGAGTAGGCACACTGGGATCTCCATGGGAGCTGGGATTCAGCATGTGCTTTCTCATGAGGTGAAGGGAACAGTTCGCACATCTGTGTCACCGTTTCTTGTCTGTCTGCAGACTCAGGAAGACAACACTGTATTGGTTCACATTCGGAAGAATATCTACACAACCATATAGGTTAGAAACTTTATTTTTAAGTTAAGTTTTCAATTGTGTAGGAACTGTTGGGAGATATCCAGGATGAGTCTGGCACAGCATGTAGGCCAGTACTGATGTAATTCAACTCCTTTCTTGGAGTGAGAATGTAGAATGACCATATTAATTCAAAATATGACCTTTCATTTAACATTCAGGAAGGTCACTAGAAACTTTAAGTTATGTGATAACTGAATTTAAACTTTGCTTGTTCTCCTTCAGCTATTAAATATTTTGTAACTAAGAAATTAATTAAAGCAAATGTTTGCATATTAGTATGGACAGGTATAAAGTAATTTGGATTCATATCAGTGACTGCAATATAGAATTGTTGGTCTGCATTTTTTCTCAGCAGCACATAGTTTTTCTGTTGATCCACTAGTTAATTACAGACCCATCACTGTAACTCTGTAACTCATGCTCGATCTGTTCTCAAAAGTGGCACAGACCCATGACAGGGTCTCCATTTTTGGATCTATTGTTTCTGATCAGCCTCACTTGGTTTCATAATACCCAAATATTTCCTGTGTGCTAATCTTCCAAATTTAGCCTGTGCTCTGGAGAGTCTTTTGTGCAGTTTACCAGTGGTAGAAATTCAGTGAGCAAACCTTGCTGTTCTTAATTGCAGTCAATCGTGGAGGTGCTTTTAACAGTGTAAAACCAGAATAACTTGTGCTCCACACATTATTCTGGTGCTGTATAAAGAGCCCAGCTGAAAATCAAGTATAAGCTCTGCTTGCAGAGTGGGTGTATTGGGAGAGGGAGGCCAGAGGAGGTTTGGACCAAGTGTGGTTACTCAGGAAACAGAGACAAAAGCAAACCCTCCGAGCTGCATCGTGAGGAGGTTTCTCAGAAGAGCTGTGCCCTCTGAGGCTGAAGCAAACAGAAAGACCTTGTTCATGCTGAGCCCTCTCTCGCTCATACGTGCTTCCAGCCGAGGCTGAGCTGCAAAGCGAGCAGGTGACGGCCCTGCAGTGAGCCCTGGAGAAGTGGCACTGACTCTTTCCTTGCAGTGAGCCATCGGGCGCCGCCGCCGCCAGCGCAGCCGCCGCGGACCCTGCTGCAGCACGTGGCGCAGTCGCAGACAGCAACGCAGACCTCTGTGGTGGTGAAATCCATCCCCGCATCCTCCACAGGCGCCATTACCCATATCATGCAGCAGGTTGGACCCTTTCTTCTCCCAGCAGTCTGTAAACAGCAGAAGGTTCTGTAAATCATATAGGGCCAGGGCTTGTTCTGAAGGAATGTCATGTTGCTGCCTCCAAAAAGGTTCAGTGTGTGGGCAAATTAAGAATTTAAATATTACCTTAAGGGCCTTAAGCTGAAGGAGGACAGGTTTGGATTAGATATTAAGAAGACATTTTTTACTCTAAGGGTGGTGAGGCCTTGGCACAGGGTACCCAGAGAAGCTGTGGCTGCCCCATCCCTGGAATTGTCCAAGGCCAGGTTGGACAGGGCTTGGAGCAACCTGGGCTAGTCTAGTGGAAGGTGTCCCTGCACATGGTAGGGGTGGGGCTGGGCGGGCTTTAAGGCCCCTCTCAACCCAAACCATTCTGTGATTGTGTTTCGATGGTGAAGGTGGTTGTTGTGTTGCAAGGGCCTGGGCCCTTCGTGATGTTGGTGGTAGTGCAGGGGAAAAAGGGCTAAACAGAATCTGGGCAGTACACAGAGCACACAGGGCTATTTCCATTTGTAGGCCTTCACTGGTGAAAAGGTAAACTTCTCTGAATCAGAAAGTCTGATCGTATTTAGATCAGTACCATGAGGATCCCAAACACTTGAAACAAACAGTGCAAATCTCACTGAAGCCACTGTGATGCCTTTGATCAAGACCTGCTCAGCTCTGCAGTGCTCAGAGTTCTGGGCACTTGGGCTGCGCTCCAGACAGCTCTAAACCCCCGGCTGGGAGTGGGTTTGCATGGCTGTTGGAGGAGGCTGCCTCACCTTGCTGAGGCCATTTGTCAGTGCCTCTGCACTATGGTGTGCAACGTGTAAGTTGCTCACCCTCTCAATCCCTCAGAAAATCAGATGTTTGTGCGATTCCCAAGAAAAATTGCAATACAATTTTGAGAAAGGAAGGAGAAGGGAGGATCTCTGTGGAAATAAGGTGGACTGTAGATATGTGGGGACCTGCAGAGGAAATCATGGAGAAGATGACTAGGCTTTCAAGAGACAGAATAAAAATTGTGCAGAGAGACTCCAGCTTTAACATGGAGCTACCGGTTCAGCCACCCACTACTCCCTGCTGCTCCACATCCGACTGCCAGGCAACCCTGGGGGGCTTTGGACCTCAGTCTGGCTCAAGTGAGGTCTACAAAATCCCCCTGAAGATTAGTTATGCAGTTAATGTTCTCAGTAGAGACGTATCACAATTTAACATGATAGCTATTGATTGCTTATGTATTGTGGAATCTCCGTGTAAGAATATCTTTTTATACATGAATTGGGAGTCTGTAATGGTAAATTGTTAGTTAAAATAGTCCATTTAAAACACTAAAGACTATTTCTAGATTGTATATTCTTATTTTTTTTCACTAACTTCCTCTAATTTCTTCTTAAGGCCTTAAGCAGTCACACTGCATTTACGAAACACAGTGAACAACTTGGAACTGAGGAGGGAGAAGTGGAAGAGATGGACACCTTAGATCCTCAGACTGGCCTGTTCTACAGATCTGCCCTGACACAATCACAGACACAAAAGCAACAAAAACTGAGTCAGCCACAGCTGGAACAGACTCAACTGCAAGTGAAAACTCTTCAGTGTTTCCAGACTAAGCAGAAGCAGACAATCCACCTGCAGGCCGATCAGATCCAGCACAAACTCCCACAAATGCCCCAGCTTTCCATAAGACATCAAAAGCTAACCCCCCTGCAGCAAGAGCAAGCACAGAGCAAGCCAGATGCACAGCACCCCCCCCACCACATGATGGCCAAAGAGAGGCAACTCCCCACCTTAGTGGCACAGCCACAGCAAACTGTAGTGCAGGTGCTGGCAGTAAAAACCACGCAGCAGCTGCCCAAACTGCAACAGGCACCAACGGCACAAAAAATCTACGTGCAACCCCAGCCCCCCCCGAGCCAAATGCAGCTCCCTGCCTCTTCAGAGAAGCAGCCAGCGAGCCAGGTAACGGAATATTGATAGCATGCACATCCTGCTGTTCAGGCAAAATAACCCAGCCTACCCTGGGCTGTAGCAGTGTTTTGTCCTGGCACAACAGAACTCCTCATTCCACTGGTGTTAATTATCAGAAGGTTGGCACTAGGAAAGAGAAGCACATGTTATAGGGGAAAGATCCATAGAGCTCACAAATGTGATTTGTTGGACAGTTCTTATTAATTCAGCCACTACTGGTGCATGGAATTTGTCCCTAGTTATTTTCTTTTAATTTGTAGGTATGACGCATTATTAATTTCCATTCCCATAGCACTTTTTATTTCTGTGGAAATAAAGATGGTTACACTGCAGTCTCCTAAGGCTCTCCATTGTTCCTCTTCCTTTGTAGTTTACATCTTCCTGAAGCTATATGGCTTTCATGTACAGGAGTAATTTGATTTTCCTTGGGAGGGAAAAATGTAAAGACTGAGGAACATGGAAGAAAAATGTATTTTAACTAACTCCAGAAAGGTACAATTTTATTTGGTTTTGGCCCTTTCAGGAATACATGTGAAAACTAGAGGCTTTAGCAGACATCCCGTGGGGCTGTCAATCCCAAAGGAAAATGAGGCTGCTGTGGTATTAGAGTGCTACAATCCTTATCTAGCAGCCAAAAAGCTGCTTTTCCCCAGGCTTCAATTAACTGTTGCCCTATAATTGCTAATTCCATTGTTAAAACACTGAATTTCAACTGTCTTCCTAACAGCAAGTATGTTGTTTGTGCCATTCTGTCCTTGGAAATATTGATTAGGTTTTCAATTGAAAAAAAGATTCACTGTAATATGCACAACAAAAATTTGATTTTCAGGTGCAACATCCAACTCTAATGCAAGGATCCACTGTTACAGAGATAACTTTTGAGGGGCATCAGCCTCCTTTTGTTTCAGAGGTAGCAGGTGGCAGTTCTGTGCCCCAGCTGGCACTGCTGGTTACCAGCCTATTTCCCATGCAGGCACCCCTGGAGGCAGCAGTAGCAGATATTTTGAGAGTGTCTATGGTGGAAGCTCAGATTGATGCAAACATAGAACACACGGTAGTGGATCCCCCAAACAAGGCCACGTCCACTAGTAAAGTCTCTAGTGAAGCAGAGTCGTCACCTTGTCCCCAGGTGCCACGGGTGGCCGCTCTAGGGACGACGGCAACTTCCATCCCCCAGCAACAGCCACGGACAGAGCCCAGCCCAGATCCTCCTGCTGCTGCTCCTGCTGGGACAGAGAGGAAACCTGATGCACAAGGAGTGCCTCCAACAAACCAGTTTGTACACATTCAGAATCTCTCACAAAAGAAAGCCGAAGAGAGTTCATCAGAAATTGTTGTCCAGGTAAGAGAAGAGCAGAGCACGTAAGGCAAAAGTTTGAGCACAATAAACTCATGTCTGATGTGATGGTAGCCACTGAATGGTGTTCTGAGTATTTTGGGGTGTATTCTCCACTTTTTGGGGGTTTTTTTCTGCTTTACACTTGTAATGGATTGCTACTTCAAAGTGTGTAATTGTTCATAACTAGAGCTGGAGTTTGTCCAGCTCTGTATGATCCACTGCATCCTCAGTGTCTTCCTCTTTGTTAAAACAACCAAGCTCATCTCATGTTACAAAGTACTTTCATTTGAAATGCTTAAAATGTGACCAAGACTTAGTATGGAACTATATCCTAGAATCTTCTGTAATATCTATTAATGTTATCTCTGGGTATAAAATTAGTACAAAAATGGCATAGTGGAGTTTTACTTACTGTGAAAGTTTAGCAAATAAGGTCTGAGTTCAAAAGAAAGCTTTTTAGCTTCACTTAGAACCAGACTTACCACTTCTGAGATAAAATTATTATTGATCTCCAGTCTAAATGCCTTGAGTTATTGCCTGATTGATGTTTGATATTTTCATTAATTCTGCTGTCTTAAATATTTTATGTTGTAATAAGTTGTCAGAATGTCAACTGAGGAAGTATTGAATCTTCTGAGTGGTATAATGTGGATATAAATAATAGTTGCCGTGGTCTAATGCTCGCACAAATGATAGTGGGGATTGAAGTGGTTGTGTTATGTATCATATTTGTGTTACAGTGAAAATGCTTCTGATGTGGGAAACAATTTGTGTTTGTACAGAGGTCTCAAAATTTTCATGCTACTTGGTGAAGTTTTCACTGGGGCTAACTTCTCCTTTGTAGGAATCATCATTTTTGTACTTATTTTTAGTCCTTTCCCTAAATAGACAAAGGTAGATTTCTGTTTTACTTCAGACCTGTATATTTTGAATACCTGTTTACCTTTGTGGCATGCTGTGAGCTGTTTCAAAAGTCAAATACTGCCCAGAATTTCAGTTGTGTAAAGTCGTAGATTTCACTTCTAGAACCTATTAAAGTATAAACAGAAATAAAGAGCTTAGATATAAACAATTACGATAGCTTAGAAATAAATAGCTGTTGTTTCCACAGCCTCTGTGCTGCTGCAGGGATGGAGCTTGTATTGAATTGTGTATAAAACTGTAGTTAGTCCTCCCAGCATGCCTGCAGGAGTTGGACTCGGTGATCCTTGCGAGTCACTTCTAACTCAGAATATTCTTATATCAGAATGTCTTGTCTGAAAAAGATAAGGAAGAAGAAAATGCTCTCTCTGCGTTGGGTTTGGGGGGTGGTGGATGATGGGCATTGGTTATGCTGTCACAGACCTTTAGGGAAGATCAAAGGCCAGGGTTGGTGCCTGAAGAGGAAGATCATTCAAATCTTACCTTTCACAACCCAGTGAAAGGGGGCTTTGAAGCCTTAGCTGGGGAAAACTGCCCTTGGAACCCGAGGATCCCTTTTCCACGAGTTCCTGTCCTCATGCAGGTGCCTTTACCTGTCCAAACTGTTTGCTAAACTTGGATGTTTTCTTTCTTTCAGACTATCCCTCACTATTCCATCCCCTGTCACTCCAGCTCTAATGTGGTGGTGGAACCCAGCGGGCTCCTGGAGCTCAACAACTTCACCAGCCAGCGCCTCGATGACGAGGAGACAGCGATGGAGCAGGATGGGGACAGTGGCACTGAGGATGGCACTGAGCCCAGCCCCTCCCACGGTTCTGCTGAACAGTCCTAAGGAGCTGGGACACTGGAGTGCACTTTAAAATATCTTGGGATTCTGAGTATCCAAGATGCCCTTGTATTGTGATGTCCTAGAGCACTTTGCCTGTTAGAGTTGTTCGTTGGACCCCTGAAGCATCAGTGTGTTTTAACAAGACAGTATTGCAAAAGCCGCATCCTCAAAATTGTTTCCAAAAAAAGAGAAGAAAATACGTCGTTCCCAAGATTAATAAACCTGTGACAGTGGAATGTACTCCTGCTAAAATACAAATCTGCAGAAATTCTCCAGCTCATGCTGCGGAAGCCCTTGCCCAGACACGGAAACAGCTCTCACTGAAAAGGGATGGTTCCTTTGCTGTGTCTTTTTGTTGAGCAAAACACCACCAAAAGAACCCAAAAAACAAACCAAAAAAAAAAAAATATTTGTACTTTCAAATAGCATGTGAGAGAAAAAGTGTCTCTGACAGTGCTGAAAAAGCCCCAGGAATTTTGGAATTGGTCAGCTTTCTTGTGCTCACTTAGAAGATTTATTTTTTTTTTTCCATAAGCCTAAAAATATATTTTTTTTAAATTCTTGTTGGTGAATGTTTGGAAATAAGCAAAATCACTAACTGGTAGCAAAGTTAATTTGCTAGTGGATTTTGTTTTCATGCTTTACAAGAAGTAGGGTGATGGTATATGAGGCATTTCTTTGTGCCATAAGTGCAGAAAATGCTCATCTACTCCAGTTATCTTTGATTATTTATTTAAGTGAGGCCAGGTTGTTGAAAAAGTTCCTGTGAAACAGGAAGTTGTGTTAACTCTGATACAAACTGGGGAGGGGGAGTGACTTTTGCTATAAATCAGTTTTTCAAAATTGGGGATAAGTGGTTCAACGTCTTTCCAAGTTGAACTTGGGAATTCAGGCTTTTAAAAATCTGTATTTTACTCTTACATGCTGTTTTTGGAGTTGACCATTTGGGGAGTTTAAAAGCTTAAATGGGCATACAGTGGTAGGTTTCCAAAATGAGCCGTATGCCTTGGCTTGTTGAAGCAATACTTGGGGGTTTTTGATAGCTACAGGTCACAGAGAGAGGTTTGGGTTCAGATGGGACAAGAGAACCAGTTTTAATACATTCTGGTAATCGAGACTTTTTTTTTCCAAATGTGTATAAAACCACGTTTTTAACTGTTTTGTATAGATTTCATTATAAATAACTAAGCATTTTATGACTTTGCCATATCATTTAATTGTATATACATCTCTAAGCCTAACTGCCCACGGTTTGGTGCTGAAGTACTACTGTAAGTAGATCTCATCCAAAGTCTAATACAGCTCTTTGCCTCAGTCTTTTTTTTAAGCTGTGATTTTACTGTTGATATTGTAGTTAAGGTTAAATTCCAACTGGAGTAACTCAAACTAAAAAATACAAAACCTAAAACCCATTTATCTAACTTGTGCTGAGTATCCACCTGTGTTAGAACTCGCAGTAACCCCTAGATGGGGCTCTTGGTTTTCATCTAACTTCAGTTACCTTATACATTAAGTCATTGTGACTTTCATATACGTTTTTTTCCCCTCTGTTTTCTTTTTCCATCAGCATTAGTTTCTACATAATGCAGTTTATTATGGTGGAGGAGTGTCCTGACAAATTCAACATGCAAATACTGGAATGATTGGTTATGAAACTAATTATTTTAGTGTTATCTTTGTGTTGAAACAGGAGCTGGTTTGGTGTCTGCTGTCCAGGAATGGTCTGTAGTTTTCCATACCCAGCTGTGAGAAGCCCAAGGCAGATGATACACACAGTTCTGGCTTGTATCAGATTTTCATTGTCACCTGGGCTCTTGCTTTGAGTGTCCCTGACAAATCCAGAACTGGAAGGCCATGAAAGTATAAGAGAGAGCAAGATTTTTCTGAAATGCTTATGCCCAGGAACATTCCTTACATTATAATTTCAGTTCTAGTGAAGGGGTGTGCTCTCCCCAGCCAAAAACAGATATAAGAAATGGCCTGAGGTGAATTAACACCTGATGCACTCACTGTCATATTGAGTCCTGGTCCAGTTTAGTCTGATGGCTTACATCAGACTTCTGGTTGCCTCTCTGCTGGTAACTGGAGCACAGATAGGAACAACTACAGTGAGCTATTTGGCAGCTCCTTGAAGGCAGCAAAGCTCTGTAAAACACCTGGAAGCCTCTCATGTTGCTGTGAAAGTGACTGATTTTGTGCTGGTAGGTTGGAGCACGTGGTAGGGATGTCTGGGGCTGGTGGCAGAAATTTAGAAGAGAGGACTTTGGTAATCAGTGTGTTGATTCTTGAAACGCCTCTCTTGCTGCTTTCCCAAACTGGAGCAGATTTTGCCTGAATTTGCCTGTTCCAGCACTTCACCATATGAATACCTTTAATAATAAGGAATGTACAAGAGGAGCTAAAATTTAGGGTCAATGTGTTAATGTTTTTTCTCCCAGTTACTTAATTTTTGATAATGACTGTAAGAAGACCTGCTTGGAGCATTTGGCCTTCTCCCCTTTCCATGCACTCCAGACATCACTTCCAGCTCCTTGTCCTCCCTGGCAGATGTGCAGCTTTTCCCTACCTGCCCCTGGGCTGCTGACTTCATCCTCCTGCAGCCACAAGCCAACCCCTCGCAGCCCTATAAATATCCCTGAGCTGCTAAAAATACAACATCAGTGTGTAAGGTAACATTTCCATATCCCATCCCCCTGATAAGCTGCATCTTCATTCCTGAAATGAATCTGATGTCCCTCCTTGGAAGAGAAGAAAGGGTAGGGATGGTGGTGATAATTTTTGGTATCAGGAATTTGAAAAGAACACATGACTAAATAAACAGGATTTTAAAAAAAAAAAATCAACCAAAACTTGCCTAAGCTCCTATAAAAAAATCAAAACTCATGGAAACTTTTAAGTCTGTATGCTTTTGTTTCTAATGCAGAATTAGTTCCTGAAGTCCAAGGGTTTCCAAGGAGAAGGTGGTTTTGCATCCCCACAGGTGCACTGCAAAGCCAGGTGACCAGCTTGGCAGTGTTCAATCCAGAGGAGACTGATCATAATTCGAGATAATGAACTAGAAAACTTACACTGCTTTGGGGTCTGCCTGTACTGGAAAAAAATGTGTTCAGCCTCTGGATGTCTGTGCTGGGCTCAGGGCTTGCTCCTTTCCCGAGGTTTGGAGTAAACCATGAGGAAAGTTTGCCAACAGCCTGTGCAAAGTTCCCTGCGGAGTTGAAGTGCTGTAAGTAGCAAAGTGGGTACCTGGGAACTTGTCCACTATTTCTGATCAAAAGGGTCTTTGAATTATTTGGTGCATGGATATTAAGTTTTTAAGCACTTTGGACTGAACCTCTGGAGATCATGTGGTCCAACCCTCTTGGTCTAAGCAGGGTCTGACTGCTCAGGACCATGTCCAGCTGAGTTTTTGGAAGTGTCCCATGATGGAAACTCAGCAACCTGTTCCAGTGTTTGAGCACCCGTGCATTCTTTTTTCTTTTTTCCTAGTCTCTGCTGCGCTTTCTGGTTTTGCCCTTGGTTTGTTTTGGACAAGAAATAGAAATACTATATTGGTCTGAGAAGAGGTTAACAACAGCATGAGAAAAGACCACAAGGAAGTAGCACAAATTTAGTGAGAACAAAGTGCTGTAGCTGCAGTGTTCCCAGAAAGAGGGGTATTTGTTTTCCTCTCTGGATTTTAACTTGTGCTTTCTCCCTGCACCCTCTTCTGGACTGCACAGACACAAGGCACTAACAAAACAAAAATGGTTCTATGTCAGCTCTCACTTTCTAGTGGTTCTTAATATTAGAAAGTAAATTGCTTTGCCAAAATAATAGAACTTTTATTATAATCGGAGTGAAGAAGGACTGCTGTCTGGGAAAGACTGGCTTGTTTAATTGGATGCTTCGTTTCTGAAACATGAGCCCCTGATGTTGCATGTTTGTGTTTTTGTTTCATGGGTGCTGAAGGACTGAGCTGGCAGAAAACATACGTGAGTTTTGAATGAAACACGTGATTCCACCCTGTCCCCCTCAAAAACATGGCACTATTGACGTAAAAGACAAATCAAAGCACAGGTGTCTTTGTGGGATGACACCTGCATGCAGCTCTCTAGGAATGAAGCCAGGCTTCTCCAGCCATGCTGCGAGGCCCCTCTTGTTTTGCAGGAGCATAAACAATCCTGTGCAGATGTTTCACAGTGAACCTCAGCTGGAACAGCCCAAAGTGCATCCTGCTGTAAACAACTTCCTGGGAAGAACAATCACTCCATCACTTTTTTGATGCTGCAGCTTGGGCTTTATGGCAGGCTGGGCTTCTTCATGATGTCTTGACAAAGGAAATACCTCAAAAAAAAAATGAAGTTGCTACAAGAAAACCCCAAAATTCTTTAATCTGGTCATGCCATGTACCATGACATTATAAATATGCATTCTTCACTATGGTATTGGAACTGAATGGCCTTTAACGTCCTTTCCAACCCAAATGGTTCTATGATTCTATGAGTCAACTGGAATAGAAAAGTTATGTTTCTTACCAGTCTGCATTTAATAACCTATTCTGCTGTTCATGTGTCTTCCATACTCTGCTTTTACAGGTGGAATTTTGTAATTAAGCCTCTAAGCACAAAAGCCTTTTGCTGAAGCAGGGGAGGCTGTGCTGGACCCAGGTGACTGCAACATCACCCAGCAATGATCCTTCTTGTATTGGCACTGAACAGCCAGTCTGAAAACCACAAGGGAATGCTTTTGTGGCAGGGAAAATGCATGAGCCTCACCATGCCGAGCAGGTGGTGGGAAGCACAGCTGGAAAACTGTGGCTTCCAGGTGAAGAAGCATGCAGGAATCCTCTTCACGTAGCCTGTGGAGAAAACCCCATGTGAATGGCTGCAGTGCACCAGTCCTGCCTCTCAGCAGGGCCCATCCCACTGCTGTCTCTCCTGAGCTGGCCCAGTGGGAGCTTTGCCTCAGCTTGGCACAGATACAGTAATGGGGGTTTTCCCAGTGGAAAACTGTTCAATAACAGGGTGGTTGTGTGTGTGTGTGTGAGACACTTCTCTGTGATGTGGCGGGGGACATGGTTTAGTGGTGAGCACTGTGGTGCTGGGTTAACAGTTGGACTCTGATCTTTGGGGTTTTCTCCCAGCCTTAATGATTCTACAAATTAGTATTTCTCTTACCCTCAGGCCTTTATCCTCAAATAAACCCCAGCAGGTCGTTGATGTTCCCTCTGTGGTGAAGAGGCTGATGAGGGCTCACATCACAGGGTTGGATGGTCTGTCTGACCCCAGGCTAAGAAATCACTTGCTCTGCTCTTTGCCTTGGCTCCCCGAGCCTTTGGCCATTCCCTGCTCCACAGGGTAGCGTAAAGATAAAATCCATTTGGGACTCTGAGTTGCTTGGATACGGTGTTGACTGAGGGCGAAATAAAAAACATATAAATAGAAAAATGCATCTTCTGGAGTCTCCCCTCTGGTCTCCAGCCCTCCTAATGTAATTAACTGACTGCTGTGTCTTTCCTTGGGCCAGTTTGCCATCCCGAGCTGCTGCTCATCTGATGCCCTGGCTCATCAGTTCTCCACAGGGCCCTGCAACGTCCCTCCCTAATTGGTGGCTTTTAATTGGCAAATCATCACTCTCTTCCAGTAGGGTTCCTCCTTCCCCTGCAACGTCCCTGAGTGGTGCCTGAAGAATAAGACCCAGGTGATATACTCTTCTCATGCTTTCCTCACACTGGGTGCTCCTCTGAGGAAGTCTGTGGTGTTGATAATGAGTTGTGCTCATTTTTAACCTTATTTTGCTATTAGCTTATATGTTATTTAGAGAGAAAGAGAAATTATCTGTCTATCTATAACCTTTATTACTTAATTTGAGTCCAGTTAGACTAAGGAATCCATAGAAGTCCAGCTATGACTGCACAGATACAGCCATGCAGTGCTGTCCAAGGTGTTTAATTCTGACAGGAGGTGAAGTGTTTTGCAGGGTTAGGCTGAGGCAATTTCCTGGGGTCAAAGGGAATGCACGTCCATCAGCCCATGCTGATGGTAGTAGAACTACACTAGTTGAAACCTGCTTTTGAGCTTTGATTCCAATTAATTATATGTTGAGATTTATTTTTCAAATGAGAAGGAAATTACTTGTTTCCCTAGGTTTGCAGCACTTCTGGCAACTTTTTAACATATATAAATGCATATATATCTTAAATGGTATCAGCTAATGGTTAGTTAATTGTGCTGCTTTCTGAAAACACGTGGCAGCAACTCCTTCCTTCTCCCCTGGAACCATAATTGATGTGGGTCCACAAACAGTGATGCTGAGATGCTCTGAGGAGCATCCACAGCACCTGGGCCTTATGAGCTGCTGGTAACACCATTTCCCTCCCTCCTGGCCCCAGCGCCAAGGCTGTGCTTGCAAAGCCAGGGTCACTTTCCCTTGGGTGGAATGTGGGGATGTTGGGAACAGACACGCATTCTAACTTCCATTTACAGGGAAAGCAATCCAGGTGCTGAGTTTACATGCAAGACAGGGCAATTGCTGTCATGTGTTGTGCTAAACTGTGTGCTGAGGGTAGTTGGGCAAGCCCTGACTCTGTCTGCAAGGATGCAGCTTTTGGAGCTGGAACTTGTCACTGTGGGGCTAATATTTTGAGCTGCCTTTCCCTCTATTCCCAAATGATCTTCCCACTATGTAGAAAGTCAGGAGGTACCACCTCAGCGACTATAACAGAACTCAAATGTAGCTGCAGGTAATAATTTGTTTATACTACAAAGCAAAATCTCGCTTGAAAATCATAGAATCACAGAATGGTTTGGGTTGGAAGCAACATTAAAGACCATCCCATTCCAACATCTCCCACCAGCCCAGGTTGCTCCAAGCCCCATCCAACCTGGCCTTGGACACTTCCAGGGATCCAGGGGCAGCCACAGCTTCTCTGGACAACCTGTGCCAGGGCCTGCCCACCCTCACAGCCAGCAATTCCTTCCTAATATCCAATCTAGATTAAATCTACTCTCCTTCATCTTAAAGTCCAATCCATGTCATGTCATTTGGTGCCTTGTTTTAGGATTTAAATGGTTAACTTCACATCTTAGCTGGTCCTCCTCATCCTCTAGTAGCTGATCATAAATACACGGCAGTGAATTCCATTTAGAAGATAACCTTTGTAGGGTAGCTTAAATGTGAACAGTATTTTATAGATTACAGATAAGACATACTCCCTGCCTAGGAGACTTTGAAATCTGATGTAGGTGAGTCAAACATATGGCAGAACATGAGAAAGTATTTCATCACAAGGATTATCTGAGGTTGCCAGGGATTAGAAAAGAGTGCTGAATTTTAAGCAGAGCTTTGAAGAAAAGAGGACATTTGACATACGAACACATGGAAAGGGCAAAGGCACAAGGCCAAAAATGCAAAGAGATAAATTAGATGAGAAGATAGAGATAAGCCTGTGAAATAATAGTCTGGATCTTGGTCCCAGGAGCGAGAACTCCAGTATGGAGGTTGGGGAGCAGTGCAGGTAGAAAAGGAGAGGTCTTGGGACACCTGTGTTTATAACTTCAGTTGTGTGACACGATGCTGTGGGAAGTGTTGGTCTCTAAGGGAGAAGTGTGGATTTGGGAATGAAAGAAAAGAGTAAGTGATGTGCTGCAGCAAGGACAGGAGGGGAGAAAAAAGAGTCAAAGGAAGATGGAAAGGTGAGATCTGGGAGGCAAATGTGTTCATTTCTGGGGGAAAAAAAAAAGTGTATTTGAAATTCAGGTCCTGGTAGCGAGAGCTTCCTGTGGGTAAGTCAAGACAGAGGGGGAAGAGAGGTCTAAACCCAGTGCCAAGGCTCAGCTTTGTGGCTGTGTGGCAGGAGCAGCAGAGATGAAATACTTCAGGAGAGAAGGGGGATAGAAGGAAACACAGAGGACCAAAACCTACCCAGACAGGATGTGAGAAATCCCCTGGTTTAGCAACAGAAACGCAGAGAGAACGAGTTGTCTCCAGCAGCACAAACGTAACAGAGGAAAGCTACCAGAAGGTGGGTGGACTAAAGACAAAAATAAAAGAACCCATTAAAAAAAAAAAGTTAGGAAGACAGCTTTTTTTTTTTTTTCTGTCTGTGCTTAGTGCAACAATTCCCAGAAAAAAAAAATGAGAGTAGAGAAATAACAGCCTTCCACAAGCCAGAATTTTATTATGAGTGGAAAAACAAACTCCTCTAACAGCAGCTGCTCTTTTATATGTTGGCCATAAAGTACATAGTATTATGAAACTTGGAATAATATTTAGCAACTACAGTAATCTAGATAATTTTTGTAATATTTTTTGCTTACATCCTGTTTATAAGATGTCCCTGAGCATCTGCAATATTGCAAAGATGTCTTGTCATGGCAAGGTGATTAGAGAAGATTGGTTGGTTGGGGTGGTGGTGATTAATTAAAGTTTGATTTAGAGTCTAAAAAATAAGTGGAGCTTGTTAAGACTTTGGTTGATAGGTCTTCAGCTAGTCCAAGCTGATCTGGGTCATTTGAAGACTAAACTCTGGTCTGCCTTTCTGTTCTTGGTTTTCATCAAAATCATCTAATTTTATAATACCTTGTAATTTATTTACCTATCTGCTCTATGGATTTTGGCACTATTTATTCCGTGTTTTATTTCAATGACGTTACCCAAACCATATAAATCAAGTCTGGAATTTGAGTGTTTCTAAAAAAATCTGGTATTTACCCTCAGAGGTTCTGACCCAGGAAGTCTGAATGAAAGAGGGAATCAGGACAGGGCTGCGGAAAGATTCCGAGTTCAGCACAGATTGAGCAGGTTATAAAGTTGTCCTCAGCAAACATTGCCATGCCAGGATGTCCAAGAAGATACCTGTGCCTGACTGAGGAATCTCATGCTGCTTGTGGGATTTGGGGCTGGGCCAAGGGCTTGCACAGCTGCTTGAAGCACTGCGGGCTTCCCATGTAGGCAGGAGGGAAAGACTCCCTTTCTTACCAGCCTGAGCATCCTCCCTGGCATGCTGGGGGCAGCCAGGTGGGCAAAGCTTGGAGCCTGTTTCCATGCTGGCATAGCTGATTTCATCACTTCTTGCAGCAAAAGCAGCAGAATCAAAGCAAGAGCACGGGCTCAGTCCGTGTCTCACCTGAACATCTCGGTGGCTGCATTTTGCTGGTGTCAAGCAGGGACAACCTGCATGGCCAGAGTCCCCTCCACTCATCCTGCACACAGACAAAAGGCTTCTTTCCCAAGACCTATTTGGCAGCTTCCACCAGCTCCAACTCTTTTACCAAAAAATAACAGGGGGATGTGGGGGTGTGGAAACCCCCACCCTGCCCAGTGTGTGCAGCAGTAGCAGGGAGCGTCTGTGACAGCAGCCAAACAACCTGCTCCCCTGGGCTGTGGGGGTGTGCAGGAGCGAGTCCAAAACCAGTAACACCAGAAACATAACAACAATTAGCACACACAGGCAATTAAACCTCCCTGCCTAAAATACCAGCTCAGAGCATGTATTTACCTACTCGTGCTTCCTACTAAAAATAAACAGATTAAAGTCACAGACCTACTGTGTGAGTAGGTGGGGGGGAAAATACACCACATATAAAGCGTAGCATGTGATATAAATTCCTCCGTGCAGTATGTCCAGGCTCCCTTCCCATCTCACCCTCCTTGCAGCAGTTTGGAGTGAGCTGCTGGACAATTCTTGCCAATAAATACCAGGACAGCAAGTCTGTTTTGTGTCATGTTGTTATCAATTATCCACAGCCACTGCAGCCACATTTCCAGGCAGAAGTTATCAGAAATTCTTCCCTTTTTTGGTTTCTTCTTTGCTTCTTTGCTTTTCCATTGTTTGGTTGTTTGCTGAAGGCACCGGGACGCCAGGGTAAGACTCAGATCCCAGGTTTGTAGTGAGACATGTTGGCATTTCTGTGATTCCTTTCCCTGAAGGCATGAGTATTGTTCCTGTTAGGCTCAGGAAATTGATTTGGACACTCCCTTTCTTCTGGGTTGAAGCTGCACATGAACTGTCCCATCAAAGAGCCCCAGATATTTCTGTCTCCTGAGTGTGCCTCGAGTAATTCATTTTCTCTAAGGAGTAATTCATTCTCTCTAAGGAGTAATTCATTCTCTCCTCAGGCTGTGCCTACACCAGACTGAACTTGCCCATGGCTGCTCTGCAGCACTGACACCAGCTGGCTGTGACAGCCCTTGTCCACCCCCCTGAAGCCTGTCTGTCACCAAAACCCCCAAAACAGGGTCTGAGCACCTCTTGCTGTTTCCCAGACTGTGCTTAGTGGCACTCGAGGAGAGGGCTAGTTCAGCCAGGACAGACTAAATCCTCATGGTGTTTACTGCAGTAGATGATGCTTGAAAGACTCTATTGGGTTGGATATTAATTTTCACAAGGTATTTGCTTATCTTCCAGAGTTTTTTGATACTCTACACTTCCTTCAAAACTCGGACATTCCCTTTTATTGTTTTTATTTTCTAGAGAAAAGGCTCCAAATTAATTTGGATCACAATCCTTCAAAGTCCTTGAAACTTCATAAAGACCAAGCTGTATCTTACCATCCTACTTTAAACTGAACATACTGTGGAGGATCTATTATTGTTTCTGATCTTTTATGCATCAGTAGATGTGGCTTTGCAAACCATGTCTTGAAAAACTATGATGCAGGGCATGTAGGAACATAAGAATGTACTTTCCATCTCTGATTTTTTCTAATGAAATGGTTTTGGTAAAGAGAAGGTAAAGAGCTTGTCTCTGGTTGCTTTCCTTGTGCAGGTGTGTCTGTGTCTGTAAAGGGCAACAGCAGCAGCAAAGGCTGGCAGGCAAACTGTGAGGCTGCAGAAGGCACGAGCACCCATTCCCCACACGGGCAGCCAGGGTTTCCTGCGGGGGAAACCAGCCCAGGAGGAGGAGGAGGAGGAGGAAGGTGCAGCTGGCCCCTTCCAGCACACACTTAGGAGCTGAGAAGTTCTGATGGTTCCTACTGTTTGCTGTTCCCCTGGTGCCCATCTCATACTCCAGGCATTTCAGGACACACGTAATAAATGACCTCCTGATGACAATCCCTTTTCCTTGCACACTCTTTTCCACAAGTATGGGTTTGGGGAACGAGCTCAGGTATCCAGGCATTAACTCAGTGTATTCTGTTGGATCCCTGCTTCATTCAGGGTGTAAATTATTCTGCTTTTGTCCCCAAGGAGATTCTTAGAAATCCTACCTTGGTGCACCCATACAACCTGCACAGAGCAGCAGCTGCCTGAAAGCCCAAGCGTGGAGCACAAATTGTTCCTGTCAGTGTCTCCTGGATGAAGGTTATGCCTCTCTTCTCTTGCTTTGAACATTTTGTGGTTGTTACATGCTCTTTTCTTGATAATTCCATACAGAACCGCTATTAGAATTTCTCCCTTTTCTATTTTTTTTTTTTTTTTAATGAGAAGGGAAATTCTTTGTGGTTTATTTCACCAGCAGCAAGAAAATAGGTAACAGATCTCTTAGTTAAAAACTAAAATGAAAAATCCATCATGCAGCAAAAAGAACTTTGAATAATATCTTCCAGACTAACTCCAAGAAAGGCAAATAAGTTCCCTATTTCTTAAGTGATCCACAGCCCTGAACATCTGTCCCAAAATATTCAAGCTCCAGACTGCCAGCAAAAGAAGGACTGGAGGCTGAGGGCTTGACCTTCCTGAAGAAACTCTACATGGCCAAAAAAGACTTTGGCTAAAAGGCTGACTGGGGGATGGAGGAAGGTTCACCCCAGAGCAGAAAGTGATGCCAGTAGTTTGTTCAGATGAAACATTTTAACGGGAGATTTATTGAGAGTTTCTTGTTTGTTTTGTTTTGCTATTGCGTCTCTTTGCAAAGTTGAAACTTGTCCAGTGACACTCTGTTTCAGTCTTTTATATGGATTGTCAGACACTTATGAAAATCAGACAAACAAACAAACAGAATAGGTTAGGAGTCAGCTAGTTTGCAATGAAGGGAGGTGGACTGGGGTTCTCTTGACAAACTTTCAGCTGAGATGAAACAGAGGAAAAAATAGAGAGTTGTTTTCCTTACTTGCTGCCAGCATTTTTATATGTCCACTGGCTTCACAGGGCACCAAATGGACACTAAATTAGGACAATACCACTTCCACCACAATGCATGATGCATGAGTCCCCTGACCAGGCTGTGTTTGTGGAGAGTGTTGTACCTCATGGGCTTTAACTAAACACAGGTGAAGCTCTGAGTTCATAAAGGCTGGGATTAATTCAGTTGTCATTATGGAACAGAAAGATAAACAGAGCTGATAAACTAACAAAGCTTCAAAAATCCTCCTGAGATTTCAGCCCATCTCTAAACTTGCACAGTGATTTAACAGGAGCTGCACAAGTAGAGCACAAGGAACATGGGGCTCTGTAGCCCCTTGTTGGGCTACCCAAGGGTTGTGATGGGCAGGCAGAGCTCTCTCTGTCTGTCGGAGTTAATGTCTGTCCAAAGGCAACCCTAAGCCAGTGCTGTAGCAAGAGAGGCTGTCCCTGAGCTCAGGACCAGGACCAAGGACCTCAGAGCAGCGCTGACTGACTCTCTCCACAGTTTTAGGCTGTTTGTTTAAACACAAACTCTCTTCCCTCGTCCAGCCCAGGTGTCACCAAGTGCAATCCACACCTCTGACCTTGTGCAATTTCTATTATTCATATCTAATGGGATTAACTTCAATATAGGACACAAACCTAGCAATCTCCTAAACTAAATTTTATAAACTCAATCCTTTCATTTATGCCCAGTCCACACCCATCTCTCACACCTGATGAAGGGAATGGGTTTCCTTATCCGACACCCATAAAGTACCCAGGAGGACTCACAATATCTGTGATGATGCCCCTGTGTGATTATACCAAGTTTATGCTCATTCCTGCTTTACAACAGTGGAGGGAATTTGCTCAGGGACTTCAGTTTACAGAACATCCCAGCTGGCCTCTCCTGTCCACACTAAAACTCAGAGTGAAGACAATGATGCTGAAGAATAACAGCAAGATGATTGTTCCCTCAGCATGATGCTTCTATCCTCTCACAGCAATGCTGGAAAGGCCAAAAGCTGCTCTTCCAGGGAACCTGGAGTGGTTCACAGCTGGAGGAGATTGACTCACAGAGAGAAATTGAAGGGTGTTTAGAGTCTGAAACAAAAAAAAATAATAAAAGTCACTGGCCTTTTTGAGAGGGAAATAAATTTCTGGTCAGGCTGAGTGGATTAAGTGGGTTGGAATAATCATAAGATATGACTGTTAATTATATTAATCAGTGTATTGGGGCAGTTAGGAAATACTGGGTCTGTTTCAATGACAAATGGGGAAAAAAATTGCATCAGGGTTCTTGTTAAGCAGCAGAGGGACACGGTCAGTGGTGTATCACCCTACTGCCCGTTTCCTGGGGGATTGGGTTGGGGCAGCTGCTAAACTCAATTTTGCACAATCCAGGTAGAAAAAGATAGAGAGAGCCTCTTTGTTACTCAAATTGCCCCTGAACTCGGTTTTCTGCGTCTCATGTCGGGCTATATTTTCTGGGGTAAAATCCACACGGATTGTGTGGCAGACGTGGCTTTTGATAGCCCCGATGTTCTCCGGGCTGTCTCAGCTGTAATTAGCTACTAGGGACTGGTGGCCTCAGAAGGTTTAGCGGGATTTCAAACTAATTTGTGACGGTAATTTCTGAGAAGGGCAAGGCACACTTGAAAATCCACTTCTGCCTTGGTGCGTGGGCAGAGCCCTGTGTGAGTCTAAGCTGGTCTCAGTCGGCAGGACCCCCACACGGCGGGTCTGGAGGGGAAAAACCCCCCCAAAGCTGCTGCTGCCGTCCTGAGTGATGCCCTGCAGAGGCGTGATGCAATGTTTCCCCAGCACCAGGGTCTCCACTGCATCATCTGCTTCCATTTCAACATTTCCTCTGCCCTGGCCTGACATCATCTCCTGCTTTCACTCCTACCTGGCGACCTTTGCATCCTCAAAGCAGCTTTCATTTTAATGACTTTTATCAGTGCTTGTTTTCTAACCCAGTGTGAGAACGTCTCGTGTCTGTGTCTGGTGGAAACTGGGTCCTTGTTCACAAAAAAAGGGGCTAAAGTGTAAAATTACAGCATCACACACAGTGAACTGCTTCTGAAGGTCACAGAATTACAGGTCTGAAGGCAATGAATGCTTAAACTCCTCACTCCTAAAACCTGTAAGGGATGTTTGAAGCCTTGAGCGTGGAATGGATTCACATTAAGCGCTGCAGAGAGGTCAGGTTCCAAATTTGGCTGAAATGCTCCCTAGGCAGAGGTCTTCTGCTATGTCCCTTCAATCCCTGAGGGGACTGGACATCTGGGATGTGTCTGCAGTGAGTGGTAGTTTCTTACTAGGAAATTGTGGCTGGCAAGATAAATCATCCTGTGCAAGTTTTTGGAATAATGACAATAAAATGGTTCCTTTTTACCACATTTCCCAGGGGGGTGCCTCCCCCACAAGGCCAGAAGAGAGCAAGTCACCTGAGAGAACCATTGACACTTTCACCTCAAACTGGCCAAGATTGCTCAAAGCCAGGCCAGACACATTTGTTGCACAAACTCCAACAATTTGCAACTAGACTTTCGCCTGCTTTTCCTCTTTTAAGGAATTTCTTTCATACTTCACATCCAGCCAGTGACAGCTCATTTTGTTGCTGGCTCTTTTGGGGGCACTGCAGTTCCTTGGGGGGGCGTGTGGTTTGAGTGGCCATTGGCATAAAAACACTTTAATCCGCAGGACTCGATAGAATGGTTTGATCCCAATTGTCTTCCGACTGCAGCCACACCATCTATTCCCATCCTGCCCTGATGGATAAGGGTTCTCCGCAGTGTTCTGGGACAAAACCTGGGTGGTGCAGGTCATTGCAGAGGGGAAGGGATGGGAGGCAGCCTCAGGACACATCGTCTGAGCCAGCGATGTGCTCAGTGGCAGCAGACCATGTCTGTGGTTGATACTCAACCTCGGAGCTGTTTGGGTTTGCTCTGGGGTGCCAGGGCCTTTCAGACTCTAGGGAAGGCTCAAGATGCCCTGGAGGTGATGACCTGCAGTTTTCACTCAGCTTGATGCTGGTGAGAGGAGCAGAGACGGGATGTGCAGCCTCCTCAGGAGCCCTGGTGAGTGTTCTGTGCCTGCTGGGATGGCTCAGAGCAAGCACATCTTCCCATCACGTCCAGCTGCCCTGGATCAGGCTCTGGGAGTGCCCTGGTGGCCGTGCTGTGACCCTTGGCATGCAGGACTGGGTTACCAGAAAGGGTCCTTTTGTGGCTGAGCAGCAGGACTGTGGACTCCCAGGGAGGGGGCAATGCAAGCTGGTTAATTGTTTTGAACCACACATTCCTCTCCCCTCTTTTCTTTTGAGTTTAGTTTTTAAAATGGTCTGCAGGGTTTATTGCCAAATACCTTCATCACTTTTTTTGGTGAAACCTTTACAGCTGGGGACTTTCCATGTGACAGGTTGTTTGGAAAAAGTGATGCAAATTGTAAATCATGTCTTAATTTCACTTTAAATATGTAAGCTTTGGATAACATGTCATCTTACTGAAGATAATACACATGCTCAGAAAATCAGCAGGTGTCCTTTGAAAACTCACCTCAGCTATAAAAGTCCCTTTTATTTTTAAAAATGGTTGTTAAAATCTATAGCTGATCCTAAAATGAGATAATTAAATTTATGCAACAGATAATGGTAAGTTGATAAATAATTAAAATCACAAGTACTTGATAGTTCATTGCACTAGAACTTTTACATTCTGTAGATTTTCAAAAGAAGAAAATACCACGGAATTTTCTTTGGTTTTGAACCATATTCTTAAATCAGGGCTTAAAACCTATATTTAGACACTTCAAGGCTGATAATATTTCAAAGGTGCTGAGCACCTCTGCTTTCCATCGACACAGAAAACTTCTCTGAATGAGATCACACTTCTCAGAAAACCTAAATATGGTTTTAGGCACACAGTTTTGACTCATTTACCTGAAAAATTCACTTGGTAAAACTGCATCTCTAAACTAAAGACAAACTAAACTGAGTCTCTAAACTAAAGCAGATACCGTTTGTCCCAAGCCTCAAATCCTTGGGGGATTTGTCAGATTCCTGTTCCTCCTGCCAGGAGGAAGCTGTAGGAGCAGCCTACCTTCCCCACTGCTCTCTTGAACTCAGAAGTGCAGCAGTAACTGTGGGAGCGAAGAGTAATACAAACCATAAATTGTGGGATATTTTGGGCCAGGTTTTCCACATTTTGTGCAACATATTGTAGGGTGTGAAGGCACTTGCAGCACCGCGTGCCTCGGACACAAAGCGTGAGTGAGCCTGATCCCCCAGAGGTGCCCCAGGCTCTCCACAGTGACTGGCAATGCTATTGCAGCAGAGTTGCTACATTTCCTGTAGTCCACAATGTGTTGACTTCCTGTTACTACAGAGATGTAAATATGATAAATAACAGGCTCTGAGTCAGATAAAGCCGTCAGACCTCAGATCAGAGTACCAGTCACATCTATATATTTATTTTTTTATTTTGTATTATTTTATTTTAATGTACAAGTTTAAGAAGAGCTTTGGACTCTGCTGCAAATGCTAATTGGCTGCCAGGTCGTGGTCAAGCCACAGAAGATGTGATTCCTCACACATGGCTTTAGCTGTCCATACATAACTCCCCTCACAGTGAGGGGGGCACTTTTAGGCTGTGATTCACCTGGTGTCTTTTAGACACTGCCCTCCCAGGAAGGGGAGTTGCATCACAGGAGTGTCTTCCCTTGGGTTCAAGGAGAGCCCAGAGTGACTCAAACCTGAGGATGCTTTAGGTCAGACTGATCCCAGCCTTGTCCGTGCCTGTTTCCCACCTTCAACTCTGGGACAATGTGGTCACTTGGTTGATGTCGATGCTCTTTGGGTGCAGGGGTTAACTTACACCTCACAAGGGGTAGTTTTCACTGTCCAGGACCTGGGCTGTTCAGAGGTGTAATGTGCTAGATATAGTTATTTATTAGTTAATTTGTAGTAGGGCTCAAGAAACTAGAAGGGTGAAATATGAAACCATAGAAATATATATCTAAGAGGTTCCAGTGCTATTTGAACTCTGATTTCATGAAATCATAGAATGGTTTGAGTTGCGAAGGACCTTAAAGACCATATAGTTCCAACCCCCTGCCATGGGCAGGGACACCTTCCACTAGAGCAGGTTGCTCCAAGCCCTGTCCAACCTGCTCCCAACAAAAAGGTCACCTGGTGATGATACCAGAACGGTGAAATCAATACAGGTCAAGGCCATGCAGAGGCGAATCACTGCAAGTGAATTACTGACCACAATAAAATGATGACAAATCATTATAAAAGGTTCAGCTGACATTTGCTTGTAGAGTGCTCATGAAAAAAAAAAGAGTTGAGATATTGCTGTGCTCATTCACTCCCCAGGAATTTCCCTTCATGCAGCATCAGTCATGACTAAGATTCTTTTCCGACTTGTCGGCACTGTAATGGAGTAAATGAAAACAGTCTCGACTGCGTGGGGCAATAATTGTTTGCACCAAGGCTTTGGTGTTTTTCCTGGAACATGAAGGTGATCAGATTATAAGTGGGGAAAAAAATGATGTAAGTAAATAAAGTACAAATACACATACTCCCAAATATGCCCAGGCTCAGGATTGCTACCTGTTGCTGTGGAATAGCTGGAGAGGTTGTCAAAAGGACTTACACACCTGCAGTGTCCCCAGCCTGCTGTTGGCCATACCTTCTTCTCTTGCTCAGGGGATCCTGATTTCTTACCATGAACTTCAGCACAAAGGACCTCAGGAGTCTGATGTTCTCTGCCCCAGCCCCAAACAACGGCAAGAACAGGCATCCAGTATTTATTACAGTTTATCTACCGTAACCTGCATCCTTTCAGTACTTCTGAAGACATTTCTGCACCCAGATAGCTCACATCATTGGCAATTCCTCATTGACAATAGAATTTATTTTCCAAAAAATGTCATTTTGTTTAGGTTCTGGTAGTGTCTCATTAGGGCTGTGTGAGATGTTCTACAAACATGGGCTAAACAGGCATAACTGGTTAAAAATAGTGGGTGAAAGGATTATTCTTCTGTATACAGTATGGGAACTGAAGCACAGAGAAAAATCTCACAAGAAGGACACAGCCAGGGACTGAAACATGTCATCAAGGTCCATATATGCTTTTCTTAGAGGCCTAGGACATAGCAAATACATCAGCTGTATGTGGGATCTGAACTTTTAGGCCAAAACAAAAAAGATAGGACAAGTCTAATGTGGAAAGAGGCCTCAGGTAAGAAAACCAGCTTATTCTTGGAGCAACCTGGTCTAGTGGAAGGTGTCCCTGCCCATAACAGTGGGATTGGGATAAGATGAGCCTTGAGATGCCTTTCCAACCCAAACTGTTCTGTGATTTTATGATTCTATGATTTTACAAATACACAACCTGTACTACCTGGAGCTTCATTTCCCTTACACACAGACAGTCACTGGAGCAAGGGCTAGAAAACTAAGCACTTGTTGAGTGTCTGAACAGCTCACCTTTTATTTTTTAATTATTTTGTCTCAGCAAACAAGTTTGCTCCACGATACTAATTACTAAGTTTTTCAGGCATCACTGAGGTAAACCTGTGGTGGTGCTATCTTCAGAACAGAATATTCAAATTCCTAGTTGATATTCTGGGTCCTTTATAGACCTCAGTTGGTAAAGAGATGGAGACAGAGCCTGCACAAGAAATATGACAGTCAGATTTGAGTTGAAACTCTGGGGAAAAGCATCTGGCTTGGTATGCCTGCAATTCATTAGTCACCACTTGAGCAGACCCCTAGAACTCTTTTCTCATTGAAGTCACCAAGTCACTGAGTACCTGTCCAGTGTTCCAGATTTATCAAAGCTCAAAAGCACATGTTAAATCCCCTGCATTCAAATGGAGTTCAAGCTCTTTGCTTACTAAAAATGGACCCTTTGAACAGGATGTGTTCTATAAGCCCTGGAGCAGATGATCAGGAAGTATATAAAATACTCCCTCCTGGCCTGAACTTCTCACTGAAAATCCCAGTGCCCTTTTCCTAACAAGGTCAGCACCCACAGCCCAGATTGCAGGGTCTAACTGTGCTGGAGAAAAACCATTTCCTTTGGGGCATCCTCTGGGGACTACCCAGCACATCCAATGTGCAATGGCAAGGGTCTTCCAAGTTCTTTCTCCAGTTATAAGACCCTTTGGAGGGAGGCAGTGCCCTCTCACCCTGACCCAGTATTCCAGAAGCCACATTCCAGGAGTTGTCCCTAGCATGAGCCAAACATTTATTCAGAGGCCTGAAGTTTGAAATACAGAGGAACAAAAAGGCATGCTGTTGTGCTGACCTTTCCAAATTCCCAGCAGACCACAGAGATGATGTGTGTTCACTCCAAAATACATTCATTACTGCAAGAAAAATTTGGTGTGAGAGTGAATAAGCAAACATGGTGACCTTCTAGGAAGGTCTCAAAAGGTTGCTGTGGCCAGAGTGAGACCAGATGCTGAAGGATGTAATTTCTCAGTCCAAATGATCAGACAAATTTGGGGTGTTTTCAGTTCTTTTTGCCCATCTCAAGACAGGCAAAACAGCCAGGCTGTGAGCTGATGGATCCTGGAAATTTTATCCATCTTGGACTTTAGATATCCAGCCTGGTCTGCAACTGAGCGGTAATGAGGGACCTGGATGGGCTTTTGTTATGGAAGCCTTCTGGGAGACACAACTAGGTGTCAAAACACTTTGAAAACTTTAGCTACCTTGTCCCACAGCTTTCCCTCTAACTGCAGGAAACAGGAGCATTGTCACCATAGCCCTCTAATTTATCTCCCTGAGTAATTCCCAATTCTGACTTCCTAATCATCAGGAGTAAAGAAAAGCTAATTTATCTTTAGAACACATGTCCTTGCCACTTCAGTATAAAACACCATCTGGGGCTGCAGCACAGAGCTGATTAATTCAAACTCTTGTTCTGAGAAGACACAAGCACAAAAAAGGAATATATAGTGCCAACAGCAATGTGTTGGAAACAGAGAAATAGGATGTCCCATGGCCCCTGCCCCAAGGCCAGGGCTCACTCCTCAGGACAAACACCTCTAGTAAAGTAGTTGTGACTTTTGACATTTGCCAAAGGTTTTAGAGATCGAGCAAACGCCCTTCTTGATCCTGAGACCCTCTTTCAAAGGCAGTTGGCACCATGATGTTTGTGTGAGTTCCTGTCTTCCTTCTCAAGTTTCTGTAGAGGAAAGCTAAAACTGTGGCTAGTCCTTATCCTTGGAGCAGGACGTGGCTTTTGTGCAGTGTGACCATGCCTGATTTGTCAGCAGCCACGGGTTCCTCAGAGCCAGCAATGGGAAAGGCAGCTGGATCCTCCAAAGAGGAACTGCAGCACTTCTCACAGCACGCTGCCATTTGAGCAGCTCTAACTGCGTAAGGGCGGCAGGAGGAAGATCTGGGTAGAAATGCCTGTCTAGGAACACAAAGCATTTTTGTGGCTGTTTGCACACACTTTCAGGGTCTGTTTATTATTCCATGCTGCCATGGAATCTTCCTGCACACGAGATGCTGGAGATAAGTTCATCCCAAAACTTGTGTGTCGAGGCAGCTGCAAAGCAGCAATTTTCTGTCTCAGGAGGGCACGGTGAAAAAGACCTTTGCAATGAATTACGCTCTTCCTTGGGAGAGAAAGGAATGCATGGAATGGTTTAGCTGAGCTGTGTATAGCCCAGGGCTGTGTGCCAAGAGCCAGCAGATAGTCAGATCCCTTCTACAGCTTAGCCCCAGCCAGCTGGGAAGACACAGGGCAAGTGGCTGAAAAAGCCCAGATGGAAAATGCCAAGAGTCGGGGAGACCAAGAACAGGGAACAGGGACAGCATCTGAAACAGCACTTGTGAGGAGTTTTTCTCCCAAAAGAACGCAAAAGGTGCTCGGAGTTCCCACAGCAGACAGATTCGGGCAAGGAGGAGGAAAGCTTGGGAGTCCCCAAGACAGGAGCCTGCAAGAGCTGGAAGCAGCCCCGTGTACCCTTTGTGCTGCAAAGTCTGGTTCTGCAGAGCCATGAAGGGAGAGGTGAAGAGTGTCAGCTGTCCCCTCCCGTAGGTGGTCTGTGCTGGAGTTTAACTCTCGGGGGAAGGAGAGATTTGAAAAGGACCTGGTGGCAGTCACAGAAGAGGCTGTGACGATGCTTTTTCCTCCTGGAGGGGCAGAAAATGCTGACAGCCACAAGGGCAGTGACAAAAAGTTGTGTTAAAGTCTGTAGTAAAGTCTGTAGGGCTGGCAGAAGGTGTTTAGATCAGTCTTAGTTAGGATGCAAGACCTAAAGGCTCACGGTAGGGAAGAGCACATGAAGTGCAGGCTCCAGTTTTGAACCACCACCAGGACAGGGACGAGATGTCCATTTCTCTGTCCATGACTTTCAGGTTCTGCTTCGTTCCACCTACTGACTTCCCATGGCCAACCCTTGCTTAATTTAGGGGATCTGTTGGTCCCCACCCATCAACACCAAACACCTCCCCAGCCATCGTGCAGCCTGTGGTGCCCAGGCTGCAGTGTTTCTGGCCCACTTTTGCAGACAGGGTGTGAGGGACCAGCACACTCATGGCCTTACAGCTGAAGCTCCAAAAGAACTGACTTGTTCCACATGTCTTAGAAAATTTTTCCTGTAATCTAATGGCATAAATCCCTGCTTGGATGAAATCCCCAGTACAATTGTTTAACTGAACAGATTGATCACTTAAAATGCTTTAAAATTCCTGTCTCACAATCTTTGTAATTAATGAACACCCAAAGAATGTATTTTACAGAGACTTAGAATAGGAAAGGCTTTAAGAACCATGAATCTGGTTTTTGTTCATTGCAATACGCATTTGAAAGGTGGGTTGTTTTTTTTTCCTTATAAGCAGGAACACGCTAGACATGAAAAATACAGTGAAGTGCATGAAAAGGGAGAGCAGATAACACAGCAAAAGGGTTCATGTGGTGAAAGCACCAGACTGAAGCTCAAAGGGTCAGATCTTGTTCCCAGCTCTGCCACAGAGTAGTCTGTGATCTTGGCTAAGAGGCTTGGCCAGACCTGGACTAAGCACATTAGTAATTGTCTGTCCCTGTTGAGGGGGCCATGACAGACAGAACTGCGACTCAGCCGCTGTCTAGACCTGAGGATGCTGCATTCCTGCTGGTTCTTGACAAGGTTTTCATCAGACTTAATGTCAGAGCCCTAAAGAAGAGTTTTAAGTTGGTCCCTTCTGCTCCCTGATCCTACAGAGGGGCTCTGAGCCTGAGCTGAACACATTCTGCACAAGAGGTAGCCAGATGACAATGTCCATGTTTGGACTGGTCCTTCTTCATGCAGGTGACCCAGGATCTCATTCTTGCTCCACAGGATGCAAGGAAGAGACTTGACTTGATACCCTGACATATCCAAGGCTTCTCTCAGTTTCCTAGGACACAGCCTGGCAAGATCCTTACTGTCATGGGGTGGAAAATGTCCTCTGAATGTCCCCCATTCAGATTTTTAAGGAGTGTTCTTGCCCTGAGAGCTTTCTGGATGTAATTTTGAGCCTTCACTGCACCTTGAAGCTTTTGCTGTGTGTGAGGACCTGCACTCAGGAGCAGGAGGAAAGTTTTCTTTCCAACAGCAACTTTTACGCACACCATGATGAGCATTTTGGGGGAGTCATCACCGACATTCCCAGACCACAAAAAGTTCTGGTCATTTGGTGGCCACGGAAAGAACTGAGATATAAAAGGAGAAAGGGTGGGGCTGGAGAGATCCCAGAGGACAGACAGTAGCCTGTTCCCACACAGGGGCTGGAGGGTGTGGTGCTGGTCTCAGCCCTTTGCTCAGGGTAAGCCGAGGGCACGTTCACAGGAGCCAAAGACATAGATGGAACTGGGTGGTTGGGAGAAGAGCCATTCCCAGAGTGGCATCAGTCGCAGATGAAATCCTAATGGGATCAGTATGCTGAGAACTCTGTAGACTGCAAATCCCATACCAGTGATCCAAGCACTGGGGCAGAGAACAAAAATCCCCCAAAATCATAAACTGAAGCATTAGTCATTCTATAGAAATGGAAGCTGACAAGCCAGCAGCTGCCTTGGTCAGAGCTGGTTTATATTTGAATGGCCCCACACAGAGAAATTTTGAATCAGAAATTCACTGAAGTCAAGAGGGAATGAGACATGAAGCCACCCCAAGAGATTAAAGGGAGAATATTTCAGTATGTAAACAGTGTGAAATCTCCCAGGTAGCAGAGATGAATATTGACTTAGAGCAAGAGGACAATGGCCAGAGATGACACAGAGCAAGAGGGGCTCAAGCTGAAATAATTTTGCTGTCTGCTCTAGGTTTTTAATGCAAGTGGATTAGAAGGTCAATGAATAGGCATTTCCTGGCTGAATCCTCCTTGTTCAGCCACTGCTGGTTTTAGTTTAGTGTAGAATTGACATTAATTACTTGCAGAGCATTGCAGATGTATCAGAGAGCTGCAGGAAGCAAGGCATGGGATCAGAACTCGGGAAACTGGCCTCCAACTCCTTCCTGCCCTGTCCCCAAGAAGTAAAGCTTTTGTCAGACTGCTTAACTGGCTCTGGGACTTTGCTCCTCTGCAACAGAGGTGAAAACATCATTTGATGGCCCTAAGTCTGCCATTACTAAAAACCATGTATAATTGTTCTCCATGCCATGGAGTACCTGTCTGTAGAGACATTTACTGTGTCTGTCTGGTGTAATCTCTTGTGAGGCTGAACAGTCACAGTCTCTTCATGCATTCCTGAAAAAAATATTTGTCTTTCTGATCCTTTTATAACTTTTCTAATTCTGCTATATCCTTGATGAGGAGTAAAGCTCAGAGAGGAAAAGAACTTTCAAGACTTGTATACTCTGTGGTTTCTTAAGTGACATCATCCTGCAGTTCTCTATCCCTTCCCAAGTAATGGCTTCCCCATGATAGCTTTTCCTGAATGTTTTTTAGCCACAGCTAAGTTTTCAGTGGATATTTTCATAGAATTCGTTTTTTATTACCACCAACATTTCTTTCCTGAGTGCCAAAGGGTGTTTCAGAGACTTTCTCTTTGAGGAAAAAAGGGTTGTTTATCTACACAAGACAGTCTTTACTGCCTTTGTCTTTTGTCCCTCAGCCATTCCTTCTGCAGGATTTGGTGTGTGATGGGATACAACCCAGGTTTGTGGCACTTTTCTTCCTAGAAACATCAGTTTATTGATACCTGACAGTCCCTCTCATATACTCCTGCCTCTGGCAGTGGTGAGCAGTGGCTGCTTAGAGAGGGGGTGTGGGAGGGATTTCTTCACCAGCAAACTCTTCTCTGCTGGCAGCCTCTGGCTCGGGGAGCAGGTTCTGGGACCATAATATCACCCATTTCTGCCTACAGTGAACCACAGCCTGCCAGGCAAGTCCCAAAGAAAGCCCTTCCCAGCAGGCAGGGAGCCTGGCCACTTCTTCACTGCATCCCTGGAAAGAATTCAGTTATAACCATTTCCTAAGTGTGGAAATAAACACTTTGCGTGGGTTGCTCCAGCAGTCAAGAACCTCCTACTGTGCCCTGACTTACAGACCAAGAAAATGGTCTTCCTGCTAGGTAGGATTAAAACAAAAGGAGTATCTAGTTTTAGCCCTCCTAACCTCTTAAAAGTCTCAGAAAAGCAAACAAACAAACAGAAAAAAACAACCAAACAATTCCCCGGTCATTCAAAATTGTTTCCCTGTCTCTTCTCATCCATGCTCCTGTGTGGAAGAGCTGGGACCAGCTTGCTGGAGACACCAGCTTATGGTGCAGAGAGTGAATAACAGCTGAAAACACAAGTGTTTCCAAGAACAGCCACCAATATTATCACCCAGCAAATGAAGGGAACACCGAATAAGAAAGCTGCTTCCTCCTCAGAATACCCTCTGAAATCTGAATACCCAAATGGAGCTGGGAAAGCTCATTCTGGGTATCATGAGAGATTAATTTATTACTAGTATTTTTTTAGCAAAAGACTCAACAAAACAAAAAAAAATTAAAACATTGGGGGGTTAGCCTGAAGATTTTGTCCAGGAATCCAGGGAAATTTATCACTCCCATCTTCTCTGTATGGATAGCTCACTTCCAGCAGAGTTAGGGAGCAATGAGCTTTATTCACCATAGTCACAGGAACTGCTCTGTCAACATAAAGCTTGACTTGAATCACCTTAAACTGCACTGTTACAGCCATGTCAAGGGGCTGATAAAATTTTTCTGCACTTTGAACTTTGTGGGGTACCAGTGACCCCAGAGCAGTGGGGCGGGTTGTGCTGGGACCTGGGGAGGACTGACCCACCCATCCCCTCAGAGGTTTGGCCTTCTCATGAACCCCAGGAGACACCAGGGCATGACTGTCCCATCCCGATATGAAGGCCGATGGACAGATTATGTGAGATCTACAAGCCAAGGGAGGCAAAGCTTTGGCTGTGGTAGGGCTGTTTCCAAGTAGCTAGAACTGATATCAGAGGTGAAGAACACAAACCAGCCCCAAATCTGCCTGCTGGATGAGTAATGGGGCCAAGCCTTCACTGAACATCAGATGGTGTCTCATCTACAGCCAGACTCTACTATCATGCTCCACTGGTGCTAAAAATTAATAGTGTGATAATCCCCTCTCCAGGGGAGAAATCCTTTTCAGTGTAAAAGGTGCATCTCAAACTTTTTGAAACGTCAGGAGTTCTGCAAACACTAGAAATGATAAAGCCCAGTTTCCTACTGAGCTGTGGCTCCTGGTTGGTTCCTGGAAAGCCTGTGAACTCTAACTCACATTTTTCCTGCTGTGAGATCAGTTGTAATGTTCTCTCTCTTACTCTTTCCCCCCATTCTCAGATGAGGGTTTGGAGGATGTTTGTGCTGCCCCTCTGATGGGAACATGACCAGCTGAGACGTGGGATAGACATAAACACCCACTCATGACCACTGAAGCCTTCTTTTGGGGGATTATACATTGTCAGAATGACTTACACCCAAATACAAAGGAATTAGAGGAAGTTCATAATTTCCAGGGCTTTGGGGCTAGTTGGGATTTTTGAGATAGTCTTATCTGGGTTGTACAACTCGGGCCAAAAACTAAATAGTTTCTGCATAAAGCCCTTATCTTTTTTTTTTTTTTTTTTGTAAAGGCATTATCTTATAGAACTAGGATTCAAGAACTCAGCATTCAGTATCTAATCTCCCGTTTCACTTTGTGTTGCTTAATTAATTCTGTGCTTAAGTTCCCTCTGGGCAAAATATAAACAACAATACTTCACTCTTTCACATTATTGTAGCTATTAAATATTTGTGGAGTCATTCAGATACCACAGTGGTGAGAGCTATGGAAAAATCTATACATAAATCAGAACTGTTTATGTTTCTGCTGATAGCAGAGATATCACAGAGGTTTTCTCATATGAGTGGAGGGGGGTTACTGGAGAGTTTTTTTGCGGGGTTGTTGGTTATTTTTCATTGTTGATCTTGGTAATTTTTATTTGGTTGGGTTTGGCTTTTGTTTTGTTGGTTAGTTTTTTGTGTGTTCTTTGGTTTTAAACCCCCAGGTGTGGAGTAGGTGCTGCCCCTGTATATTACACACTGAAAAAAACCATGTGCTCGGCAACATCATAGTACAAAAAAGGGGAACAAATACTTCTTAGCAGCAGTGTCCCTCTTCACATCTTCAAAGCACTTCACAAATATCTGCCAGGAAGCTGACTTTCCACTCCGACATTCAGATTCCCAGGGCATTGTTTCTATTTTGGTGAATTGTTTGTTATGACAGCATGACCTTCCTGACAGAATACCTTCAACATTTGAGAACTCATCCCTAGCAGAGCTACATCTGAAACTGCATTTTTTAGTGGCTCATCTAAAATGTATCTAAAGGCATATATCAATAATCCCATCCTTTCTCACAAATTTACAAGCAGTTGTCCATATAGGGAAGAATGAGCCAAGTCTGTCTCCTCCAAAGCACAGTAAGGAGGTTGAGGGGTTGCCTTCATGGGAGGAGTTGAGATTTAACATCATAAGCATAGTTTTGGAGGAAAAAAAGATGAAAGTTGAAATGGCATGTGCTAAGGAGCCCATCCTCCTGTGGTGCCCATCCTCAGAGGTGATGAAGGGCACAGGGAGCTGTGGGGCTGCTCCTGGGACAGGGGATTGCAAACAGAGAGCTGACCTTTGGTTTTGATGCTCAGAGAACCTGGCCCTGATCCTGGGCAATTAAGGTCAGTGGTCATAGGAAGGAGTTCTCTGCAAATCATTTCTCCTGGAAAGCTCAGAAAAGGAGTTGCCTGAAAAAATGAGAGCCCAGAATTCAGGATGAGGGCCTCACAGCACAGCCCCTCCAGGCTCAGGGGTGACAATGCCCTCCTTTCTCTGTAAGTGAAACGCAGCCTGGCCAGCACGGGACTCTGGGCTGGTTCCTGGGCCAGTGGGACTCTGTGGGTTGGCATCTCTGTGTGGGAAAAGGGTCTGTTTGCCACACCTTTCTTTATAAACCCAGTAGTGAGTGTGGTCCTGGGGGCTTCGAGACGGTGTCACAAAAATGAACTGCTCAGATGAAGCCTCAGCCAAAGGTCCAGCTGAGTGAAGAGCTGTAGCATGTGCCCAGCCTTTCTGTGACAGCAGAAATCACCTGCACAGCCTCACTCTGGAGGAAACCATGGTCTTCTTTCCTTTGGAATCTCACATCCAAGGTAAACCTTGCTCACTGGAAAGCAGGGAGGAAGGCAGAGAAGAGGAGACCTGAGCTTTCCACTGGGATGTTTCGCAGGGTTTTGTTTTTTCACTTCTCTCTCCCCATCTAAACATTCAATTTCACTTTTCCTTGTGAGCAAACACATCCAAGATGCCAGCTGCAGCAAGGGCACTGCAATCCACCACCAAGGCAGAGCAGCCCTGCTGTAGCCGCCTGTCCCTCTGGCACGATGCAGAGCAGCAACAGGCACTGTAAACAGATCAGCCTGGAGAAATAAACATCAGACTAAAGATTATTTAATGACTGTCTTTAATTAAGTAACTTGCTGACCAAGGTCGGCAGCATGGGGTCCTACCTCCCATGAAGCCCTTGAGAAGTGTGGTCTGAAAGGAGTGTAGATCAGGGGGATTTCTTTGAAGTGCAGAGGTTGTGCCAATTGACACCCAGATAAGGATCTGATCCTGTGAGTTTGTCACTTGCTTCCGCTGGAACAAGGGCAGGCTCAGGTTTTGTGACCAAAAGAGATCAAAGAGGTGCTGTTTCTTGGAATCAGGAGAGGAGGGAAAACCAGTCCCTAAAGATTTCCTGCTGCTTCTGTAGGAGAAGTGAAAAAACAGCCAAACAGAAAAAGCAAGCAACAGGGTTCCTGGTATAACCAAGTCGCCTTTTAAACATCTTTCTCCATCTGGGATGTGTATAATTGCTCTCTTCCGGTTCAAGCCACAAATAAAAGGCACTGTAAACATTTTAGGAGGGTCTGGATTCATCCTACCTAAATATAGGCAACGAGCTGTGCTATCCGTGTAACAAGCACGTCATTCCAGGCTCTCCCTTACTAATAGAAAGCATGTTCTTTCTATGCCACTGAGGCAGAGGGACAGTGACTGAGACCTGGTCTCAGGCTGGTATTTGTGGCTTATGACTGTCACTCTCTGGAGTCCAGGGTTGCTTTGAATGTGCAGAGCCTTGACTCTGCTCTGAACTCTGTCTCTAAGACCTAATAAGCCCAGACCCCCGCCGTGCCCTGGGCCAGTCCCACAGCGTGTGCAGCAGTGGAGGGGGGAATTCTGCCCCTCTGCCTCGCTCAGGTGAGACCACACCCCTGGAAGTGTCCAAGGTCAGCTTGGGCAGGGCTTGAGCAACCTGGGATAGTGGAAGGTGTCCCTGCCCATGGCAGGGGGTGGGATGAGATGGTCATGAAAGCCCCTTCCCACCCAACTTGGCAGTGCTGGATTTATGGTTGGACTGGATGATCTTAAGCGTCTTTTCTAACCAAAATTATTCTATGTGTATTTCCATTGAGGCTGTGCTGGTCTCACCACCACAGTGTGGGGATGAAACCACAAAGGTGTTAAATGCTCTGGGTGATGGATCAGGGCATTGGAGGGTGTTTGAAGGTGCAAAGCTTTCTGAAGCAGTGTTGGAGGACTGCACGACTGGTTCTTCTTCCGGATCAGGCTTAAACCTGAACAGAGCCAGAGGGTTAGGGAAAAATGAACAAGGATGGGCAAGCCAGGTTTGAAGGCTTAAGCACATCTCTGGCATACTTCTGTTCAGTGCAGTCTGTAGTCATCATTCATTTAGGAGTGCATTGGTACACGCAGACAGGCTGTAAGACCTGATGTCCAGGGACATCTGTTCATGTTCATAGCTATGACGGCACAAAGTAGTCACATGATTTAATGGCTATTTTCCTACATATGAGCACAGTGTCTGTCATCACCTCACCTCATCCCCTCCTGATGAGCCGCATGGTCACCCCCCAGCACAAGTGTGGTATGAGAAAAATCTCACATCCTATTAGTACAGGGTGGCAAAGGGAGGCTGGTTGCTATGCCCCAGGAGAAGAGGAGCTCTCATGTGGGAGCTCCTGTGCTCAGAGCACAAGAGCCTCCTTTCTCACAAGCTTATTAACAAGTTGTGTTCCTGTATACTTAAATTCTTACATGATTTCTTGAATTAAGTTTCAATAAACTCATCCTGGTGTGGCTAGCCTGTCCTGTTGGACTCAACAAGTGTAAGAAAGGAAATAATTCTTTATCCTTGACAGTAAATAACAAGACATTTTAATGTCATTTCTACAGAGACAAAAATTGGATGATAGCATTTAAGATAAATTAGAAAAAAGAATTAAAGAAGATAACATATTGCTGGATCATGCTCCAGACCTGGCAGTTTTGATGGGCTGCTATCAGGCAGTCCACTGATTCACAGTCTGCATCATTGGGGACCACACTGGGGATTGCCCACAAATGTTCATCAAAGGGAATGAGCAGGGTCATGTCTGTGATACAGATGGAGAAACTGTTGGCAGCTCTGTTGGCCACAGCTGGAAAGGGAAAGGGCTCTTGCAGCATGTACACACCAGCGTGAGTTCTTGGGAGGAATGAGTAAAAGGTGATGTGGTCTGTCTGGCTTATTGGTGGTTGTTTCCTAGAGACCCACTCGGTCCTTCGGGGGAACACTGGGATTAGTAAGAATTTTGCCTGTGGTCTCAAGCATTCCGTGTTACCCTCTCTGTATGCTGGAATGCCAGGAGCTTGTCCTGCAGACCCCCAGAGAAACAGGAGACACAACCTTTACATCTTGGGTCAGAAATTTGGAGTTACTTGCTATTTAGTGTGGTATTCTTCTACCTGAGACTTCCCCATGCACACAAAAGGTGCTGCCATGGAGTAGTGAAACAGCAGAGCATCCTCCTCGAGCTGGAGGAGCACTCAGGCTTATTTTAGGACAGGTATTTACTGCAAGTGAAAGGAAATGATCTGATGTGGCATACAGCACTTTTGTACCAACACAAATCCTGATGGTAGTTATTACATAGGTTTGTTTCTTGGAAAAGAAGATTGCCCTTTAAACCAAAACAATAATAATGGTGAAGAATTTGAAGGTAGTCCAAGCCTAGACCTATTTCAGCACCACAAGTTGCCATGCAAGGGCGTACAGGGAGAGGAATAGGTGGGACACACATTATCAAAATAGCAACACCAGCAAGCTTCATTAGACAGGTTGAATAGGGGGAAAATATGTGACTTTTTCCCCTCACAGTGGTTGTTAAAGGTGTTGAACCAGATCATAAATGTCTCAGTATTTTTAGGCACCTGGAGGATTAACCCGAAGTAAAGACTCCCCTCCTCACCAAAGTGCAAGGAGCTGTGCCCTGCAAAAACCCACACGCTGAAGATTTTAAAAGTTCCACCAGGCACTTGTTGTGACTATGACTGTCAAAATCACATCACTGTTCTTTGAGCGGAGGGGTAGCTGTGAACCCAAACAGAGCTGCTTGTTGTCTGGAAGGCTGTGGGCCCTGGGAGTTTGATAAACTTCATTAGGGGATTTTTTTTCATTCAAAAGCCCACAGTGGTGAATGAGACAACTTCAGAATAACTGCAGCCTCTGCCTGAATTCTTTAAACAAGTTTGACTTCATATAGGACCACAGAAAAATTGTAGTCATTCTTAACTAAAATGTCTCAAGCAGTGAAGCCTGTAGAAATTCCTGGAATTCAAGCTGAGTTAAAGAAGACATTAGTAACACTCAAATAGTGGAGCCAGAAAGGTTAGGCTAGGCAACAGAAAATAGCTCCAAATCAGTGGTCCTTTACCCCCTCCAGTTTCTTGTCCTGAAAAGGCTTTTGGGGTGAGCTGTGGGTTTAACATCAGCAGCTGCAGATAAAAGCCATCAGAGGCTGATGCTCTGCAGGAAAGATCAGCTTTATTTCCCAAAACAAAAACAAACAGCAGTGATAACAGCAAAACCATCACCCATACCAAGGAGAGCTCTGCCAGGTCCTCAGTCTGTTCCCTACAAGGACAGAGGTTTCCTCCAAGGATGTATTTTGGCCGGGAGGGGAAATCCCTCTTGGGTCTCAGGCTGTGTGGGAGCTGTGGTACCGCTTTTGTTTCCCTACCTGGCTTTTGGTCTTGCTAAAGGCTTCTGGTGCTCACCTGGGGGGATCTTCCCCAAGCCATCTGCTCATGGACTGGTTCATGGCAGTGCTGTTGTTGGTTGTCAGTCAGAGTCCCAGCCTGCTTCGCTTCTCTCCTTGCGGCAGGAGCTGAGCCAGCATGGGACAGGCTGGACCCTGGGCAGGGCAGCACTGGTGCTCATTCCCAGGCACAGGCAGGCAGCTTTACTGGCCTCTAAAATTCCTTGTTGTTGCCACTGTCCAGGTCAGAAGAGGAGGCAAATCAGGGTGTTCTTTCTGACACATTAGTTTTTCAGTATCAGGTGGTCTCCAGGCCAGAGAAGTGCCTTACTTTTCCAGGCTTCAGTGGAACTCCACAAGGAGAAAGATACCCCCTTGCTCAGAAACAACTTTATCTTTCCCCTCTCTTCTGCTGCATATTCCCATGGGGTTGGTTCATCAGCCCATGGGTGTGGTAGTAGAAGCAAGACTGATAACTACGCATACCAGGACACATATTCCAAAAAATATTCTAATATTCGGGGCAGTTGAATTGGAAACATATGTATGTCCACAGAACTGAAAGCCAAAGCAGAGAGGAAAGCAACACGTAGATGATTTTTACTTCCATTTTCTTCAGTTAGTTCCTCAGAGCGTAATAAATGAGATAATAAGTGGTGTCAGGACATTTGGATTTTGTGTCCCATTCCTCTAATTCTCTGAAGCTGTGTCTCTTGGCTGAATTCTGTTCTGAAGACAGCATTTTCAACTCGGCTGCCTGGGTGAAGGGTCCAGTCCTAGAGCAGGCTTGGGAAAAAGCTATGCCTGCAAGACACTTGTGATCTGTCCAACTGACTATATATATCAGCTGAATTCACAATAAGCAATGAAAAGGATATGTGATGTACATGCATATATAAATGCAAGCACCACATGTGCCACCAGCAACATCTCCTTGCCAGTGTTCATTTAAAATTCCCTTCCTCATTTTGATTGTCAGCCACGTCTCAAGTTTCTGAGACCTGAAAGCTTCTTCTTCTGAGCACGAAGTTCACAGACACTGCCCCTGATAAAGCAGATAAACATCTGAAGCAAAGGGGCGTCTTCTAGAACACAGTTCAGCCTGGGGACCTCTGAGACCAGCATGGCTGGATACAGCTGGAGAGGCTGGGAGCAAGGGACAATCTTAGTTCAGATAAGACTTCTTAACCATCCGAAACAAATCTTCAGCTGGAAAATACAGCCCTAACTTGACATCTTTGGGGGATGGAAAATATACAGCTATGACTAATTTAATGACTATCGCATTTTTCATCTTGGACGCTTCTATTAGAATGTTTTTTTTCAGAGGAAACCTATGAGAAGCTGAGATCTTGTTCTCAGTGAAGTGTTGAGATCACAGGGCATGTGATTCTTTTTCTTCCTTTCTTTTTTCTTTCCTTCTGGTCTCAAAGCAGAGAGAGGAGACAAGTGGCAAAGGGGGAGGTCAGCAATGAAGTTATTTGGTACACATGCAAACACACACTTTAGATCTTAGTGATGCAAACCAGATGTTCACTGTCTGACTCTTAGGAAGATGCTAATTTAACTCTCTCCAGAGTTGTGGAAAGTACAGAGGCTTAGATCACACTTTTGCCAAAAGAGGATTTAGGTATTTCTAATAGTTACTATGCATTTATATCAAATAGAGTTGTTATAAATTAATCCTTGATTGGTTAACTATTTTTCTTTAATTTAAATATCCGATACTCCATTATTTGTAAGAAGTGAGCTTCACTGAAAATTATTTGTTCCATGGTATGGGTTCCCAATTTGTCCTCTTGTGGTTCCAGTTCTGAAATTTATCTTCATTTTAATCACCCTGATGTCCTCATTTTTCAAAAACATTAATTTCCACCAGTCTCATAACCACATTCATAACTTCTAGCATCCATAATTCAGCTGGGAGCTGCTGCTGGATTTTTGGTTGGTTTTGTGCTGTTCATTTGGGTCTGTACTGGCCTCTGCTTCTGGTTTTGTTATGGGGGGTTTGTATAGATACACCTCATCTGGTATCATTTAGGCTCCCTGGCTGCACCCGAACAGGAGCATGACCGTTCCAAAACACACTTTCAGTGCTAATTTTCAAGTCAATAAATGCTACAGTTCATTTCAGAATTCCCAGTCTCACTCTCATAATCCTCCAACAACCAGTTACAAGACCTTGCCAGTCAAAGTGAACCAAGAGCTGTCTTTTAATTTAAGAGCATGTTTACAGCTCTGGTTTAAGGTTCATGTTCTGCTCCCAGGTTGCCAATTGCTACCACACTCCTCTTCAGAAACAGACCACTGTCCAGCCAGTCTTCTGATGCTGCTGCAGCATTTTAGGGGAAATTAATTCCCATTATTTTGGTGTTTATGTAGTGGAGGCATTCACAGGAGTTCTGTTTGCCTGTGCTCCTATTATAGTCAATGAAGAGAAATAGGCACTTTGGAGACTCATCTGCCTTATTTTACATATTTTCTTGAGGAAGAGGTGGGTTTTACCCTCTCACTCTGTATTTCACTTTAGATGGGTATCATCAGCTCAGCTGATTACTCAGATTTCTGCACTGAGTCAGCTGAATGTCCCCCTTTCTGCCTTAAGTCCCATTCAACACAAAATTCAAATGCATTAATTCAGGAGTAAGTGTTGTCCTGTCCTCTCTTTGAGGACCATGTATGGCTCCCCATTACGCCTCCCACTCCTTGTCTGCTCTAACTAAAGGACCTACTCTGTTTTAAACAATTCCAGTCACTAACTACTGCCTGAAGGCAGAGGTGCAGCCTTTATGCCACTGCTGTTATGAAATAGCCCTAAAATCAGCTTGAAAATTCAACAGGAATCTGGCTGGAAGACCTCAGTCTGTCCCAGCCTCTGAAACATGGCTGTAAGAAAGCTTTCCAGGTGCCCTTCCTTCTTCAGGCTGTCCAGGGTGGGATGGGACGAAGGTAGTTCAAGCAGAGTTTTACTTGCACCCCTTTCCCAAGCTGCAGATATGGGTGTGCTCACATCTGTGCTGGGTCTCCACATGAGCAAGCCATTTATTTGTGGGAATCACGTTCCTGGATAGCCAGAGATGTGTGAGAAAGGATTAGAAGGGTTTATAGGCAGAGCTTGGCACAGGGATGACTGAGGAGGATTGCAGGATGGGAGTCAGCTGAGGAGTGAGGGCTGTGAACATAAAAGGAAGAGCAGGATTATTCACTGAGCTCTGCCAAGAGGAAATAGCACAAATGGGATGAGGCCCAAGAGAAAATGTCAGCCTGGCTTTCGGGAAACTGGATGCATGTTTAGGATGCCCGGGGAGAGGATTAAATAAGCAGTGAGTTATCAGATAAGATGCTGAATCACGTGACGTAATCACGATAAAAGAGGGAGGAGAGCCCCAGCCTGGCACTTGGGAGCCAAGGTCCTCTCCCTGGCTTTTCCATCTGTTTGCCAGCCTTGGGAAACCTGCTTCTTGCCTTCACTTGCTGTCTCATTAGGCTGTCATTGCTTTGAGAAAAGACTCTGGGGACTTGTTTGAGTTTATTTTACAATGCCTAACCTGAGAGAGCGCTTTTCTGGGTGCTATTTTAGTACTAGTCGGTAGAGCCCATCAGGGTCAGATTTACAGGGAGGATTGCTCAGTGTAGCAGTGATTGAGGTGTCTCACGTCTCCTGGGCAGCTTCTGCTGGCTTTGGATTTGCCATAAGATGTTTTGCACCAAGGTCAGGGTTTGTGGTGCTGAGCAGAGTTACCTGAGACAACAAACAGAAAATAGAGTGGGAGGACAAGGCTTTCTCTCCAGGCTCCAAAGAGAACCAGTCCTACCAGTGCTGACTTGGTGGGAGGTGGTACTCAGGATTCAGGAGCTTTCTTCTGTGTGCTACCTAAATCCTTTCTCATGCAGAACATCGAAGGAGAAAAGCTTTTCCCTTTTAACTCAAGGTGACGTGGAAGATGTGACATGGTGGATCCAAGTTCCTCTTCTCTCTCAGGTGACTGGAAGATAAAAGTCCTTCTCCAAAACCAGACTGCCCCAGCACCATTTCCCCACTGCTGTTTGTGGAGCAGGGCAACATCTGGATGTCTTTACCAGAGCAGATGCTGAAAAGGAGACAGTAAAACATCTGGTTTATGAGCTACATTGGATTTTAGGAGCAAACTGGGTATTTAAAAGGCCGATGCCAAAACTTATGCAGTCCTTTTCATGCCACCAAGAGACTATGATAGGCTGCTGTGGTGTCATGCTACTGGGAACAGACAACTGGGATTTTAGGGATCTTTAGCGTTAGAAAGCAGCTAATTGGAGGGTTTTGGCACTACACTAGTGCCAGAAGTAACAAATAGACGCTTAGTATTTTGGTGGAATTCAGCATTTAAACTCTGAAAGCTGCTTCTTCTAGTTTCTCAAAACCTAACAGCGTAGCAATTTTCCAGCATGTTAAAAGAAAATTCCCAGTGAATTGAGAAATTTTAAAACAAATCAAAACTGAAACAAGAGGAGGATGTGGTAGTAGCAATAAGTACAAGAGTGCTTTCCTTTCCTCTCACAGCAACAGCCCTGTGCTGGGAACCTTGCCTTAAAAATGCCTGCTGGGGGGATCCCTGGCAGACTGAGCACGTGAAGGGTTTCCAACCAAGAGCTCTGACAGACAAGGGCAGGGACTCGTCTGGAGAAGAGACAATGCCTTCCTTTTTTCTTCCAAAGGAGTTTTCAGAGTATCATTGTCGGATAACCATAATTCACATAAAATAGTTGCTCTCTGGAAAATGAAGATGAGACAGTCTTGAGTCTGGCAGAAAATCCCAATAATCCCTAGAGAGCATGGAACGTGAAGGGGAAATCCCCTTGGCTCTGCAGTTCAAAGAAGAGACCAAAAGCCTCCAAGCTGTGATTTTTCTTTTATACAGCATTTGTAGGCTTTAATCTAAACTCTTCACATTAAGTCTCCTCGCTCTGAATTTCTCCCTGGCACATGTTGTCCCTGATTTTTTGCAGCCTTTTAGTAGCAGAGAGGACAGAAGAGACAAGATAGTCAGCAAATATTTGATCTCTTATATCACCAGCTGAAATGTTCAAGGCTAAATGTGGTTCCTGGTGGTCTGTAAGAGAGTGCAAGGGCTGTCCCTTAGACCTAATATTGGAAACCAGACTCAGAGTCCTGAGCTTGCCTGCTGGCAAGCCAAGGGTGGGCTGCTGAATACTATGAGGGTGGGCAGGCCCTGGCACAGGGTGCCCAGAGGAGCTGCAGCTGCCCCTGGATCCCTGGAAGTGTCCAAGGCCAGGCTGGACGGGGCTTGGAGCAACCTGGGCTAGTGGGAGGTGTC
>JAWWTY010000001.1:16304903-16326128 GCA_035222235.1 Margarornis squamiger
GCCAGGCTGGACAGGGCTTGGAGCACCCTGGGCTGGTGGGAGGTGTCCCTGCCCATGGCAGGGAGTGGCACTGGGTGACCTTTAAGGTGTCTCCCAACCCAAACCTTTCTGTGATGCTATAATTATGTACTGCAGGAACTGAAGTAGGGCAACTAATATTATCTATAATTTTAAACCCCAGACAAAATTATTTTGTTAATCTACAAATTTATGCCAAATTTTGGCAGAATTTGCCAAATAGTTTCAGCAGTTTTCCCCTGTTTCAGGGAAGCTTTGAGGCAGGAGATGAAGGTAATGATGAAAGGACAGTATCACAACAGCCCTTCCCTGGACTGTCCAGTGGTTTAGTCTGGTTGTGCAAATGAGACTCAATTTCTCCTTTGACCAGGACATCAGACCCCCTCAAGCTCTTTTGAGCAGCCTTTTTTTTCCCCATCACTGTCCATCCTTTCCACGGGAGAATCTCCTGCTGATTTGTGAACTTCATTGCAGCAGATTTAATTCTTTCTCACTCTCTCATGGCAGTTGAAGTTAGAGTGTGTTTGCCCCCAGATGAAATACGTGATATAATGTATTAAGGAAATGTTTGAAGCTAATAAAAACAGCACAAAGCCCTCCCAATTCCTCTATCCTGCTGACTTCAAAATACACCAGTTGGTTGCATTGAACTAAGAGTGACTGCTGGGACAGACAGATGGATGGAAATGCAATATTTCCAGGAATAGCTGCTAAGAGGCAAGCCAAGCATCTAATGCTGGGAATCATGTTCATAAACTAGGCAAGAAGAACTGTGAGCCCATTCTGATGTTCACTCCTGGTCCTGGAGGAAGGTGACCACAAGCTCAAGGATAGTATGGACGAGAGTGTCCTTGTTTCTGGAATTCTTCAATTCTCTCGTGTTTCAAAAATTGTAAACACTTTGGCCCAGATCATGAACTACCATCATGTTTTTTCCCCAGAAGGAACAAACTGTAAGTTGTAATCTTGGATCTAAACATTCCTTGTTAAACCTTTTTTTTTTCACTAATTAAAGTACATATTATTAACAGCATGCAGGAAAAACCCGTATCTATTGTAACATTTAATTAGGCCCATGTTTGAGCAAAACTTGAATGATTTTCTTACAAATCCTTTTGTGCAAATAGAAACTTGCCCAAAGGAGCCTGTTCCTTGCATTATACAGGCCATCCTGAGACAAGTGATGTAAATGAAAGTAAAATTTGACCTGCATGTTTCTTCTTTCTTTGTAAGGAGAAAGATCAGGAATTAAAGTCACGAACAATTAAATATCCTGCAACAAGTTCTACAGAGTCTGGTTTCCAAACACAAAAACACTGCCCCTCCTTTGGCTCACAGCAACAATTCTCACAAAGACCCTCAGGGCCACGATTCAACCTCCCTGCAATATGTAATTTTTTCAGCTGGGAACTGCCTTTAAGTTTTTCTCAGAACTCTGCTATCCTGCCTGCATTATTTCTATGCATTTACATGTGTACCAGAAACTCAGTTAACTAATTTATAGCCACTGAAGGAATGCAAAGAGCTGGGTTTTAATTTTCAGCAAAGTCAGTCCTTTTTTGAAAGCTATGATATTGTTCTCAAATTAAGGAGATTAAGATTTTTAATTTTTTTTTTCTTATTTTTTTTTTAATTTTGTTTCAGGGAGGTTGTTAATTTGGGTTCTGTTCTGCTTCATTGTTGGGTCAGGCCTCACACTGAGAGTACGAAAGTCTTTGTTTTGGGACATTCCCACATGATTGCCTTCTTGAAGGGGCTGTGTTAGTTGTCTCTGCAATGACCAAACCAATGGGTTGGTTTTTGAGGTCAAAGCTCTGTGTGTGCAAAATGGCTTTGTGGTAAGCCAGCTCATATTGAAATCTCGAGTGGTTTGGGATCAAAGGAAATAGTGATGTTTGCAATAACTTGGAGAAAGATCTGTGGGCAGCATTGCTGGAAATGAGTTTGTGGGGAATATGAGGCTCCTATATTTGACATACTCTTTTATATTCTTGCTTCTAACAAACATAAGTGTTAGTGGCTTGCTTTTTGCCATCTGAATTTGATAAACTCCTTAAAGAAGGCTGCAGGATGAAGCCCAGAATGAGCAGGGAGTAGAGGAGCAGCAGTGTATTGTCCCCACCACCTCGGCAGAGCCAGCACAGGAGCCAAACTGAACCCCTTCCGTGTGGGAAAGGGAAACTACAGAACTAAGGACAATCCTTGTGCAGAGGGGACCATGAACAAACCTTTGGGCTTTTGCCCAGAGACAGAAGCGAGTTTCGAGTGGTGATGTATCCAGGACTGAGATAAGGTACTCTTGATGGAACTTGATGTGAAAAGGCAAGGACACCAGACAACACTGATGTTCCACAGAACACAAAGTGGAGTGAAGAACTTCTGTCTGCATATGAAGAATAGCATCAGTTTCCAGAGACAATATTTATAAATAAGTAAGCTTAATCAAAGCAGGCCTTTCCACATTCTGCTATTTCAGTCCTCGTTCCCTGCTCATTTCCTCAGGGAACAGCAGGTCTTGGGGAGAGATGTTCCTGACCATATGCAGTGTGACAATCCTATCAGAGCCTTGGTGTCACTAAAAACCAGACGGTTGTTTGCAGATGACACAAACACTGGGCAAAAGGCAAAGGATAAAGGGGAATAGTCATAACATAAGAAAACATAAAATCATAGAGTATGAAAACTGAAAAGCACACTTACATGGTGAGGAAGACCATGGAAAGCACCAAGATTGGAAGAGACTTATGAGGTTTCTGCTCAGATGAACATAATCATCTCTTGACATCTCCAAATGCATTAGTAGGGAAACCAAAACAAATGACCAAATCTTTGGAAAAATTCAGGCAAAAGAACCAAGGATAATTAAGGTGTTGAAAAACTTGCCTTGCAGCAAAAGTCAGATGGTGCTGAGACTGTAGCTTTCTTAGCCAGGGGAAAAATTGTGTCTTGATCATACTTACTTTGGAAGCTGATTTAGGAGAATTTTCAGTCTTAGGAGACAAAAGTAGACCTCGAGGGTGGAGGTCAGATGTAGACAAACTGAGATTTAAAATAAAGCCGTGTAACAAGTCATTGGGGCAGCTTAGAACTGGGAGTGTTGTTGAATTTCCATTGCCAGCAATTCTCCAAATCAGCACAGGATATTTGTCTCCCTTTCAAGCCTGGATTAACTGCCAGAAGCCCAATGACCTCTTAAGCAAGAAGTCAGGCAAGACGATCGCCATGGTCTCCTCTGATCTTACAGCCCATGACTAATGTATCATGTGTTTGTTCCCTCACTCTCTCTGGGGAAGAAGGAGATAGAGTGGGCTGTTTTGTTTTGGAAGTATCATTGGGAGTTTTTAGTGTTCTGTACTTATTTTAGAGGAGGGAGGTCAGAAATGTGTTACAGTTGGAATGTTTGTGGGGGTTCTCTGTTCCATCCTGGCCGCTGAGAATGCTCTGTATTTTCATACCTCTCTTATTAGAAAGTGTTGTGGTGCCAGAAGATCAAGATATTCCCAGTCTGGGAGCTGTGGTGAACCTTTAAGGAGTGGGTTTAGGACTCTGAGCTGTAGGAAACCACTATGTACAGGAGAGGCAATGCCTGACTGATCTGATGCAACTTCACGTGGTGCTTTGGGTCTCAGGGAAAGACAACCCATTCCTGATTTGGGAGACCTGTGTTGCTCCTTCGCTCATCCACAATCTTTCTTCCATGGAAAATGAGGGGTGGACAGCCCAGCAATGCTTGCTGAGGAGACAGCGCTGGCCCCCTGAACTCGGTCAGAGGTTCAAAGATGAGCGTCATGGCTTCTTAGTCACTTTTCAAATATTAAGATAGCTCATACTAACACTTGCAATCAGCCAAAGATAACTATCTCACTCTCATATATCCAAGCTGTGACTAATCAAAATTATTTTAAGGGAAAAATATTTATCCAGGACAACAGCTTATAGTCTCATTTAAAAATGTCATTGCTTTGCAGCGTCTAATGCATCATTCAATATCACCCTTGCTGTTAGTTCCTGCTGCAAGAAGAAGCCATATGTATAGTGTATATACACATATATATATTTACTAAATACTATTCTCAATTCAGGAAACACTGAAAAAAAAAGGAGAGGGCAAACATTTGTAAATATACAGCCAGTATTTAATATCATATTGGGCAAAACATCCCATAGGGTTTAATCTGCTACCTCTTGCTGAACAATCCAACCCACAAAGCTTTTACACAACCAGGAAAGAAGTGGTTCACTGTTTCTATTACAAATCATCATTTGCCTCCAGGCACTATTCATGTATAGAATAAAACTTTCCCTGGAAATCTGGTGCCAAGTGCTAGTAAGGAATACAGAAGCTGAGAACATAGGGTGAAATGAATTGTTCATTAAAAGGAGCAGAAATCAGGATAAGAACCATTTTTTCACCTTTACCACTATGAGACTGCTCAAGGAAGGGGAAATCCTGTTCCCTCCAATTCAATGGCAAAGTGCCACCCTTTTCTTGGAGGTTATACACTTTGAACTTACACTTGGCAGGTACTTTTACCCTCCTCTCCAGAATCCTTCCTGTCTCAAAGTAAGGGTTTTTCTAAGATCAGGGAGAAAGTGCAAGTTCCCACACATATTTGCAATTTTTAAAGAAGTTGCTTAGGCCTGAACCCTGTGGGATCTCCAGTGTCCCTGTTTTGCTGCAGTCAGCTGCAGGTAGGATGCTGAGCTCTGTTTTATGGGGTTTTGAAAGTGCTTAGCCATTCATGATTTTGCACCTTTGAGGAAGGAGGTCAGATCAGAGAACTGATCCTGGCAAGTCTGAGTGGAAACCTCAACCAAGCTCAGAGCATGACAGCCTTTTCTTCATATACTCACAGAATCCCAGAATGGTTTGGGTTGGGAGGGAACTTAAATCCCATCCAGTGCCACCATTTTCCAAAACAAAATAATTTAAAAAGCCCTTGCAAAGGACAGATTCGCAAAGAAATATTCCTCTAAACCACTCCTAGTAAACCTTGGGAAGATATATTATAACAGCCCTTCCCAAGATCTCCTATGACTGGTCTTGATCTATTAATACCTTAATATGTCATGTCCCAAAAATGTCAAGAGTGATCCCGACCCTGGTGTGTGCTCCCTGGTGGTGAAGAACTGTGTTTCTCGTTTCCCTTCTCCCAGCACTCTCCTGTGTTTCCGAGGAAGGAGCAGTTGTCATTCCCATGACTCAGGTTTATTCAGCATGCTGTCAGACCTGCAGTGCTCTCAGGTTTTTTTAGTGGGTTTAAATCCTCCCAGCCCTTTATAGGAAATCCCAGATGACCTCTATTTCAGCACTACATCCCTCGTGCACGAAGCACTGCATAGCACAGTCCTCCCTCCTCCAGGTGACAGCTTGTCATGTAAAATTCACAAAATTCTTCCTCGCATCTCTGAACCTCACGGGTTTTACCTGCAGAGAAGACTCAGAGCAGCTGACAGATTTCTGTAGTATGTTTTACCCTCAGGTTTGTGAGTTTGCATGCCATTTCTCAAATTTAGGGCTGCAGAGATGCAACAAAAAAAAATAATTTATAAAGAAAAAGTTCTTCTTGAAATGTCTCTTCTAGATTGTCCTGCTAGTCAGGAGTGGCAGTGTTCAGGTAAATGCTTCCAAGCAATGTCAGTATTCACTTCAGCTGCTGTGCAGATCTTTCCAGTGTTGCTCCTTCTGGAGAGGGACAGTGTTGAGATAAATTGAGGTAAAATTGAGCGTTACTTTTCAAGGGGGTTACAGGATCTTTCCCCAAACTTACAGCAAGATCTGTGCAGCTCCCTCACCTACCATAGAAACGTACTCCTCATCCCCTGCAGAAGCCATCCTGTCACCTGCAGCAATGACCTTTGCCAAGTGGCTTTGAAGAAGGACCTTTACCGAAATGCCACAGCTCCTGAGGTGTCCTCACTGTGCACGTTCTTGCTCCCAGTCCACCCCAGCCACACAGGGAAAACCTCATGCTCAGTGCTCTGCACTCTAAAACCCTGCACAAGCCAAGCACAGAGCTAAGATGACAAGCTGTAACTTCTTAACCATCCACTCGATTATATAGAACTGCCTGCCCAAGGGCTTTCTTTTACTTTCCAACTCCCCGTGCTGGGAGCATTTATACACATATTTAACTTATGTACACAAGTGTCTGATGTCAATTATCCCACTCTGATAAATGGAGCATAACACATATGTAAATGTTTGCAGGAAGGAAGCTCTGATCCTGTTTATATCTCTCTAAAGGAAAATAATCTATGGGCTGAAAGTCCAGCCTCTGTGAAAACCATCTTGTCACGTCATTTTGCTATTGGCCAACAACATCGCTGCTTCTGTGGCACAGGAGGACAGAGGGCTGGAGCCAGCCACTCCTCACACAACCTTTAACAAACACTGGATCCAAAACGCCCAGGGTGAGGGGGGAGTGTCCAGAGCTCAGACATTGAGGGAAACTCGCCACTTTCAAATCAAAACACTTGCTCTTACCCACGCCAGAATTTTAGCACTGGCACTTGGCTTTGAGCTTGTTAGAAACGATACATGTCAAGCTGCCAACTTGTAAAGTTAATATGTCATAGGGTAAAGTTAATATGAAATATTAATGTTAATATGAAATTAAAGCTAATATGAAATAGGTATTATATTTCTTTTGAACAATACTGAATTGTAGGGTGTTGTTCCTAGAAATGGTTGGAATTTGTAACCCAAGAGGTACCATTCACCTGTGAAACTGCAAGTGGCCACCCATTTTCTCATGAGACCGATCTCTCCCATCCCTGCCCGTTTAGCACAACATTTGTGAACTATTCCTGACTCTTGAGACGTCACTCTAGAGGACAGAGGGAGCAGAGGATCGCTGTATTAATCCCTGCTTTGGCATTTTGATGACAGGGTACTCAGGATTTTAACTCCTTTTCCATACACACAGGAAGAAATCTTTGCCTTCTCCAAAGACGAATTCTATGAATTGCTTTGATTATTATGTGCTGCACTCATTTGTCCATTCAACCTCATTGTAACAATATGGTAGGAGGTGATCCTCAGTTAATCTTTTTAATTCATTCTACCTTGAAATTCAAATACATTTTCTTTCATCTCACTAGTTTATTAACTACTGTTTCTTTAAAGCCAGACCATAGCTATTCTCACTGGTATAAATTTTCATTTTGATGGAGGACAGACATGGAATTTGGCTCCTGCTGCAATTTGAAGAAGCCCACTGTGATTGATAGTCACATAAGATTCTGGACAATGTGCAGTTTTCAGTTCTACATTATCATGCTGTCCTCAAACCTTCCACCTACTCAGTGCTAATCATCTTCTTGCTTAAACATCTGCTCCCTAGACAAGCAGAAAGTACACTGAATTATAAACTGTGAGGCTGCTCTTCAACCTCTCACACTATCACTCAACAGCAGATATCAGAGACACTTGACTTCCAATAAACATCACGTGCACAGCAGTGGCTTTGGGGATCTTTCTCCTTTGCTACAACATAGGAGATACCCAGTTGCACTATCCAGACTAAGTATTTGAGACTAGACTGCACAAGATGTGTTTTATATTTGAACCATATCGGTGGAATTTGTCGATGTATGTGATGTTAATATTTGTGTCTGAGCTCACTGGTTTTGCCATTGGAGAGAAAGAGGCAGTTTTAGAGACTGATTGTAGAAGACTCTGATCCAGCAACTGATCTTTATTCCATAGTCTTACAGATACAGGTTGGGAAGGTCCTGAAGAGGTCACCAGAAGGGTAGAGGGGAGAGAGATTAACAACATGTAACAAAAAAATCTGCCATGGAAAAGCTGAGACCTGAGCTCCTTAAATGCCTAATTTGATTCAAAAGGGGAAGAGCTAAATGACCAGAAGACCATCAGTCTTCTCTCCCACCTGTTTGCTATTATCCTTCCCTCATGGCCTGATGGATAAAGTGTGCCTTAAAAATCCAGCACTCCACTCTGATGGAAATAGGAAGAGTTCTTCTTGTCATTTACAGTGGACACCAGGATACTCTCTTGACCCTCAGGATTGTAAGTGCAGCTGCTGTCATATCACAGCATTAATGGGCACAAAAAGGGACTGCTTGGGCAAGCTGAATTCCCTGTTTGAAGGGCATTTTTGAGTTCTGGTTAAACAAAAATAAGGTTGGGGGGAACATCCCAACAAACAAGTTTTAGGGGGGAAATAGTAAAGTGAAATTCTCTTCCTGGAAATTGTTTCAGGTTTTTTTCTCAGTCCCAGTGCTGTAAATGGTCCATTCTGATTCTTTCAGAGCTCCCAGGTCAAACCACACCTCTTTTCTTTACAGGATTGTTCAATAACAAAGGTGCACATACAGTCCAAAATCTCAAAGTTATGTTACTAACTTTGCAAAATGCATAAGAGAGTAAATATTGTGGAAAGGAATGAGGACAGCCATTACATAAATAAGGGACTTACGTGTCTAAGACAGGATTTCAGATGACTGTTAATCATTACATTATTATGCAATTTTGGTATATCATTAACAGTATCCCTTTGTAATCTGCACATTTTTCTAATATAAGATTCCTTTGATGATAGTCCATTTTATTACACTTGGTGATGTTTCTAATTACTGGGATCAGTGCCTCATTACTTTTGTTGTTATTGCACTCATTAATGATCTCTGAAGGTTTCTTTTCCTTTTAGATGTTTTGCCTAGCTCAACACATGATGAAACAGGCAACACTTTGCTGTAATGGGAAGTATAATTTTGAGAATCAAACTTATTTTCCCAATAACTGTTTTGTGATCCTTTCCCGTTTTCTGTTGGAGCCCAAACACGTGTTTGTAATCTCTCTTGGTGTCAGAATGCTGTCTGTGTGTTCTGGAAATTCTGAGATTGAAACTGCACATTTTCCACCAGCAATGATGCCTTGATTCATACTGGATCCTTTTAAGACTAGCTCTTAGGGCTTTTCAAGTGCTCAGCCAGTTGTACTTCAGCTTTATCTGGACTTATGTGAATCCCAGCTCTCCTTCCAATACCAAGTGATGCTAGAGAAGTAAATGACACTGGAATATGAAAACTAGAATGCAATAAATCTGAATTCATTCATCAAATATCCAAGGCATGTCTGCTAGGAGTCAAAACTGGGAACAAACATTTCCAAACACAGACCCCAGGCTGAAGGGAAGAGGTTATAAGAAACAATGAGTAGGGGGTTTTGCATTGTTTATAAGAAAACAAATGCCAAATACATTGTTTTGGATAACTCCTTTATGAAAGAAGCCAAACCGAGTTTGGAAGCACAGATAGACTCTCAGTTGAGCCTTTGAAACATGGATTAAAGTCATCTGCACCACAGAGGCATTAGTCAGCTCTGCTCTGTTTCTGCTTCTTGAAGACATCTGCTTTGGATTTCCTTGGGACTACTGCAAAATTGCTTTCAGCTATAAATTTCCAGTGAGTTTTTTGTTTCATTGATTTTTTTTTTGGTGGATTTTGTTGGAGGTTTTTTTTTCAGAAAATGAAAGACATAAGTGGCATTTTACTGGCTGACAAGTCATCCCTGGCCCCAGTAAGGCTGCATGTGCTGCTCTGAAGGGTGACTGTCTCTGTCTAGAATAGAGCTGGTGGAGCTGTGGTTGGTGAAGATGAATCCCATCACACCTATTGCTCGTTCAAGAAAGAAGAAACTAAACAAAAAGAAACTAAACAGATAGGTTATATCAACTTCAAATGATGTTTTCAAGCCTTCTTCTTTTGGGGTAGTTAAATAAAGCACTTGGGTTGAGCTACAGAGTTTGATGTATTTAGACTAAATAATCAGCAGAAAACAAGTCCATGATTATGTGCCATTCATGAAATGGAAGATTGGGAACAGCTCAATATCAATCCCAGAGCAAGGGAATGGCTCTGGAATAGAGACTGATGATTCCAATCACTTCTAGAGACAGGACCTCCACTCCATAATTCTGGGTGCCCCCTCAGTGGTAAGTGCCACTCACTGTGCTCAATAGCCTTGGAGCAACCTGGTCTCTTGGAAGGTGTCCCTGCCCAGCAGGGGGGTGGAATGAAGTGAACTTGAGAGTCTCTTCCAACCCAAACCATTCCATGATATACTTTCATGCCACAGCAGTAGGAGTGGCTTGAAAGATCTTAAGTAAGTGCTCTGTATGTACGAGCACTGTTTTCTTCCTTTCTGCATGAATAGGGTCCCTTATCAGGTTTTAATTCTTAGTTCCCTTCATACTCCTTCAGTTTCCTTAACAGGTTCTCAGATTTCCTGTCTGACTTGGCAGTGGTGCCCTGGCTGGACTCCTGCCACCCTCCATTTGGATCCACAACCAAAACCCAAAGTGGCCCTTTTTTGGTTATGCCATCAATTAACCTTCTTGTGAAGAGCAGCCTCTCCAACACGCAGGACATTTCACACTTGCATTGTCAGGTAACTTCTATATTTATTGGTTACTCCTTGGGGTATTTATTCCTCTGAAGTTAATTCTGGATTGTTGTTTATTTCTGCTGGCCTGGATAACGCTGCCAGCTTTCAGAAATCGGAGCTCTGCAAACAGTACAAGCAATGCAAACAATACAGGGATACGAACGAGTGACTGTGAGTCACAGCTTCTACTTTCAGCTTCCACCTCCACTGCTCCACTCCATTAACTCCTGCAAGGCTCAGTTCCAGTCCTTTGCAAAGTCCACTGATTACTGCCTGGAATGCAGTGGTTTTGGCAACCTTGAATGAAAGGGGCTTAGAAATTCAAATGCTGCTAATTAATTTACATGCTGTAAATCAATAACTGATAATGATTAATTGGCTGTGATTTCCAGTCTTACCCAGTGATGACAGCTATTTGCTCTCCTGAAGACCTCTGCCCTCCCAGCAATACAATTCACATGAACTGTAATTGAAGTCAGAATTTATAGGAAAAATGAACAACAGAGGTCCTGCTATCCCTGCAGCAAGTGAGAGCAACCTGCACAGAGAGCAGGACACAACCAAAGGGACACTGTTCCAGAAGAGACGCTGCCTGCTTTGCCTCATAAACATAGCTGATAACTGGGTAGAGAAAAAATGGTGACAACAAAAAAAGCAGCAAAAAGCACTGTCCTGCACACTGTATCCACATCCTCAGACTGTCCCTGCACTACCTGACCCTTTACAAGCAGGGGCTGAAGACCTACAAATACCCAAGGAAGAGAGCAGCAGCTGCTTGCATGACCACTGCCTGCACCCTGGCTGACTTCTTATGCCCTTTTGGGCATTTTCCAAGCCACCCCAGTAGGAAAATACACCCACTGTGAGAAAAATTTAGTATTTGGGTTGCTAAATTTATTATCCCTTCTGCAGCTGATAATCAGGGAATGTCCCCAGCCAGGAGCAGGCAGCCAAAGGTTCTGCGTGAGCACCACTGCTGGCTCAGTCAACAGACCCTGCCCTGCATTGCTGTGCAGCCTCTCTGCATCCCCCCAGCATCCCTCTCCAGTCCAGGGGACAGCAAAGGGCTGGACTCTGTTCCCAGGGAGCATTTCAGCCTCAGCCCTGTCCCATCCTCCTCTTTGCTTCGCTGCACTGTGACCACAAGGCAGAAGCCACGAGGTCTGGTCCCTGTTCCTCACTGGGAAGGAATGGAGCCCGCCCATTGCAGTCCTGAGGAGGGACACCCCCTGATTTATGGGAGCTGGCTGCAAGGCGGGCTCCATCCTTACTTGCTCCTCCATCCACTGCCACCAAACCTCATTCTTCTCAGGAGCATTGCTGTCCTGCCAGTACCACAGCTTTCTGCAGGACCCTGAAGGGAAATGGGGCTGCTTGTGCTGACTAATCAGGCACGATATATGGCAAAGATTGAACCTTTGCCCAGAAGCATCCTGGAGGGGCAGCAAGCCTGCTGCTGAGGCCCCTGGGTTGCTTTCCCTGCTTCATGCCTCTGCCTTCCCTCCTTTGCAAAGAGGAGCTGCTCTTTAATGTATCTAAGTATTGCTAAACAGCAGAAAGGTGCTCTCTCTCACAACACCCAGCTCCCTTTTGGGAGCCCCACGTGGGTTTTCCTGACCCAAGGGTGGGAGGAGGGCAGCCATCCTGCCAGTGGAACAATACAGGGAAGTCCCATTCAACTGAGACTTGGACAAGGAGCAGATTGTTGGTCTGGTTGTTGAACTGGAAGGCTCAAGTTTGGTTCCTGTGCTGGGGGATCTGGGGAATGGCCATTGCAAGGAAATTCAGCAAATGTGCCTTGAGGGGTGTGCAGAGCCCCACCATTGTGCAGTTTTACCCTTGGCCAATGCAGAGTGTGTCTTGTTGCAAATACAGTGTGTGAGCTGCTGACACACCCTGCAGGGTGAGAGCTGTGTGCCAGCAGCTGTTTGCTGGATAAGGATGCTCCAAATGGAGTCGCCTCCTGCAGTCCCTCTGGGTGCTTGCAGGCAATTATGCAGGTTGTCCCCATCTGTGGAAGGAGCCAGGTTGTTCTTCTCTCCGTCTATTTTCTGTTGAGTTTGACTAGAAGCTCTTCAGACGTGTTTTGATACACACCAAGCACAGTCCTGATCCCTTCAGGACTCAGTATGACTGTAACATGGACAAGTTTTCACTACAGGAATGTAAAACAAAAGTTCTTCCTCTACCTAAGTTCAAAGAGTGCATTGAGTTTTACGTCAATTTTATGTAGATTTTGATGAAAAGTCTAACTTTAAAGGAACTTTCCAATTTCTAAGTTATCAGTTACTGCTTTGAGGTCTTCCGCATGTGCTACGAGTAACACACTCCCCAACATGATGGACGAAACAAATGCTTTGATCTATGCTTGGTGACCCAGACCTTTACATGGTGGAAATCAGCAGACTCAAGAGAGTGTATCTATAAAATAATTCTCTCATGAAGGTCTGACCTTCCACCTTTTCAATAGGACTGTGGTGATTTTTTTGTGCCTACACTATGAACAGTCAAGACTAGACACCGTTTCCCCTTGGTCTGCATCCTGTTTTTGAGAACAATAGCTGCATTTTTGACAGAGTGCCAGCCTGTAATTCATGCTTGCCTGCACCCTTTGGAGCACAGATTTGGCTGATACTATAATAATTTGGTGCATTGAAATGACTGTTCCAATTAGAGCAGGTTTTCTTTTTTTTCCTAGTCAATAATATTATTTCTAAAAATTTAAATGTTTTAGAAATAATAAACAGGGAAGAGAGGCTTCACCTCTTGATGAAATATGGGTGCATAAATTCCCTTGACTTAATCTCCAGTCCACTCAAATATGATACAGTTCAAAAGTTCAGCTTGGGATCAAACTTTGTTGAGTTTATGTCCTCCTTAAAACAGATGAGAGGAATTCAGTGAAAAACAGAGGGAGAGGAGGACACTGGTCAAAATGGAGTAAACAGAACAGCTGGGGTGAAAAATGCATCAGAAGAATGAAGATTTTGTATAAAGCCTCACTTTTGATGGTGTCACCAGCTTTCACCCAGATTGTCCTTTGAGCACAGTCCAAGAAGGTGCTGGATGCGTTGGACCTGCTGAGCATCCCCTGCTGTCATCATCAGTGCCATGCATGTTGTTGGCACCCTTTGCAGAGCAAAAAGTGAGCACCAACCACAGCAGTGCCTTCACTGAGGTGGCACAAACTATCCCACCAAAGGGTTGCTCCCAAGCAGGAACTTGGGTATGCTGGTTAAATTGTTCTGGGACCATTTTCATTCGTTCATGGAACAAGGAGGATTCAGGCAGTCAGGCTGATCTGAAAACCCTCCAGGATAATGAGAGTTGTCTCTGAAGGCCTGAATAATTTGCATTCCAACATCTATAATTCCAAACTCATGGGAAAGCATCCTCTCCCTTCCCCATGCACAAAGCCTCTTCCAGGAGGCAGAGGCTGCTGGTTCCTCGGGTTCAGTGTTGGTCACAGCATACACTTATATCTCTGCCATCAGTGAGACTGTAAAAATCTACCCAGCATTTGACTTATATTTTCTATGTGTTTCTTCCTTCTTCCCCACTGATTCAGAATGTTTAAAACATCCCTTTGTGTTTATATGCTTTAATTCTCCCTCTTCCACTGTGAACCAATTCTCATAACCTTTCTGCAAAGTTCCCATTTTTCACACCTTTCTCAGTTGTTGCTGGATCCCCTCTGAACTCTCTCACAGTGTCTGGCTGGAAAACTTTGCCAGGTTTTGTAACCTCATTCTTGAGACCAGAGGTCTTGAGGAGCACATCTGGGAGCTCTGCAAAGCCAGACAGCAAAGGCAGAGAGGAGCAGCTGCCATGGGGTTGTGTCTCATGACCTAATAAATTATCCCTAGTCAGTATGTAAATGTTACTGGCCATAATCTTAGCCTGTTCCCTTTGTCAAGTAAAACATTAAGATTATTTAAACTACTTCATAAGCCAAGAGAGGTGTAGAGAGTTGTGAGGGCTTGGCTGGTGAACAGGTTATAAGTTGAACTCATTCATTTACAGCTGAGACATCTTTAAAAACTGCACTGGTTTAACCAGAAAAATAAATGTCATACCTTCCCAATGTGCATAGCAGGTTGTATCTTTATTTCAGCAAGGGAGTTTTGAATGTTTGCATGGAAAACTTAGCTATGTCTTTTAGGCCCTTATTATTTGAATAAAGTGGGTTTTTATTCTTTTTGGAGGAGGAAAGTTAGGGAGATCTGTTCATTTTATTTCATCCAAATAATGCAAGATCTTCCTTTGAGATAAGACTGTATTCTCATAAAAACTCTTGCACAAGACCAAAATCTCACGAAGCAAGTTGTGAAATAAGAAGTGGTGAGAAATAACACGGTTTGGGTGAGGAGATGCTGAGAGCATTGCTCCCCAGACCACAGGGGGTGACTTATTACTCAGGTCCTCTGCTAGGAGACATCTGAGGGTGCTTTGTGTGGGTGAATGCAGAGGTCTGCTGAAGAGCAGTAGGAAGTGTGTGGTGCAAACCAAAGGGAGGGACACGTTCTGCAGTGCACAAACAGGTAATGCCAATGCACTTCACTGCATCTCCTCGTGAGCAGCCTAAGGGAGCAGGAGGCTAGAAAAGCTGTTTCACTGTGGGAAAAGAAGAAGTGCCATCGGATGTGCACAGGCAGAGAGTTGTGTAAAACCTTCCTTGCTGAAAGCTGCTCTCCATTTTTGGTTTTGGTTACTTTTTTAAGAGGGTAAACTGACATCAGAGATCAGATCTAACATACCAGCCCATTAAAGCAGAGCACTTGGAACATCTTTCCATGGGCCAAACTAGCTGCTTATGTTTACACAGTTGTTTCAAGTCTTTGGATCTGAGATCAGACTAAGCTCTGGCTTGTCCCAGCACTGGTGTGGCGGCAGAACCAGGGCAGTGCCCGTCCTCTGTGCTGGGCACTGCTGAGGCCACACCTCAAATCCTGGGGCCAGTTCTGGGCTCCTCATGACAGGTGCCTGTCCCAAACCTTCTTCTTCTTGGAGGGTTTCCTACCTGAAAATGGAGTTTTTTCCTTCTGTGGTTTTCAGGACCCAGAACTCCCTTCTCCACTCCATTTTCTGGGAAAGTCAGGAACGGTAGAGAGGAATCTCCTGTAGTCACCTTCCAAAATGTTTCTTCATGAACCGGAAAATCATAGAATCCCAGAATGGTTTGGTTTGGAAGGGACCTTAAAGATCATGTAGTTCCAGTCCCCTGCCATGGGCAGGGACACCTTCCAGTATCCCAGGTTGTTCCAAGCCCCGTCCAGCCTGGCCTTGAACACTCCCAGGGCTGGGGCAGCCACAGCTTCTCTGGGCACCCTGTGCCAGGGCATGCCCACCCTCACAGGGAAGGATTTCTTCCTCACAGCTAATCTAAACCTCCCTTCTTTTAGTTTAAAACCATCCCCCTTTGCCCTGTCATTATCCCCCTGTGTAAAAAGCCACTCTCTCTCTTTTTTACAGGGCCCCTTTCAGTACAGAATGGCTCAGGAGAAAAGTGACTCTCACAGTGTTGCAGGACTGTTCCCTTATATTTGCCAAAATTTTGTTTAATATCATGTTGCATCAGCCTCCAAATGTCTTTGCTTGTGAATGTTGCACAGCTCTCCTCAAGAAGGTTTTCCCTGCTTTTTCTCTCCCTTTTTCTTCCCATTTCCCTGGTTACTTGGTACTTCTGTTCATCACCCCTCATGAGGTGAGGTCCTCCTCTGTTTGCAAGCATCACATGCTATTTGGAATAGTTTTGAATGATAGAATGTAGAGCTCCCATTTCTCCCTGTTTTCCCTGTCTTTGTGAATTTATTCATATTTTCTTTCCCCCAGCCTGCTTGTCCCATCCAGAATACCAGGACTGGCAGGAGTGGGCTCATATCACTACTTGGTTGCTTGTGTTGCTGACAGAGAAATCCAAATGAGCCATGCTGCACTATACTCCTGAGACTTACTCCTCAAGAAAACTGTTTCTGCTCCCAAGGAAGTCAATGGAAGTCTAATTAATCCCAGATGTTTAGTAATAACAAGCACTTCCTCTTGGTAGAGCCGAACAAAAGCAGTGTTAAAAACGATAATTAAGTGGGTTTGGCTCTGTCATCAGGTTATTAACTAACTCCAGGCATGGCAGCCAAGCTAATCCTGCCTCTCAGAATGGGAGAGAGACCTGCCATGCTCAATACAAAAGCCATGACCTCGGTGTGTGGCACATCAGCCCTCAGCGGGGCACAGCTCAGCTGCTCTTGCACCAAAGGAAAAGCTCTCCATCTCCAGCACTGGGATTCCAACTAATCCCTGGGACTGCTGCTTGTGCAAGCCTACAAGATTAAGGGCTTGAGCCAGTGGGTAGCATTGGCTCCTGGAGTAGTTGGATCAGGCCCTGTTGCTGCTGATGGTTTGTGCAAATTCATAGAATCACAGAAATCCTAAGATGCTTTGGGTTGGAAGGGACCTTAAAGCCCATCTCATCCCAAGCCCCCTGAAACGGGAAGGGGCACCTTCCACTATCCCAGGTTGCTCTAAGCCCCATCCATCCTGGCCTTGAACATTCCAGGGAGGGGGCAGCCACAGCTTCTCTGGGAACCTCTGCCAAATTCTTGCCTACATCTCCAGTAGATCTCCTTATTTTCCACTGGCTGTACTCTGAAATATGGAGTGGCTGTCCCTGCTCCAGGACCAGAAGGTGAAGGTCTAAGGTGGAGTTTGAACACCATGGAAAAATAGGAAGACGTTTCTTTTCATCTGTGGAGATGAAGCCAGTGCTTTAATATATCCACAGCCTTGAGCTTTTTACAAAATTCAAAGGCGTTTTTATTGTACAAAATTCCACAATGAAAATCACCAGCCAGTTTCATACATAACTGCCTAAAAAATATAATTTTACACCTTTTTGTAGTGTGCTAATTTTGACATTCACTAGCTGGAAGAAACAGAAATGGAGCAGCAATTTGACTCTGAGTTATTTACCTGGACAGGTTTCAGCTTGACGTCTGTTTCTATTCTGTGCCTGAATGTGCAGTTCCTGGCATTAACAGAAAACCTGATACAGCAACTTTTCGAAGCCATTGAACCCCATTAGCAGGTCAGGCTCCCACTCACTGTCATGTTCCCTTTAAAAGAGGGAATTTTCTGTCAGTGCAGGGAATACCATTCGTCAGTGTTGGCAATGCAGGAGGTTAACCATGTTAAACCCATTACAGAACAAGGATCTACACAACTTTTCTTGCAGCCCATCCTCTAGTCAACAATATATTTTTATGGAAAGACAGTGGACATCTGATCTGAATAACGGCCCAGGACTGTGTTCCCTATGCATTATTTCACACTGGTATCTTCAAAACACCTTTTGGCAGTCTAACCTGCTGTGACCTTTAAAAATAGATATATTATTCTTCTGCACTGAAATGCACCTGCATGCAGTGAGTTCCTAACAGTTTTTCTTAGAAATACAATAACATTTCAGTCCAATGTTAGCTGGTTGAAATTCATTCTCCGGGATTTTTCTTTTTAAAAGCATTCACCCCAGAGACGAACTTCTTCACATTAAACCCAGTTAAATATGTATTGCACGCGAGGGCCAAATTTCTCCTCTCTGAGTTGAACTGTGGACCTGCAAAACACGGCAAATTCTCCTTCCAGTCCCTGCAACCCAGACCACCACAGCGGTGCAATTCAGGGGCACTTCAAAAGCATCCCAAGATCCACAGTTAAAAATCAAAGATGAGAATTTTACCCTTCGTTTCTGCACACTGTCAGTGTGGCACCTGATTTCTTTCAGTTTTCAAGGCATTTTGTGTTCTATGCTTTAAACTGAGGGCTGAAGTTTTGCCTGCGGAAGCAAAGAAATGAACCCACACCAATAACGATCACAGATAAAACCAGCACAAATGTTAATATAATGAGGAAGTTGATTTTCTTCAGATCCTCTTTTTCACAGTCTTCTGGTCTAATGTTCCCGATGTGCATTTCTTCCTGGTACCTGAAGTTCTGAGTGTACTGGCACATTAAGTGCTCCGCGTTGGGGATCTGGACATTTTTGTTCTGGATCATTGATGAAAGCCAGATGTTTCCACAGCAGTTGAGTGGGTTCCCAGTGAGATACAAGTTTTTAAGGGAATTTTCTAATGCTAAAATATTGCTGTTCTGTAACGTACTGAACCTGTTATTCCGTAGGTCCAGAACTTCCAGTGGAGAGTCACTACCCCACTTAGGCAGCCAGTTCAGCTGATTTTCAGAGAGGTTTAAATGTTTAAGGTGACTAAAACAAGGCAAGTCAATATTCAAATCCATCAGGCTATTACCATGTAAATACAAATATTCCAGAGACTTTTCCAGACCTGATAATGCTTTAAGTTCTATTTTCAGTCCGGGGTTCAGGGAGAGGTCCAAGACAACCAGAGGAGTCTTGTAGAAGGTGTATGCTGGGAGGATGTTCAGCATGTTGTCAGCCAGGTACAGGTACTGAAGAGCAGGAGAATTCACAAATGATACACAGCCACTTTCCTCCCCAGCAAGTCTTTGCTTAGCTAATCCTGAGTACATGCTGCAAAGGCTGATATTATTGCTCTGCAGATTAAGCAGTCTGAGGCTAGGAAGACTTGAGAAGATGTCAAACTGCAGGGCTTGAAGATGGTTGTTTTGAATATAGAGCTCCTTCAAATTTGACAATGCACCAGCGTCGAGGAGAAGGTTCTGCAGGGCATTGTAGCTCAAGTCAAGGACAGTGAGGGAGGTCAATGCACTGTCATAACTCACTGCAAATGCCTGAAGGCAGTTTTTACTGAGATTTAGGGTGTGAAGGGACAACATGGATTCAAAGAACTCATCTGGAATGGATTTGATTGCATTATAACTTAAGTCTAAATATACAAGCTGGGATAAATAAAGAGAACTTTTGTTTCTACTTTGCTTCTGATCAAGAAGACGGAAAGAAGCATCTAGCCATTCATTTTCCATGTAGTCCATTTTATTTGGAGGAGACTCAGCAGTGAGCTGGATTAAATTCTTTGATAAATTCAGAGTTACCAGCTTATTTACCTGAGGAAACACTGGGAAGTGAAGCAGTTTGTTTTCACTCAGATCCAAACATCTTAAGCTATATTCATCATCTGATTTTGTGGTGTGGAAGGTCTCAATGCTATTCCTGCTGAGGTCAAGTATCTCCAGCTGCCTGAGGTTGAAATCAGAGATGCAAGTAATTGAATTCATTGAGAGGTTGAGTTTGGAAAGGTTCACTAGAATCTCAAAAGCACCTTCTTGTATTTCCATGATGATATTGCTCTGAAGATCTATCTCCACAAGGCCGGGAGATCCCTGAAACATCTTGTGTGATATCACTGTAATACTGTTGTCTGCCAAGGAAAGGTACCGCAGTGCTGGGGCTTGTTTGATGAAGTGCTCCACCATCCCATTGTACAGGCTGTTGTGGGACAAGTCCAGCACTTCCACCCTGGGTAAAAGTCCAATCCCCTCTGTGCCATTTTGAGCAAGTTCATATAAGCGATTGTTGGCTAAATTTATTTCCAGCAAGTTCCGCATGTGTGCAAAGGCTCCAGGCGCGATGAAGCTTATCTGATTAGAGCTTAAATCCAGGCACTGCAGGGAAGTGTAAAATGCCAATGATGGTTCAGGGATGCTTTGAATCAGATTTCCAGACAGATCTATTTTGTTTACATTCAGATGGAGCTCGTGAGGGATTTGGTGGAGGTCTTTGTTGTGGCAAAATGCCTGAGAGTTTGCCTGCCAGTAAAAGAGAGAGAAAGGTGGTGTCACATGATAAATGAAAAATATCTTTGCATTAAATGTAAGAAAAATAACACTCAGAATCCAGGCAGATCCTTCTTCTGAAACACTGTTTACAGCACTTAGTTTCTGAGCGTTCAGACAGCAAGAGCAATGATCCTAGTTAGCTTCTCTGCAGCTAACAGCACTCGTTTCAATTTAAAGACATTTCTGACTTAGAACAGTAGAGCTTTATCTGCACATGATACTACTAAATGTTCTCCTTTTTGTACCTTTCTCCTGGACTCATTTTAATAGTTACAAGGGAAGGAGTTTTGCCCTTTTTTCTCTACAATCAAGCACCATTTCCTCACTTTTGTGCTGATGTTTCATTTTCTCGCTTTCATTATTGTATTAGAGTTTGCAAATTCTATTTGCAATAGTGACAGCTTCACTCTGTTGGCACCATGGGTCCCAAAGCATGGAGGTGTAAAAACATATCAGGATCCTATAGCAGAAAACCTGTTTCTCCTCATTGTCACGCCCTCAAATATTTGATCATGTCATCCTTTAGTCATGACTTAGTTCAGCATCTTTAACCAAACAAGGTCCTTCAGTAACTGAAACATCAGGGACATTATTATTATTATTATTATTATTATTATTATTATTATTATTATGAATCATAAGGGACATTGGAAACATGAATAGGACCATCCTTGCATAAATGTCAAGCTCTATTTTGTTACTAAGGAGAACATACAGCAGCAGGAGGAAGTGGAATGTGAAAGGCTTAGGCAGCGTTTAATTTAGTAGAGGAAAACTCATGTTATTAATGTCTTTGGGTGTCTGGGTCATGTACTGTTTGTAGAAAAATCAGGAAAGAAAAAGACAGAAAGAGAGGAGGAGAGGAAGGAAGAGAGAAAGGAAGGAAGACAGAAAGAGAGGAGGAGAGGAAGGAAGAGAGAAAGGAAGGAGGGAAGGAGGGAAGGAGGGAAGGAGGGAAGGAGGGAAGGAAGGAGGGAAGGAAGGAGGGAAGGAAGGAAGGAAGGAAGGAAGGAAGGAAGGAAGGA
>JAWWTY010000001.1:16327281-16379815 GCA_035222235.1 Margarornis squamiger
AGGAAGGAAGGAAGGAAGGAAGGAAGGAAGGAAGGAAGGAAGGAAGGAAGGAAGGAAGGAAGGAAGGAAGGAAGGATCTTTTGACTCTTAACGTCTGTGGAGAAGTAGAATCCAGATTCCATGATGCAAAGCTTTTTAGACATTAAACAAACATTAAAACTCAATATTATTAAACCCCATCTGTTTCATATGAACTTTGAGGAGAATGGAATGGCAGATCTGTTTAGGAGATGCGAGGCACTAATCAGCATTTTGTGAATCTCTTTTGCATCATCTGAGTTTTGAAGACCACAGAAAAATGTGCCAGAGAAGTGGAAGCTCATTCAAACTCTAGATGTACACAAACTGCTCCACAGTCCTTCTCATGATACATCTTTCCCAAAGATCTCAAGTACATTGACTATTAAACCTGAATCCCTTCCTCTTTTCCCTCCAACTTACTCAAATCTTACTCATCTGAAACGAAAAAATTAGGAAAAAAATAAAAGGAAATTTTCTGGCTTATTCCCGACACTATTTCTTTCCTGCAAAGTCACCCCACACTTGCTCATTTTGAATTAAAATATTCCCAGAATTGGGCTTTTCTCTGAGGCACAAATAACAGAGCAGGAGGTCTCTTCTTATTCATTTGTGGAAGAGGAAGAAACCGGGAGGATACAAAAATCCAGAGTGAAAAAAGCAGAATCTGCTTTGCAGCCTAAGGCAGATGCCAGCATTTTCTTACACTGAGCCAGATCTCAGCAAGTGTTGAGTCCCCCAGTCTCTCTGGGCACCCAAGTCTCAGCACAGCCCTGACACAGCTCCTGTCAACAGGCTGGTTCCACTGAAGGCCATGGGGAAGAGGTCAGCCCCAGGTCACCAGGTACCTTGCAGGATTTGGCCTTTAATCTGAATCCACAGAACCTTCCCAGTGATTAAAGGGACTGATAAAATCTACACCTCCCACTGTCTGCCATTCTGTCTTATAACATTTTCCTTCCCATTTTTGTTTTTAAACTTGACTTTTTTTCCACTATTTTGTTCCTCACTAAGTTTCTTATCTTGTCTCCTCTGCACCATCTTTTCTGCCCCAAGGCTCAAACCGCATGAATTTCAATCTGATCAGCAGCAGGAAGAAAAGATGAAGCACATCTCAGTGGGATGGAGCAAACAGCATCTGTTTGGTGTATCTCCTCTCCTCTCACCCCTTAACCCAATGGGTTGGGACCCTGAGACTGGAAAAGAGGTTTTTGTCAGTCTCATGTTCTGATTTCCCTTCACAGACCAGAGTCCACACAGCAGCTGAGCTACGATAACTGGTTGTGCATTATGTCCTTGCATCACCTTGAGGCAAGATAAGGTAGAATTTCCTAAAATCCCTTCCCTCTTACAAATTATTTGAAAGCTTCTCCTTTGCCACTTAACAGGAACTACTAGAATAATCTTTCTTGGGGAGAAAAAACATGATCTAGTTTAAGCCTTGCCTATCCTTGGAAAGCAGCGTGAGTTAGGAAGCACCTCCTGACATTTAAGCTGTGCCTTGCTGTCTCACAGACAGGCAGATGTGCTGCAATTTGCGTAATCTGTGCAGCTCACTCCCGTGTCAGGGGCTGGCAGGGACTGCCTGCTTCCTACAACCTCCTTTATGAGACTTAAGCTCAACAATAGAAGCACCGGGGCTGAGTCAGAGAGGAGCACAGGTTTCTGACTCATGCCTCTTCCACCAGATTTGGGATGAAAGGTTCCATTTTGGAGCCTCTGCTATCTCTGCTATTCCAAAGGTGTCAACATAGGGAAGGTACAACGTAAAACAGCAAGGCTGTGAGGAAAAATAACAATGCAGGACTCTCAATGGACCCATCAGCTAATCCAGTAGCTCCTTCTTTTCTCCACCTGTGTTTGGATTCACACCAAATGCCCAGGGAAGGAAGGGGATGGACATCAGCAGTGCCGAGCAGTGGATTTACACCAGATGAGCACCCCGGTGCAGCGTGTTTTCTGTCAGGGCTCATTTCATCCCAGCCCACTTCACTGTTGGCTCCATGAAGGCAGTTTACAGTGGAGTAGTGGAAACAAGCATGTGTTTACTTCTCAGCGAGGAGCCTGGTCTGTGACCCATCAAGAACTGGGATGGGATGAATGTGCTTGGATCCTTGCGTGTCTCGCCCAGCCTCTGTGTGCCTGTGATCCATGGGAGCCCAGCTGTCCTGTTTACAGTGGCTTCTTCAGCCATCCCTCCCCAGCCAATGAATTCAGCTACCCAGTCACCTTCCCAAGGTCTTTTTATATATACTAGGTCTTAATTTCTCTGGAATTCAGGAAGTGCAGCAATATGGCAGGGTGGGCAGGAATGGAATGAGTCCCATAAGGGAGATGTGTACAGCTAGCAAATTATTTTTTTCCCTATTTTGGAAATTCTTGAGGATTTGTGCTGAACAGCTTCAATGTTCAAGAGGGGGATTAAAAAAAAAAAAAAAAAAAGATATTTTTAAACAGCCTGGTACAGTCAGAGGAACTTGGAGAGGAAGGGAAGGGAGAAAGTTCAGCTGTGAATAACATCTATAATATTGTACCAGGTGCTTGCAAAAATTCAAGGAGCAAATTTTGAATGGGAGGGAGAGGCTTTGTCATTTCTCTTTCCTCCAGCAGAAGTCAAGTACAACTTCCCTGGCAGAAATGCTGTGTCAGGGTAGAGGAGTTCAGTCTCCCTGTTATTACAAAAGGGCTGGTATAGATGAATTTCACAGAAGATTCTTTAATTAAAGCACAAAGAACAACTGATATAAAGGAGTTGATATTAGGTCTAAGTTCTTTCTCTGTCTCAGCGACAGAATCCCCATCCAGTTTGGGGGAAATCAGGTCAAATGTCTTTTTTCCCAGCTTGTCCTTAGAAGAAAGCTGAGATAATGACTGCTCTTCCCCCCTCCCCTTTGTATGTGTTGTCACTACAGCAAGGACTCGGCCTGAGGACAGGCTGCTTAACACCCCCTAACCCTTCTAACCCCACCTCTGCCATCACAGGTTGCTGGTCTGGGGCTTTTCCCTTCTCAGAGACTGCAGCTGCAACAAGGGGGTCCCAGGCTCGTTCAGGATGTCCAGGGGCCCAGGCAGGGAGACAGCCTTACCATTTCACAGGATGTCCCCTCTGTGGGCTGACAATTAGAGGTCCCTGTGTTCACCACTGCCAGCAGGAAGATGATGTACAGTTTCATGGTTCTGCAGGTAAAAGTAATTAGGGTTAGATTTCAAATGGGACACAGTGGCCAACACAAGCAAAAGCTGGCACCAGGCCACCATCTAACATGGGACAGGACACAAACAGTGCAATAAATTAATCCATCTCTGAGCATCCAGCACTAATGACCCACCTGTGCAGCTCTGCATCCTTTCAGCCTGCTGGGAAAAGAGGTTTATATGAGGACTTGAAAGGAAGGTCCAAGGCAATTCATTGGCTTCCTCAGTGTGATTTCAGCTGCTGCCCAGATGATATCCAGGCCACCCAACAAAGTCCAGCTACTCAAGCTGGGCAGTGTGTCTGGCACCATGGAGAAAGACAGCCACTGATGGCCCAGTTACCTTCACACTCCCCACAGAGGCAGCTCAGGTGTTTTCAACTGGGCTGAAGTTTTGGGGTGCCTAGTCCTGAGCAAAGCGAATGGGTGCCACCCAGAAACAATAAGCACTGGGAACATTTCCATTCACGACATTTTTCTACTCCTCTCACCCCAGAGGGGTAACTTGTTGAGTTAGTGCAAACAGCTAATGAATGGACTGAGAACTTTTTGTCCAAATGTTAGTTTTTTATTTAATACATCCAAGGTGTGGGCAGGTTTTTAAATACATTTGAAAGGACATCCCTCCCCTTCTGAACCAGAGAACAGAGTTGTGCACTAGGAATAGAGAAACTGGGGGGAAGTTAGACCACAGCTACTCTGTTTTCAGAGTGCACATTCCTTCCATTTCACAAAAAAATAACCAGTGATGGATGATGACCTGGGACCCCAAGGTGAAAAAACTTGAGCTTTCTCTTTGGGTCTTAGTAATAGGATCAGAAGTGTGTTCCACCCCTCTAAAAAAACACCAAGGATGCTAATTCTCAACCTTTTAATTAATGCTTGCAAAATATGCCGAAGTCATCCTATGGAAGCAGGAATTGCTGATGTTACCATCTGTAATGTCTCTGTCATCCCCCCTGTTCCTCAGTCCCCACGTTTAGAGGAGCTGGTGCCTCCTCTGAGGAGAAAATTAATTTTATCCTTTAACTATTGCTATTTGCTGGGTGGAGAGAAAAGAGAAACATTCTGATGGTTACAAGGCTTTTTCCAGAGCCCTCAAGGGGAGATTCTTTCTGTTTAGATCTGATGAATTAAGCCGAGGATGTTTTTCACAATAGGGCACCACCCTGAGGGACAGCATGTGGCCCATGTGCTGTGATGTCTTCCCTTGTCACACCATCAGTGCAAAAACAATGGTCCCTTTGCTTCTTAAATAACAAACCTGACACAATCCAAGCTCCAAACACGCTTTGAAACTTCCTAAACTCTAAGTTTATAAAGCAACTGGGAAACTGATGTATTTGAACACAAAAAATGGGATTTAGTGGCTTATTGTGTAAGGCAGATCTGTAGTGAGCAAGGATTCTGTCCCTCAAGGTGTTTCTAAGGTGGCTGTTGCATCCTGAAGCATTAGACATGGTGGTCTCTTCCAGCATAAGACCACATGGACTCTATCTTCACAGAATCATTTAGGTTGGAAAAGCCCTCTAAGATCACTGACTCCAACCATTCCCCAGCACTGCCAAGGCCACCACTAAACCTGTCCCCAGGTGCCACATCCACAGGGCTGTTAAATCCCTCCAGGGATGGGGACTCCACCCCTACCCTGGGCAGCTGTGCCAGGGCTGGACAACCATTGGGGTGAAGAGATTTTTCCTAATATCCAAACTCAATCTCCCCTAAAGGCCCCACCTAAAGCTACTTCTCTGGCTCTAACCACAGCTTCCAAAGGCAGTTTGGGAGCAGCAGCAGCAGCAACAACTCAACCTAAAGGAGCTTTTATTGCTCTGAGGCTTTTCCAGAGTTGAAGCAGCTTCATCTCAGTGCCAGTTTCCTCCCAGTGGCAGCTGTGAGAGACATCCTAGCACACCTCAGAGACTGGGTAGTAGGACTGAGATCTGAACCCCATGCAATGCCACAGCTTCCCACCACAGTACTTCAAAATCCCCCAGCCCCAGCTGAAAAATGCAGGTGCTTTCAGTGAACATCACCCTTAAGGAGTATTAGTAAGTGGGTCAATAATTCAGCTTCTAGAAAAAGCATGCTATGCAAACCAGATCAGCATGGCCACTTATCAAATGGGAGGGCAAAGGCAGAGGAGAGCAGTGATTTTCCCCAAGACACATTTGAAACCATGGAATAATCAGGATTTAAGCCCAGTTCTCCCAATTCCCACTTCAGAACAATGTCTGTCTTCCTCTCTATTACAATATTAATCCTGAAACTACTTCATAGATGTTGCTTGCAGCTGATAACAGCAGCACTTTCCAAATTTCCCCTAAAGGTAATTTTTGTTATTTCTTAGACAATTTACAGTGTCATTTTCCTTTGCCAAGGAAAGTACAAGAGAATGCACAGAATACAAATTGAACTCCCCGGGGTCTGATCCTTTTCCACACAAGACTCTTCCCTGTTGAGTTAGAGCCTTCAGGTTTAAAAAGAGTGACTGTTTCCCATTTACCTTGTTTCAAGGGTTTCTTGCATCCCCAAGCACCGCTTATCATCCCTTTAAAAAGCATATCCAGCTCTCCAAAAACGATTCAGTCCTGGGACCGACGGAATTATTCCTCAGCTTCACGTTCACCCATTCAGGACGCCTGGAGGCTCACTCGTAACTCCAGAACGGAGGCATTTTCAGGGAAATAACCTTATTTGGGATAGGGTCTGCTTTAAATTATGCTGCTTGTCTTCCTCTGCGCTGCTCCCCAGGCTCTTGCTGGGTCCCAGCCACCGCTGTGCTCCGGACGGAGTCAGCTACTGTGCGACATCCTGCAGCCCTTCCTTGGGGCAGGCATTGAGACAAGGGGATTTTTGCCAGAGGAACTGTCCGGATCGGGCTGTGGGTTTGCTCAGGGGAATAAGTGATTTATTGGCAATGCCATTGTTTGTCTGCACGCGGGGCACGGCGGCGTGTTTACTTTGGGGTTTTGTGTCTTACATTCCTGGACTATTGCAGCCTCCTGCACCTAAATCTCTCCCTGCATCTTTAGGAAAACAGTGCTTGAGGACTAAATGCTTAAAATTCATGGCTGATAAATATAAAACTCAGAACCTGGAAACCTCTCCTAGAAGAAATAACTCTCTCTCTCTTTGCAGTTGTCCCACTAACATGAGTGTGACAGCAGTCTGGGGGCAGGACCAGGGTCCAGTGTTGGCTACAACACACTTGGTGGGTTTTCACGGCACGAGGCAGGAATTAGGAACCTTGATAAAGGCATTTTCAGATGACCTGCTGAATTTTTGGCTGCAAGTACATAGTGCTGAACTTATCGGATCTGCTAGGAAGGATCCCATTGCAAAGGGGTACTTTTGTCATACAGAGGATGATTTCAAATTGCCTGAGAACTCAGCTTTTTATTTATTATTTTGTGCTGCCCTCTAGGGCTGGACTAGCTGCCTTATTTCTGGTTTCCTCACTTCCTTTTGCTAATTAAGTCCTGCTTCTGGAAACCCCACCTTTACATAGACTTCCCTGTTGCTTTCCCCCAAAGAGACACAAGCCTGAATTGTTGCAACACGCTTTTCCTATGGCTGAAATAATATGCCAAAGAGCTGAGCTGTTAACATCTCGTTTGCTTGGTAATGCACCCTGAAATGAAAGGCACAAATCACAGAATCAAAGAATGACAGAATGGTTTGGATTGGAAGGAACCTTAAAGCTCATCTCGTTCCAACCCCCTGCCATGAGCAGGGACACCTTCCACTGGACCAGGTTACTTGTCTAGCTATGAAAATGCTCTGACAAGGTGACAGGGGAGGGCATGTTTAGGTGCAATGGATAGAAAATCCAGGTTAAGTTCTCAGGAGAACAATCCACCAGTGAGACTATCCCAAGCCTGGGCAGGTTCCCCTTGCCTGGGCTCTCATCAGACCAGTTTTGATCACCTTCCCCCAAGCACAGCACGTCTTGAGCTTCCCTTGGCCAGGGCTGGCTGCAGTGCTGTTTTTCACTTGATCCCTTTGGTATACTCCCTGGAGTCAGGCTCTCCATCTGCAATCCCTTGGGGTAAGCAGGAAGCTCATGTTGAAAGTGGGGACCACTCTGATGTCCAGAGGTTTAAATGCCTTTTGGGTGCTCTGGGTTTGGAGTTCACCTTGTCAGCAGTAACACTTGAAAAGCATAGACACTTTTGCAAGGAAAACCTCAAACACTTGAGGTCTCCAAGGAAAACAAATACTTTTTTTCTTCTTTTTTTCTTTTTTTTTAATAGGACATTTTGGTTTGATTTGGTTATGGAGTACAAATCTCATGCCTGTAATGAAGAGCAGAGAGTGCCAAGGGGGATGGCATCCTCACATTTTCCTGCACCTGGATGTTCAGAGCACTTTGGGAAGTTTGGATTTGCAGGGGTAAAAATAGCAGAGGTTTTGTTGGCTGTGCTTTTTAAAAAGCCAGCTCTGTTCCCCGGGCTGTTTTACTGAGTGGCCAAGCAGCTGTGCCAGCTGAACTGTGAAGAGCCTGGACAGAAACAAATGCCAAAGCAGGAGGGAAGGGCATGCACTGATTCTACTGCTCAGGACTTTGCTTCATTAAAAGCACGCTCTCAGAGGACTCCAGCCGTGCTTGGGAAGATCAGTGCTGTCCTTACCATCTTTGTCCTTTCCCAAAGGGGATCTGGCAGCAAACAGTTTCAAAGACACTGAAGCATTTGGCTGACTACCTGTTTTCAATATTTGTGTGTTTGGGGCTACCCAGCCCTCCACACCTTAGAGTGGTGTTGGAACATTAGCATGGTGTGGGCTAGGCAAGCCATGTCTGCAGAGCAAGTGTCACCTGCATCAGTCAGAAGGGGGTCACGAAATCACAGAATGGTTTGGGTTGGAAGGGACCTTGAAGATAATCTGATTCCAACTCCTCTGCCATGGGCAGGGACACTTTCCACTAGACCAAGTTGCTCAGAGCCCCAGCCAGCCTCATCTCCATCAGGCAGGTTGGAGAATCAAGCTCTTTTGCCCCCAAAATAGCAAGGGCTGTCCCATCCCGCTGACGCCACAGGGTTTGCACCTGCAGCTCTGTGAAATCAGGCCCTTCCTGATTTTCCAGTGGTCTCCTCAGGACACTTCCTGCTCCATTTCTGTCGACATCAGATGAATTTCACCCTGTGTCACCTGAGACCAGGGACACCTCATCAGACCTCTCCTCCAAACCTTCTTTCCAGCATGGCCCAGAACAAGAAGGAAAAGCAAATCCCAGCCACTGGCTCTCCCCAGCTGGTTTGTAATCTGCTGCAGGTTCCTCAGGATTTCAGAGAACAAGAAAATGTCCTGACAAGTCTGTGTCTTGAACCTCCAGACCTCTGGGAATCTGTCCATCCCCAGCCCTGCTGCTTTTTAAGGCATTGCTCCTGTGTCAAGCTGTATGAACCAAACTCTCCAGAGAAGTGAACAGAACAAGTTCCTGCCTTAGAAAGTGGGTCTGAACTGTAAGGGCAGGAGTGGGACGAGTCTTGCTCCCTTTTGGCTGAAATAGCTCCCTGGTGATTCATCCCACCAGGGAGCTGGAGACATTAATATTAACCCTATTAAAAAATAGACAGCCAATGCCATCCTCAGCCACAGCCTTTGAGGAGGAGGCACAGCTCCTGAGACTCTACAACATCTCCAGAAGCTGCTTCTCTGGTTTCTTTTGCTCCTCCACCTGCACTGTGCTTGGTGTCTCACAGGCAGACACAGCCTCCAGTCCCTCTGGGGACAAGTCCACATCAAAACAGGGGCTCCTGCATGTCCTATAACCCCAACATGGCTTTTCTCCATCGCTTTTTCTCCTGTCTGTTGAAGCTGCTGCCTTCCCTCCTGATCCCTCTCTCCACATGCACCTCTATCAGGTGTCCAGCCAACCAAAAATTTTCCCCACCAAAAATTAACATTTCAAATTAATTGAGGGTTTAGCCAGTTTCCCTGTTTTATTCACCCTTTTTTTTTTACTACTCTCTCCAGGAAAGGAACTGTAAATGAGTGAGAGTTGCATGAAACCCACCAGCCTGAGGAATTTGTGAGTAAAGGGCAGGGCAAGGGGACAGCAGGAGATGGGAAAATGAAAATTCTTACATTAGCAAAAACTGCTAATCTGCATTTGCAGATTAAACTGTCTGACCATGAAATACTTTTTCTGGAGAACAAAATTCCTGGGGGAAACTCAAATTCAGGAACTAAACCAGAATGTTTTCTCAACAGTTTATAATCTAAGTGCAGCAAAAAGAGAGAAAAATAGGCTTTTAATAGCAATATTTTTATTTCTTGACAGTGGGGTCAGTATTTGGGAAAAAGTGTACTTGATTTATATGATCCAGTAGGAGACAAAATAAGGTGAGGAAAATTATTTCCAATAGACTTGATTTACATGATACTGGTGTCCCCCCAAATCCATCCATCATTGTATTAGTAAAAGACCAAGCATTAATACAGTCACTGACATGTAACCATCTGCTTTAAAAAGAGATGACTGATTGTGAATTTTTGTTCCTGAAACCTAAAGGATTTTAGCATTTTCAAGTAATACCTTGATTTTAAAGTTGAAATTACTATAGCTTAGTAAAAAACCTACATTTTCACTGTTTTGGCAAACCCAAACTTTTGCTTCTATTTAAAGGGAATTGGCAAACCCAAACTTTTGCTTCTATTTAAAGGGAACATATTTGTCTTTTATCAAAATTACAACAGGGCTTAGCCTTAGAAAATTTTCTGTGACTTTTATATAAACTGTGATTTTCTAAAACTTTACTAGTTCCAAATATTGCCTAAACATTAATTCTCATGAAGACAGTCCAGACGCAGCAAAACCCTCTCGGTAAGTCACTGTTCACCCAAGGTGACATTCAGGAGTAGCAAAATAACCCTGCCATCTCACACCTCGTGCTCCAACAGGGAGAGCTCAATGACAGCACTGATAGTGAGAGCAGACAAGCCAAGCAGCATTTTGCCTCTTTTGCCCGGGGACCGTGTGGTTTGCCCTGGGCTACATTAGGATTCAGTGTCGGAGAGCCGAGTGAGTGGCATTTAATTGGTGTTCAGTGCTGATCTCTGCAGCACTCCTGGTTCACAACGCTACAATGCAGTAATACCATAAATAGACTCAAGTCCTGTGAAGAAAGAAAAAAACCCAACCATCTCCCCATCTTCTATTACTGCAAACACAAAGGATAATAAGAAAGCCAGTGTATGACAACTGTATTGTTATAAACTAACCATTGCCTCCTTAATGTAAAGGATTCCACTCACTGCAATGCAAGTCCCTGATGGATTAAATATACAGCTGTGTGGATACAGCCATCTACACAGTGTGTTCAGCCTATTCATAGACACAGCATATTTTATTTATACAGTACCTTCCTCATCAGGTTATTTGTAGAGGCTGCAGCTCTGAGCCACCAGAGCCCCCATCTCTCCCGCAGCTGAAAGCTCAACTTTCCAGCGGCTCCCGGCTCCACACGCGGCTCCACATACCTGCTCTGTGGCTGGAGGAGGAGGAGGAGGAGGAGAAGGAGGAGGAGGAGGAGGAGGAGGAAGAGGAGGAGGAGGAGGTTTTGTCTCTGCTTTCAGCCTTCTGCCTCCCGGACTCTCCCCACAGCCTTTCCAGCGCGAGCCGAGGAAGAGTTTCCTTGGGAAAGTCGTACCTCTGTTGCATGCCAGCTGACTAAAACTCTGTGAGCTCCCAGAGAAGTTTGAAGTCACAGGGAAAAAAAATGCTCCCCATAGACTGGTCCTTAAATTCATTCCTTCGCAGTCATGAGCTCTTATATATTCCCAGCTGCCCCGAGCACGTGAATACATACCTCCGTAAGAGTTTGGAAATGTGTGTGTCCTCTGCGCTTCTCTTTATTTTCCATTTCGTTCATTCAGCCTTGGCTTGTTTCCTGCAGTTTCTCAGCTGGTAATTACGCTCCTCTCGTATTGACACATGAAACAGTCTGTGAATACCACAAAAAATCCCCTCTGCAGGCTCTGGGGACACGTGCCTGTCTCTGAAGTTGGCCGTGCCTGTCCCACAGCTGTCAGCCTGCAGAGTCTTGGGGTCTGGAGTAAACCAGGGCCACTGAGCTGGCTGAAAACCCTAAATTCCAAGTCCATGAAGGATGGGATGCATAGAGAAAGGGTATTTGGAAGGGAAGCATCACAGTAGGGTAAACACATCGTGTTTGGTGTCCCAGCAGCTCAGGTGTGGCTCCTGGCACAGCTGTGGGATGGATGAAGGCACCCTTGGGGGAAAGAATAAATTCAATTCAATGCTTGAATGGGTAATAACGTAGACGCCTTTTGAAAAGGGCAATGGGATGGATTTTGCTTTCTTTTCTTTGGGTGTGAAGCTCTCTTTCACTCCAGAAGCAATGCTTCTCTGGAAATTGGTAGGGGGCTTGCACATTGTCTGTGTTGTCTCCATGTGCTCAGACATGCCCTGACACCTGGGCAGGTGCACACGGGCTCTGCATGTTCGTTTGCAGCACTGCAAACCCCTGACAGGGTTTTGCCACCTCCTCAGTGAGTGTCATAGGACCAAACGGAGTCTTAGCTTCACCTCTGGGCCACCCCAGCAGGGAGCTCCACAGGTACCAGGGACCAAAGAACACCTCCCAGAGATCACTGCAAACCTCCCACCTTCTCCCCTGGGTGTCCCAGGAATATCTCCACTGAGTGACTTCCCCCTTGGAGGAGAGGTTTTCCTTCAGCACCATGTGTTTTTCCCCCTTTGCACTTAGATCTGCAGTGATGGCCAAGAATTTTCACCCAAAAAAATGGAGTTCTGGCTCCCTTCTCCTGGCCAGCAACAATTCTGCCCCACTTTCCTAGATCCGCTTATTAACATCAGATAAAAGCTATGTCATTTTATGCCATGTGCCAAACAGCTTTGTGAATTCTGCTAAACATATGCTGGCTCCAGCCCTTGCTTCTCTGCAACAGGTTCATTCTCTGTAACACAGCAGCTCCTGTGAGACAGAGTTACTTCAGACCTGCACCAGACTGGCAGTCTCCAGATGTGAAAGATGTGTTTTTTTTTAAATCACACAGCAAATACATTTTGCTCGTGTTGTTGCAGTAAGATTGTAAGAAGAATAATCATTTTAATAGTCACATGCACATAATGGTAAGGAAGCAAACAATAATGATTTTATTACTGCACTAGCTATTGCCTGTGTACATGTATAGCTGTATAGGCATACTTATTAAAGGCCAAATAGGAAGTCTCCTGACAAGAAATTTCAAACTCATATAGAAAGAGAAGGAATTATTCCCACAGATCCTGCTGCTGTTAGACCTCCATCTCTGGTGTGTGGGCAGCAGAAACTTGGGTCAACCTATGATTGCTTCCCAGTGACACCTGGGTGCAGATGCTTCTCCAGTTACATCATTCCCACTAAAGATATCTCTCCCAGGGAGTGATCCCTGGCTTGATCTGCACAGACCTGGCCCTTCTCTGGAGCAAGTTGGATGTGTCCAGGTGTGTCAGGTATCTACCTCTGGATGGTGCCCCCGCAGCCCTGAGGTCATTGTTTCACTTCCTTTCAGAATGCCTTGAATAAAGTGGGGACAGCGTGCAAAGGTGCTCTACATTAGTGTAGGAGGACTGTAGAGAGCAGAAGCAGCCAAACCTGATGCAGGCCCTGAAGGAAACCCAAGAACTACACCCAGCTTGGAGGGAACAAGCTGGTTTGGTGGGGAACGGTGCCCATGGGAGAGCTAACCCTCAGTGTGGGGAGCCAGGTTATCTGACAGCGCTGATGTACCCGTGCATACCCCAGGAAGGGACTCCAGGAGGGACACCACACCCCAAAGACTTGTAGGATCTTGCCTCCAAAACTGCTTACAAGCACCAGTTCTGCAATAATTTCTGCTGGTACCTGCCATGAACAAATCCTACATTCCTCTGTACTAGGACAGCAGATGTAGCAACTTGCAAATCCCACTTCAAAAAAAGGCCACAGGTCAGTGCTGGTCACACAAAGTCAGTCCTGGACCATCTGCTCCCTCTCCAGTTCCCATGGGATTCCCGCTCTTCCATGGCAGAGGAGAACAGGCTTGGCTGGTGGGGCTGGCATGGAGACAAGCAGAAGGGCATGAACAGAAAGCAAAATTCCCAGCTGCTGAGATGCTCCAGGACAGCACTGCCAGTACTGAGCTGATGCTGTTGCTTGTTAGAAATTACACTAAAAAGGAAAAGGAAAAAATAGAAAGATAAAGAAAACAAAAGAAAGAAGACAGGAAGACAAGAACTGGCAGGTTTTAATCACTTGCAAAAGATTAGAAGTTGACCATGTGCTCACCTCACACTTAAAATAGGTTATATCATGTCAACAGGATGCCCAGCTCTAATTATAAATGATATTTCCCCAGACTAAACAAAGTTTGATATTTATGCTCCATTTCCTCCAGCTCTGATTATAGCCTGTTCTTTAAAAAAAAAATACGTGAGGAACAAGAGGTCCAAGAGCTTTGCTCTGGCCCCTCTTTTTCTGTCCCTGCTGCTGTTGAGGGAATTTTGTGGTTGGGAACATGATGATGCGTCACACACTGGGATTTTCACTTTCCTTGGTGCAGATGCTGGTGATTAGGAGCACAGGGTAGTTGTCCTGGTCACCAGGTCAGCTGTGATTCCTGTCCCATATCAGCCTCATAATATGGTGCCTGCAGGTCTCAGGTGCTGTGTCTTTAGTTGAACTCAAGGGATAAGCTGCTCTTGAAGCCCCCTGGACTAGGCTTGGCTCAGTCCCTCTGGTACCAATCATAACCTTCCTCAGGTCCACCTGGCCTTGGGCCATGAAGATATTGGCATTGCAAGATTCACATAATGGTGCTCAAGTCATTCTTGGAATATTTGAGGGATGTTGTACATCCCTTGGAGTGGCAGATATTGTGGAAAGTCCTGGTGTAAGCAGGTACTACTGCAGAATATAGCTGAGGTGACTTTGGTGATAAGGGTGTTCTGCAGAGTGTGAGACCACAGAAGATAACACAAATAAGTTGGGGAGGAAACAATATCCCAGATGTGGGGGCTGCTGGGGTATGCAGCAGGGGGGCAGTAAGAGAACAGGGAAAGGGAAAACACGTGGGCAAACTCCCAGGCAAGTAAACTCATATCACAGGAGCTGCAGAGTCCCGTAATTTTGGGGAGGTTGAAACGGGGCAAATGGAACTTGTGTTTGAATTGTGGGGGGCCAAAACTGTCTCCAGGGCCCCCGTGGGCCTCAGACATACACCACTGCCCAGCAAGCAGAGTTGCAGGTGAACATCTCGAGAAGACAGAAATAAGGGCAGAGACCTCCTGCATCGCACCTGCCCTGCCAGCTCAGATGCTTGGAGCCAGCCTGCATCCAACCCAGATTCTTCAGGTGTTCTGGGCTTGCTCTGCCCCCCACCACCATCTCCAGGGACATCTTCCAGCCTGTGTTTGAACATCCCAAAGCTTTATCAGCAGGTTCAGGAACCTGTGCTCTCTGTGGGACAAACCCGGTTTACCTTGAAATGCAAACCAAATGAGCTGATGTGGTTTCTCCTGCAAATATTTCTTGTATCTCTGCTCTACCACTGCAATAGCAGGAGGACTCATGAATTAGGTGGTGCCAAACAAGCTGAAGAACAATTTTCTGTGTTCACTGTCCTAATGGAGTTAAAGATCATGTTTCTCGCTAAATCTCCTGCTCCATGTAAAGTGTGAAATGTCATCCATTCTTCCTTCTTTTCATATTCTTTTGGGTGGGAGAATGACGAGGAAAGTTGGTCTCTCCCCCTGGCATTTTCAGCCCCTGCTATTGACTCAGACCTTATGAAAATGAGTTTAAGTTATCAACCACCACTGAAATAATAAACTTTCCCTTTTTGCTGTCCCTTCTTTCCACCTGTTTACTCTGTTCTCTTTGGCTAGGTGGTGTCTTACTGCAGAGAAGCTATAGTGAAGGGATTACTGGCATTGTATGTACAAGGCCTTGAAGCTGATCATGACACAGGTAATTTTCAGCTCTTGCAGAAAAGGATTTCACCAGAGTTGGTTCAGAGTGTGATCTACCCTGTCTTTTGCTCCTATGTTGATTTTTTTAGGCAAATGCTGACGAGAAAAGAAGTTTGCAATAATCCCAGGGAGAGAAGAAATGAGTTAGAAATGGTCTATTTTTGTCATGTTCCTTAAACCCTTTGATCCTTCCCAAAAAAGCCCCTTCTTCCATCACTATGTCATTTTTTATTTTTTTTAATAGCTCATAGGTGGATACTGAGTTATTTCCAAAATGTCTTTGCCTCCTGTACAGTGTGTTAGCTTTTCTTGAAATATATAACTTCCATTCGCAATGATGTATTTTGGAATTATTTTTTTTTTGCATGAAGGAAAAGGATTGAAACCCTGAACACAGTCCACCAGGGTGCAGTGCTCCAGGTGGAAGACATGTTGGAGAAGGAAGGTACCTGCACCATCTAACAACCCCTCTGGACCAAAGAGCAGGGGATACAGGGGGACAGGGCGATGCTGGAGTTACTTCAGTGGAGTGGGACAGCAGACATAGGGCAACAACCTGAAGGAAACAATCCTGCTCATCTATCTGATTTCTTCCAAACGCTGAAAATCTAATTTGCTGCTGAACATCTAGATTTCAGAGGTGGGAGGCACTCAGCAAAAAAGTTGGGAGCCAGTGCTCCAGTTACATTTGCACTAGGAAGTTTGGTGCACTGGAATGGTGAAACCCAGGGAATGCAGAAGCACAGATAATTATGCTCAGGAAATAACTGAGAGGTAGAAGAGATGGCAGCAGCTTTGAAGAGCTGGGTAAACTCCTGGTCTCCTTTTTCTTGTAGACATTTGTAACCCCAGAATGATGTCACAAGTGAAAAAGATGAGATATCTCTGATCAAACACAGACATCTGCAAGGTCAGCATCTATCAAAGAAGCCACTGGTTTTGATATCCTCCAAGCTCACAGAGGGAAATGGCAGCCCTTCTTGCTTGTGATTCATCCTGTTCTCCAGCAGATGAGTCATCCACAAGGAGCTACGACTTTCTCCTGTGAGCACAAGGGAGTGGTGAATGACTAACTCAGACACAGATTCAGGAAAAAGGGAAATGAGTCCCTCTTGTAGTCAGGAAACAGAGAATTGGAATTTTTTTGCTGGTTGTGGGTGTACCTCCTGCTGGTATAAATCCCAGCTTTCCAGCCCAGGTTGGACATATCAATCCTTTAAAATACTTTTCAGGTTTCCTTGAGAGAAGCCGCTTGGGGATGGTATCTCTGGAGGTGTTACACATTATAAGTGATTCTGCCATTCTGTTGTTGCTTTGAGCATCTGACATTCATAACCTCCATGAGCAAAGTCCTGAACAGGATTCCTCTCTCAAGAGCCTCAGTGCCCCTATAAACCATCACCTTGTACACAAAAGTAAAGATCTTCATTAAGAAATTGGGATGCAACTTCTGGGGGTAGACTGTACATCCCTTTTCCTCCTCAGGTCAAAGGCACTGTGTTTTAGACAATCATCCTTACAGATCTCTTGATCCATCCTATCTAGGAGGTCTGTCTCTGCCATATCCATCAAAGAGGTTTCAGCCTCAGCAGTGAAAAAGTTTCTCACCTTCACTTGTGATGCTCCCTGTGGTTATCCTAAAGTGAATTGCTCCCAGCTCAGCCCATTTCATCCTTGAAAAATGCAAAGAATTTCTAAACAAATAAACAAAACAAAATCCAGCCATCACACTGTGCCCTAGGAGGTTGTTGTAAGGGCTGAGATTCAGGACAAAAACTTTTTAGCAGGATCTCTTGCACTAGAACAAGGGGTAATGGTTTTAAACTAAAAGATGGTTAATTTAGATTAGATATTAGGAAGGAGTTTTTTACAATGAGAGTGGTAAAACACTGGTACAGGTTGCCCAGAGAAGCTGTGGCTGCCCCATCCCTGAAAGTGTTCAAGGCCAGGCTGGGCATGATTCTGAGCAGCCTGGTCTGGTGGAAGATGTCCCTGCTCGTGGACCCGGATCCCTTCCAAACCCCAAACTATTATATGATTCTATGCCAAGAAAGTCATTGAGGATGATCAAAGAAAACAGTGGTGACATTTTCTGGCCACTGACCGACTTGCTCATTGACCTGTAGAGGGAACACACAGGACAACTGATTTTCGTGTTCCTTGCCTGCCCTCTCGTGGTGAATGGGTGCTGAGTCAGTGTACTCATACATCTATACACACAGGGATGTAAATGTACATATGTATGTACACACTGATACAGATGTCAGAAAATGCTTTTGTCTGAATTGGACCCTGAGTTTGATGTTACACAAGTGAGCAGTAGTTAATTGTTGTCACTGGCTGTAGCTGGTCTTTTTAATGCTAAAAGGTTTTCCTGTGATTGTGTTAAAATTTTGTTCAGATAAAATATTGCAGTATGAAAATAATAGGAGTATAGTGGAATATTTGTTCCAGCTTGGAGAGACCAGCGAGGTCTTCATGTGTCCTTTTCCTCTCTATAAATAAACTCTGCTGAAACTGGGTGAGCTGCACAAAATCAAGAGCAAAATGTTTTTCCAGGGCCAGTTCTTTTAGCAAATACAGGGCAACATAAAAATAACTCCACAGCATGGATGTGTCTTTCCCTACACGATGCCAGGATGGGATAGCAGAGGGGCACAGAGGGAAAGGTGAAAGCTTGGATGGAGGAGATACATTCGTTCACCTTTGGGGTTTATTCTCAGGTCAGCAAGGATTCAACAACATTATTCCCACTTGTTTCCCCTTGTAGCTGCAAAGAGCAGGGGGATTTGCCATGCAGCTCTTCGCACCTCCTGGAAATGTGTCCAACACCTGGGTGGGAGGCACTGGGGGTAAATTCTGCCCTGTGAGGCAGCGGCACAGGCTGGCCAGAGAGGCTGAGCGTGTGCCAGCCCTGAAGGGTCGGTGTGCCAGGGGGTGGCAGTGTTAGAGCACAGACGGAGGAGACTCGTCCATGCAAACAGGGAGCCTGCAAAGTCCCGCTGCTGGGACCCTCTAAGACTAAAACATCCTTTATCCCACAGCCCAGGAGCTCTCCAGAGAGTCCTGGAGCTGGGGTTGAATTTTATTTCTGTGCATATCTCTGGGCAAAGTGAGGAAATCAGAAAATAATTACTTTAACCAACAATTTTCGGCTAAGCAAAAGGAAAAACCCAACCAGCAGTTCTGGGTTCCCACCGCTCGCCGATTTGTATGAGCTGAGGTTGCCCCCACTGCATTCTGAACGGGTCCTGTGGCTTCCTGCAGCCTCGGTGTCCCCATCTGCCACCTCAGGGCTCTTCAGATAAGCTGCCCCACCAATCAAGTCATTGCCACTCACCTCTCAACCCATCTCCAAGAAACCCCCAGCCCTGCCTATAAATTTGGGGCTGCTCACCTTAACAGCAGGAGCTGCCCAAAACTGCCTGTGTTTCTGGGAATCCCCCAATCCTTCAGCCCTCTGTAACAGGATGGCACGTGCCTTTGCACAGGAAAACAGGACCACGGGGGACGGAAGGTGCCGCTGGCCCCTGACCCCACATCCCCGTTCTTGTTTTTGCGTCTTCAGCTCTGGGAGTGATTCATATAAAATTCACGTGCTGTAGGGAAATGTGTTTTTATGGCATTCAAACACAGATTAGATCCAGCTGTGTCACTCAGCATGTTCACAGCTTATCCATTTATTAATCTGCCTTTATTCTGCTATTTTAATTAAGAATTGATTGTGCACGCTTGGCAAAATGGGGGAGCTGAAAAGCGACATCCAGCATTTTATCTCCATAAGGGGAAATGAGCATTTGCGTACCCAGAACTTTTGAAATTCAGAATCAATAGTGTGGTCAATAATCTTTTAAACTGGGGCAAGCTGGGATCGTTATTCCCTAAGCATTTGTTTGCTCCTGTGTGGGATCACAGCCAGCTCCAGCAGGGAGCAGAGTGGAGGGGGTGAAGACAAGGTGAATGCAGAGCTGGTATTTGAACGCCTGCAAAGGCAGGAGCAAGGGATGTTCTCCAAAACCAGTAAAGGAATCCACTGGAGCAGACTAAGGAATCTACTGAAGGAGAGAATGGGGGTCTGAGCAGCCTGGTCTAGTGGAAGATGTCCCTGCAGAGTGTTGGACTAAGTGACCTTTAATGGTCCCTTCTAACCCAAACCGTTCTGTGATTCTCTGATTCTATGGATGGTTTAAAATAGACATGCAGACATGCTATTAATTTTCTTCAAGAACAAATGAAATAAAGAGAGTAAATGTTAATTCAGGTAGCATCAATGGAAGTAATTTTTTACACAAATAAATGCTTCACTGAATCTTTTCTCTGTAGCTCTCGCATCTATGGGAAAATGAAAGTATTTCCCAGCAAGGCGTAATTAGGAGACTGAAACCCCTTGCTGTACTCTGGGACACCCACAGGGCACAGAAGTGTCCATGAGTTTACTTACAGCTGGACAAAAAGTGGCTCCAGGCTGACGCCCCATATCTGCAGAGCAGCCCAAAGTGTAACCTCTCTCCATAGACCAAGTCCCCTGGAGCTTCTTAACATGTCAGAGCTTCAAAATAAAATACAGTTGAAAGGCTTTAATGTCTCCAAAACTCCCACTGCATGCTCTCTAGGACCCAGGCCAGCTGATGCTCAGGCTCCCTGAGGCTTCATCACACTCCAGCCCCAGCTCTGCAAGCTCTGATTGTGCTGTCCCTGGATATTAATTATTATGAAAAACATTCCTAAAACTCCAAAGATCTCCAAGTCACTGAGAGACCAATTTGTGCACTGTTTTTACTGGTGTTGCCACCCCAGTGTGAGAATTAATATTTCAAAACAAAATTAGTATTTCCAAACTTCTCCTGAATGCTTACCAGGAGGATTTTTAACATGAGCACTCAGAGACTCCATCATGAGGGGCACCATGTCTGCTTGGATGCAATCAGAAATTCAAGTGGGAAACAGCTCCGGCAATCATGGGATCATAAAATCACAGAATTGGGTTAGAAAAGCACTCAGACACCATCAAATCCAACCATTCCCCCAGCAGTGCCAAGGCCACCACTAATCCCTGTCACCAAGTGCCACATTCACATAGTTTTTAAATCCCTCCAGGGATGGAGGCTCCACTACTGCCCTGGGCAGCTGTGCCAGGGCTGGGTAGTGAAAACTCCCCCTGGGCTGCTCTTCACTGTGCAAACCAGTTGTACCACCTCCATCTGCTGCCAGGGGGACTCAGAACTGCTGAGGTGCTCTGTCAGGAAAATAACATGGGGGTGTCCTGGCTCAAGCAAGGAAAACCTCAGGGAGAGCATCCCCGGGGGAGCAGCAGCTCAGATATGATCAATATCAGCAGCTCTGCCCATTGATTTATCGCAGGAGTTACACACTTCCCACTAAGGATAACACTAAGGAAGGGGAAAACCTTGTTATGACTCCAAAGGACAAATGAGTTATTGCTGTGACTATTCTGTTAATAGGAAAATATTTTTCAGATAAATTAAGTGTTTCATTTTGATTTACTTTTTTCTATTGGGGTCCAGGATGGGAAAATATGATTGTAATCCATGTCAACAGGCTCCAAGGGATGAGAATTTGATCTACTATGTCTGAAAACAAGTTCAAATCAATGCTAATTTTAAGGAGATTACATGCGGACAATTTTATTTGGGTACAACAAATTACCTTGGGTTTTTAAATAGCGTGGCATTTTTTAATACAAATTACATCCTCAAAGCTTACCAGTTTGGAAACAAATAATAACAAGGATGAGAAATGGAGAAGGTTCAATTAGATGAGAGGTAGAGAGTAAAGGAAATATCAACTGTTTTTAAATCTTGGGGTGACAGAAAATCTATTTATTTGTAATATTAAATGGATCTCTCCTATATGGTTATGGGGATGATTTTCTGGGGGAAAGGTAAAACAATCTGAAAATTACCAGAGATTTAATAAAGTTCGGAAATTGCCTGAAATCAACCATTACTCTAAACTACTTGTGGTCATGCACAAGTAAGCTTTATTTTCCCTCTCTTAAATTGGAATAAGGAAACAAAGAAAAGGCATAAGAACTTAATTAAGCACAATTTCTCCTTCTTTTTTTAGCTTAAACCTAATGAAAATAAGGGTGTTTTTTCCTTCTAAACATTATCCTAGTTTTGATTTACCCAGTGTTAGAGAAAATAGATAAATTCCCAAGGAATTTTTGTGCATGAAAGGGCAGCAGCTCTTTTGTGGCTTGAATAGAAGTTGTTGGAAGTTTCCAAAATGCTGCTATATTTTTCCACAGAAAATAAGTATATTCCATAGGGTTTGGGCAGAATAGTCCTTTCCAGGCTGCATTAAATCTTTATGAGCAACAAAGGAAGCATTTCTAATGAGAAGGAAAAAAATCTTTGTACCTCAGGAACCTTAAATGCTCATAATGTAAAATAAATAGAAAAGTGTGGCACACTCTGCCCTACCTTTCCTGGAGAAACGCAAGAAGTATCCCAAGTTTATGTGGAAAATGCAGCCATAGAGCTACATGATACAAAATGAAGATGTGTGAGGGCTGTAAGCTGCCACACATTGTGTCCCTCTCCATCTAAGCTGAAGGCACTAACACAGACTTACTTTTATTTTTTTATTACAGTGTCTTTGAATGCCATGGAACATTTATTATTGTGGTAAAAGACATGATGATGGCCTCCATCAGCCAAAAAAATTACAGTGAAAATTATTATCATTAGTATTTCATGCACTAGGAAATGACCTGGAAGTCAAAAGAAATTCTACACTTTCATCTGAGTCCCTTTCTAAAATAATTCAAATTTATTTGGGTAATATTTGCAGCAGTGTGGAAGCCTCCTGTTATTTGTTATTTTGGTGCTCTGGTAAATTAAGACATCACTGCCTTTGGAGTTCTGTTTGCTTTCCCTGAACTGGGGCACATCCTGTTGACGTATTCCAGCCTATTTCGAGGATTTTTTTTAGTAGACTTGCTGTAATATTTATGATTTTCTGGTTTGGTTTCTATCCTCCAGTGACTAAATCACCAGTGCACTAAATAAAGCTGTGAATGCACTAAAAAAAGCTGAAAATATACTAAATAAATCCAGGAGTGCACTAAATAAAGCTGAACTAGGGCAGTACCATGTTTCTTTACACTTTCTCCAACCATGGAGGGTGCATTATTTTAATTCCTCCATTTAAGACTTTCAGGGGTGGCAGAAACTATACTCCCTACAAAATCATGGAGGTAAGTCTGGACTCTTGCTCGTGGGTAAGAAAACTACAAAATCACTTAATATGGCTGCAAAACGGCGGGAAAAGTTAAAGGTAATTAAAAATGGAGCATGGACAGCTGGATGAAACCATGTTTGTGTGTCAACCACCTCTTACATCCAACAGCCTGAATTCACAGGTTCCTGCACTAGGAAAGGCAATGTGAAGCAACACACAATAAACCACCATGACGCTCTGTCAATGTTATCAAGCATCAGAAAGTGGGATTGTTCATCCGGAGCTTATTTAATTGTTTTTTCCTCCAGAGCAGGCCAATAGTCCAGTGCAAATCTCTGCCCTGTGGCCTTTGGGTCAGGGAGAGCCGAAGTCTCCTTGCAGCACAATGACCCACCACTTCTAGTTTGATGTTTTCAGCTGAAATCCTCCCCCTAACGTGTTTAGCAGTGAAGAACTGTTCATAACAACCAGCAAAATGGGGTTTTTTTATTACTCTGACTGCTAAAAACTTAAGCCTTATTTCCATGTCGGTGTAACTCATTTGCCACTATAAGATCTTTTTTCAGTCTTCATCTGACACCAGATCCCTGTTGCCCATGTAAATTCACACACAATGATCCAACTCTTCCCTAGGAAATGAGTGCCCAGAGGCTCTGGCTGTAATACACACTTTCCAAACTTTTAACCATTCTCGGGACTTTTCTCCCAATCCTCTTTGTGTTTTAACATCCTTTTTAAAGGGTAATCATAAAAACTCAGTATAATCATCCTATATTGGCTGCAGCATCATGAAACAGACATTATCACTACCCAATGCTTCCAGCAGTCCTCTCCTGGTATATGTAAGATTGTTCTCAACAAGTCATTTCTTAGCGACAAGTGTTCCTGAGGAAAAATGTATGAATTTTAGCTATTATTTGGATTGCATGAATGTTTCCAAGTGCCCCAAGGATGGCAAGCAGCTGGCACATTGGGCAGGGAGCTGTGCAGGGCCCCTCACTGTGGAGGTGCTTAGCCCAGAGGGGTGTCCCCCAACCCATCAGGGTGTAGATTCATAGAAACATTAAAGTTGGAAAAGCCCTCTGAGACCAAGTCTAACTGTTCCCCCAGCACTGCCAAGGCCACCACTGACCCATGTCCCCATGTGTCACATTCACAGATCTGTTAAATTCCTCCAGGGATGGGGACTCCACCATTTCAGGGAAGAAATTTTCCCTAATATCCAAACTTGCTTGCATGCTTTTTTCATCCACAGCTTGAAAACTCCTCCCAAAGCCCTGGAATGGGATGCTGGAAAGGGATTAAAAATTCATTGCAATCCAGAAGTAGAGGGAGCATGGTCTATGAGGAAATGGGGAGTGCTGTGCTCTCCCCTTGGCTAGTCATCAGGAAAAGAAAAATTAAGCCAAAGGGAAAGGACACATTTGAGTTTCTCCTGGCACCAGCAGGGAGGATGTTACCAGCTGCCATAAAAGTCCCATGGTGGCCTTGCGTGATGGCTCAGCCGCAGGGCTGAGATGCTGAGACTCACCAGCAGCACCCCTCCTCCCCTTCCAACATCCATGGGGGCAAAACAGTGTAAAAAAAAAAAAAAAAACAAAAAAAAAACAACAAAAAAAAAAAACCCAAAACAAAAAAAACAAAAAAAAAAAAAAAAAAAAAAAAAAAAAACAAGCAAAAGAATTAACATCACTGACACATCTTAAAAAAGCTGCCCAGGGCTTTAAAAGCTGTGTGGATGTGGCCCTTGGGGACAGGGGTTAGTGGTGGCCTTGGCAGTGCTGGGGGAGTGGTTGGACTCAATCTCAGAGGGCTTTTCCAACCTTAAAAATTCTGTGATTTGATGATTATAAGGAAATAAACCTCCCTCAAACCACAGGTGTCCCCTCTGTGTGCTTCACAGGGGCCCTCTAAGGAACTGCACCCAGGAGGCATCATTCCAGGGCATGCACCTCCAGAATGATTAACATAAAGCCACAACCTGGACTTCTGTTCCCCCCTTGCACGTTGTTCTATCACTGAGACTCAGCCTCGAGGAGGAGGGGACCTACCTAGGACCTCCTGGGAAGGAGTCTGCAGTGAAGGGAAGAGCCCAAGTGCAGCCCCTCATTGCCAGCATGAGAATATAAATGAAGAAAATCCACCCAAGGGATTTTACATAGTTTGGAAACAGTTTTCCCTTTGTAAAGCGTGACCTGTTCCTTCACCTTTAGGAACTGGACTTTTTCCCCTGGAAATGCTGTTGGCTGCTCAAGAGGGAAGCAAATGCCTCAGCTGGCTCCTAACACCTGTGTCCAAGGGCAAGGTGGGAGCAGGGAGGGTTGAGAGTCTTGCAAGCAGCATGCAGAATAACATCACAGAACGTAACTGCCAAGATGGGAGGCTAAGCCCTCTTCTACTTCCCTCATTCATCACATCTGACAATATGATAATTTTGCCTCACAGCAAGAAACCATTTTCAACTAATATTATTTGTTATCTGCAGCAATAGCATTATCCTAATATCCAGGGGATCATGCAGCTGCCTTGTACAAGGCATTGCATTCCCATAATGCGTTTTCTGCTCAAAACCTTCATCTCAGTTTTATATGAAACAAAAAATAAATAAGAATTACATCAAACAGAGGAAGCTGCAGGCTCTGAGCACTAGTTTTCCAGATGTAACTGGGTGTTTCTGAGCCAGGAGAGACACTCTGCTGATGAACACGACCCCCCAAATACTTACCATGCCCAACTTGTGTGTCAGCCAGAACAACACGTGCCTCACCTACCACCACACTCCACAGAGAACACACCCAAGGGTACCCTCATGCACCTCCTTCCCCGCAAAAAGACACAAAGTTGACTGGGGTCACTCAAAATTCTCCACAGAGGGCCACAAGCAACACTTTGTCCCCCTCATTTGCTGCCCCCCCCTTGTCATCCCTCAGGGCCAATCTCTCCAGCTGAGTTCCTCCCTAGCCAATGAGCTAAAAAAGAGCCATCCACAGGGGTAAGTCATCTTGTCTCTTGTATTTCTTCATGCTGAAGTGCACCTGGAAATGTTTGGAGTCCCCAGAGTGACTGGTTGGACACCCAGGGGTGGACAGAGGTGCCAGTCTTTGGGACCACAGCTGGGTGTCTCTTTGCAGGAGTCCCATGAGCACTGAGCGTGGGGGGAATGTGGCATCACCTCTCTTACTGACCCGACTCCTGTTCCTACATCCTATTTCTTTGCTTTTCTTTTCCCTCATTGATCAGTCACATCACCACTCATCACATTTCTCTGGCAGAGCTGTCCATAAATCCACCAGCACGCTGTGTCAGCTGCAGGCTGCTGGGACAGATGTTGGACAGTTTCTGCTCTGCATCTGACTCCCTTGGGACTTCATTTAAAGCAACATTACATCTTGGCAATAATGATCAACAACTGCTCTTTCTGTGTATTTGTTTAGTATTCACCTTATTGTGAGCGAATCTAAATTCTACTGCACTAGTTAAATTATGCACAAAAAATGCTTTAGCAATGTGAAAATGCACACCTCTGCTTTTCTGTTCTTTTCTGTTGAGAAACTCGGTTTCCATGTTTTTGAAGGAACTCAGTTTGCTCTGACATCATTTGATATTGGATATGACTGATATGGTTGTTTTCAGAAACAGGTGGGTTAGAAAAAATAGTTTATTTGCTTTGATTTGCGAATGTTTTTAGAGCTTGCAAGGACTTTTGTCATTGCTGCTCCTGCTTTCAACAGAGCTGAGATAAAGTGTTATTTTTGTACCTTGGAGTGTGGATTATTTATAGCGTCAGCCTGGCCTCTGCCAGTGCACTGTGATTGCGTTGGGTGAGTGAAACAAGGAGTGACATTCAGAGATGCTGCTGCCTGATAATGATACGAAGCATTCAGATGAAAAAATTACCTATCAGCACTCATGACAGAGGTACAGTCTTATAAATTGCTACAGTTTCACTGAATTTACCGAGAACCTATGAGGGCAAGAGGATAATTTATAACAATAATAATAATAAAATGGTATTTGTTCAACAGAGTAGAGAGGTAAGTCCTCATGCTCAAAATGACTTCAGCAATAGCATTTTTTTTAGCCATGCATAGTTCTGCAAAGGCCAAAGCATTTAGAAAGTTGTTTTTCTGGGAGATAGCAATTCCTCCTCCTCTCTTCTACCACCAAAGTACCTGGGGACTATGCAAGGGGAATGTTAATGTGTCTTCCTCATTCCCATCTCCCAGACTGTGCCAGAGATGCCACCCAGGCTTGCTGTAGGCTCAGCTTCTTTTTCTCCTCATTACTTGACCAAGGCTGCAGACTGTGAAGGGAGCCCCAGCCTTACTGAACACTCACCCTGTCTGAGATGGGACAGTGGTGTCACTGACAATACCATGCTTGGAGGAGAGGAATGTGACCAGCTCCAAGTCCCCCAGCATCAGGATGTGGAGCTGCTGGAGTGAGTCCAGAGGAGGCCACGGAGATGGTCCGAGGGCTGGAGCCCCTCTGCTCTGGAGCCAGGCTGGGAGAGCTGGAGAAGAGAAGGCTCCAGGGAGACCTGAGAGCACCATCCAGTGCCTAAAGGGGCTCCAGGAGAGCTGCAGAGGGACTGGGGACAGAGGGCAGGGTTAGATGGGATATTGGGAAGGAATTCTTCCCTGTGAGAGTGCTCAGGCCCTGGCACAGGTTGGGCAGAGAAGCTGTGGCCGCCCTATCCCTTGAAGTGTCCAAAGGCCAGGTTGGACAGGGCTTGGAGCAACCTGAGCTAGTGGGAGGTGTCCTTGCCCATATCAAGGGGTGGCACTGGGTGAGCTTCAAGGTCCCTTCCAACCCAAACCCTTCTGTGATTCTGTGATTTTAGGAATACCCTCCCCAGATTACCCATTAACCAATTGCTGCAACCAATTAAGGTGCGGGATGTACAAACTGGAGAAGTGAAAGGGCTCTGCCCAGCCCCAGACTGAGCCTGTCACACTTGGAGCAGATTTTAACCATGGAGCTGCCCACGAACAGAGATATGTGCAAAGGGCACAAACAAGAAATGCTTGATCCCACTCAATTCTCCCTTTCATGCAGTTTTTGCGGGGTTAAATGTAATGATTACAGAACGGTCTGAACACATGCAAGAGCCTGCAGCAGTGAGCTGATTGAGCATGGGCAGTGCCAGGTAATCCCCCTGCTGCCAAGAAAACCCCACCTACAACTGTGCTCTGTCTCTGGATCTCTCTGCTCTCGCCCTGATTACCCATTACATTCATTAATCCTTCTCTAATGCATAATTGCTCTGTGTTCTTGTACTTAAGAGAAATTCTGGATTAGTTTGAGTAATACCAGTCTGTTTTTGCAACGTGGTGTAAGCTTTAAAGCTCCTGAAGAGATCTCAAAAACTGCAGTCATTTGTTCACTTCCAGGAGGTTCCTGGCCTTGAACACTGCCAGGGATGGGGCAGACTCAGCTTTCCTGGGCAACCTGTGCCAGGGCCTGCCCACCCTCCCAGGAACGAATTCCTTCCCAATATCCCATCTAACCCTGCCCTCTGGCAGTGGGAAGCCATTCTTGCTTGTCTTGTTCCTCCATCCCTTGTCCCCAGTCCCTCTCCAGCTCTCCTGGAGCCCCTTTAGGCCCTGCAAGGGGCTCTCAGGTCTCTCCAGACCCTTCCCTTCCCCAGGTGAACCCCCCAGCTCTCCCAGCCTGGCTCCAGAGCAGAGGGGCTGTGCCATCTGCTCACAGCCCGGCCTGGACCCTGCAGGCGTTTGCTGCTGGTGTCAGAGGGACACTGCCAGTCACATTAATTGTTAATTGCTCAGCTCACACACCAGCTCTGAGGAGATAAGGAGAGAGCAAGAATATTTTCATATCCTTCTTCTACTAATTTTTACATGTATATGCTGATAAGTCTTTTGTCCCAGTCATATCTTCTGGGGGGGAAAAAAATGTAACAGCTTAGTCAGTCCATGTACTAATCAGCACATATTTGTCATGTAAATTGGTACAAGAACTCATTTTTCCCTTTCACTGTCCTCTTTTGTGTTTCTCCACCCATGAGCACACAGAGTGCACAGCTCATTTCCGATTTTGGTACAGCTGTCTGCAAGGGAATTGTTCCCGTCTCATTTTTAGGTTTTATTCACTTTCATATATACAAGCCACTCTTTTTATATACAAATATATAGATAATAATTTATATTATGTGGGTAACTGCTTGTGATTTCTATTACACCTTTTTGCTGGGACGAGGCCAGGTTGGACCAGCTTTGAGCCACATGTTTTACTGAAAGGTGTGTCTGCCCTTGGCAGTGGGGGTGGAATGAAATGATCTCTAAGGTCCCTTCCAACCCAAACCTTCTCAAGAGTCTGTGTGTAATTGCTTATTTCATTCAGTTGCTAATTTAGCATCTAATAGCTTGTTTCTCGTTTGGGTTTTGGGGTTTTTTTCCTGTTTCTTTCTCATTCATTTGGGGGGAAAGAAACCTCTGCATAGTAAAATAACTAACTCAAAATGTATTGAACACTTCTTTTTTCAAACTGAATTTATTGTTTTGACAAAGCTTTTTAAAATACTTTTGAATAATTCCATTTTATTGAATTAGTAAAATCTCTTTTGAAATAATTTTGAATAATCATAGTTTATTGAATACTCTATAGGACACTCTTCCTTTTTAAGTAGAGGAGACCAGTGATATCCCTGCCAGCAGGATGCATTGCTGGTGCTTGCACACTCAATCTGTGGGTACCTGCCTGTCTGCTCCCACAGGAGAAATTGATATGTTTGTTTGCTTCTTTGTTTGGGTTTTTCCTTGATAAAAGGATTCCTTATTACCCAAATCCCTTATTTTCCAGCTGTAATTTAGGTGATGCTTCCCTTTATTGAGGTAAAGTTGCTCTACATTAATTTAATGCTCATTCCTGCTGCAGTGACACCTCAGGTTTCCAGGGAAGGCCCTTCCTCCTGCAGGTCCTTGGCATTCCAAGTTTCCATTTTTCCACACTGGCCCCCATGTCTTCTGTGTGTGGCATTGGGGGAGCCCTCAGATACCTGGCCAGCATTCTGTCTTGGGGGTCAGGTAGGAATATCATATAAAAAATGGGAAAACCACATAAAAAATAAGGGTCAAAAAGGCAGATGGAAGTATCTCTGCAGCCCCTGGAGAGACATGTCAAAGGGCTGTGCCTGTGTGCCCAAGAAGCTGGTGCCAACTGGAGGTGACATTTCACCTCTGTGTTCACTTGGGGAGGAATCCAACTGGCATTCCTTTAATTATCACTCTTTGTTACTCACTAAAAAATGCAAACAAATGCTGGTAAAAAAAAAAAAAAAAAAAGGAAATACTTTAAAATAGTGTGTGGATGATCAGTTCTTTCTTATCCTCTTACCATTCTGTGCATTTTTCACAGGTCAGGGGTGTTTATGAGCTTAACTGAAGGACTGTGGGAACGTGGCTGCAGAGAAGCCCAGAGCAGCAAGAGCTGGTGAGGAGCAGGAGGCCAGGAGAGGGCCAAGGGAGTGGGCAGGGGCCCCTGCAGGGCCACCAGGAGCCCAGCACTGCACCAGCATCCTCCGTGGCCTGGCTTAGTGGCACAGCCACAGCAGCAGGACACCTTTTTTCCTTTTCAAAGTGTTATTTTTGTTAACCTGCGTTTCGTTTCCTTCCCGGGGGATTATATGCAGAGTCCTGCCCGAGCAGGAAGCTGGTTCTGCTGCCTAAGGCTTTGCATTGGCCCTTCAGGGAAACAGCATGGAAAAGACTGCTGCAATTGAAAATAAAATTTAAAAATAAAGAAATGAGAAAATGCCTTAAAGTTCAGCTGTGGTGCTCAGGAAGCAGAATCACAGATTCACAGACTGGTTTGTGTTGGGAGGGACCTCAAAGCCCATCCAGTGCCGCCCCCTGGCATGGACAGGGACACCTCCCACTAGCCCAGGTTGCTTCAAGCGCCGTCCAGCCTGGCCTTGGACACTTCCAGGGATGGGGAGGAATCCTTCCTTCCCTGTGAGGGGGGGCAGGCCCTGGCACAGGGTGCCCAGAGGAGCTGTGGCTGCCCCTGGATCCCTGGCAGTGTCCAAGGCCAGGCTGGACGGGGCTTGGAGCGCCCTGCTCTGGGTGTCCCCATCCCCGACGACCCCCGGTGTCCCCGACGACCCCCGGTGTCCCCTCCCCTCCCTCGCTGCCCTTCTACTTCATGGCGGCGGCGCAACTACCCCGGTGACGTCACTGCCGCGCGCCGGCGCTGTGACGTCACGGTGGCGCCGGGCGGGCGGGCGTTGCCATGGAGGCGGCGGACGAGTGGCTGGTGGAGTCGCTGCGGCTGTGAGGGACACCCGGACCCCCCCGGGACCCCCGGGACCCCCGCACAGCCCCCTCACACCCGGTCTCTCCCCGCAGGTACCGCGAGCTGCACACCTTCGAGCTCCAGGCGCCCACCCGCCTCATCGAATGGGCCCGCGGGAGCCGTGAGTGCGGGCTGGGGGAGAGAAGCGGGCCCCGGGGCCAGGCTAGGGAGAAGGGAGACGGGAGAAGGGAGGCCGCGGGGTTGGGCCAGGCTGGGCCCGGGGAGCAGGCCAAGGGGCAGGGCCAGCACCCCAGATTGGGGCTGTAGCTCTGGGTGTCCGTGGGCTGTGCCACAACTCGGGTTTGGCTCAGGGAGGTGGGCCGGGCCGGGCAGGAGTCAGCCCTCACTGTGTCCCTGACCCTTCATGCCCCCCCCAAGGTGTCTGTGTGGCCGGGTATGGCCAGTCTGGTGGGAACGAAATCCTGCAGCTGATCCCACCGCCCAGGCTGCAGACAAAGGAGACACAGGTGGGTGTTGCAGCCAGGGTGGCACCATACCTCTCTGACCTCCTTGGCCTGATGTACTCAGGGACCGAGCCAGGGCTTGGTAGCCATCACGAGCTCTTTGTTACCTGTGGCTCTGACGAGGGCACGGCCAGGGACTGAGAGTGTGTTTCTTGTCTCTGTCTTTTTTTGTGGGAACCAAGCACAAGTTGTGCGCCCTTAGATGTGAAGAAACTGCTTTGCCTCTGATTTCTAGGGCCTGTGTCCAGAGAGAGATTTCAAGGTGGAATGTGGTGGATTTTCAAAACACCCGGTGTACAGCTTGAAACATGTGCCAGACACCAGGTATGGCCATGAGGTCCTTCCAGGGTGTATTGGACATGGAGGGGGGACTTGTCTACTAAGGCTCCAGTCTCCTGTCAGGAGTTTCAGAGAGAAAGAAGGTCCCCCCAAGCCTCCTTTTCTGCAGGCTGAGCTCCCCCAGCTCCCTCAGCTGCACCTCATAAAATATCCTCCTAAAGGCCATTGCCTGGGACTGCATTTGCGTGGGCTGTGCAGAGCACTCTGCAGTAGGAGTTCTGGGATCATGGTCACTCCAGCCCCTGCTCTGCTCCAAGCAGGGGCAAGAGCTCCTGCTCAGAGGAGCAGCAGACCAGTTTGTCCCAGGCTGAGGAAAACAAGACTGTTCTCTGCTCCTGAGGAATTTTGTGGGACTCTCCCTGTTTCCTCAGCTTGCTGGTGACAAGTGGCCCCCCTGACAGCTCTGTCCAGGTCTGGCAGGTGTCAGCAGAGGACTCTGGTAAGAGGAAATGTTTCTGAGCTCAAGGGGTTTCTCAGTGTAGTCATTGCATCAAACATCTCCAGCTTCCCCTTCTTCCTGGGTGTCACATGAGGAGAAGAGTACCACTTCCATGTCCCAAAGGGTTAGAAATAAAGGAGCTCCATTCATCACTTTTTGGGACAGACCATGATTCACCTCATTCCTCAGAAAGGATTGCCATTGCTGAGGCCGCTGCTGAGAAATACTTGGAAAGCACCAGAAAGGAAGTGCAAAATGTCATTAGAAGAAAAAGGAAACCTTTCCATTGAACATAAACACCTCCATTTGCAACTTTCCATGCATTTTGCTCAACTTATTGTCAGTCCTTGCTGGATGTGTTGGAAAGAGGGGTTTTATCCTGGAGAGGGGGTTAGGCATAATTAGATTTCTTATTGGTTTAGTAGGTCACTTTTAGCTTTGTGAGGCATCGTTGTGAAACAGCTTAATCTGCTGGATTGCTTGGCTCCTGATGTATTTTACAGCTGTTCTGTCTCGTTCTGATAGATGTCATTAAATCTGTGGGCACCATAGTGACAGAAAATAGCACTGGGCAGCCGTGGGCTAAAATTGCCACCATTTCAGCCAGAGTTCCCTGGGTCCTACACGGCTCAACACTGGACAGCATCCAAATTACAGAGGTTGAACTGAGGAAAAATGTCTACACAGCAGGTATTCAAAGCAAACCTAATATCTGGGATTTTGGAAAGGTGGGGTTTGGGTAAAGCAAGCTCCAGTAGCAAACATTCCACTGAGTGGGGACTTTCAGGTGTGTGCCAGAGGGTTCCAACCCCCTGCCCTGAGCAGAGACACCTTCCACTAGACTAGGCTGCTCCAAGCCCTGTCAAGTTTCCAGGGATGGAGATTCCACAGCTTCCCTGGGCAACCTGTGCCAGGGCCTCAACACCTTCACAGCCAAGAATTCCTTCCCAATATCCCATCTAACCCTGCCCTCTGGCAGTGGGAAGCCATTCCTCCTTGTCCTGTCCCTCCAGGCCCTTGTCCAAAGTCCCTCTCCAGCTCTCCTGGAGCTCCTTTAGGCACTGGAAGGGGCTCTCGGGTGTCCCTGGATCCTTCTCTTCTCCAGGTGAACCCTCCCAGCTCTCCCAGCCTGGCTTCAGGGCAGAGGAGATCCAGCTCTTAGAGCATCTCTGGACTCACTCCAGCAGCGCCCCTGGGATGCTGGGAGCCCCGGCGCAATTACTCCTGAGCTTACATCTTGCTTGCTTTCTTGAGCATGACTGCAGCACAGAAATCCTGCAAATGCTCCTCCCTGGACCTGAGACCTGCTCTGTTTTCCAGCTTCCCAGGACAGTGAGGAGCTCAGCGGGCTGGCCTTCCTGGACTCCAGCACGGTGCTGCTGTGCTGTGCCCGGGGCCAGCTCTGCATGGCCGATGTGCGACAACCGCAGCGTCCCACGCAGGCCGTGCCCGTGCCTGCGGTGCCACATGGCGAGCGCTGGTGTATGGGCACCCTGTGTGCAGCCCAGGGCTCAGGGATGGGCTCCCAGCCCGTGGCTCGCCTCTCAAGCAGGGGGCTCGTCACCCTCACAGACCTAAGGAAAGCCTCTGAGCCCTTGGCCTTGGCACAGGCCAGAGTCTCCTCTCCTGGCTCAGGTGCAGAGTTCCTCTGTGTGTCCTGGGCTCCTGCTCTGCAAGGCTGCCTTGCCATTTCAGGTAGGTACTTTGGGCAGAAATCTCCTTTTCTTTCCTTGATTTATATTTTTGTCAGGGCCCAGTTCACCCCACCTAAAGCCCCCCAGTGGAGTGGTGGCTGTTCAGAGCTGTCCCTGGGGCCAGTGGAGATCCAGTTAATCGTGCTCTGCAGCTGCACCTCTGCAACAACTCCGGAAGGGGCCTGGATAGGTTCTGGGAAGTGCCTGTTGCCCTCTTGGGAGGTCAGAGACCCCTAGCCCACCACAAGCACTGCCTTGACAGTGCCCACAACAGCAAGCCTGCCTCTTGGGCAGAGCCTTGCACATTCACACTGCTGACTCCACAAGCTTTTGGGATCTGGCCTGGGCTCTCCCCAGCAACTGTTTACTTTGAGACGTGCTCCTTGGAGGCATGGGTGTTCTGCTGTTACAGTCCAGTCTGGGCTGTTTGTCCTTGTTCCTGCCAGGAGATGAGCCTGAGCCCCGCCAGACTAGAGCAAAGCAATTAATCCATGCACTCTCTGACTCCCTTTTATCCAAGGTTTTGATGGGACTGTGCACGTGTATGACACCCAGAGCTGGGACAGCTCTGGCAGGGAAGCAGAGCCCACGTTTGTTCACAAAGGCCACACGCTGTGTGGAGCGGGCGGCAGTGGGGACCCTCCCCTGGTCACTGCACACACATGGCACCTGCAAAAACCCAGGACTGTGCTGTCAGCAGCGAGCGACGGTTCCCTGCACGTCTGGGACTGGGTTCAGCCCTGAAGGAAGTGTGGGTAGATGGTGTTTTGGTGAGATGGGGTGTGTTTCCTGCCTCTGCTCTAGCTGCGTGGGCTGTGGGGTGTCTGTTTGCCTGCAGATACTGTTTGGAGACTTGTAGTGAGCAGAACCAACTGTAAAAATTCTATTTTAATAATAGTAAAAATTTTGGTTGTGTTACTTGTTGTCCTGTGTACCAGTCTTCAGATGAGTGCTGTGCCTGTGGTTCTGGCTGTGGCTGCTGGCAGAGAACATCCTGCTCTTGCTTGATCGTAGGCTTCTGTCATTTCTGCAGAAGAATACAGACAAAAAGGGAAAGAGACAAAAAGGAGAGGGACTTGACAAGGGCCTGGAGGGACAGGACAAGGGGGAACGGCTTCCCAGTCCCAGAGGGCATGGTTAGATGGGATATTGGGAAGAAATTCTTCCCTGTTAGGGTGGGCAGGCCCTGGCACAGGGTGCCCAGAGAAGCTGTGGCTGCCCCATCCCTGGAAGTGTTTGAGGCAAGGTTCAACAGTGGTTGGAGCAGCCTGGTCTAGTGGAAGGTGTCCCTGCCCATGGCAGGGGGTGGAATGAGATGTTCTTTTTAAGGTCCCTTCCAACCCAAACCATTATGGGATTTTATGAAAAAAACAGGAGTTTGAGGAAACAGGCTCTCCTAGGGGATTGTTTTCCAGGCCCAGAGCACTGAGGGGAGGCTTCACTCCCCGAGAAGTGTTGGCATTTATCAAGTGCACGTGTCACGAGCAGCAGCCTCCACTCAGGAAGTTGCAGTGTGACCACAGAGCCTGCTTGCAGCATGCCAGAGGAACAGAACAACCGTTCTAGCCCCAGCCTGCTCAGAGCTCTTGCCCTCCCCCTCTGCATCCTGAGAGCGCCTGACCTAAGTCAGGCATTGGTGTCCTTTAGCTCTTTTCCCACCAACTGCAAGTTTAGATTTGATAGAGCTGATGTGATTTCCTGGGCTGAGGAAGCAGGCAATGACTCCTGCAACACCCACGCTGTTACCAAGGTGTTACTTGGGGGAGAAAAAAATCTGCCTGCAAAGAGCTCCCTGCAGCTCTGGGTGTGAGCTGGGGCAAGGGGGGTTGAAGGCAGGTGAGGTACAGGGAAGGCTGTACTTCAGGAGCACCTGGGGAAACCTTACACTGGGAATGTGCTGTACTGACCCGTGCTGTGCCATGGCAACAGCTGGCTGCCTGCAGGCTGAGGTTGGAGCCTGCTCTATCCTCCCAGCACAAGCCTTGACAGCACTTCCATTCCACTCCCAGAACTTCCCCTGGCAGCCTATGAAATGGGGGCAGAGTGTCCTGCCCGAGGCCAGGGTTTGATGCTTTGTCACCTACTGAAGCCATGGGTCTGTGTCACCATCAGCAGCAAAGGGAAAAGCCTCTTTGAGCCCAGAACCTGAGCACTCCTGGAGGTATGACTGAGCCTCCTTTCCACCCCCTGAGAGTCCACAGCAAAACCAATCCAGCTGTGCCAGAATCAAACTGGGGGGAATGGCTTCTGACCAGGAGATTGGGAGGATTTCTGTCCCAGTGAGGGCATCAGGGAGGGCTTCAGTTTCTCCATCTGCTCTTGAGTCAGTTCCTTCCTGTTGTGGTAGAGCTGAGCATGCCCTCCCCCTGCAGCCAGACCTCCGGGCCCCTGAGTTTAGGAGGTGGCTTTTCTGCCCCACGGTTGGGACCTGGAGCAGCCCCAGGAGGGCCAGCATGTGGGCAACACAGACACAAAGGGTTTCCAAAGTGGGTTTTCCTCAAACACCCCTGGGAGCAGGTGCAGAGCTTGGCTGCTGTGGCTCCTCCTTCCTGGAGGAAACACCCACAGGGTGAAGGTCTGGTCTCGGAGGAGGTGGGCTCTGAGGAGAGAAGAGCACTGGAGCCTTCCCAGCACCCAAGCTACCTCTTCCTCACTGCCTCTTCTGCCGGACGTGGTGGAGCAGCTGACCCACCCACATCATGGTGATGCAGGTAGCTCAGTGAGGACAGGGAACCAAATTTGCTTGGCTTTTAAAAGAAATGGGGCTTAAGCAACAGCACAGTTTGTACTCATCTAAACTTCCCTTTTTTCTCCCAAAATAACTTAAGCCTTCTTGTCCAGCTTGGACCAAATTTGACAGGAGACTGGAGATGTCCAAAATATTAAGTATTCACAGCTGCTGTGGGAAGGGATTGTGCACAGAGGAGGGGTCTCCTGATAAACCTGCTGCTGCAGTTTCTGTGGGCAACAGGGACACTGCTCCCAGGAATGTACCACGTGGAGCCTCCAGCAGCCAATGTGGGATCAGAGTCCAGTTGTGTGACTGTGGGGACCTTGGCTTTGCTGGAACCAGAACTGTCTTTGGTGGGGAAGGTTAGGACAGCTCCTGCCTCTGGCACAAATGCTGACACCCCCAAGATAGATCAACTTAAGTACAGTCGCTCCACCCCCACAGCATTAGGGTGGCAAGGGGACCTCAAGCTGTATTGGACATGGACGTGTCCAACCTCTGCTGTCCCTGGGACCACAAACAGGCCTTCCAGGAGCCCTGAATGGCCCCAGAAATGGGGGTGTTATTTGGTTCATCCCCAGTCCTGGCTCCTCCTTCTCCCAGAGAGGATGAGAAGCTCCCTGCAGCATTATCAGGCATGTGGATGTTCCACTTGGGGATGTGCTTTAGTGGTGGCCTTGGCAGTGCTGAAGGAACTGTTGGACTCTACGATCTTAGCATTTTTTTCCAACCTCCATGGTTCTGTGATCCTTAACCAATCAGTCCTGAGCAGCTCCTCAGCAGGACACAGCTTGGACATGGCTTGTTTAACAAGCAGCTTGTTAGTTCCCTGTGCTTGCCACGTATTGCATGGATGTAAGTTCAATTTCCAAAACACTGACCAGTCCCTGCTGTGGGATATAAAATCCTCCATCTCCTCCCTGACTCCCCTCTGTGTGTCTCTGCACCCCAGGAAGACTGTCATTGCTGGAGAGATGGAGTCACACAAGCAGGGCAGGTGAGAAGAAATTCTTCCCTATAAAGGTGGTGAGGGCCTGGCACAGGTGGCTGGGAGAGAAGTTGTGGGTGCCTCATCCCTGGAAGTGTCCAAGGCCAGGCTGGATGGGGCTTGGAGCAACCTGGGCTAGTGGAAGGTGTCCCTGCCCATGGCAGGGGGTGGCACTGGATGAGCTTTTAAGGTTCCTCCCAACCCAAACCATTCCATGACTGTGTGACTTTCTTCCTGTGCCAGCCCTCCTATCCTGAGCCAATACAAGTGTTCAGGCCAGGATTATTTTATTTTCTTTTTTTTTTCTGAGTTTAATAAACTAGAATAATTTATTTGACAGAACACAGAAACATCACAGACAGGGTGAAGAAACCAAAGCAGCCGGTATCAATGATCAGTACAAAGGAACCACTTTACAAAAAGTACCACGCTGCCCCTCAGCTTTACCCAAAAGTAACCGGGGGGGGTGCCTCAGCTCAGCACCCCACAGACTGGGTGGGGGGAATGGAGCTACCCCACAGAATGTTCTCAGATGACAATGCTGACTGCAACAGCACAATAAATACTGGGAATGGCCTCCCAGTGGGTGTGGTGGGAGACCTGAGGCCCTGGGGGGGGGGGTCCAGACACCACCAACCTGGGAGGCACAAGCATCTGTTGAAACACTGATTAGGGTGGCAAATGGCCTGCTCCCCTTCTCCTGCACCCCAAATGGGTGCTGGACCCCATGCAGGCAGAGAGAAACATCAACCAGGGGGGCTTTGCAGCTTGGAGGAGCAAAGCATCCCTAGCGTCACCCTGCTGGAGACAAGGCTGTTCTGCCACGACCCTGCCGTGGCTGTGAAGAGGCATTTGAGCCCCTGGCGGCTCCCCTGCCACCAGCCCTGGCCTCAACCCGGCCCTGGGCCCTGGCAGCTCTTGTATGCAAAGGGATGCAGCTGGGAGGACCCCTGGGCTTGGCCGCTTGGGAGGGTTTGGGGGGAAGAGCAGGGGGTGCTGCCCACCCGCTTTGTTTGGAGCAGCTGGGGCAGGGGCCATAGTCAAAGCCAGGCTCGTGCATCCCAGGGAGGGATCACATGCAGCAGGGCTGGACCGGGGGGACTGGCCATGGGAGAGGGGAGGGGACACCCAGGTGCACAGGTGCCCTTTCCCATGAGAAGGCTGCCTAAAAAAGACATCCCCCCCTGTTCTGCTGCAACCCCGCTCCCCATAGCAAACTGGTGTTGAGACTGGGCATATATAAAACACATAAAAGAGGCAGCTCATAGGAAAGGGCTCTGGGAAGTGGCAGGGGGCTGGACAGGGATGGGGTTATAGTGAGCCCCCCTGCCTCCAGCACCCCCCGGCCGTGCCCTGCACGGGAAACAACAGCTCTGGCAGCTGGATGAAGAGTGACAACACGGCACAGCTGGACGGTTATAGGTCCTGTGGCCATCGGGTGATCCGTAGGCTCCCAGTACAGGTAGAAAACAAAATTAATTAATTAATTATAGAAAAGAGAAGCAGCCTAATGTAGGGGTGTCCCTGGGGCAGGACGGCAAGCGAGGGGGAGCTCGCTTATCTGTCGTTGAGCTGCGGGGAGTTTGTCCGCTCCTCCTCATCCTCCTTGTCATCCTTCATGCCTTTGAGTCGCTGGCGGGCGAAGTCCTCGAACACAATGTCGTCGTCACTGGCGGGGACACAAGGGACAGGGCGTTAGGGGGAAAGTGGGGTGCAAGGCAAGCCCCCCTCCCACACTGCAAAGCTCAACCTGCACCACCACAGTGTTACAGCAGCTCAGGGGGCTCCTAAATCCCCCCATCCCTCAGCAAACAGCTTCAGTTTTCAAAGCTCTATTAATGCTTGGGCGATGCACCCAAAAAAAAGCCCCCAAGTCCCCCAGGGAACAATGCACAGCCTGAGAGCAGCAGGTGCAGCATCACTAGGGCCATCAGCAGCATTTGCCCCACTCTGGGCGGGCAGGTCACAGCCCTGCAGGGAGGAGCTGGGTGGGGAAAGCATCCTAAAACCTCCCGAACACATCACCAGCCCCAGAGGACACCATGAGGACAAGCCCCTCCCACCCCAACACACGATCCCAGCGGGCTCTTACTGCGGTTTCTCCTGTTTTTTGGAAAGCCATGCAGGGAAGGGCGAGGGAGGAGAGAAGAGAGAGGGGGATGGCATGTGTCATGCATTACAGGTGACATGCGGGGGGTTAGTCACATGTGCTGATCCCATGGCACACCGAGTGTTAGCAGGTTAGGGATGCCATGCAACCACTGCCAATGTCTCGCATTCCCATCAGGAACGTGGGAACTGGGGATGGGGGGTATCTTAGTCTCTTACTTTGTATCGAGCTCTATCAGATTTGTATCTATGGGCGCTTCATTCTCTGGAACTGAACAGAGGGATGGAACAGGGTCAGTCATGGGGCGGTCACTGCCATCCCACCAGGGTGGGTAAGACCTCCCCCAGGATCACCACCCCTGTCTCACTGGGTGGGTGCAACCCCCTCAAGGGTTTCGCTGCACCAGGGTGATGGGAGCACCCCCATGGTTTTAACCCTGGGACCCTGTGAATAGGTCACCACAGGCTCAACAGGAGCCAAAAATCTCTCTCCACACAGCCTCAGTGGCCCCCTCTGCCCAGCCACCTTGCCCAGGGATATTTCCCCCATTCCCCAGGGCACTCACTGTCCCGGTGTGCCGGCTCCTCCCTGGGTTTGGGATGCATCAGCGTGAAGGGCAGCTCCACCGCCACGTCGCTGCAAGAGGTGCCAGGGTAAAGCACAGACCTGCCTGCACTTTGCAGACAGAGTGGGGCAAATTCGGGGGGAACGCAGAACAGCACCCCCCTTTCAGCTGCTGCAAAGCCCACAAAGCTGCTATAACCCTGTGTTATCCTCTGTGGAGCTCCTCGGCAGCTCTCATGCCTCTTGGCTGAGCTTGACCCCGGGGTGAGGGATCAGTACAGCCTCCCTGGGATGTGGGGGGGACACGAGGAGGGAGAGCAGCATGGCAGAAATCTGCCTTTTAGCAGCTTAGAGGATCCAAATCCTTTGGGTTTAGGCTGCAGCTGGCAGTGCCATGGGAAGGGCAGGAGGTGCACCAGCTTCCCCAGTGCTCAGCAGGCACAGGGATGGCAGGGTGGGACAGCCTGAGCTGTCCTGGGGACAGGGTAGGATGCAGCTCAATTGTCCCCCAGGGAAGGTGAGCAGGTCCCATGGTCCCTGGAAGACTCCATGGGAGGGGAGTGGCATAAGGATGAAGACCTGAAAAGCTCCAGAGATCCTCCCTACATCTAGAGATGCTCAGCTGTAATGAGCCACCTCTGTGCTCTGGTCACTGTCCCAGCAGCACACGTGGCCTCTCAGTCTGGTCTGAGGAGGGCAATGCAGGATCTGAATCCTGCCACCATCCCCAGCCCCACCTCTGCCAGGCTTTTGGCTTTGAGTGAGACCGTCCTCAGCACAGTGGCATCCTAAGGACGAGTGTGGGGTCAGGGTGGCAGCACCATGAGGGGCTGAGGGTGCCAGTGCGGGGCTGCAGCAGGGATTGGGGGTGTTGAGGGGAGCGGGGCGTTACCTGGAGGCGAGGTCTCCCAGCAGGCTGGCGTGGGTCAAAGGAGACAACACATTAGTCACTGTCCCCCCAAGGACATGCAGCCTCCCTCCGTGTGCTGCCAAGTCCCAGGGGAGCTTTAAAGGGGTGACTGGCCCCATCTGCAGCACAGACCAGTCCCAAGGAGAGCAAGGGAAGAGAGGAGGTGCGGCATAGTATGGGGATCCCCAACACTCACCCTCCTCGTGACACCACCAGCTTCACTTTGACCTTGTAGGAGACAATGATGCCCAGGATCTCCTTGTTGGCTCCATCTCTTAACCTGGAGGAAGGGGCAGGTGGGCATCAGTGAGGGAATTCCTATGGGGACCAGCCCCCTGTCATCCTGATGGTCCCCCCACAGGGTCTCCTCCACCCCAAGCATCACCCCTGGAACAGGGGCTGGATGCCCATCAGGGCCAGGTCCTGCCCCTGCACTGCCAGGGGGACAGGAGCCCTGAGGGGTGAAGGGGCTCACAGCGTGCTGGAGGCCAGGTTGGTGTCCTCATGCTTGAGCTTCCCATCCAGTGCCAGCCCCCGCTTCTCCCGGTTGTTGGCAAGGAAGGGAGTCAGGGTGTAGACTTTGCAGAACGTCGAGCTCGGGGCCACCATGTCACTGGAGACGACAGCCACCATGAGCCACAGACCCAGCTGCCCACAGTTCTCACAGCCCTAAAGGTCACCCTGGACAATCTCCATCTCAGCCTGGTGAACTTTCCCAACTCCAGACTCAGCCCAAACATCTCCACCCCATCTTGATTAAGTTCACACATTTCCATCCCTGCCCCAGCTTTGTGTACACTTGCTTCCTGGAGGATGCAGAGGGTGACATCCCCAAGATGGCACCAAAAGAAAGGTCTCCATTTTCCTGATCCTCCCACCAGTCCCTGCTTGCTGAGTGCAACATCCCACTGGGGCTGCACTGGGGCAGGAGATCTCCAAGGCTCCCCCAAGGTCCCCCTGAGGTCTCTGGGGCCTCTTCCAATGCCCCCAAGGAGCCAGTACTCACTCAGCATCTTCCACAGCCACTGGGCACTTGTACTGGGCGGTGTTGAAGAGGCAGATGTCGGCATACTGGCGCACTGGAGTGAGACACAGAGGGAGGGGGGTCAGGGTGGGCTCCCACGGGGACAGGGACAGCAGTGGAGGGGCGGATGCAGCCCTGCTCCTCACCTGAGATCTTGATTTTCTTCACCGTCTTGTTGGTGTTGTTGGTGACGTGGACGTTGACGCTGATGGGCTCTCCATGGTAGTAGATCTGCAGGGGAGCAGAGCAGGGGGGATGGTGAGGTCTCCGGAGTCACCCCACCAGCGTCACCTCCCCAGTCTTGCCCACCTCCTTGTCCAGGGAGGCCTCGAGGTGCAGCGGTTTGTCTGACATGAGGAACTGCCGGGTGGTCTCTGCCATGGGCTGGGGGCCAGGCCGCTCTGGTGCATACTGGACCTTCCGGATCACCAGGCGCACCGAGTTCCTGGGGGAAACAAAGAGAGAAGAACCCAGGCATTCAGCTGCATCCAGGCCACCCTCTTTCTTGGCCCATTCTGGTCTGCTGTCAGAGGGATGCTGTGGGAGGCCTCAGCTGGATGCCAACCAGGGCTGCAAGGGGGAAGCCCCATGGCTGGGCCAGGTTGCCCATGGCAACCATTGGACTCCTTGCACAGTGGTGGATGTCTCCATCCCAGTGCCAAGATCATCTCTTACGCATCCTTACCCTGGAGAGCATCTTCATCCTAGTTCCATCCTGAAGGACACCTCCATCCCATCCCGTCCCATCCCATCTCTGTTTCTCCCAACTGGAGTAACCAATCGGGGTGCCCCTTTCCTTCTGCTAGCACCTCAAGGATGCCACTCCCATCCACGCTGAACAGATCCTCTCCACTCACCTCTTGTGGATCTTCTCCTCCAGGTTCTCAGCACAGAAAGCTTTGACCTCATAGTCCACCCCGCAGGCCTGGAAACCAGGAAGAGGGGAGAAGGAGGCAGGGAAACCCCTTTGCACCCCCCCAGAAGGTGACCCCAACAGTGGCTCACCATAGCCTGGTGGCATGGGAACATGGGGGGACCTTACCTTCCCTGTGTCCTCTGGGCCTGGCTGCAGTGTGACAGAGCAAGGCAGGTTGGGGGGGATCTGGAGGGGAAAGAGGGGTAAGGACCTTTCTGGGGGACTGCCAGCACTTCCCTTTCCTGCCCACAGTGGAAGGAAGGAAATCCAGGAAGAATTTCTTCATTTCCCTATGGCATTTCCCAAACCCCAAAGCCTCACAAAAATACATTATTTGGGGAGGGTTTAATTAATCAGGGGGATTTTGAGAAATCAGGACCATTTCTGGGGCCATGGGGCTGAGCCCTTTAAAACGTCACTGGGTCGCCCACCAGCTCCAGAGAGGGTGGCCAAAGCTGTGCCAGGGAAATTGGAGGAGGAATTGCACAAAGCAGGGGCTCTACCCCCACCCCATTCCCCCCCAGATCTGCCTGGTGCCAGCATGGATCCTCACTGCCAGCATGGACCCCCAGTGCTGGCACACATACCCCAGTGCCAACATAGACCTGCAGTGCCTCAGCTTCCCTACTGGTGGCTGTTTTTTGCCCACAAGTTTGAAGATCCACAACCAAGGGCTGCATCTTGATCACAGTTGGCAGCATCTCCCCCCAGCCATGACCCTACAGGGCCAGAGGGGTCCCTGATGTCCCTGGGGCAGAGGTCACCGTCTCCTCCAGCACCCCAGAGCACTGCCACTCACTGTCCCCCTACCTCGAAGGTGAAGGGGTAGGCATGCTCGCCCAGCTTCTTGATGAGCCGCTCCTGCAGCCGCGTCAGGGGCTTCTTCTCCTCAGGGACTGGGGGGAAGGCCTGAGAGTTGGCCACGAACAGGTCCTTGCGGAAGGTCAGCCCCAGGACATCCAGGTCCTCGCGGCCATAGCGGAAGGCGCAGGTCAGCGTCACGAAGACTGGGGAGGGTGAAAAGGGGAGGTTGGTGGTAGAGTGGCATTGTGGCGGGGGGCACCATGACATGACGGTGGTGACATCATGTTGTAGGGCATCATGGCATGGGGGCATCATGGAGGGGGCCATCATGGTGTGGTGGTACAATGGCATGGCTGCATCATGGCATGGTGGCATGAGGTGTGGGGTGTCATGGCATGGGGGCACCAAGGCAAGGTGGCATCCTGGCTCATCCCAGTCCCACCAGCACTGGGAAGCAGTGGTGGCTTGAGGATGTGCCATGGTGGGGAGATGGGGATGCAGCAGCCATCTGAGTCTAGGGGTACCCACCACAGCACTCCCATCCTCTGCAGGACAGGGCACTCATCGTAGGGGCTGGAAGATGTCACTCAAGGGCCTAGAGATGCCAATGCCCAGGTAGGACTACGTGAGGAAACCAGCCATCCCCTGTGGCAATGCCACCTCTGTGGCCCCAGGGACTCCGGGGAAGCCATTACCTTTTCTCTCCTTCAGGTATTCAGGATCCACGAGCACTACTCCATCTGCAAGGGAACAGCTGGGTCAGAGACACATCACAGGGACAGGGGGACTTGCTGGCAGGGTCAGGGAACATGATGGCAGGGTTAGGGGGGCACGTACAGGCAAAGTCTGGGGGGACACCAGCAGGGTTAAGGGGGGGACATGCCCCTCCTTTACACAGAGAGGCATCACTTCCAAGCTGCCAGCTGGGGAGGAGCACACTGGCAGCAGGGGAACAGTCTGCATGCACCACACCCAGGGCACATGCAAACCCACAGGGGGACATGAATATTATCCCAAACCAGCTGTTTTCTGCTCCCTAAAATCTTTCTTGCCAGACAGCCCAGCCCAGCATGTGTGCCTCCCACCATCTGAGGACCCCTCCTTCCTGCCCCTACATACCCACGGGGTCCACCACGTCGATGTGATCCACGAAATCTCTCTTTCCCAGGTAGACAGTGAGCTGGGGAGAGGGGGGGACAGGCGTCAGGGGTGCCTAGAGCAGCCTCCAAGGGCCCCCCCATGTAGTCAGCCACCCATTGAGGTCCATCTTCCCCATGATCCCCATGTGTCACCCTGTCCCTGTGGCACCCAAAAGCCAACCCCAACCCATCTCAGGGAAAGCCAGGAACCCCTCCAGATGTCCCCAGAGCTGGAGGCACTTTGCATCTAGGGACACTTGGGTGGAACCTCAGGGGCTTGTCCCTCCTGTGGGGCATAGATGAGCCCCCACGTGTCACCCTCCCACCTTTCTCCTGATGGGGAAACTGAGGCACAGGCCAGGCAGCTGCCAGGCAGAAAGTTTTGAGCATCGGCCCCTGCTGCCAGACCCCAAACCCCACAGGCAGGCTTGCCTGCACCCTAGTGCCCCAAAACCCATTTGCTCAACCCCGACTTGGAACAAGCCCTCCCAACCCACCATGCCTAAGTTTTCTTTCCTGCTGCCACGGTACGGCAGTTTTGGGGCATGGGGACATGCCTGGCCCCCTGTAGCTCCCCCCACCACGTGCCCCTTACCTTCCCGTTGGGACTGGCTTTTTTAAACACCCTGCAAAACAGCAAAGGGGGGGTTAGTGCTGGAGCAGGGGACACCCTCATCCTTCATTCTATGAGAACAGCCCCCAGGCCCCCCCTTCAACTCCCAAATTCACTCTGCAAGATGCCAAAGAGACGCAGGAGAAGGATGTGGGCCCAACATGCCACTGCTGGGAATGCTGGAGCATTCCCAGCCTGCCTGCTTCAGGCAGGGAGCAGGCAGAGGCAGGCAGGGCTGCCTTGCCCGGCGCTGCTGGATTTCAGAGCCTGCCCTGGCACAAAGCCACCCATAATGGGTTCTCCTCGGATAATCCCTCCTCGCCTTTAAATTCCATTAAAACCATCCGGGAAGATTAGCAGTGGTGGTTCAGGCTGGAAAAAAACAATTTAACAATTTCCCAGGGCAGCTGCTCGGCTCTGCCAAAACGCCTGGGGCTGCTCCAGGATGATATGGCCATCCCGTGGCCCGTGCCCAGCCAAGAGGATGTCACTTTGGGGGTGACCATCTGACCATCACCCTGGCAATGGGGTGGGATGCACCAGGAGACGTGTGGGCACACCTCTCATACCCACATTCCTGAAATCCTGTGTCCGTGCATCTCCACATCCCAGCATCCCCATATCCCTACATATGTGTGTCCCTACATTCCCACATCCCTACATCCCAGTGTCCCCAAATTCCACCCCCTCGAGAGCTGTGGGGCCCAGTACAGCCTAGTGAAGCTTCGCCCAGGAAGCAAGATACAGCCCAGATGAGGGAGCATAGGAGCTGGAGGGGTTTGGGGGCCTGGGAACCCCTTATTCCCTCACTCCCAGACGAGCCCCAGGAACACTCTGCTAGGCACAAAGAGCACTGGGGACATCCTTCTGGCTGTCCCAAGTGGCCAGGAATGTCAGGAACATCCCAGCAGCCTTCCCCAGGTAGCTTTTCCTCGCAGAGTGGTGGGGGTTGACTTTTTCCAGCCAAGATGGGGGAGCACTTCCACAGTGAGATGCCTGTCACGAGGGTTTACTGGCACCACTGTGAGGGTGGGATCCTGCACCGGTGTGAGGAAAGATGGCATTAATGGGAACGCTCCTCCAGTTAAACAACTGGGGGGGATAAAGGGTTCACCTTGTCATGGAAGGGCAACATCACCCCACAATTAACTGGGTTTGAAAGCCATGGAAGGAGCAGAGCACCCACTCTCCAGAGCCAGGGATGGATGAATCCTCCTGAGAGCCCAGAGCACCTGACAGCAGGGTTTTCCGGGGGTAATTAACGAGGTGTTACATAAAAGCAGGATGGGGAGCATCCCCTGCTGGCCTGTCACCCCCTTGTAAGCCCACACTCCCCCCGCAAACTGGCACCCAGGGGAGACCCCGAAGAAGGTCCGGCATGCCAGAACCCAACCTGAGCCATGCTGGGAAGCCCTGGAAAGGCATTCAAGGCTGGTGGCTCAGCAGGGGCGGCTCCCAGCCCCCCGAGACGGGGCAATGCTCCTGCCCAGCCCTATGGACACTGGCAGAGCTGCTAATGAACCCAGCGAGAGTAGATCGATGGCAGGCGCTGCAGGAAGCCGTTCCTCACTGCCTCACCGGGCACCCCTGCACCGTGCTGGCCCCATGCTGGGACAGAAGTCCCACAGAGCCCGAGATCTGCACAGCCCCACACTGCAGGTGCAAGAACCCCACACAGCCCCACATTATGGGTGCAGAAGCTCCACAGAATTCGAGACCAACACAGCCCCACACTGGGGGCACAGGAGCCCCACAGGGCCTGAGCTCCACCCAGCCCCACGCTGTGGGTGCAGCAGTCCTGCCTGGCCTCACCCCACGGGTGCAGGAGCTTGGATCTCCCCAGATGCACATCCTGGGGGGCAGCTCTCCAGAAGCACCCCTGAGAGAAGGGAAGGGGCACGTGGGGACAGAATGGCCTCTTGCTGCCAGGCGGTGACCCTCACCCACCACCAGATCCGGAGGGTGGGAAGGAGGAAGCGCGAACCCTTCCCTCCCCCTCCAGCCCTTCCTGGTGTCGAAACACTGGAGACACGAGGCAGGAAGTGGCAGCTGCCGCTGCCCATCAGGGACTTGGGGCCCCACACCACGGGCTGGCAGCCCCAGTGCCCCCTGGACCCCTGGCATGCTGCTGCACAGCTGGATCCCACTCTCCTGCCCTCTCCCTGCCATGGATCCCACCCCTTAATGAGCTCATTAGGCACCCAGGCATGCCTAACGATGGCTTTATTGAGTGGTCAGTAATTGAGTGGGGTCTACTGGATCTCAGTTGGGAAGATTTATGAAGATTTGATTCCCCTGGGCATTGGAGCAGGGTCTGATGGCAACACCATTGACTACCTTTGAACCCGAGGTGCAGGAGTCGGGGTTTTCACTGGCTCTCATGCTAACGAGGCTGGCGGGCAGATCTAATTAGCCAGAGCCACGTTAGAAGGGACCTCCAGGGATAAGGAGCCGCCAGCAACCACATCACACGCTCCAGCACAACCTCGCGGTGGCTGCTGGTGGCTCCGTGCCAGCTGTGCCAGGATGAGCCTGGAGCACCATGCCAGCCCATCCCAAAGCAAAAGCATCCCACAGGCCCTGTGCTGCATCCCACATCCCCGCTGCATCCATCCATCTCTACCCCACCAGGCTCAGCAGCAGCATCCCCCACCCAGGTCAGAGCTCCACTGACTTCCTTGGCAAGGAAATGCTTTGGCTGTGGGATCCGGGATGTGTCTGGATCCTGCTGTTATTACCAGAGTTTGCTCTCCAAACAACATCCAGGAAGCAGGAGTCTCCCCTCCTGGGCCACTTTCCAGGGCTTCTTATCTTCCCAGTGGAGATCCCTGTCCTGTTCCCAGATTCTATAGCTTCATCTGGGGGGATGACTGGGATGGTAGTGTGGGCTGGGCTGGGTAGCCCCGGCAAGGTGGGATGCTGCAGAGGGGCTGGATGAGGCTGTGGGGCTGGGAGAAGGGTCCAAGGGGTGCCTGATGCCAGCCAAGGTGGGCTCTGCTGCACCAGGACCAATGCAACACTTTCCAGCCACCAGGAAACCACCTGGTTTTCGAGCCACTGGCCAGGAATCCCAGCAGCTGGGCATCCCAGCCTCCAGGTATCCCATGTGGGGCTGTGGCTGCCCTGGCTGGGTGCTGGGTGGGAAGAGCCGGGAAGGGTGATCAGTGGTGCCAACAGCCACCAACTCGTCTGTTTGCTCCATGGAGCTGCTTCCTCTGGCTCTTCCCACTGCAGGGCTTGGTGGCTCCCAAGAAAAGTGGGGTGTCACAGAAGGAATCAGCAGAAATGGGTTTTTGGCATGTCAGATGGTAAATCAGCTCCCGCAGCTGAACCTCCTGACCAGTCCAAGTGATTTGGGATTGGAGATCCAAACTGGAGAGGAAGGAGGATTTGTCAGCCTAATTTTCACCCCCCCACCCCCAGCTCCCTCGGTACGCGCTGCGTAGGCAGGGAGAAGATCAGCTGTGCCCCTCCTGCTGGCATGCCTGTAACCGGAATGATGCTCACTGTGCTCCCCCAGCACCCGAAAACCTCTGCAGACCAAACCAGCTGCACCCCAGGGACTGCACCCAGGGGTGGGGGGAACCCAATGGGTTCTCCAGCCCCCTGATATAGGGGCTACTTGCCTGCTCCGGGGGTGCCATCTGCCAGTTCTCAAGAATTCGGGATGCTGAGTGAGGGGAAGGCAGATGGTGTCGGCAACGGCTGCGGCACCAACACCCAGGCAGCCCATCCAGCAGCAACAGTCCCTCCCCAAAATGCTGGGGGGATTCAACAGGAACCCACAAATCCCATCCTGCCACCCTAAAATGCTGCCGTGTTTCTGGAAGGTTCTGCCCAAGCAGGGCCAGACCCCTCATCCTTCCCTCCTGCTGTGGGCATGGTGAGGGCAGCGGCTGCCCCGCAGTGCCCTGACCCCGATGCCCAGGGGACACGGGCAGTGAGCAAGGGGAGTGCGGCAGTACGGAGGGGTGAGCGGGAGCACCCTGAAATCCCTGGTCCTCCCTGATTAGTGGCCCAGGGGACAGAAAGGGATTGGGGTGAGGAATGGGGGCAGCAACCTCATGGCCACGCCGGGGCCACAGCCAGAGCCAGCCGGGGAGGGGTGCCACCGGGGGCCCGCAGGGGTCACCCGGCTCTCCCGGGAATCCCACAGGGCTTGCCGGGGCGGGGCACGGCGGCGGGTCCCTGGGCACAGGGGTCCCCCCAGGGCGGCATCCCCACGGGGCGGAGGCGTCGCCCGTCGTGTCCCCGCGCTCCAGGGCGGGCACGTGCTCCGTGTCACCCCCGGCCGGGCCGCACCCCGGGCTGCCACCAGCGCTGGGCCCGCCGGGGGTCACCGGGCTGCGCCGCCCCCTGCCCTGCCCTGCCCTGCCCTGCCCCAAACGCACCCGGCCCCGCACCCGAAGGGCAGGCAGCGCCGACCCCCGGCGGGACCCCCGAACACGCCGCACCACCCGCGGCCCCCCGCGCCGGGTCCCACCCAGCCCCGCTGCGTCCCGGTCCTGCTGCTCACTCACCGGGTGCCTTTGTCTCCCATGGCCCCGCCGATCCTACGGGCTCAGCCGGGCAGCGCCGGCCGGGCTTGGAAAATTACTGGCGCTGTGTGTGTGTCTGTGTGTGTGTCTCTGGCTGTGCCGGCGGGGCGGGCGCGGGGCCCGCTGCGGCCCGGTGAGGCCCTGCTCGGGCCCGCTCGGAACCGCTCGGGCCGCCTCGGCAACGCTCGGAACCGCTCGGCTCGGGCCGGCCGCCCGCCGCTCGGGCCGGTTCGGAGAGGCTCGGAACCGCTCGGGCCGGTTCGGAGACGCTCGGAGACGCTCGGGCCGGTTCGGAGACGCTCGGAGGCGCTCGGAGGCTCTCGGAAGTGCTCGGCAGAGCTCGGCCCGTCCCGGTTCCGGTGCGGGCCCTGCCGCCTCCGCCACAGCGACACCGACAGGGACACCGACAGGGACAGCGACACCGACAGGGACAGCGACACCGACAGGGACAGCTACAGCCACAGCCCGCCCCCGAGCGGCGGCCACGGGGCGGGGGGCGGGAGGGGGGAACGGCGGGTGGGAGGGAACTGGGACACACATACACACGGACAGACGCACACGGACAGACAGACACACACACAGGCACAGACGGACACAGACACACACAGGTACACACAGACACGCGGACAGACAGACACACGGACAGACACACACGGACACAGACACACACACAGGCACAGACACACGGACAGATACACACGGACACAGTCACACGGACACAGACACACGGACACAGACACACGGACAGACACACACAGACACAGACACACACAGGCACAGACACACGGACAGATACACACGGACACACAGACACACAGGTACATACAGACACACGGACAGACACACACATGGCTGCGAACAGATGCGTGTGTACAGACACAGCTGGACACACAGACACGTGTGTGAGCACAGACGTGTGCACACAGACAGAAGAGCACACAGGCGCGGCTGGACATGCACGGGTGTGAACACACGTGAACATGCACAGGGACATGCATGTGAACGCACAGACACAGCAACAGACACACAGACACGGGCATGGACACAGAGACACATGTGAATACACACCGGGACACGTGTGAACACACATCACGCAGGCATGGACACAGACTGGTGTGAGCACACACAGACACGTGTAACCAGAAACGTGTACACAAACACAAGAGCAAACACCCGTGTTTAAAAGTACACAGAAACACATGTGTGCAGACACACACTAGGGTGAACACACAAATGTGCACACAGGTATGTGCACACCCTGTGTGTATACAGATGTGCATGCACACACAGACATGTTCATAGACACGTGTACACACTCCGCTATGTGTGCACACACAGGTGCATAACACACACACACACGTGCATAACACACACACACGTGCATACACCTCGTGTGTGTCTGCACTCACACCCACAGGCGTGTACAGAGACACGCGTGTATACACACAGGTGCATACACCCCCTCAGGCACCCCAATGTGTATACACTCACACCCACACACACACATGTACACACAGAGACATGCGTGTACACACACAGACACACATGTACACAAACGTACACACGCACACACGTGTGTACCCACAGACGTGTACACGTGTACACACACTTGTACACACTCACATGTACACACACGTCTCCACATATATGCACACACGTGTGTACAGAGATGTGTACACACAGACACGTGTACACAGCTGTATACACCCGTGTACATACACACATTTATGCACAGATACACATATACACACACGTGTTCACATACAGTTGTACACATATACACACTCGTACACTCGCATACAGGTGCATGCACATGTGCACGCACACATACACACACATCTGTGCACAAACACTAACACACACAGACACACACGCAGACACACACACACACACAGAGTCACACACACAAACTCAGTCACACACACACACACACAGTCACACACAGTCACACTCACACAGACTCGCACACACACACACACACACACTCTCTCACACACACACACTGTCACACACTCACACTCACACACACACACACACACTCTCACACACTCACACTCACACACACACACACACACACTCTCACACTCACACTCTCACATACTCACACACACACTCTCTCACACACACTCACACTCACACACACACACACACACACACATACGAGCACACACACGAGCACACACACACGTGCACACAAACTCACGTGGACCCCCCTATGCCCGCCCCCGTCCCGCCCCTCCTCCAATGGCATTCAGCCCTCCCTGCGGACAGCCCCGCCTCCCCCTCCTCATTGGCTGCCTCCCGACCCCCGCCGCAGCGCAGCCAATGGGGAGCGGCCTCGGGGTGACGTGGAGGCACCGCCCGGGGCCAGGGCACATCCCGAGGCACATCCCGGGCACATCCCGGGGCACATCCCGGGCACATCCCGGGGCACATCCCGAGGCACATCCCGGGCACATCCCGGGGCACATCCCGAGGCACATCCCGGGGCACATCCCGGGGCACATCCCGAGGCACATCCCGGGCACATCCCGAGGCACATCCCGGGCA
>JAWWTY010000001.1:16379915-16412579 GCA_035222235.1 Margarornis squamiger
CATCCAGGGGCACATCCCGAGGCACATCCCGGGCACATCCCGAGGCACATCCCGGGCACATCCAGGGGCACATCCCGAGGCACATCCCGGGCACATCCCGAGGCACATCCCGGGCACATCCAGGGGCACATCCCGGGGCACAGCCGGGCACAGGGACAACCGGGCACACGGACAGCGGGATCGGGGACAGGAGGGCAGTCAGGGAGCAATGCGGGGCCGGCCGCGACAGCCCACGGGCACCCGGGAAGGCGAAGGGGTGTCACCAAGGGCACGGAGCCACCCGTGGCAGAGGCTGGAGTGGGACAGGTCCTGGCTGGGGATCCCAGACCCTGCTCTGGGACTAGCTGGGAGGATTAAAGGGATTTGAACAGGGGCTGGGAGCAGGGAGGATGGGGGGGCAGTTGGTATTTTGGACGGTTTTTCACTGCAATTTTGGTAGCTTGGGCAGCGTCAGTGTGTGCCATCACCAAATCCTCCAAGGTCTTTTCCTCCAGCATCAAATGCCGTTGCCAGGGATAAACCCTCAGACTGGGCTGGGATGAAAGCACCACATTGACCCCATAAAATAAATTGCTCCTTAGCAGGATGGTGGGAACGAAAACCACAGCCCTGAAGTGAGGATGATGGGCAGCCTGGGGTTCTCCTGCCATTCAGGGATGGCTGCTGGAGCCAGAGGAACAGCCCAGGCTCAGAGGGGGCCCGACACAGGCCTCATCCTACATCCCAGCCTGGGATCCCACTGCAGTCCCAGGCCAAGCTGGATCCTGCCCCAGGCCCATCTCCCACTGCTGCTGGGCTGGGAAGGGTCTCAATGCGGCTTCTGCCCAGGCATGAGGGGTCCGCACCTGGCAGTGGACTGGAGCATGCTGGGGTTCTGGAACATTCCAGGAGGGAACCTAGGAGGGTATGGGGGGTTGAGGGGGCAGAACAGAGCAGCTGGGAGCGAATTAGTGAATCCTGGGGCATTGGAGCATTTCACGGGATCGCAACCTCAGGGAGGGGCTGCAGCTTCCTGTGGGTCAGAGCTACACAGGCCAAGCTTGACTCCCCTCCCCAGTGACAATTTTGGGGTGCATAAGTCTTGACTGGAGCCCCTCAGTTTCCAACGAGGTCACCCACCAATCCATCACGGGGAGGTCGATGTATGAAATTTATTTAGGAAAACCAAAACCCACCAAAAAAGAGAAATAATAATAAAGGAGGAGGAGGAGGAGAGAAGGAGGTAAAGGACATGGAGAAGGTGAAAGGAGGAGGAGAAGGAGAAGGAGAAGGAAGAGGAGAAAAGAAGAAGGAAGAGGAGGAGGAGGACAGGAATAAAGAGAAGAGTCATCTCCTCCTCAGGCTCTGCTGGAGCCCAGAACAACCAGTGCGGCAAGAGGGAAGGACAGAAAAGCTGGAAGAGGTTTGCATGCCCACACACACCCCCACACACTCGTGGGTGAGCTGGGCTGGGCACCAGCTGCGCTCCCCATATCCAGAGGGGTATGTACAGGGGTGGGAGCCAGGAAAGCATCAACCACCTACACACATCAGCAGTGGGGGCTGGAAAAGTGGGATACAGCTGGGAAACAGACATCCCTGTATGATCCCCCCTGGTGCGGTACCCAGGGTGCAGAATCCAAGCACAGGACACCCTGTGACACATCAGATGGAGAGACTCCCCATCACCAGGCACCCCTGGATCAGCACTGAGATGGGGAGACTGTCTGGGAGCAGTTGTACCCGCTGGCATGTTGGTGCCATAGCCATGCCAGCTTCACCCTGGGGATGGAGCTGCTGTCCTCCTCTTGCAGCTTGGGGGTTTGCTGCCTTCTGGGACCATCTCTGCCCCCAGTGGTGGTGTGGGGAGGGGAACAAGGGCTTGAGGGGGTCTTGGAGGCAAAGCCATGGGCCAGCAGCCAGACGCAGTCACTAGGTGGGTCCCACCAGTGTTCGGGCAAAGCGTCTCGCTAAAGGCATCTCCGAGTAGGTAAGGCAAAAGGAATTCAGGTCACTTCATCTGTGCAGAGCAGCTCGGTGCTGGAGTCTCCCATTGCTGCTGCAGAAACACACTCTGGGTATCCCAAGAACACAGGCAAGGCATTGCTTACAGATGAGCCAATGAAAGGAACAGCCATGATGTCACCCAAATCCAGGAGGGACCCACTGTGGCACCACTGGGATGGTGCCATGGAGTGCTGCAGCAGAGTGGGGATGGGGCAGCAAATGGCCCCATGTCCACTCTTGAGCCTGGTGGGACCAGCACCCGTGGGACTGATGCCAGCAGTGCCAGAATTTCACCAAGCTGCTCCCATTGCCTTCCCCTGCTGTGGTGGTGAACCCATCCAGCTCCCACGAGCTGGATGATGCAGCCTGGGGTCTCAGTGCACCTCAATCCCTTAGGGCTCTGCTCTCACCCTCATCCCCAGCCTCTTTTGACTCAACCCCAGCAGGGTGAGCTGCTCACCATGGTTCCCCTTCTCATGGGTGTTACAAGTGGCTTTGGCTAGGGAGATAGAGCTCTGGGTCACACACAGTTGGATGGACCCTGGGGGGCTGGTGGAGCCCCTGGGGCTGAGGGGGTCCATATAGGTTGGGTTTTGGGACTGGAGAGACCACAGAAAGGCCAGCAAGGTCCATGCATGGTAGCCCGTAGGAGGGGAGGAACCACAGAAGACCATGGGGGTCCACATACGGTGGTCTGCAAGACCAGAAGAAACCACAGGAGGTTGGTGGGGGTGCATGCACAGCCATCAGCGTGACAGGGGGGTGGTGGGAGAATACATGGGCCCATGATGGCCAGAATGACAATGGCAGACCAACAGCATCCATGCACAGTGCTAAGAAGGACTAGAGGGACCCCAGAACGCCAGCAGGGTCCATGCACGGCAGTTGATGGGACCAGAAGGACCAGAGGAGACCACCAGGGTTCCTGGATGACAAGGTCCATGCAAAGGGGTCAGTATGGCAGGAGTTGTAAAGCCACTGCGAGCCAGGGATGCTCACAACACACTGGTCATCAGGGAAGCTGCTTGCAGTGAAAAGGCTCCTGGGTGGGCACCACAGGAACACCCACGCAGTGGGGACGTGGTGCAGACACAGCAGAGACATGGATGAGACAGGATGGACCCCCTGCAGAGCACAGCCCCACTGTGTGTGCAAACCAGGAGAGGACCCCCAACCTTGGCACATGTGTAGCCCTTGCAAGGGACGTGGTTGCATGGGACTAGACTGGGCAAGGGATACAGCTCCTTCCATGGTGAGTCCAGGGGTCCAAGGGAGATGGGAATTTTAGCCAACAGATGCTTGGCAGCTGCTGGGAAGAGGCCAGAACTGGTTCTCCAGTGTGGGACCCAGCAGGGGCTGCAGGCACAGTATCCCCACAGCCATCCCCCTCCGGGTGCCTCTTTCCTCCTCCAGCTGGAGCCAACCTCCTTCCATGGGCCTGATCCATGGTTCACTGAAATGGATCCCAACTCTGCAGCACTGAAATACCCCTAACTCTGCAGCCACTCCATGGCTCTCCCACTGCCCCTCACCATCCTGTCCCATGCCACCCCCCTCGGTCCCATTGACACCCACACACCTATTTCAGGGGGACTGACCCCGCCAGGGGTGCTTCCACCAGGCCTGCAGTCTTAAGGCAGTTTAAAGCACATCCATCCCCCAGTTCCACAGTGTTCCCTGGTGCTTTCAGCCACCAAAGCAATGTCCCAGGGACCACCCGGTGGAGGGAATACCTGAACACCTGCCCCAAAGGGAGGAGACAGTCACCCACTGGTGGGGAAGGACGTGGTGGGTGCTGGCAGCACACAGCCCTTGCTGTGATGGTCCAGAGTCACTGATGGCCCCCCAAACCTCCTCCCCATGGGCCTGGGGATGAGGCTTGGGGATGCTCCTGGCCCAGCCATGGCTGTGGCCCCCCCAACACCTTCCTCACTCGGCCGCGGCCTCAGGGGGCTGCCCCATCTCAGGCTCCAGGCAACCATTGAGCTGGGGGTCAGGGGCCTGGGGGTCATATTCCTCATCCAAAAAGTCCAGGGAGTTGTTACTGGGCAAGCCTCTGATGGTGAATTTGTGGGAGACCTTGGTCCACTGCTCCCGGTTGCTGGCCACCCGCTCGTAGAGCTCTGCCGCCTTGGGGAACAGGTCCTGCAGCAACCTGGGGGTATGGGGGTGCACCCCATCAGCACAGGGCTGTACCTCCTTAGTTGGGTGCAACCCCATCCCCCCTGTTTGGAACCCCCACCCAACATATGCAAGACACCCTGTGCAACATTCCTGTCCCACCCTGAGAGGGGTGGGGGGTGGCAGGGGGTCCCCCCACCCCAGTGCCAGCCCTGGGGCTCACTTGTAGATGGGCATGGCGATGTGCTCCATGAAACTGATCTGCAGCTCAGGGATGTAGGCCTTCTCTCGGTCCATCATCTCCAGCGGGCTATTACCCATGGCTTTCTCCTGCATGGATGGTGAGGGGGGATCAATGCCAGTGGTGCTAGCACCCCCGTTTCCTGAAAAGACCCCTCTGCCCATCACTCACCCACACATCCCATCCCCCTCGGTGCTTGCCAAGAGCAGTGGCCAAGCACAACCCTGCCAGGCGGTACCTACCAGGTCACCCTGGGAGAAGAACTCCTTGTAGATCAGCTCCTGCAAGGGACAGGTGTCAGTGCAGGAGGTGGAGTCTGGGGTGACTGCCCCCACCCGCTGCCCTCCAGACCCCTCCCTAAGGCTCTGCATGGGGCAGGGACATGGTCCTGGCGTTGGGGGAATGGTGCATGGTCCAGGGTCCTGCATGGACCTTCCACAAAGGGTCCCTGGTGCCTGGGCACATACAGGTGACCTGGGGGTGGGAGGCAGGGGGGGCGTGTTGTGTGGCACTCACCGCAATCTTCCTGGTGGTCTTCCAGCCCTTGGTCTGGTCAGAGAGGTCACAGGAGGTCATGAGCAGGCAGAGCAGCAGGCTGCGGTGCTGCTTGTTCTTGGGGTCATATCCCACTGTGGGCAGAGAGTGGGCAGGGGTTGGGGGCTCAGGAAGGAGCTCCATAGTCCCATCACTCCACACACAAGGACTCTGGGGATAGCCAGGACCTGCTGTATCACGTCTCAGCCCTCATCACCCACTACATGAGTATTCTGGGAACAGCCAGGACCTTCCATGCCACCTCCCAGCCTCAGTGGGATGAGTTCCTACCATCCCCTCAGTTCCAATCTATATCCCAGGAGCTTCACCTTCTGCCATTTTCTGGAGGTCCTTGAAGATGCGGAGGTGGTGGGCCAGGTCAGTGGCCAAGATGATGTCCCTCATCAGGTCCAGCATGCGCTGGTAGTCCTGTGGACAAGGCAGCTGCCGTGACCAGCTCTGTGCCCCTGCCAGCTCCCACACCCTCAGGGATCGAGGGATGGGGAGCTAGGGGTCCAGAGGGGACACAGGGGTTCAGTCCAGGCAGGGACATCAAGGAGGGGGGCTCACCTTTCGGGAGAAGTGGTCAAAGATGTTGCAGCCTTGGCTGTTGAGGATGGCGATGGCTTGGGCAAAGTGATGCCTCTGCAGGAGAAGCCAGGATGGTGGGAGCAGGCAGGGAGCAGGTGGGGTGTGTCACACAGCTGGAACCCCGAAGAGCTGGGCAGTGGGAGGTTTGGGGGTATCTTACCTCCATGACAGAGCCCTCTGAGCTGTAGAGCGCAGCCAGGACTGATTTCTGCAAGGAAAAACAGCCAGAGTGATTGAGTTATGGGGGTGAGGGCCCCTCCAGCTCTGTTCCTGTCCCCATGTGCCCCACCCGTGCCCATCCCAGCACTGGGCTCGGCTCACCGAGGCCACCTGGAAGGAGTTATTGGTGCCTCTGTGGTCCAGGTCGTGGCACATGCAGGAGATGAAGAGGGCAAAGATCTCGATGTCTCTGGGGAGAGGGAGGAGGGAAACTGAGGCAGGCAGGAGGGCAGGGAGTACCCCAGCCAGGCCAGGGGATGAGGCAGAGGGACAGGGTGGCACTTGGCCTTACTCCAGATAGTTGACAAGCTCCAGGTTCTTGTAGAGCAGGTAGCAGAAGTGGGAGACAGAGAAGGCATGCATCCAGTTATGGTAGGGAGGGTCACGATACCCCTTCTTCACCATCAGGCAGAACCTGCAGGGGAACAGGGCCATGCAGGGGGGGATCTCGCCTCCCCAGGGACCTCCACCTGGCCAGGTGCCCCCCAGGCAGGCATGGAGATGGGGATGGAGAATGGGATGGGGCTGAGGATGAGATGGGTTGGGAATGGGGCAGGGGACAGAGATGGGGACAGGGAAGGTGGATTGTGGTGTGGATGTGCTTGTAGATGGGGACTGGGACAGGGACAGGAACAGTGATGGGAATGTGGACAGCAATGTGAATGAGAAAAGGGAAGAGAATGGGATAGGGATAGGGAAGGTGGACAGTGATGTGGATAGGGATGAAAACATGGATAGTGGAGAGGATAGGGACCCACCTGGTCAGTGTCTGACGGTCCATCTTGTAGTTGTTGATGAAGTTCATGTCCTGCAGCATGCTCAGGATGGCCTGTAGAGGGGACAGGGTGGGTGGCAGGGGGTGACAACACCCACCACGAGCCACCCCTGCCCCTGCCCAGCAGGAACAATGCTCAGGGGTGCAGCCACAATCCCCCATTCCAGCACCACAGGGCTGAGGTACATGACCTGACTGAGGGCAGGCAGGGAACAGTGGCAGTAGAGAACTGTCCCCATGGTCCTCACCATGGAGGTGTCGTCCTCTGGCAGGGAGCGTGGTGTGTAGGTGAAGCTGGCGAAGTTGGGGTCAATGGTGGACACTGGCTGAATGCCCTCGCTCAGCAGCTTGGTGTACTCATCATCTGACACCTGCGGGAGCCATAGCCTGTGGCCCACACTGTGACCAGGTCCCCAGGGTGTCCCAAAGGCCACATGAGCCACAGTGAGAGCAGAGAGCCCTCAGCTATCACCACCACCCCACTGTGGCACCACCTTGAGGTGAAGTGTGGGGGCACCACACTGGCAGCAGGGGTCCCATCCCTGTCCCCATCCTCATGCTGCCTCACCTTCATGTGGTACATCATCATCTCATTGGCCAGGTGGCTTCGGTACTGGGCCTCATTCACCTTCTTGTACAGCAGGGACTGTGGGGCAGAATTGGGGTACAAGAGCACTGGTGGTGGGCAGACACCCTCCACCCCCAGCCCACCTGGCACCCCAACACATCCTCATCCCCACATATGCCCTCCCATCCCATTGCCACCACCACTTGTTGCCAAAGAAGAGGGACCACAGACACACACATCCCCTCATTTGTGTCCCTCTGTGCTGTGGCAGAGCCAGAGTCCCCCTTGTGTGTGACCCCCTCCAAGGTGGGGACCCCCCAACACGTACATGGGCGATGCTGATGCCGCAGTAGATAGAGAAGGCAGTGGCCAGGTCCTCATCGAACTTGCTGAACCAAGGGCCATTGATCTTGTTGACCAGCTCTGCTACCCCGATGACCTCTGGAGCAGAGGAGGGACATTGAGGGGGCTAGGCTCATGTGCTGGGGACAGTGCTCTGTTCTCAGGCTGGGGATAAAACGGTGCCCCACAGGCTGGGCCAGGATTGTGCCCATGTGTTAGCACGGGATCACAGCCACAGGCTGGTGGATGATGCTGTGTCTGCGTGCTGTGGACAGTGCCACATCCACATGATGGGTGACCAAACCACCATGTACTGACTGAGGCACCTGCCACGGCCAGACCTGTGCCTAGTGTGCCCCATCAGTCCCTCACCCTGGCTCTCGTTCTTGATGGGGAAGCAGAGGATGTTGCGGGTGCGGAAGCCAGTGCTGTCATCCACCCCACGGTAGAAGAGCGGGTGTGAGTAGGCATCCTTGATGTTCAGGATCTTGCCAGTGGTGGCGACATGCCCAGCAATGCCCTGGTCCGCTGGGATACGGATCTCGTAGCTCTGAGGGCAGGGGGGGATGTCACCAGCAGGGCCTGGGGGGCAGGACATACCCCCGACTGCCCAATTCCACCCTGTGGCCCTGTGCTCACCTCATCGTCCACCACGCCGCCATCAAACACCTTGGCCACCAGCTCATGGCTGAGCCGGTCCAGCAGGAACACGGAGCATCTGCAAGAGATGCCACTGCCGTTTGCACCCACAGGGGAGCCCGGTGTCCCCTCCGTGTCCCCCCATCCATGTGTCCCTCACAACCACTCACATTTCGGCATTGCTGAGGTTCCGTGCCTCTGTAATGATCTCCTGGAGCAGGACGGAGACGTCATCTGTGGGGGGTGCAGGGAAGGGTCAGGGACCCCCAGCTGGGCAGCACGGCACCCTCACCCCACACTCGTGCAATGAAAGGGGGGGGCTCAGCTCAGGGACACAGCAGGAAGGCTGGGGGGCACAGATGGACTGGGGCTATGTGTGTATGTGCAGGTGTGAGCAGCACATGTGTGCAGCAGTGCACAGACACAGCAGCGCGTGTGCACACACGGTTCTAAGAGCTCCGTGGTTGTGCCACATGCACATGTGCAGCCATGCAGCATCACTGCATGCCAGGCTCTGTGCCAGCTCAAGTCACCCTTCTGTGACCACTACCAGCAAGGAGACAAGGTCCTCCCTGGCTGGGGACAGAGACCCCAGTGCCACCACCCCCTGGGGCTGTGCATGGGGATCTGTTCCCCATTCCACTCCTTCGCCATGGGTGCTCTCCCATGCACCTACCCAAGTGGGTGAAGAGGTTCTTGGCCACCTGCAGCAGGGCCTGGGAGGACAGAGGGGATGCCATCAGTGACCAGCACGAGGTGGGACGGACACACACACACACACATTCACGTGACACAGCCCCATAGACACTCACCTGGCACTCACACTTGAGCTTCTGCTCCTTCTGGAAGGCCAAGGTGCTAGTGAGCACCGTGGAGGTGTAGCAGAAGCAGTGCTGGATCTTGTGCTCATCCGTGTCCGTGTAGCTGGCGGGGTGACACCTCAGTTTCCTGTCCCCGCTGTCACCCCCCTTCCTCCATGGTGACAATGCTCTGGCACCCCCAAAGCGAGGGGGAGCATCCCCACAGAGAGTCCCACCTAAGCCACTGCTCACCTCTCCCCACTCAGCTTGTTGAAGGCGCAGGCCAGTGCCACCACCTGGGAGGTAGCCCGGCTGATGACAGGGACACAGAGCATGGAGGTGACCTCGCAGCCCAGCATGCTGCTCAGCTGCTTGTGCTCCTCCTGCAGGCAGAGGTGAGATGGGGCTGGAACCAGCACCTCTGGCCCCCTCCCAGGAAGCCCCATGGGACACCGGGATGACACCCACATTCCCAGGTGCAGGGGGGACACAGCCGGTACTCACCTCACTGATGTCCTTCAAGGTGATGGGCTTCTTATCCTCCACCACCTGCCCCAGGCGCCCAAAGGTGAGCTGCAGGAGGAGGGGACATATGAGCCTGTGACACACACTGCCCACCCCTCAACCCCTCGGCACCCCCACCCTGCTCACCGAAAAGCTGATCTCCTCCTCGAGGACACGGTCCCCCACCACCTGAGGAGATGAGGGCAGAGGGGTGCCCATGAGGATGATGCCATGTTCAAGGAGCGTCATGGAACCCCCAGGGAGGGTCAGGGTTGGAACATGGCCTAGTGGCACCCACCTGGCAGAAGAGCTGGTGGTTGTCCTCGGAGACGAGCAGGAGGCAGCAGCACAGCGACTGGGTCTCCTGCTTCAGCTGAGAGGGTAATGGGGGGTCAGCACCACAGCTTGGCCAGAACACTCCCAGAGCAGGATCTGGCCCCACCTCTTCCTCCCTGTGCCCAGGGCACCCACACATGCCACACAAAACCAGGTGCCCCTCCCCAGAACCTTTTCCCTGTGCATAAGCAGGGTCACTCCAGAGACTACTGATGGCAAGGGCTGTTCACCACGGACACTATTGAGGGTTGTGTACAGGGTACTAGAGAGCAGGAGGGGAACCTGTAGATTCTCTGACAAAGCTTTTGAGGTTAACTCTGGAGACTATTGATGGTTATGACAAGGCTGTTCACTCTGGTCACTACTGATGACTGCACAGCTGACACTTGAGGCTTTCCTTTGCTTTGGGAAATTTTCTTCTGGATTGAAATAAAACAGGGCTCCCTGGTGTGTCCTGGGGCTTGGGGCAGATGGGGATCAGGGCCACTGGGGGGACTACTCACATAGTTGATGACCTTGAGTTGCAGAGAGGCGGCATCCAGGTCAAAGAGCTCACCTGTAGGAGGGGTTAGAGTGCCCTGAGGGGTCAGCATGGTTTCACCTTGGCCACACCACCCCCTTTCCTCCCAGCGTCCCCCCACTCACCACAGAGCTGCAGGATCTTGCAGTCCAGGTCACTGTAACTGCTCTCAGGCGCCTTCTCCGGCTTGGCCAGGGAGGTCTGGGAGGAGCTGGTGGAGAGGCAGACCTGGGGCCAGGGCTGCAGCTTCTGCAGGGCTTGCAGGCGCCGGAATGCCACCAGGGTCTGCAAGGAGGGCAGAAGGGACAAGAAACAGTGGGGCTTGGGGAAGGGGGTGGCAAGGCCCCAGGTGGCAGGTCCCACAGTCCAGAAGGAGTCACTCACATGTCTCTCCAGTGCACGAAGGTTCTGCTCGTCTGAGTCACTCAGCTGGCCACAGTGTACCTGGATGGGGAGTGTTGTGAGGACCCCTGTGTCCAGGCCCTGGCCCTGTCCTCCACAGTCCCGCCCGTGTTCCCGCACTCACCAGGATGACACACACCACAGCCCCACTGTTCTTGTCCACCAGCGGGATGATGAGCACTGCGAACAAGAGAGGGCTGGTCCAGGGTAGGCCCCAGGGCAGCCCAGAGCTGTGGAGCTCAGCTCTTGGGGTGCACGTCCTCACTATGTCCCCAGTGTGTCATGACCCACACACCCGGCCATCCTCCCCTGCATCCCCCCACCAACCCATTTATCCATCCATTCATCCTTCCACTCATCCATCTCCTCACACCTCCATCCCTCCACCTGCCCACCACCCAGTCTGCCTGCCCACCCACACCTGTATACACCCTCAGAGACCCCCCAGAGCCCGACCTTGCGTGCCAGGGGCCAGGGGTGCTGCCAGAGGGCCCAGATGCCGGCTGGGGAGCTCAGCAGGGAGGAGCCCCCCACATTCCAGCCGCTTCTGCCTCCGCACGGCATCCCTGTGGGGACAGGGACACACTGAGAACCCCCTATGAAGGGCACCCAAGCAGAGAAACCCCTGGAAAGGGGCACCGTCCTGGGCAGGGACACCCACTGGAGGGGGACCTGCATGCTCAGGGGGGGGACAGGCTTAAGGACTGTGCAGCACATGTGCAAACGCATGTCCCCACACACACATGCAGCCCCTGTGCACCAGTGTGTCCCCCTGCACACACACCCCCCATACAGGTGTGTGTCCCTACATACACATCCATTGTGCACATGTCCTTGCACACACACAGCCCCTGAGCACACATATGTGTCCCTGTACGCACACAGCCCTTTGTCCACATGTCCCTGCAGAAATGTGCACATATGTGTGTCCCTGCACTCACACACTGCCCTGGTCCATGTGTGTCCCCACACACACCCACACAAACCCTTGTGCACATGTGTGCACATCCAGGATGAGGATGGGAAGGGAAAGGGGATGGGCACAAGGATGGAGCTGGAATGAGGATGGGGATGAGGACGGAGATGGGAAACCTCATGCCTCCTGTGCACGCGCCTGTTCATGCACACCAGCCAGGTCACGCACGTGTGCCCACAGCCAGGCCTGGGGGGTGGCTGAGCTCACCTGAGCTTCCCGTCGGGTGGCAGCTCATGGGGGGGGTCATCGCAGAGCAGCCGCGTGTCCCCATCCAGCAGGTAGATGTAGACATGCTCCTGGAGGGTAGGAGGGCAGCACACGTGTGTGCAAACACACATGCACACCCACACACATGCACGCCCACACACATGCACCCTGCATGTACACACAAAGTCATGCACGTGTGCACACACCTGCACACGTGTGCACCATTCACACCCAAACATGGCTGGGGCTCCCCATGGAATGGCGCTGGCACAATGCTCACCAGCACCCAGGCCAACAGGATCAGGGCCACCAGCACCCCCAGGGACACCGGCACCCTGGGACAATCATGAGCACCAAAACCACCACCAGCACCCTGGCCCATACAGCAGGAGGACCCTGCAGTGGCCTGGGGAGAGGGAGACCCCACCCCAGGTTCAACTCCAGAACCAACCAGCAAAGAATCCACCTTCCACTCCCTCCCAGGGCTCCCTCCAACCCAGGGGGTCTCAGCAACCCAGCAACTCCCACGCACCCGGAAGGATGCTCTGCCCCTCACATGCCCCCAACCCCCACGGGGTGCAGATGGACCCCCACCTACCACGGCAGGCAGCAGGGTGACGAGGGCATGGCGGAGGGCATCCCGCAGGGCGGGGGCATCAAGCGCAGCACCCAGGCTCAGCAGAGCATCCTGCAGAGAGAGCAGAGCAGAACAGAGAGTCACTGGGGCTCGATGCCACAGGGAGGGGCACTGAGACAGCCACCCTCCCTCACTCCCACCATGACACGGGTCCTGCTGCTCCCAGACCCCTCGCAGCTGCCTCCAGCCTGCCTGGCACCTTTCTGGGGGCCAGTGCTTCCTGTTGCTGTCAATGTCCATCATGAGGGGTTATGTGGTGTCCCAAAAAAGGGGGGGAGGCTTTGACACCGAGCCACACTGCCCTTGGTACTAGAAACACCAACATCTGTACTAGCCACACTGCCCTCAGTGCTAGTCATGCCATATAAGCACCACTGGGAAGAGAAATGGGGCAAGGAGATGGATACAAGCTCATCTGGAGATTAACAACCCCATGGAGTCGGAGGTGTTGGGGTAGACACATGGAAAAGCTGGGAGGCACAGGGGGCTCCATGGTACTACTATTCCAGCTCTGCTCCTGTCTCCAGCCTTCGTCTGGGAGACTAGGATAAGGATGATGTGATGATGGGAATAGTGGATGCTCCAAGTCAGACATCAGATAACAGTGGGATTCGCTCTTCCTTCAGTCATGGCTTTGCCAGGCAGCTCCAGGCTCCATCTCTGACAACCAGACCCGGGGACCATCCCCAACCCTGCACCCCAGGATCCCATCTGGGACAGCAGCCCCTCGCCAGGGCTATGCCACCCACCCCCACCCCAGGAGCATCCTTGGCAATGGGTCAGGATCCGAATGGCGTGTGGGAGCGTGGCTGGTGGAGAGGGCGCTTCCAGCTGAAGACATCGGCGCTGGATGTTATTCCAACAGGGCCGCATCTCCAGTCACTTACTCACACTGGAGACACATGCACTGTAGAATACAGCCAGGCCTTGACCAGGTGGCTGTCCTGCCATCCCTCTGTCCCACCAGATCCTCCACAGTGGCCCCCCCGGGTGCAGTGGAAGATGGGGCAAAGTTTGAGCAGGAATCCTGGGTCTGCTTGGGGCATCAAATGCTGGTGGCACATTTAGCATGAGGACAGACAGGTGGCACCTGGACATGGGTGGTGGCTTAAATAGGGCTGGGAATGCACGTTCTTCCTTGGAGTGGTGAGGGGAAATCTGCAGGAGCTAAAAGAAGATTCCCAAGATGAGGAGAGAGCAGTGCAGACAGGAAGGAAGGTTTGCAGAAGAAGAGGCAGGGGAAGTGAGGGTGTGCTGGAAAGGGCATCACACTCATTCCACTTATTCCACTCATCCCACTAAATAGCTTGTCCCACTCACCCCGTTGTCCCACTCAGCCTACTTGCCATATTAATCCAGCTCATCCCACTCAATGGCTCATCCCACTCAACCACTCATCTCACTCGTCCCCCTTATCCCACTCAGCTTGCTTGTCCCATTCATCCAGCTCACCCCACTCATCCTACTCAATGGCTCATCCCACTCAAAGGCTCATTCCACTCATTCTGCTCGTTTCACTTGTTCCACTCATCCCATTTGTTCCACTCATCCCACTCCCAGCCCAGAGCAGGGGTTTGTCCCCACACCCTCACTCTGTGTCACCTCACATCCCTCAGCCCTGGGGATGCTGCAGACCTGCTCTGGGGGCTCTGCTGTGACACAGCCTGGGCCCAGAGCCAGCACAGCCAGATCTGCCACTGCTTTACTGCCATAAACAGCCTTTCTCTTTCCCATGGGGTCCCGCTGTTCCACTCCCAGCATTCCACACCACTGGCCCCATCAGGCATCACCCCAGTTTGGGTGGGGGCTCCTCCAGATCCATCTCTACTCCACGGATGCCAGGGCATTTGGATGCATCCCTGGCACAGTAGGATGCTTCAGCACCAGCAGGGAGATGAAGCCATTGGCCACCCCACGCCTTCGACCAGGAATGTCACCAGGACACACCAAGCCAGGCTCACCCAGCTCTGTAACTGCACCCATCAGGGCAGGGGACCAAAACTCTCCCAAGGAGGAGTTCACAATGCCTGTTCCACAACCCAGTTTCCACGGAGAGCAGAGCTATGGTAATGCTTCCCAAGAGGGCATGGCAGGTTAATTAACTTCACCAAAACAGGAGGAAGCACAGAAGGATTGCAATTTCCAGCTGCTGGAGCAGAGGTCGATGCCTTCATCAGAGCCCGATGCCCTCATCCTGAATGCTGCACACCCAGCAACTCTGGAGGAAAATACTGCCTGGAAATGGGCATGGAGAGGGCTGTGGGAACATATCCATGGACAAGGGGGCAGGGGACATAGCATGGCATCACCAACAGCCCCAGCAGCTGAGGATGCTGCTGCTGAGAGCGGCCGAGCAGCACCCTGTCCCTGTCCAGTCCCTGTCTTGTCCTCATGGCACACTCACGTGGCCCCACAGGACTCTCACCTTGGAAATATCATCACCTCTTTTCTGGCCTGAGAGGATGGGGATGCTGGTCTTACTCTGCTGGACTCCTGAGCTAACAGGGTGACCCACGAGACTGCAACGCCAGCAGGAATTTTGCCAGCTCCCCTTGGCCAGCATCCCATGGTGTGGCACAACACCAGAGCCACATCTACCTCAATATTCCTGCTGGAGTTGGTGCGTGATTAACGACACCATTCATCTCCTTCGAGTAAGGATTGTCTCTGCTTCAACACAGATCACCCCCTGGCTCCAGCAAAGCCAAATCCCACCACAACCCAGTCTCCAGAGCACTGCCTGCTCTCCCCACCACAGAAAATGGCCCTTTTTGATTTTCCCTCTATTTTTTTCCACATTTCTTCCCTTTGGAGAGCAACAGCAGCATCTCATCCCCAGCCACGAGGTGGTGGGGAACCCCAGCACAGTCCCTCCAGCACCCATCCCAGGCTTCCACAGAGCCAGCTGGGATGGAAAAGCAGCTTTTCCAGTGGAGGGAATTCACTGGCAGTGAAAACGTGTTTTTTTCCAGGAGGGACAGCCACATCTGTCCCCTGCTCCTCACACTGGCTACAGCAGCTTGGTTTTCCACCCTGACACCCCTAGTCTCTCTGGGATGTTTATGGAATAGAAAAATCCCATCCTGGACAGCTTCCTCTCTGGAAAGACTCATTTCCCACCTACCACGGGGAGGATGGGGAGGACAACAAGGAGCTGGGAGGGTCACACTGACCTCATGGGGTCTCAGGTCTCTGGACTTGTACCCCTTCCCCTGCCCTTGCTCCTGGGAGATGAATGGAGCCTCCCAGCGTGAGGAGGAGCCCCCCAAGAGCAGGCAGAGGCCGAATCCAGTGCAGTGAGGCACCCGCTGGGATGTTCAGCCCCATTCAGGGTACCTGGAATTTGGGGTCTCTATCTCTCTCTGTGGGGACACTTGGGCACTTGTCGAGCAGGAGGCAGAGCTCAAATCCAGGACCTGTCACCCACTGGACTCCTCTTAAACCATGGGGAAACTGAGCCAGGCAGCAATACCTAGTGCCCGAGAGCATCCTGCTCCCAGGAGAATGCTGAGCGGGGCTGCAGGACCCCCACCCTGCCTTTCAAGGGGATCCTGGGCTGAGTGGGCCCCAGATGGATCCTGTCATTGCTGCTGGAGCACCTATGGGTGCTGGCTCCACAGAAGGATGCTGGCAGCAACCCAGGCTTCCATGACAGGCTTCTGCCTCATCCCTCCCCAAGGAACCTCGAGGAAATGAATCATCTCCCCACCAAGCTTCCAGCCCAACATTGCTGTAAAAATTCCAAGTAAATGATCTGCCAGAGGTGACCCCTTGAGCTTGAGGTGTCCATCACAATGCAAGCCCTCAGAGTTCAGCTCCTGCCCCTCCAATGGGACTCTATCCACCTGGGAACGCAAGGGAAATGAGCCCACTTAATTCCACCAGTGGACTAGTGCATTAGCCCCTGCCTGAGCAATCACCTTTGGGATGGAGCTGGACATTGCTCCATCTGGACAATTTCAACCCCCAGCTGGGGACCCCAAATCAAATTAGAGCATCTGAGATGCTGGCAACACAGCTCTCTGTGACTGTGGGCAGCACATCCCAGTACCCACATCCCATGCAGGTGCTTCCCCATGGATCTGTCAGGCTCAAGGTGCAAAGGGATTGGGATGCTTGGGAGCACAGAATACAGCAAGAATGGGTGTGAGGCAGGGAAAAGGACCCCCTTCAGCCCTTCTCACACCAGCTCCGATGTCTTTCATAGGGGGGTTGTAGGCTTCAAGGGCAGAGGAGCTGCTCCCCAGGGCATTCCCTATGGAACAGAGCCCTGGATGAGGAGGGTGACTATGTGGTGACCCCGTTGCAGTCCCACTGGGCTGGGGGCTCAGGGCTCCCTCCCACCATGGGTTCTTCACATATGAGGCGTTTTTACCTGCCAGCCTCTGGATCTTGTTACATCTGACAGTCAAACAGCAAAATCCCGTTTAGATTCTTGGGAGATAGCCTCCCTCCACCGGCACAGCCCCTCACTGCTCCCTGTGTCCCAGCCTGGGGCCCTGCCCCTGGCCAAGGGCTCCCTGCCTGCCCCAACCCTGCAGGCAGGGACACCCACCCCCTCTGCCATGCCCCAGCTCTACCTTTTCCCATCACTTTCCCCTTTCCAGGGAAAGTGATGGGGAAACTTTCCCCCCTCCCATCTCTCCTTCAAGGAGAAAGATGCTGGTCCGGGGCCCCCTTTTGCCCCTACCCATCGCAGCCAGGGTTGTCTCCAAGCGGATGGGGACGGGTGTCCCTGCCCTTGTCACCTCTCCAATGCGTGGCCGCAGGGTGACAGCGCCAGGGGGAGCAGCTGATCCCCCCAGGCCCCCCAAGCTGAGCCACAGCTGCCAGCAAACACCCAGCCTACGCCCGCGCCGCCCTGCCCAAGCATTTGCCGAGCAATCTGTCGGCGTTAAAAATATCCCAAAATATCCCTGAGCCGTGATTCATCCTCCTCTCCCGCCTCCGGCGATGCTGAGCCCCCCCAGCCCCACTCCCCTCCCGGGGGGCTGCTCGGCCCCTGCTCCGGCCGTGGAAGTTAAATATAGGCGAGCTCCGGCTGTGTGTTGGCAACACGGAGCTGACAACAGGAGCGACACCGGCCTCTAACACTGTGGTGCAAGTGGGGAAACTGAGGCACGGGGCAGGGAAGCAACTCCCGAAGGCAGCAGGTTACAGCTTTTCTGTGGGCAGAGTGACACCGTTAACACCCTGTCACCTTGTCCCTGGTCCCCACCCTGCTCCCTCCCACAGCCCCAGTTTCACAGGGAATCCTCTTCAGAGGGCTAGGGGGAAAAAAGGGATCCCTGATCCCACACCTGCAGCAGGATCCTTGAAACTCCTCAGCTCTGCCATGAGCTGACACTGTTGACACCCTGTCACCCTGCCCCTGTCCTCCACATTGCTTCAGGCTTCTTCCCTCAGCCCCACAGCCATAATTCCCCAGGGAATCCTCTCCTTAGTGATGGGGAAACAGAGACAGTATGCCCAGTCCCCTGCAGCAGCATCCCTGGGGCAAGGTCCACAGCAGCAGAGGATGGAGGGATGGATGGAGGGATAGATGGAGGTGAGAGTTGGCAGCTCTGCCCAACTCCAGCTGGGAAGCCATCCATCCACCTCCTCCCAGCACCACTCTGTCCCAAATTACATTGCTTTAATCTAATCAGGCAGCAACAACCTGTAGCCCACAGTAGCTCCTTAATTACCTCATCTTTTCCAGGGGGATAATGAGGGCAAATGGGAAGGAGACACTTCTGGGATCTCTTGTCTCCCCACAGTCGTTTGCCTGGGGTTTGCAATGGATGGATGAGGAGCAGGGGCTGGGGTGCAGGAGCCTGGCATGGAGCCACCGTGGCACCCAGAAATCCAGGATGAGGCTTCCCAGGTCTGGAGGTTGCAAACCTTGCAATCAGCTATCCCAAAAAAGCACACAAGGAGCCCTGCATGCCCCAGTTTCCGTGTCTGTGGAGGTTCTCTGCCTCAGTTCCCCCACTTGCAGAGGGTCACAGCCATGCAAACCTGGTCGAGGTGGCACTGAGTTGGGTCCAGGTGGGATGAGCCATGCTGAGCCCACCGTCTCCCCAGAGCTCAGGGCATCCCTCACCCCATCCTCCTCCTCCTCCTCCTCACTCATGTATCAGGCTCACTGGAGCCTGTCATGCTCACACTGCACAGGGCATTTGCACAGACCCTTTCCATGCATGACTTTCACAGCCTCGAACCAGGCAGACACCGCTCTCCGTGGACCCCACACATTCCAAGTGGGACTTTTTACTGATCCAACCAAATTTCCCAATCTCTGGCACCTCCTGAGTCCTTGGGGTGCTTTTAATCCATCCCCCCACATTCCAGCGAGGCCTCCCGTGTCCGAGGGAATGGGGCCAGAGTCAAGGTTGCTTCCTGTTGATGTCCCTTTGTCAGGCAGGACAAATCAGGATGGCAGCCGCTCTACTCAAGGATTTCCGTCCCCAGAACATCGTGACCTTCTTGGAATAGCCAGCCCAGCCACTGGCCTAATCATCTGTCACTAATTTGTCACTAATGAGTTCACTGTTCTAAGAACAGAGGTGGCAAGGGCTGGGGGTCTCACTGTCACTTGTCCCTAACCCATGTCCCATGATATGGAGGGGCACATGGACACTGTTCAGCCCCACGTCACTTGCCCCTAACCCATGTCAGGCAGAGGGTCATGGACCCTCCTGTGGCAGCTGCAGGGAAACTTCTCCATGATTAGAAGCATCCCTGGTATGAGGACACAGACATCCCAGCACCCAGCTGGCACCAAGCCTTGGGTGCTGGCACTGGCAGCAGTGCTGAGAGGGAGCTGGCATGATGTGCATCCTTGAGACATCGCATTCCTGGAAAGATTTCCCTGGCACTCGGTCCCCTTCCCATCCCTACTGGCCACCAGCACCTCCCAGCTGGGTTTCCAAGACTTTCCTACATGTTTCCTGGTGGATTAGCCGTGCCAGGGCTCTCCAGGCCTGGCTCTGCTTGGGAGCATCATGGCAAAGCTCCAGGGATGCAGCCAGAGAGGGGCTTGGGGGGTCAAGGACATAGAGGTCCCATGCAGGAGGGACAGCGAGCAGTAGGATGGGAAGAGGGATGCAGCATTCCCACAGCCATCCCTGCATCCCCTCCTGGTGCAGCTGGCACTAATGGGATCTGCACAGTGATTAGGGACCTCATTCATCAGCCTCTGATGGGATCCAGGAAAATTGAATTGCCAGCCATCTGCAGCTGGGGAGGAATTCGATTTGGGGCAGCACTCCGGAGCAGGGCGTTGAGGGCTGGCAGAGCTGCCTCCCCTGGCACTCCTCTCTGCCCATACAGGGGCTGCTCTTATTTTCCATGTCTTTGAGGGTTTGGTGATGGGATCCAATTCTTAGCACCAGGAAGGGGCCTTGGAATCGCAGGGGTCTCACTATTCAGATGGGGAAACTGAGGCACAGCCAGGAGAAGCCCAAAGCCCATTACATGGAGGAAAAGGTCAAAGTGCTGGTGTTTAATGGGTCAGCATCCAGCCAGGGGTTTGGCCTCCAGCCCTTCTTGTCTATGGGGGTCCCAAAGCCATGCCAAGGGCACCCAATGGTTCCAGGCATCCTGCACCTCCAGAGCTAGGCTAGGGGCAGTCACCTCTCCTGTGCCAAGAAGAGGGAGACTCAGAAGCCAGCATTGCTTCCTGGCATTTCCCATTCCGTATGTCCCCCTCAGGCAGGTCCCCACCATCCTCTCCCCCATACCTACGGGGTGGCCAGGGTGGGGATGAGACCAGGTTCAGGTACAAAGATTCCAGCCCAGTCCCCAAATCCATGGACTCAGCTCCCACACAGTCCCTCCAGATTGAGCCTTGCAGGGGATCCTAGCCCATCACCTTCCTGCCAAATGTCACAGCTTGGCTCCAAAATGCCAAGGTCACCCACAGGGCCTGTCACAATTGGGGGGAAGATGCCACTATACTGTCTTGATTGGGTGCAGCAGGAACACCCCCATCCCAGCTCCCCCTGCTTGGAGTACAGCAGGGGCACCCCCTTTCCAGGTTCTCCTGCCCAGGGTGCAGCAGGAGTATCTCCATCCCATCTCCCCTCTGCCTGAAGCGCAGTGGGGCACCCATACCCCAGACCCCTGTTTCCAGGTGATGCCATGAGGCATGAGACTGCTGGGACTCATATACCAAATCCCACTGCTCCCCCCAAATCAGCACCAGGACACCACAATTCCAGCATGGGCTGATTCCACACCCATGAGCTGTCACTCCTTGAATAAAGACCTTTGCCTTGTGGGGACCACCAGGCTGGGAAACACTGGGGCACACCCACCCATCCCAGTTTGGGGGTCTCGTTCTGCCCCCCCCGGCCCTGCTGGGTGGGGGAGGAAGCCAGCCCTGCCCCACGTCACGGAAAGAAGTTGCCGCGGCCCTTTCCTCCCCTTTATTACCCTGCTGATGTGTTTGTGTCCGCCGGAGGAAGCGCAGGGACAAACGCTCGCACACGCATGTCTCCTCGCTGCTCTCCGTGGGTCCCTGGGCCCCAAACACGGCTGGTCCCACGTGGGGGAAAACTGAGGCAGGAGCAGCCCTGCAGTGCCAGCTGCGGCACCCTGATTCACGGCAGGTCGGCAAAGATGCCCAAGTGCTGGCCCCCACAGCCACAGGGGACAGTGCCTTCCCCCTTACCTCCCCAATCCCTGAAAACAGCAGGGCCCTCCAACTTCCCCGCTCCACCAGGCTGCAAACACATATCAATTAGGGTCTGATTCATGGTTCAGTCCACAGGTAATTGCATTGGGGCTGGTGGCAGGGAGGGAGAGGAGGAACAGACATCTTCAGCCTCACCCCACTGAAGGGTGGTCAGGGAGGGGGCTGGTGTTAGTGGGGTAATAACACCTCAAGCCAAATATAACCCCTATATGCTGCCCCACCGCAAGGCTTGGGTATGGGGGGTTCCAGGTGCAGCCAGCACGCACAACACCAACGGGCATGGTGATCCTGTGGCATTTTGGGGGGGGCTGAGCTGTTGTTCACCCACCCTGGGCTAGAATGTGCTGCAGGATCCACCACTTACGTCCCATCCCCATGCTGAATGACAGCTCTGTTGTCCTCAAGTCTCCACCTGCCCATTCGGGTGAGGGCCGAGGGCAGCACACCCTGCTCAGCTCCTTTCCCTCTGTCAGCACCTTTCAGCTCTTTCCTGGAGCGTGTTTCCTTCCCTACTTCCCAGCACAGGTCCTCGCTCCAGCCTTGAACCCACAGCTCCTGCAAGTTGCCCAAGCAGCTGTGCCCCCAGGGGGACCAAGGCCACAGCTCTTACACCCAAATCCATCAGCACGCAGGTCAGGGATCCATCCAGGCAAAGAGACAGTCGCAAGAGGGGGAGAAAGCCCTCCCCCCAAGTCACCCTCTCCCCAAATTTGTGTGCTCAAAGGCACAGAGGACCAAGTGTTTTTTTACCCAAAAAAACGTCCAAAATGTGCAGCTGGTTCAAGAAGGATGGGGGGTTCAGGGCAGGGTCCTGCTGGGGGTGCTGAAGGGGCTGCCTCCTGCCCAGCACCCCCCACCCCGAGGGCTGGCCGCAAGGTGGAACACGCAGCCGAGTTCTTGGGGCTCCCACTGCCAGCGGGGCAAGGGGACACAGGGAAGTGGGGACTTCAACTCCCCCAAACACAGGCGACCCCCAGGAATTCCCAAGCACATCACACCTCCAAACCCCCAGCACACACGGGACCCCCAGCCCCGAGGCCACCGACCCCCCGGGCCCTCCTGGGTACCCCCTTCCCCGGGGTCGCTCACGGTGTCCTGCAGAGTCCCCATGGCGCGGCGCGGCTCCCGGCGCGGCTGCGGGAGGGCGTGGGGGCCCCCCGGGACCGGGACCGGCCCCCTCCCACGGTCCAGCCCATTTCCTCCCGGGATCCCGCCGGGATCTCTAGCCCCCTCCCCGTGCCGCCTCGTTCCTGCGTGGAGCCCAGCGTGTCCCCAAGCCCCGGGTGGGGGGGCCACAAAATGACACCGCCGCCCCCCGGCCCGGGAGCCACATCCATGCCTCAGTTTCCCCGTCGGGCTCTCCCGGTGGGGTTCACAGCCCCCCACAGCAAAGGGAGATATAAGCGGGTGCAAGTGTGTTCAGGAAAGGACCCCTCCGCCAGCGCGAGAAGGGATGGGTGGTCCCGCAAGCCCCGGTCCCATCGCCCCCCTGCCCCATGCAGCGTCGAGTACGGGGGGCCGGGAGCCACGGCTTCTAATCCCGCCCCCCAGCATGAACACGGGGACCCCCAGCACCCCCGGGACCGAGCGAGAGGGAAGGCGGCTGGGATGGGGGTCCTGGGTGGGAGAGGAGTTGGGTCGCGTGTCGTGGGTGGGAGGGGAGGTGGTTGGGGTAGGAGGGCCGGATAGGAGGGGAGGTGAGTCGGGGGTCCCTGGTAGGAGGGTAGGTGGTTGAGAGAGGGGTCCCAGGTAGGAGGGGAGGTGAGCCGGGGTTCTCGGGTGGAAGGGGAAGTGGGTTGGGGGTCCCGGGTGTAACGGGAGATGGTGGGATGGGGGTCCCCAATGGGAGTGGAGGCGGTTGGGAATGGAGATCCCGGTTGGGAAGAGAAGGGTGGGAGGGGGATGCGGGGGGCCCCTCGGGGTGGAGGTCCCGCCGTCCCTACCTGTAGCGCCTCGGGGCCGGGCGCGGCGTCCCCCGCCCGCAGGAACCCGCGGCTGAAAAAGCGAAGGAGCGCGGTGAGGAGCCGCGGCACCATCCCGGCACCATCCCGGCCCCGCGCCCCCGCACCGCCCGCGGGATGCGGGCACGCCCCCATCGCGACACGCCCCATCGCGACACGCCCCGGCACGACACGGCCCGCACCTGCTGCGCGGAGCGGCGGCTCCGCGGGGTCCTGAGGGGTGGGGATGGCCGAGGGGTGTGGGGTCCGGAGGGGTCGGGGCATCACTCTCCAATGTGGGGCGACGGTCCCCGGTGTGGGACGGGGGTCGAAGTGGTGGTGCCAATGTGGAGAGGGGATCAAGGCATCACTCCCCGGCACGCAGAGGGGGTCGGGGTGAGGGTCCCAGTGTGTGTGTGGGATGGTGTTGGGGATGCCGGTGTGGTGCGAAGATCGGGACATCGCTCCCCGGCATGCGGAGGGGAGAGCAGTGGGAGTCCCAGTGTGGGAAGGGTGACAGGGGTCCCGGGGTGCTGCGAGGATGCCCATATGGGGAGACAGTCAGGGTATCACTCCCCAGTTTGGTTGGCCCCACTCTGGTGCGTGGGGCTGCCAGTGCTCTCCTACTGGGCAGGTACCGAGTGTGCCCCCCCCGGGTCTGGCATCCGAGGAGACACTCGCCCTCCTTGTTAAACCCTCCCCTTCTGCCCCTTCTGCCCCTTCTTCGGCCACCCTTCTGCCCCTTCCCCCTTCCTGGGCAGGGGTCACCTGCCAATCTCCCCCCACGCCTCCGTGCAGTGTCCAGATAAAGCGACCCACACACACTTAAGGGCTGCACCTCTCATTTGGGTTGGGGGGGTTCTCCCCTCATTCTCCCTGGTGGAGTACTGAAATCTCTCACCCCATCCCTGGCCCTGGGTGACTCTGATGAAGAGCTTAGTACAGAAAGACTCCCCTGCCACACAATCCGTGGGATACCGGGGGTGTCCAACCCAACACCCCTCACTTGGATAGGGAAGGACCCCCATCTTGGGGACCCTCATAAAGTCTGTTCACCCCAGCCTCCTACATAACCCCATTGCCTTCACTGAGTAATGGCACACACACCACCCCTCCCCGTCACGTCTCCCACACTCCCTCAAGGACAAGTACTAGGATTCTGGAGTGCTGAGCCCACACCAATAGCCCCGGGGAACCCGCACAGAGGATCGAGGTGCTCGGCCGTGACACGGTGGCCACATGCCACGCGGTGAAAGGCACACCGGCAGCCAGACAACCTCCATCCCTCCTCATTCTCATCCTCTGGGAAGAGGAGGAAGTTCTGGGCTGGGGAAGGAAAGCCTCCTGCTCTTCCTCCACATCCCGGGACTCCCCTGTCCGCAGGCACCCTCGTGTCCCTGCACCCCTGTGTCCCTGTCCCCAGGAGGCTCTTCGAGAATGGGGTGCTCTGAGGATTCACTGGTGGCTTGTAAGGGCTTAACCCCCCTCGCATCTTTTTGCAGGGAAATGCCAGCCTCGAGGCAGGGGCCGAGCAGGGGAGGGTTTGGGACACCGTGCATGCTGTATCCCACATCCCGTTCCCTGCACCCCGCTTTCTGCACCCCTACCCCAGGGATGCTGGGACCAGGGGTCTCGGAGGAGGGTCTGGGTGGCCAGTGGAGCCGCTGGGCCATCTAGTGGCCAGAGCCACCGGGGCCACTCCAGGGGGCTGATCCCAGGCACTGTCCCGCAGCACCCCTGGCCTCAGGATGGTCCTGCCCCTGGGGGTGACAGAGGGCGACGGGCACCTCTCCCTGGGGTGACACAGGCTCATGGGCACCTCTCCCCGACTCAGAGCCCCTCTAGGGCAGCGTCTCACCGTGCCCGTGGCCCTGACCAGGCCATCACCAGAGCCACCAGGTCCCCAAGATCCATGGGGTCCTCAGCTCTGCTCCCCTGCTGCAGGGACCGAGTGTCACCTCAGCCTCAACAGATCCTGCGGGCACAGATGTGGGTCCTGGGCTCCATGAATGAAGCATATGCCCGGTGGGAACAGCAGATTCCCTGTGGGGCTGGCAGCAGGAATACCTCGAGGAGCCAGGTGCTGGTAGGATCTGTGCCAAGCCTGGCATGTCCCTGTCACCAGAGCCATCCATGGAGCAGGTCACAGCCTGGGGGGACACAGAGCCTTTGTTGGGCACAAGGACACAGTATGGGACTGTCCTGGCAACCCTGGTCCCACCTGCTTGCCCAGGAGTGCCTGGGTGCAGGGGGTAGGGGACACAGGGCTGTATGAACACAGGAGGTGCAGGGACACGAGGAGCTTGAGGACAGGTGGTGGGACAGAGGGGTGCAGGGACTCAGGAACGTGACACAGGGGTGCAGGGACACAGGGGACCAGGGACACAGGGGACCAGGGACACAGGGGACCAGGGACATAGGAGTGCCTGAGGTCTGGGGAGTGGGATACAGTGGATCAGGGACACAAGGGTGCAGGGCCATGTGCTGCAGCACTGCCGTTGCATACACGCATCATTGTTCATCCCCGGCTGGTTTGTTAATGACCCGGTGTCATTATGAGCTGTTTCCTGGCTCTTCTGTGTGCCCCAGGAATGGCATCCCTTGGATGGGAACGTCACAGCACTCAGATGGACACATACAGCCCTGAAACCTGGTCCCTGAGTTGGGGGTGGTGGGGAGAGACAGCAGTGTGGACTTCCCAGTTAGGCTCCTTACATTTCCATCTTCCCTGTGGTTTTCCCCTGTTCCCAACCTCGGGAGGATCAATCAGCACTGCGCATCCTGCCTCTCCCTGGGCTCTCGGGGAGCAGCCACCCCGCTTCCCAGCTGGAGAGTCTGATGGCATCGGAGGGAGCAAAGTTCATGCAGGCAAGTAAATATTAATGCTTATTCCACGGAAATGGAATATTCCACGCCAAAGACACCAGGATAAACCTATTCCAGCTTCTCCCTGGGAGGTGCTGTCACCAAATGGTGTCAAACTGCTGAAGTCAAATGATTTTGGGGGTTAAGCCACTAAGATGGGCCTTCACACCCTGTGTAACCCCAAAATCCCATTTCTTCCCATCCCCATTCCTCTTTGAGATTGTGCTCAGGAGGGGCAACTGCAGCAACCTGCCCCCAGAGCAGCATCTGTGGGGATACTGGGTATACTGGGAGCATTGGGAGGGGAGGGGAGCAGGGCAGGATGGGAGCGTGGCCAGCAGTTCCCAGCTGCGCCACCGCTGCTGTGAGTCATGTCAGATCAGTGATGCTCCATTAACCCACGGTACCCAGACAGATCCAGGGCCGGATCCTGGCTCTAGGGAAGCACAGGACCGTGCTGCCTTCCAGAGCATCCCTGTCCTCCTGGGAGGGAGGGGACACACAGTGGCCAGCGCATGTGGCACATGGGTGTCCGGAGCTGCAGGCTCTGCCCGTGGAATGGAGATGACTGGGACTCAGCTGAGATTGGGGGACACAGTCACTAGTAGAGCTGCTGAATCCATGGATCAGTTAGGGTGTTATTCCTCCAGAGCTGCTAATCCAAGCTACACTGGCAGCCCTAAATCCCATCAGAAATCAATCCATCTGCTCTTCCACTCAGCACTAATCCCCACAATGGCATCTGATCAATATCCCATTTACTGCTCGGTGGTTTCCCCATCGATAAATCCCACCCAGTGCCTGGGATGCAGCTACCCCGTGGAGGGCTCTGGTGTCCAGGTGGGGCAGGGAATGCTGCGGGGCAGGGAATGCTGTGGGGCTGTGGGCCAGGGAATGCTGCGGCATCCTTTATCCAGGCTGGGGGCACTGGCAGGCTCCATGTGACCAGGCAGGTCCATGGCATGGGTCTGCTGGGAGCAATGGGAAAGTTGGGAATACAAAGGAGCAAGGAAGAGCTGTACCTGCAGCTGTTGATAGGTATGCACCTGTATATGTGTGTGCACATGTGTGTGCACCACAATCAGCCCCAAAAACACTCAACACCCAGGCAAGGTGGGATCCAAGATCCAGGTAGATCCCTTGATCCATCACAGAAGTCAGAGCCTGGAACAATCTCAGGCTGGACAGGGATGGAGGTGCCCTGGCACCAACCCCTCGATGGGGACAGTCCCCAGGGTTGCCAAGTGCAGGGACCTGGCGACAGCAGGTTCAGAGCTCAGACTGTCACTGGATTCAGAGCAGGATAACAAAGGGATGAGGAAGGGATAAGGAAGGCCCCGGTTGGTTGAGTGATACCACTGATGAATAAGTGATGAAGCCCTTGGAGGGTCTCTATGGAGACAGTTCAGAGCACAGCGGGGGCCGCGAGGCCACCAGAAGCCCTGACACCACATGGGGCTAATTAGGGAGACAAGTGTGATGGCAGAGCCCTGCTAGGTCACACCAGGGTGGCCAAGTCCCTGCCAAGCTGAGAAGGCTCTTGGCTCAGTTTCCATACCTCTGCTCCCATTCCTCAGCTACCTTCCCAGCTGACTTGACCAGTCCCCACAGACACGCTCTGGCCACAGTGGCCAGCGGAATCTACAGCCTGACTTGTGGGCTTTCATCCCTGTGGTCACACACAGCCTGCCCTGTGGGAGTGTCCTGGGTGTGTACAGACAGACCACACCCCCACTACACCCTCAGAGTGTGAGGGACACAGGGCATCTATGAGGACAGCCTGTATCCAGGGGGGTCAGCCTGTGTCCATGGAGGCAATCTGAATCCAGAGGGACAGCATGTATCCATGGGGACAGCCTGTGTCCAAAGGGACAGCGTGTATCCATGGGGACAGCATGCATCCAAGAGGAACAGTGTGTGTCCATGGGAACAGCCTGAATCCAGGAGGAGAGCATGTGTCCACAGGGACAGTCCAAAACCAGAGGGACAGCCTGTGTCCAGAGGAACAACCTACATCCAGGGCGACAAGATGTGTCTATAGGGACAGCCTGCATCCATGGGGATGGCATGTGTCCAGAGGGACAGGTGACATCCATGGGGACAGCATGCATCTGGGGGATATCTTGTGCCTGGAAGGATAGACACACCAAGGCACAGCGTGTGTCTTGAGGGACAGGAGGGGCCTGAAAGGACAGCACGTGTGGTAAGGTACAGCACATGTCTGTAAGGACAGAGGTTGCCTGGAAGGACAGGATATGTCTGGAGGGACTCATGGATTTTGGGGACAGCACGTGCTGGAGTGAGAGCATGCAGCAGGAGGAGGGACAGCAGGTGCCTGGGGGACGGCAGCCCCCAGACACACAGTGCCACGCCACAATTCCAGGTGGCCCACTGGCAATAAGGAAGATCCCAGCCCAGCCCAGGCACATGGAGGACAGGAATTTATCGCCAGATTAAATAAAAGATGAGGAGGTGACATCCATTGGCGCTGCTTCCATCACTCTGAGCTGACCCCACTCCAGCTGCAGGACACAGGGACCCGGCTGGCAGCTCCTGCTTGTCCCTGTCGCTCCCCCTAGCCCCTCCTTTAGGGGTCGTTTTGCTTGGAGGAGCCAATGGAGTGAGGTGCCACCATGAGCACCCAGGGCTCGCTCTGGGGACAAAGAAGCAAGCCTGGTTCCCACCCACTTTGAGACTCTGGAGAAATTTGGCACACAAGGAATGGGGTCCCTGTCTCCATGCTGATACCTCATCCCACTGGATTTTCAAAGGCAGGCAAGAACGATACCATCACTTAAGGGATGTTTCAAGCCCTGACCCCAGGGATGCCCTGAGCCCCCAGGGATTCTCGGAGCGTTGATTCTGGGACAGTGTGAGCCCCAACCCCAGGATGCTCTGAGCCTCAATTCCACACCCCTCTTCCAGCTTCTCACTGGTGTTCCCAGGTTTTTCCTGCGCACTCACGACAGGTCTCCATGGGCATCCCTTGGCATCTGGGTGCTTGCTGACACTATCTCACCTGGCACCTGCCTGCTCCAATTCTCCCTCATTATCTCTTTTGTTAACAAAGCAATCACTCCCCAATTTAACTTGGATTAAAGCAGGAGCGCTCACTTGCTCCCTTGCTAGTTCTCCTCCAATTAATTTGTTCCTTGCTTTTATTTCCAAATTAATTCTTCAGGCGCTTTGGCTGGGAAACAATGGTGGTGCTCAGGGTCTCAGAAAGAGATCGGAATTAATTATCCTGGTGGGAATGAGCAGAGGGGAAGCAGAGATGGGGTTTATCCCAAGATGGGAACATGGATCTGGGGTGAGCAGTATCCCCTGGACCCCCCATGAGCATCCCACCAAAGGAGGGCCATGGGATGGGGACCCACAGTTTCCATCATTTCCATTCTACCTCAGGAATATGTGACAGGGACAAAATCCTCATGGAATCCAATGTGGCATCTCTGGGGAGAGGGCCACCCTGTGGGCAGGTTAAAGCAGAGGGGGCAAGCTCTGCAAGGGTTAATGCCGAGTACAGCATGGGGTGTTGGAGCTAAATATACTGTGTGCCTTTCTCGGGATTTGCTCCAATGACTCATTCCTTTCCGTAATTTATTGCTCGTTACATAATCACTTTCATTTTCAGCTGGAGAAAAATGGAATTATTTTTTTTCCTCTTTTCTTCTGTTTTTTTAAATGAAAAGGGCATTGAGCACGTGAGCACAAGCCATTTTCCCAATTCTTGCTGGCAGCTTTCCGGCAATGGGCTGGAATGCTGCCGCGGACTCCAGCCTCCATCCAAAGACTCCCAAGAGCCTGGTGGGCACTGGGGGGCTGCTAAAGGGGGGATGGGAGGTGGGGAGCCTCTGGGTGCTGGGGTCTCTGGATGCTGGGAGGGCAGAAGACCCTGGGGAGGGCTCAGTGGGAGGTTCTGAGATGGGATGGGTTGAAAGGGCCAGATCCACAGTGCCCATTGCCTGGCTGGGGTTAGCACCCACTGGCACAGCTGCAAGGGCTCAGCTGGGGTCCAGCTGTGTCCCAGCAAATCCACTGCTGTGTCCCAATAAGCTCTGTTCTATGTCTTAGCAATCCCAGGGCTGCATCCCAGCAAGCCCAGTCCCATGTCCCAACAAACCATTGGGTTTGCTGCATACCAGAAATCCCAGTGCTGTTTCCCACTGAGCCCAGTACAGTGTCCCAGCAAATCCAGTGGCATGGCCTAGCAAGCACAGTGCTACATCCCAGGAAGCCCAGTATGGTGAGCCAGCAATTCCAGGGCACCTCCCAACAAACCAAGTCCTATATATCACCAAGCCCCATTAAACCCAGAGCTGTGTCCCAGCAAGCCCAGTGCCATGTCCCAGCAATCCCTGTGTCTGACAGCACAGCCATCCCCGTTGAATCTGGGCAGGGGACTCCAGGGGTGAATGAGGGGCTCAGGCCCTGGCTGGGACTGGGACAATCTTCTGGCAGTGGGGTGAGAACCCCACTCTCTGACAGCCCCCCTGCCACTGTTGCAGGGGGGGCAGGAAGCCTTGTGTTTGGAGCTGCAGCCTTGGAATTAACTGTGCCAAATGTTTTATTTGTGTAGAAACGCAATTATGTTAATTAAAGCATATCTGTAATTACAGCACTTAGTGGCCCATAAGTGCAGAAGTGACTCTGGTGACTTTGGAGGAGCTGAAAGCCTGGAGGGTGGCTTGGCCCTGGCGCCAGAGAGCTCTGTGGCAGGCAAGCCTCAGTGTCCCCATGAGGTGACAGTGGTGACCCCAGTGCCTGCTCGTTCTGCAGGGGATGGTGGGCAGCGAGCTGGGATGCTCAGTACCCACAGCCCCATCCCAGCCACATCACAGTCCTGCTGCTCTGGGAGAGAAGGCAAAAGGCAGGATATGCCTCCAGCACCCCAGGGATGAGGGAACTGGAGGAAAATGGGTCTCTGAAGTGGGCACCAGTGCCTGGACAAATGAGGGAGTCCTGGCTCTGCAGGGGGCTGGGGCTTGAGAGTGTATCTGGGAGGGGAAAATAAATGGGAAGCAGAGGAAGATGACAGCTGGAGCAGCGGCCAACCAACCCATGGGATGGCTGGGATCACATCCTACAGTCTCCAGGCAAAGGGAAGAGGGGAGATGGCACCCCACCTCAATAAGGCCCTTGTTGTGGGCAGCGTGTGATAGGGGGACAAGGACCCCAGCAGTGGGATGGGCTGGGGCAGAGTGGGGACACAGGGGAGCCTGGAGCAAGGGAAGCAGCAATGGTGGGAAATGCTGGTCTGGCATGGATAGGGAGCTCTGGGGTCCCCACACACCCAAACATCTCTCCTCCCTCACAGAGCAGTCATTCTGCAAGACCAGCACCTGCCAACACAGTTTCCATCTTCCCCAGCCTCCAGCAGTGACAGAAAATTGCCTCTTTCCTGCAATCACTCAGTCCAGAGCCAAAAGATTTCACTGGAGCCGAAGGATTTCACCCTGCACATTCACAGGACAGATCCTGGTATGGGCACTCATCATTAAGCATCACCCTGACATATGCGGGCAGGACACACAGGGATGGCTGCTGAGCTCCCACATTTAATCTGGAGCCATCATCAGCTCCGGGTAATTCCAGACCTGCATAGTACTGGGCAGGTTCTGCAGGATGCTGGGCAGTGACACAGCAGCTGGCAGGAGCGTGGTGGGAAGGGGACTGATGGCACCAAAGCTTTGCCGGGTGGGATTTATTTGCTGAGCAAACTCATGGAAGCCGTTGATCCGGCTGCAGGAGGCTGAGCCCTGTTTGCTTGGCAAACACACTGTTGCAGGTGCTCCTGGCCCTGGAGCATCAGGTCCTGTCCAGGCAGCTGCCTCACGGCTAGGCTGGGAGACCAGCTCCAGTGGCTGCCAGGAGCCACAGGAATGCAGCTGGCCCCACTGACAGAGCTGGAGAGCCTGGAAGTCATGCAAGGCTGCAAATCCCTGTCCCCATTGCACAGCAGTCCTGCAAATCCCCATTGTATGGCATCCCTGTAAGTCTCATTCCTGTTGTACAGCATCCCTGCAAATCTCCATCCCCACTTCACAGCATCCCTGCAAATTCCCAGGGCTGCCAGGAGCCACAAGAATGCTGCTGGCCCTGGTGATGGGGCTGGAAAGCCTGGCAGCCCTGCAAGGCTGCAAATCCCCATCCCCATTGCATGGCCATGAAAATCCTTCCCCCATTGCGTGGCATATCTGCAAATCCCCATTCTCATTTCACAGCACCCCATGACTCCAGGACCCAGCCCGCTGGATGCAGGAGAGAGCTCCCCACCAAGCTGTCCTCAAGGTGGGTCACTAGGAATGTCGAGTGACACAAGCAGCAGTGCCACCACCACAGGGACCTCAAAGAGAGGTCACTGGCACTCCAAGGGAGCCAAACCAGGCAGAAGCATGGTAAGGCAAGAGAGACAACACATGGTTACCCTGAATCCTTGGGGAATTGTCCTTGGATAAACACAGTGCTGTGGCTGCTACCAACTCCTCTTTCAATTAGTCAGTTTAGTTGATAACTAGAGGGGGAAAAAAGGGCACTGGTGGTAATGGTTCAGCATGTGTTCATCATCTGCCCTTTGCTAGTTTTCCCATTTTCTTCCTTTTTTTTTCTCTTAAAAATAGTGGGACTAGAACAGTACCCAGGATCCTGCCTCTGCCCTCCATGCCATATCCCTCCCTGGAACTGCAGCCTCCCCGAGCAGGGACCCTCTCCCAGCCACCAATACCACAGATTTCTCACTGGATCCTCCATCTGTGAACACAGCACGAGCAGGAGCCACTCC
>JAWWTY010000001.1:16412679-16435168 GCA_035222235.1 Margarornis squamiger
TAAACACAGTGCTGTGGCTGCTACCAACTCCTCTTTCAATTAGTCAGTTTAGTTGATAACTAGAGGGGGAAAAAAGGCCACTGGTGGTAATGGTTCAGCATGTGTTCATCATCTGCCCTTTGCTAGTTTTCCCATTTTCTTCCTTTTTTTTTCTTTTAAAAATAGTGGGACTAGAACAGTACCCAGGATCCTGCCTCTGCTCTCCATGCCCTATCCCTCCCTGGAACTGCAGCCTCCCCCAGAGCAGGGATCCTCTCCCAGCCACCAATACCACAGATTTCTCACTGGATCCTCCATCTGTGAACACAGCACGAGCAGGAGCCACTCCCAAATGATCCAAATATTCCCATAAGCCAGAGTGAGCACAGGGAGCAAGGGACCATCTGCGGAGGGACAGGAGAGGACACAGCTCAAAGCCACTCATGCCTTGGAGGCTCATCAGGGTGAGAACGGTTTTGTCTGACACTTCCAAACTCCTTTCCTGGAGCCAAGCTGAGTTTTTAATTTCCAAAGCCTTGGCTTTCCCTGAGAGGAGGGGAGGGGGCAACTGGAGATGGGGAGTGGCAGTGGGAGCACAGCCCCAGGGCCAGAGCGGGTACTGGGGGAGACATGGAGGCAGCAGAGAGACGCAGCTCGGCCCTGAAATGGGCAGAGATGCCACGTGAAATCATAGAAACACAGAATTTCTGGGGTTGGAAAAGCTCACTGAGACCATCAAGTCCAACCGTTCCCCCCAGCACTGCCAAGGCCTCCACTAACCAGTGTCTCCAAGTGCCACATTCACATGGCTGTTAAATCCCTGCTGGGATGAGGACTGTCCTGGGCAGCCTGTGCTGGACCTTTCAGGAAAGGAATTTTCCCTAGTATCCAACCTAAACCTCCCCTCGTGTATCCTTCCAGGATGGTCCCTGGCACAACCAAGATTCCACTGATGCTGGGACCAGTGCTGGAGTGGGTCAGGCTTTTAATCCTGGATCGTGCTTTCCATTAATTAATGGCCTTTCTGTGGCTGAACTGCTGGCTCCAGCTTCCCTGCCACACGGTGCCTGGACAGAGCACTGGCGGGAGGGCTGGCAGCCAGGTGCCACCTGGCAAGAGTCCCCAGCCTCATCCCCTTCCCTGTGTCAGGGTCCCCATGACAGGACTCGTTCAGGAGCCAGGATCCAGCTGAACTGCCCAGGTAAGGATGGAAACCAGGTTGCCGGGGTGTCACCATGGTCCCTCCGGGGGGCACCATTGTTCTCTGCCGTGCCTGCAGATTTGGGGGTTGCAGGAGGGAGGGGACTGGGGGACATGACTGGGGTCCCCCTGCCTGCACTCTGGCTCTCCACACGCTCAGCTGCACATGGAGCTCGTTCCCGGAGCACTCCCAGCTCTGTGCACAGCAACACACACCCTGCCTGACTCTGCACTTCTCTCCAGCCCACGGACCTGCTGTCCCTGTCCCTGCCTGCACAGCGGGGGGAAGGCGGGGGGGGTCTCCAGCAGCACCAAGCCCCCGCCTCCGCACAGCCCCTCTGTCCTCACCAAAACAGACCACCCACACACCCCAGAAGTGAGCTCCCATGCTGTTCCTGGGGGGAGTGGACCCCCGTTCTATCCCTGCATTCCCACAGGAGCAGCACAGTGCAACAGCTTGCTTAATCACCCTGAAGAGGAGGTGATGGTTGTGGCTGGACACAGGGGACCTCAAGGACATGTTCCTGGCACTGCCCTGACACAGATCCCCAGGTTCCCACACCATGTGGAGCTATTGGCACCGGTGGCCCCTCCACCAAGTCCACAGCACAGCATGACACAGCACACACAAATCCCACCCCAGGCATTCCCATGGGTGTCCCATCCATCTGGTAGGTGCAGGATCAGAGATGGATGCCTGATAGGGACCCACAGCCATTCCCAGGTGCATCATTGCCCTGGAGACAGTCAGACATAACAGCAGCCCCCCTCAACCTCTTCCTGAGCCTCGTAATGTGCGCCAAGCCCAGCTCCCACCTCCTTTTCCTATGGCATCCTCTGAAGTGAGTGCTCACCCAGCCCTGCTGCTCCTTCCACCTGCATCCCAAGTCTGGCCAAGGGAAACTAGCACCCAAAAGGCACCTTAGTGCCCTTGGGCTGATTTGGGGCGGGGATGCTTGGCCCTCAGCAACTGGGCTGGTTTCCTTTGGAGAAGCATTCCTCTCATGAAACCCACTGCTAATACCTCATGACTCTCTTGGGATGGATTCCTGGGGGTATGGAAGAAGCAGTGCCCACGGTGGAACAGGTAATGCCAGTCTCAGAGGAACCCCATAATTAACACATAGCAGCACTTGGCTGGGGGAGCCTCTGGGGACACCGAGCACTGCAGGGGGCATCTTTTATTCCATGGGGATAATTAATTAACAAAAGTGACAATGCACCCTCCTGAGGGACCCTCAGGATGTCCTGCAGCCAAAGGCAGCCACGGGAGGCAGTGGTGAGAGGAGCTGGTGTGTGTGTGCAGCCCAGGCTTGAGTAACCAGAAGCCTCTGCAAGAAAAGGGGATATGCCCAGGTGCCCAGCACTCTGGCACAGGGCACCAGCACCCCTGGGCTCACGGACACTTCTCACACCTCAACACCTGCTTAGTCCCCACCGAGCACCGTCCCTCCTCGCCCGAGCTTTAGCAAAACACTCGAGTTTTGAGGCTTTCATCCAGCAGTGCTGCTAACTCGGCATCTATTCCACTCTCCAGTGAGGCCAGGACGGATGGAAGGCAAAACCAAACCACATGGCAGGTCTGAGCTGGGCTCTGGTGCAGCCAGAGGGGGAAAACCATGAATGGGGAGGCCACAAGTCTGTGCTGATGGGGAGGATGGAGCATGCTGTGCCAAGGGAGCACAGGGGGGCCACATGCCTTTATCCTGGGAGACTCAGCACTTGGTGTAGCTGTAACCCTAACCCTGACCCAAGGCCTAGCCATAGCTCTAACCTTAAACTTAGACCCAGCCTATCCCTAAACCCAGTTATAAACCTAACCTAGTTATAAACCTAACCCTAAACTTTGCCTTCACTCTAGCTCTAACCCTAAAGGCATCACTAACCTCTACAATAGCTCTAACTCTAGCCCAAAATCTAACCCCAACCTAATGCTAACCCTAAACCCTAAGCAAGGAAAAACACAGCAGCACCCATGGACTTGTGCCTTCCCAGCTGGGCTCCTTTCCATCTGTTTGAGGACAGGGCTGTGGAGCCATCCTGGCTGCAGGAGCAGGGACATGGGGCAGTTCCAGTGTGAGAATAAACCTCAAACCACCATGAAGCCGCATGGACATCCTGGAGCAGAAGGATGGAGCATCATCACCGAGCAGTGACATCCTCACCAGGCTGATCGATGCCACCACTTGGCAGGGCTCCATGCCTCAGAATCAGGCTGTGGCTCGTCAGACCAGCCAGGGCTTGTGTCCCAGGCTGCAGCTCCCTCTGTTCTCAAATTCCAGCAGCCCTGACTGTTATTTGCCCTCTCAGACAGAAGCATTAGGGCTCTGCTGCAATGGCATGAGATTTGGGGTGCCCATCAACAAGAAGGGGTTTGCATGGAGGTTTCAACTGGAGCATCAGGACCCTCACCTCATAGCAAGCAGACATTGAACCCCAGAGGACACAGACAGGTCCCTCTCCAGACCCCACTCCACCGCAAAGCAGGGCACAGCCGCATTCAGCCAGCAAAGCTCAAGGGAAGAAAAGGGGGAGAAAACCCTCCACCAGTCTCTGCCTTTCAAATGCTCCTTATAAATAGCTCCTCAGTGTCTTCTGAGTCACCCAGCTGAAACGTGCAAGTTAATAACAGCCTGGGAAGGGGCTGGGAAGGGACTGGGAGCCAGGGGAGGCTTCTGGCTAAGTCAGCACTTCATGCCAGGTCTGCACTTTCAGCTACTGTCTGCTTTTCCCTCCTTGGGTGCATTGGATTTCCAGCACATCTGGAGAGCAAAGGGCTTTGGGGATGCCAAAACATGTGGTGAGGCTGTCTTCGATGGCCACAGCACTGGGGCTGAGCCCTAACCCCCTCCCCAGCCCCAGCCAAAAAATCAGGGTTTAATATTTCCAGTGGGAAATGCACTCCACCCCACCTTCAAATCCCACTCCGTGTTCTGTTTGATTTATCGCAGAAAACACAAACTGACAAAGACCAGAAGGCTTGAACCCACCCAAGACGTTCCCAAGTCATTCCTTCCCTCTGTCTCCATACACCGGTGCTGCAGGCAGGGCACAGGATTTGGGTCCAGGAGTAAGATTCAGGACTGGGAGCAGGATTTGGGGACAGGAGCAGGACCAAGGGCTGCTGCTGCCAAATGACCAGCCTCAGGGACATTCCTGAGCTGACATTCAGCAAGTCTCACAGACTGCTGTACTGGTCCATCCCTCCAGAGTGCTGTGTGGGTGACAAGGTTTGGGGACAGCTTCCTACAAGGTGTTCCCAAACACCTTCCTACACCTTCCTACATGGCCAGATTGGACAGGGAGCAACCTGGTGTAGTGGTAGGTGACCCTACCCATGGCAGAGCAGTTGGAACTCGATGGACTTTAACGTTCTTTCCAACCCAAACCATCCAATCCATCCCACTATCCAGGCTACAACCCCTCCAAACATCAAATCTTGTTGGTACCATCACCCAGGTGATCCGAGCTCCAGGCTGCCCACTGCCCACACTCAGCAGCCTCTCCATCCCCTGACCCTGCCACTGCTGCTGTGCGGATGGAGCAGAAGCAGACAAAGCATCTCCCAGCACTCTCCATCCCCCTCACTCCCCCCTCCAGACAGGCCCATCCATTAAGGAGGATACGAGAAAGCTGGACAGGCTAAATGTCCCAGGCAGCTCTGGGCCCTGCCAGCATTTCTGGCCACAGCCCAGCACAGCTCCTGCTGAGCCACATGGGATCTGGGAATGAGACAAAAGCAAAAGCAGGGATCAGGGTCAGAGGGGAGCAGAAGGAAGGAAGGATTCCCAGAAAGGGCTGCTGCATCCACCGTTGCCTTGGGGAATCCTGCATTCAGCCCCAGATGGATGATCAGGCTCTTGGAGCAGCACAGCTCATGGGGAACATGCAGGGCTCTGCTGGACCTGATGGCCCAGGCACACGTGGTGAGACCCCTCACTAACAGAGCTGGAATCCAGCCTGATTCCCCACACTTCCAAACCACTTGCTGTTCTGAAGATGAGGATGTTCGGGGGGATGTCCCAGGGTGATGGAGAGAAAGTTCCTGGGTCACCCTGGGGATCTGTCATGGAGAGGTGCAGGGTGCTGGGAGCTTGCAGCAAGGAATTTCCCCTCCATTCTCTCTACCTGGCACCTCCAAGCTCCAAGGCTCGGTGTCCAAGTAGGTGGGTGATGCTGAAGAGCCCCAGATACATGGGCAAGAAGATCCTGAGGCTTTGGAAAACCTGGATAACACTACTTGAGAATCCAGCAGTGGGGGGCCAGGTTGCCCTCACCCCCACTGAACCCCCTTCCCTGGGAAGCAGGTGTCCAGGGAGGAGCAGAGCTGTCCCTGCCACACTGATGGGACAACGGAGTCGGTATTTTCCATGACACTTAACACATGCAGCCCAGGGACCAGCAGTAGCCACAAAGCAGAGGATCTGGGGGGTTCTCCAGGGGGATCAACAGCCTGCCCTCACCTTTGCACATACTCCAAGTGCTCCATAAGGTGGCTGGGCCCAGTTTGTGCCCCTGCATCCCAGACAGCATTGCTCTCTGGGTTCTGTGGAGTTAATGCCACTGGAGCCACAGAACTGTGGAATGGTTTGGTGGAAGGGACCTTTAAAGGTCGCCTAATCCAACTGCCATGGATGCCCCCAGGCTGTGCTCTGAGAGAAAAGCAGGAGGAATGTGAGGATGCACTAGACAGAGGGACTAGACTTTCCCTCCCCAGGACACACAGGCAGTGGCAGGTAGGGACATCAGCAGCATCACAAACATCACCTCATGCCATCAGCCCCTCCAGCTGCTCCCATGGGTACCCTCCAGGCTGGGACTCCAGAGCAAGCAGCTCCCAGTTTGGTACATCAGAGAGGTAAAATAGGGGTGGAGCTTTACACATCACCCTTGCATGAGCCTTGATGGGGACACATTGTCCAGATCCTGTCATTGACCTGGGGACACACCATCCAGGTCCTGGCATTGACCTGGGGACACACTGTCTGGGTCCTGGCATTGACCTGAAATAGCCAGCACAGACTAATGCTCTCCTGCAAAGATGCATAAGAATCATCTTTGTCCCCTTGCAGGACACCAGGTTGGTCCCTCTGCTGCTGCCCATGGGCTCCTGGCCATTCCTCAGGCAGGATGAAGCCTCATCCCAGCTGTGGCTGCAGCCATGGTCCTTCCTCCATCACATGTGGGGCACTGACCCTGTCACCAGCCCAGCGCTGAGCACGGCGATACTTGCCCAGCTCACACGTTTGTGCGGCTGTTCCAGCCAGGCAGCTGCCAGACAAGCAGCAGGGAGCAGGAAGGTCTGGGCAAGGGGCGGGCAGCCCTGCCATGCCCCGAAGGAAGCCCTGACCTCTCCCAGCCTCTTCTGAGCCGGGTCCTTCCCGCAGGGATGCTCAAAGCAGCATCTCCTCCTTCGTGTTTTCCATCCACAGAGCTCGGTGGCTGCTCCCCCAGCCCCGGCTGCTGTCAGATGCTGTGACAGCAGCAGCTACGGGTGCTCCAACATCCCACCCACCGCTAACCGGGTCAGCGGCCGCCCACCCGGGAATGCGCTTCCCGCGGGGGGAAAAGGAGGAAATGGGTTAAAACGTGACCTGGATAATGCAAAATGGCACTTGACTGGCTGCACCTGCATCTCCCTGCAAGAAATGCACCGTGCGCGTGGGAGAGCTGGGGCACCGCTGGATCCCGGCCTCACGCATCATTTCCCGACCCAGCATCGAACACCAGGGGGCTGGAGCGAAGGCATGGAGCAGGCAGCAGGCAGCATCCCCCCGCAACCCCGCTGGGTTCACCACGGCCACCCCTCCAGCCAGCACTGCAGGGCCAAGGGCATCATCCTCTGACAGCTCCTGAGAAGCTTTTCCACCTCTTTTGTAGCCCTCAGAGTATACAGGAACAGGGACAAATATCTATGAAGGACATGTGGTTATATCCCGGGTAAAAAGGGAAGCAGCTGGTCTCACGAGTCCCACCTCTCCTGCCCCGGGAAGCTTGAGGGGCACAGCCAACACGGCTACACCAAGTTCTTATATCATCTACCTTTTTTAAAAGTCTTTAAACAGCAGCAGAGGCATTCCAGCTGAAGGGAGCATGGGGATTGCATGGCATTTCAACACCTTTGTGTGTTTTGCTTAAAGAAAAGGACACGTGCACATGTTCAGGCAGCACCAGGGAAGGATCTCTGCAGGGAACAAAGCACACACAGCACCAGGGAATGAGCCGAGAGAGCTGGGGGAAGGATGCTGCCTGCAGAGACAGACCCAGCACCCGTGGCAGCATAGGAGGATTGGCAGCTCTTGGGCCCTTGATGAGGTGGGTCCAAGCCCCACACCCCAGAGAGGCTGGAATGTGCTTTCTATAGAGAGGAGCGACGTTCTCATCCGAAGGTCACCTCAAGAAGGTACAAAAATCGGTGATGCCAGAGGGATTAGGGCTAGCCTGGGGCAGGACTGGGCAGCAATACTCCATCATCACCTAAAGCACCTGCTCCAGGAGACCTGGGGCTGCTCCTGGGCACATCCCAGTGCAGCAAGAAGTCCTCTGGGAGCAATGGTCCCGGTGCTCCCTGTGTGGTCTGCTGAGCCTGGCAGTTCTGCCAGAGTCTGAGCATGTGGAGCTGGCACTGTCAGACAAAGGAATACAAGCACTGAGCAACCTTCCTCCTCGTTGCCCTACACCTGTATCCCTTTCCCATGGTTCAGCTCACACTGTGGCCGTGTAGGGTCTGATCCCGCTGGGGTAGGGTGGGAAGTGATTGGGAGCACCGCAGATCTGGTACACAGCAGGCAGCGCACCCACGTACTGTGACTTGCCTGTGCACAGCCTGCTCCCCAGCAGCTGTGGAGCCTCGTGAGCGCTGCACATGCGCGTGCAGGGCCCGGGGGTCTCCGCCAGCCCCAGTTGAGCCTGTGGGCGATGGGAATTGAGGCACTGCAAGCCTCCCATTAGCCAGCTCAGCCCCTCTTCCCACGTGGGCTCTTCAGAGCATCACCCTTCCCTGCTTCCAGGGAGCACTATCATCCCTCAGCAAGGTCACCCCAGGCTCTCATGCAAAGCCCCTTGTGTCTTCACTGCAGAATGACCCCTGGAGCCCCATTCCCACCTCACCACATGCAGTCAAGCAGTGTGGCACCAGGACCCCCAGATCTGTTGTGTGCATGGGTGGGTGTGCAAGGTGTGGCTTCTCTTGCCCTGCATGAAGCCACCAAAACCACAATTCAGAGGCCTGACCTGCATTTCACAAAGTCACCCAGGACCCCCTTGCAGCCCACCCCGGGCCAGCAGCCTACCACCCCTACAGGAAACGACCATGGGGAAACCGGGAGACACTGTGCACACCAGCCCTCTGGCACAGAGACACCAGCAATGACCTGCCCTGGGCTAGCACAGGTGGCAAGTGGGGAACGGGGTGGGGGGAAGGGGGGTCGCAGACTTGTCATTCCCCTGCCACCCCGTCCCTGCCAGCTGTCAGGCAGGCGGAACTTTTTCCTGCCTCCCTGATGTCTCCTTCTGTCCTTTGCTAAGCATCACTCCCAGAGCATCCCTCCCTCCTGGCGTGGTCCCCCCATGTCCGGTGCCGGCGGGAGGGGACTCACAGGTCAGACGCGGCTGCCTGGTACGGCTGGCTCCGGCAGAGGATGGAGTGTCCGCAGCCCTGGCCCATGGCTCCGCATGCTTCGGCAGCCCTGCCTGCCCCGTGTGTGCCGGCCGGGAGCGGATCCTCCCGCCGCGCTCCGCTCGCCGCTGCCGCCGAGCCCGATGCAGCACGGCGGGGCGTGCGGGAGGGGAGGGCGGAGGGGGCGCCGCTGATTGACGGCGCTGCGGAGGCTCCGCGGGGCTGGGCGGGGGCCGAGCCGCTCGCCGAGGGGCCGGAGGGGCCGCACCTGCCGCGCCCCGCTCCGCTCCGCTCCGCCGCCTTTGTCTGGGGACACGCACGGTCCCGGCGCCACCGGCCCTGCGGGGACCGCAAGCCCTGTCTGTGTGCGCGGCCACCTGGGGACAGGGGCAGCGCACGGCGACAGCGGGCAGCGCTGGTCCCGCACGTCCCTGTCCCAGGGGCGCGGAGCAGCGCTCGGCAACACCCGACCGGCAGGCTGCTTTCCCAAAGGCGCTGAGCGGCACTGAGCGATATATTTCCTCTCCTGTAAGAGGAAAATGCCTCAAGTTATGCCAGAGGAGGTTTAGATTGGGTATTAGGGACAATTTCTTCCCCGATACCGTTGTCAAGGCACTGCAGTCACCATCCCTGGGGGGAATTAAAAGCCATGGAGGTGTGGCACTTGGGGACAATGGTTAGTGGTGCGCTTGGCAGTGCTGGGGGAATGGTTGAACCTTGTGGTATCAGAGGGCTTTTCCAAATCACGGTTCTGTGAATCCTTAGTGTTGGAGAGCACTTGCCCACAGGCAGGTCCCAACCACATGAGTGACAGCCCCATCCCTCAGCTTGAACGTGCAGATGTCCTGCTCTGAGTTCTCCATGGGCTGGGGACTAGCAGATAATTCCCTGCTTGTTCTTGCTTGGAAGCATCCAGGATGGTGTCACTGGGTGAGCATCACTAAGTGGACTTTACTGGGTGAACACTGCTGGATGGGCATCACTGGGAGTGAATGCTGTTAGATGACCATGGCTGGGTGGACTGGGCAGCCCTTCCACCCCATGGGGAGTAGGAGGAATGTGCCTGGCAGTAGGGGTGCTGTCTGCAGTGGCCTGTCCCCTCCCTGTGATGTCCCCTGTCCAGTGGAGTTGCTGTAGGGCATGGACTACATGGTCCAATCTGCTGCTCAAAGGCAGGTCAAGCAAGGGCTTCATCAGTCCATCTCACAGGATTGAGGCCCCAGTGATGGCCAGTGAGATACACCAAGAGACTTTCCCCTGGTGCATCTGATAGGGACACCTTTTGCTGACCTCCTGCCTAGTGGGACCGGGTCCTGGAAGAGTCCAGCACAGTGTCTCCTACAAGTCGGTCTTGATTCTCTTTGTTGGAGCTGATGGTGATCCTGCACTGGGCACTGGCATGGGCTGCATGTCTGTCTTTACTGCCAGGAAGGTGAAGTGCTGTCAGTGTTTCAAAGGCAGCGTTCCAGCTCTGTGCTCTCATACCAATATTTGTGGTGTGAATATGAAACAAGCCTTGCTTTGCCTTCTGCTGATACTCCTCAGCCACAGGATTGAATTCTGTGAGCTCTGAATAGCCAGGCTTTGTCCTCGAGTGCACATTGTGCAGGATACCAATTCCAGCGCTAATGGAGATGTATTTGCTGATACAAAGCAATTTGCTCTGTGGATACGTTCCCTACAAATGGGCTCTACATCATGCTCAGAGATGTGAGCTCCCATGCTGTGCATCCAAGGAGATCTGTCCTTCCTCTGGAGATACCCAGTCCAGCTTCTTGAGATGGTCCGAATCATTAAGGTTGGAAAAGCCCTCAAAGACCACCAAGTCCAACCATTCCCCCAGCACTGCCAAACCCACCATTAAACCATGTCCCCAAGTGCCATATCTATATGTCTGTTTAATCCCTCCTGGTCCTGCCACGCCCACAGAAATATCCACGAGAAAGTTCAATTTCAGCAATTTCTGGGTTTTTTGTTTCCCTCTCTGATTTTTCCACCATTTTCCCTCTCAAACCTGAGGACTCTTTCAGGAAAGGAAGAAAACAGCGAAATGGAGAAAAGCTTTTCCATTTTCATTGACATTTATCCTGGGAACAGATAAAGAACAGAAAAAAACACACAGAGGAACCCGAAGCCTTGTTTTTATTGCAAGGTCGGTACAAGCTGTTCTCAAAGAAAAGAAAAGGGGAAAAAAAAAAAAAAAAGGAAAGAAATTTACAGTGATCTGGAAAATTATTCCTCACATCTATAGGTCCAACAGCTTCAACCATGATGTGGGCAGAGGAGGGAGAAACCCCTCCATATATGTTTTTGGGTGGGGATGGGGGTCCCAGGGAGCTGTTTGGGCATTGTCAGGGTGCAGCATTCCCATCGCATCCCCAAAGCAGGGAGATGCTGTCACCAGTGCCCACCCACCCCATGCCAGAGCCATCCTGGTTTGGTGCTGCTGGATGGAAAGGAGCTGGAGCTCTGCAACTGTGGTGGCAGGGCTGGGGTCCAGCTGGCCTGGCTGGCTGCAACTCCTGAACACCTCTGAGAGATTGAAATAGTTAATTAACATTAACATTTTGACTTTACACCTTAATTCAGGCAGAGGCATCTCCCTTATAATTTTAATAACCAGATCATAACCCCAAGAAGGGGCTTGGGTAGCCTGAGGGGGCAAGGGCTTTCCCATGATTTGGAAATAGGGTTTGGAGAGAGAAGGGGAAAGAAAGGGAAAGGGAAGGATGGTGAAAGGGAAAGAAGGGGAAAGGGAGAGGGAAGGGGAAAGGAAAAGGAAAGGTGAAAGAATGGGCAAGAAAGAGAAAGAAAGGGAAAGAAGGGAAAAGAAGGGGAATAGGAGAGGGGGAATGAGAAGAGAAGGATGGGAAGTGGAAGGACAGGGAAGGGGAAGTGGAAGGGTGACAGATCTGAGTCAGGCACCACATCACTGCAAGCTGGTCCCAGCAACCTCGGTAGCCCTCCCACCTGCAACCCCTTTGCCCGCAGACCCCTGGGATTGACAGGGCTGCAGGAGGGCGGCTGGTGCCAGCTCCTGCGGCCCCATCCAGCACTTGTCACTGAACCTGCCCTCCGGCCTCTCCCGGCGTCCCCTGCCTGGTCACATCTCTCAGCCGGGTGCAGGAGAGGACAGGGACCCGCCGGCTCCATCACACTCAGGACGTCACAGGGGTGACTTTGCCCAGTGCTGAGCCAGGGGATGAGGCACTCATGGCCAGTACTGGGACTGGGGACACCCTCTGTCACCCCTCTCCAACCTCCATTTCCATTGCCCCTCCAACACTTCCCACCTCACATAGTCCGATGCATCCCTGAAACCAAAGTCTGGAGCAATGCCTCCTCGATGCCATTCCCTAGGTGGCAGCATCTGTCCCTTGGCTGACAGCCCTGCTCCCCACCATGCTCCAGAGCTTCTTGGGGTGGTGAAAAGCAGGGACAAGGTTTCCAGGGGTGATGGGGGAGACTCAGTGCTCCTTTGGGCAGCAGAGGTGACTTGTAGCTTCCCTGCCTCCCCTCTCAGGCTGGGGCTCAGCTCTGCACTCTGACCTGCAAACAGACTCTCAGATAGTTCTTCCCAGCAGGATAAGGCAGCAGATTCCCTGTGAAAATAATCTCCTGGAGCCCACAGTTTAATGACCACAGGGCTTAGAGCAGAGACACGGATATGCCACGTGTCCTGTGGGTCAAGCACCCATCCCCAACCCAGCCCTGCACCAGATACACCAGACCTGGGGTCACATAGCTCAGCAAACTGGGGGACCCCTCTTTAAAGCCACATGGTCCTTTCCCAGAAGGACAGGGGTGTTGGTTGGGACAACCCCATTGCTTGGTCAGCCCACCACAGCCATGCCAGCACACAGGGAGGGGTTCTGTGAGAGCACCCCCTTCCCACAGTGCCTCCACTGCCACCCTCCAACCCCTTGGGCATCCCCCCAGGTGGACACCAATCCTCAGGGTCTGCCCTTTGGGGCAGCACCCCATGGCAGGGCTGAGGGTGATGGGGTTCGCCCAACATCTGCAGCATCAGGCACGCTGCAGCACAAAGGTTCATCCCCAGAGGGGGACCGCGGGGACACGCGGTGTGGCACATGGGGCTAGCACGCTGCCGCCCTGGCTGCTGGCTGCCAGGTAGCCATGGAAACCTCCCAGCAGGATGCTGCGCCAATAAATAGCCAATTTGAAGTGATTCTCCGCAAAGAGGTTTTTTTCCCCTATATATTTTTATATATGAAGTCCCAGTGATTTATTTTTTTTTTAGGTTTACAATTACGTTTTATTATTTTCCCTTTATTTTATTGGTTTCCTTTATTGAATTGGTGGTTGTTGTTGTTGGTTGGTTTTTTTGGGGGGGGGTTGTTGTTGGTTTGGTTTGGTTTGGTTTTTCCTTTGATTCAAGGCCTGAGCACCATGAACACTCAAGATTGGGACTTGCCATCTTCCTTGTCTTCAATGAGGCAAAGCTCATTTGTATTCCAGTGGCAGCAGACACGGAAGTGGGGTGGCATCACTCAGGGGGTGCAGGGCCACATGTGCATGGAGCTGCTGCTCACCTGGGTATGTATTTAGGTGGGATAAATATATGTGTGTGCACTTGAGCATGTGTGCATGTGTTTGGATGCACGGCCATGCATGGAATTGCAGATCTGGACATGCCATGTCAGTGCAAGCATCCAGGGTGCTCATGCACGTGTGTGTCAGAGGAGTCACAGCCCAGCATGGGCTCATCAGGAGTCTCCCAGGGGGTAGAAGAAGGGGAAATGAAGAGTTTGGAGTCTTGGTGAGCCACAGCCAGACACCATCTGAGATTCATCCTCCACGAGTGGATAGGCAGAGCTGTGTCTACTCCTCTGCAGCTGCACCCCAAGTCTGGTGCATTTTGGTGTAAGGCCAGGTTGTGGATGGGTGCCCAGCCTGCAGGACATGTAGCACATCCATGTCCCTGCTTGGAGCACTGTCCTCATTAAACCATGTGGCTCCAGGAGATCAATACTACAGGAATTTCACTGCCTTATCCCACAGAAGAAACAGCTGGGAGCTTGTCTGCAGCTTCCACCTAGGGAAGAACGTTCCAGGGATGCTCCAGAAATGCTTCAGATCCCTTCTGTGACCCTTCTACAGCCCAGGGGGACACAAAGTCCCCTCACCATCCCTGAAAACCTCATTCCTCTTTCTCCCCATCCCAAGAAGGGAAGTGGGGCTGTAAACCAGGGGACATGCAGCAGCTGGCACGATGCCAAGTCAGCAATTCTGTATATCTGCACACATCACCCTGGGGATCCTCTCCTGCTTCCTCAGCTCCATGGCCAGTCCCAGACAGGGATGCAGCAGGGATATCTCTGGGCTGACAACGCAGGAGCATCTCAGCTCCACTGCTAATGGAGAGATTGAAAGCTCTGTTATTTTTAAATAAATGCAAATTAATGTCTGCTTAATGGAGAAAGACAAACCCAGCTCCTCCTCAGAGCTAGTGCTACGACAGAAGTGGAAGAACAGCCATAAGCTGGAGCATCCTTCCTCTGGTGCCAGACCCCCGTGCTTTGGGATGCAGTGACACCACTGGCCTCTGCTGGGCAGAGGGTTGGCAGCTGCTTGTGCTCACTGGTCCCTGTGCTCACTGGGGAAGTTCCTGATCTGGCCCCTGCCTCTGCCACCCATCACCACTTGGCTTTGCTCATGTCTCCTTGCCCAGCTCTGGCCATGCCAAGCCAAGGGTAGCCACCCCACCCCCCCAAACACTTCCTCAATTCCCCCCAGACGCTGAGCCCCAGATGCCCACCACCCTTACTGCTGGCATCCCATAGGAGTTGGAAGAGGCAGATCACCCATCCCACGGGACCCTCCTGGGCACAACCTGTCTCTGCACCCTTTCTTCCCCTCAGCACCAGCCTGCCATTTATTTAGTTATTTAAATTTCCTTTATTTTTCCTATTAAGCCAGAGTGGTGAGTGAGAAGGTGCCAGGGAGGGAGTGGGGAGCAGGCAGAGCAGGGGGAGCACTGGCAGGGACAAAAGACTTCAAGCAGCTGTGCCTTTCCTCTGCCCCATCATTTTCTGCTCTTAAACCCCTGCCAGGGACTCTTCTCTCCCTTCCCCACCATCCAGAGCCCTTCCCACTGTTCTGGTCAGGCTCAAAGTGGATGGGTGGTCACCTGTGTCAGTTTGGGGAGTAAGAGGTTTTCCCAAATCCTAACCTATCCTAAGCCCATTTTCTGGATAGATAAACTGATAGCAGAAGGAGCATTTGGAGTGGGGTGGCAGCCACACAAATAGATGAGGGAAAGGCAGGAGGAAAGGAAAAGTGAAAAATAATGGGAGAAAGGCTGGGAAAATCCAGTGACAGTTTAATGGAACTGCTGATAGAATAATGACTGGTTTAAAGTCTGCTAGAGTATGGCTGCTCTCTATTAAACCTGGGAGCTGATAATCTGCCAAGTTCATTACTGGGGGGGTGTGCAGGGTAGCAGGCACTTGGCAGGATGTGGAGTAAGGGGCTGAGCTGCTGTGGGTGCAGGTGCATGGGAGGACCCAGGGAGACAACCCATAGTGGTGCCATGGGGCAGCTGTTGCATCACACCAGGCTGTCCAGGCCTTACCTGGCTCCTCAGGGTACTCAAGTTGGAGGGTAAATGTGGGCTGTCCCCTTCATAAGAGGCAACGTGCAGGAAAGGCAGCATCCAGGAATGGCAGCTCCCCAGGAGTGGCAGCACCATCATCATGACTCAAGCCTGGCATTCACCTAATCTATGTGTCTGGCACACAAGGTCACTGATGCTCCCACCACCAGACCATGGGTAGGGACAGGGACAGTGCCAGCTCTGCCATGTGCTAAGGGCTCTGGCAGCCCAGGAAGAGGCAGTGGGTCTCAGCCAGGTCCCAGTGGGATCCCAGCCAGTGGTTGTGAAGGGACCAGAAGACACTCTCACGTGCCCAATCCACCCACCTCCCTCCCCTCCCCCCCCTGCAATGCTGGGGTTTATTAAGTTGTTTGTAAATGTCTCTGCAATTAATCACTTGCCGGTGTGGGGTGTCACATGGCGCTCGCCTCCTCAGTGCTATATATAGCAAGAGCTGGAGAGAGGCCCCATCCATCCCGCTCTGGAGTGACAGGCTCCTGGCTGGATTCATCCCTCCGCAGGGCAACACTGCACCAGCTCAGTGCAACAGTGGTGCTGGTGCTGCAGAGCCCTCCTGCTTTTGCTGGGCTGGAGGACATCGGGGCGGGGGGTCCTTAGTATCACTGTTACTTCCTGGTTCCCCTCAAATTGGTTGTCAGCAGTTCCCTGTTCCTCCCTTCCCCAAAAAAACGGGATGGAAGTGAAGGGATCCCCAAACCTCATGTCTGTGGAATCCAGGGAGTTCCCAGTACCACCGCTGCATCCTGGCACTCCCTGCCCACTCCCAGATCCCCTCAGGTGGGCCACCAGTAGCTCCCTGTCCATTCCTTCCACTAAGGATGGAGATGGGGGGAACCTCAAACCTCATGCTCATGGGATCCAGAAGGATTTCCACCATCCTCCCACTGCCCCCACACTCAGTCCCCCTGGTCTTTTAGGGGGTGCAGGCGGGAAGACCCAGCCCTGGATGGAAGCTTGGCTAATTGGGAGCCAGGAAGAGGTTGCTCATCTCCTCAAGCAGAGAAGGGCAAAGCAAGCAGAGCAGGGCAGATCACACCTGGTGGTGAAAGAGTGGGAAGGAAGAAGATAGACGGACAATTGCAGGACTAGAGGGACAGGTAGAGGGGATGCTGAGGGGGATGAATGGTGGGATAGGGGGAAGGATAGAGGGGGGAGGAGTGGATGGATTGATGAGTGTATGGATTGGTGAATGGATGAGTTGATGGATGAGTGGATGGATTAGTATCTGAACAAAACTGAGCACTAATGGTATTTCACGGCATACCCCTGGGGTTTGGTACCAGGCACCCCCTCCCTGCCCACAGAGCCCTGGGCAGGGCAGAAGCCCCATGGGACTGCCTGGCACAGCAGAAGGGGAGAGGAGTCATGGAGCCAGGGATCGTGGAGGCTCCTCCCCGCTCCCCAGCTCCCAGATTCTCACCCTGGCACAGTAATGACTGACCTGAGCCACACACTGGTGTAGCTGAGGCTTAAGGGGTGCTGGTTTCAGGGGGTGGTGGGTACACAGGTGCCTCCCCTCTGATTCCCTCTGGGTGGCTCCTCCACTCCTTCCAGTACTGCAGGTGCCGCTGCCGGTGCCGCCGCCACAATCCGACACCCCGGCAGCGCCTGCGGGTGATTGACAGCCCTGGTGCTCCCACGCATGACTCACCGACAGCCTCCGGGGGGGCTCAGCGTGAGCAGGGGGTGGGGGGACACCTCCACCCAGAGCTGCCGCAGGCAACTCAGCAGGGAGAGATGCTCCCAGCCCCCTGCATCCCTCCTTCCATCCATCCCTGTATCTCTGCATCTCTGGGGACCAGCATCCCTGCATACCTGTATCTCCACATCCCCACGTGGACCTCGAAAGGTTTTTCCACGGCCAGTTCCAAGGTTACAGGCACTGGCAGGTGGCAGCAGTGCACAGCATCAGCCATGGGCTGTGGACAGGAATTCCCAGGGCCGCCATGATCCAAGGAGGCAGCTCCCAGCCTCTGGCTTTGAAATGCCCATTGTGCCTCATGCTGCTGGGCCCCATGCCTGGAAACACACCTGCACATCTGTGTTTCCGGGTGGCTCCCATCCACCTGGTGACCCATGGTGGCAGTCCAGCACAGACCCTGACCCCAGTACCGGCACGGTGTCCTGGCTGCACCACCAAGACTCAGCAATCCTGGCAGAGCATCACTGGACAAGGGTGCCACTGCTTTGTCGCCAAAAGGGCAGCTTACTGTCTTCTCCATGGCATCACCCATCCTCTGGCAAACACCCACCTGGTGTATCCAGGGCTGTCCCTCTGCACCCACAGGGACACCAGCTCCCGGTGCCCCTGCCCAGCACAGCTGGCAAAGACCTGGACACACCCACCCCACTGAGAGACCTGGACACCCCACTCCATTTCTCAAGACCTTTAATATTGTCAAGAGGCAGCAGTGGGAAGCAGGGGATGCTCCTGCCACCTGCACCTTGATGGATAGGAGACAGAGGCCAGGTGCACCCTCTTCCCAGTCTGGGGGGATGCTGAGGCTCTTGTCACCCTGCCCTGCCCGGCATGGAGGGGACCCTTTCCCAGGAATGACAGGAGCATCTCGATGCCTAGGGCCAGGTATGCATCCCATGGGAAAGGGTGGTCCTGCATCCCATGGGAAGGGCAGCTCCCACCTGCCTTGTCATTTTAGAGGAGAAAGACGTAAAAATAAGGGATGGAGGAGGAAAAGTAAAAGCCCCCGACAGCAGCCTCCAGCTGGGCCCTGCCTATTCACCCAGAGCTGGGACAAGTGGTGGCCAAAGGCAGCCAGAGCCCAGGGTGTGGGGTCGGGGGGCTGGGACCCTGTGGGCTGCCTGGCCATGGCTTCCGAGCCCAGCTCCACTGAGGGGTGGGTGGCCTCGCTGCCATCTCCACTCCTGGCTGCCCGAGGGTCACTGTGGTGGAAGGCGAGAGGGGTGCTGGAGGCCCCAGAGGCAGCAGGACCCCTGGCAGGTGCCAGGGTGCGGGGCTGGAGCGGGACCTCGAGGGCTGCCACACCTGGGCATGAACCTGTAGCACAAATGGAGAGTAAAGCGTCCATGAAGGTGAGGGGGAAGCCACTTCCATCCCCCTCCCACCTTGTGGGGAGCTGTGTCATGTCCCCAAGCTGGGGTAGCAATAGGACGGACAGAACCATCAGCTCCCACTGCCACCATATCCGGGTAGAGGGTGTGGGCAGGGGGACACTCACTGGCATGTCAGCTCTCCAGCTCAGACGTTCCGCAGGAGCTGGGAACAGAGGGCAGACAGGTCACCCTTCATCCTCAGCCTCCTCTCCTCCATGTCTGGGTATCACTGGCAACGTGTTGCCCAGGGGGACACATGGAAAACCCCCAGCAAGGGAAATCATGGTCCCCCCAAGGTCACTGTGGTGCCAGTACCCCTCCCCTCATAGCAGGGGACACTCACCCACTGTTCCTGGGAGCCCTGGTATGCTGGTCCCCATCCCAGCCCACACCAGTACATGCACACCGCGAAGCACAGCCCACTACAAAGCCCCGGTGGGGGCTTCACCACTGCCCTCTGTTATAAACATGAGCCTAGGTGGGGGTCCCAGGGCAGCAAGGATGCTGCTTGCTGCCCTTGGGTGCCCACTGGGTGATACCCAACCATGCCAATGGTGGGTTTCCCCAGCATAGCTGTGCATGGTTTATAACAGCAACAAGGGCCCGAGGGATTGGATCGAAGGCGGTGGGATCATCTCTGTCCTACTGCCAGCCCCGTGGCTGGGCAAAACTCCAGCATCAGCACCCATGTGGTAGGGGACCACCCAAAATGTGACAGCCCTTGGGCAGGAGAGCTGGTGCAGACAGACAGACAGAGAGTGGGACTGGGAGCTGATTTGTGACCAGGACAGAAAACCCACCCTTGTTAGAGGAAAAATCAGGAGTATGGCAGCATCCCCTCTTCTTGGATCACATGGTTTGGGACACCCCTGGACCCAGGAGATCCCCCACGGGCCCCCAAAGAATCAGCTATTCCTCCCAGATCCTTCTGGGGTGACTGGAGGTGATGTGGTACATAAGGAATGGGAGCAGGGATGGGAGCAGGGATAGGAGAGGGGTTATTCCACCCCCCAAGGTTTGGGGACCAGGATCCCCTGGCATGTGATGCAGGGGGGATGCAGCCTCGTGTGGAGGGCCCCCCGGTGTCCCCAGATCACTCACTGTTAGGGGGTCAGTAGCAAAAGCAGCCACACTGTTCCTCATCTCGCTCTCATTTCCCCGCAGGGGGATGAGAGAGATGTTACCCAACCTGGCATCCTGCTGAGGCCGTGTTGCCCGCATCTTGGGGCGCTCCGAGGGCCACAGGGTCCCCCCATTCTGCAGACAGAAGGGACAGAGATGGAGACTGGAGATTCGGCCACCCCAGAACTTCCTTTTTGCCCTGGGACACCCTTGGATACCCCAAAGGATTTCCTTGTTGGCCACACATCCCTCCAGGGCTGTTCCCCACGGGGTGTCCTGCTTTTGCAGTGATTGTCTGGCCACTTCCTTACCTGCACCTGGAGGAAGGTGGCAAACCACTCCCGCAGATCAGCCTGGGTGTCACAGCACAGGTACCTGTGGGGACACATTGTCAGCAGCCAGAGGAGATGGTGGAGGCAGCAGGTGTCCCCTCTGACTGCTCCAGGGACACCTGCGTGCTCCAAGGAGCTCAGCCACTGCTCTTCATGAGACCCCAGAGGACTGAAGGGGACAGCCACAGGCCCCAGGGGTGTGGGTGCTCAGCCAAGCTGTGCCCACACAAACAGTAGCCCAGCCCATGTCAGGGGGGTGGGACTGGATGGTCTTCAAGGTCCCTTCCCATTCAAACCATTCATGACTGATTCCCCATCTCCCCCTGCCACAGCTTCAGAGAGCTGCTGCATGTTTGTCCCAGGAAAGAGTATAGTGTTCCCGTATCGCCTTCCCTCACCATTGCTGCTTCTCATGCTTCTCATTTTCATAGAAGACTGTAAAGCCCCAGCTGGAAGAGTGAAAATGTGAACTGCGACATCCCACATTGCCATTCTCTGCTGCCATCATCCCTACCACCTCCCATCCCTGCAACCTCCTGTCCTTGCAACCTCCCACCCCTGTAACCCTCCCATCCCTGCAAACTTCCCGTCCCTGCAAGCACCCTCTCCAGCCCCACAAACCCTCCTCCAGTCCTGCAAACCTCTTTCAGCCCCACAAATCCCCCAGCACTGTGTTGCTCCTACTCCTCGCTTTCCTTCAGACCCACAACCCACCCCCTCAACCCTGTAAATCCTCCAGCCCCACAACCCCCTCGGCGACAGGGACTGGGCAGGGTACAGCGCTGGGAACAGGGCTGGGGACAGGGGCAGGGGGCAGGGCTGGGTGCCCAGTCCTTGCTGGTGACACAAGACTGCAGCCGCGTCCTGCGGGGCTGCTCTGACACCTGGTGGCAGGAGGCCTGGCCAGCAGGGGATGGGTCCAGCAGCCAAAACTGTCCCTGTCCTTGTCCCCGTCCTCATCTCCATTCCTGTCCTCATCCCCATTCCCATCCCGTCCTCATCCCCAGGCCTGTTCCCAGCTCTGTCCCCAGCCCCAGCCCCACAGGCCACTCCTTTGCTGCTTACCACGTCGGGGGTCGAAGCTTCTTCTTAACACCCAGGTATACCTTCAGGTTTCGGACAGGCCACTCCTTCTCTGGCTTGTGGCTCTGGGGGGACAGGGAACCGGCACCGGGTCGGTGGCTGCCAGACCTGTCCCCACTCACTGGTCCCCACCAATGCTGGGATGGGGTCCACCCTACCGCAGGGAGGAAAACCCAGAGCCACGTGTTGACAGGGACGAGGGTGAAGCCCAGGATGGAGCAGAGCAGGTGTCCATCACCCATGGCAAGTGCCACAGGCAGAAGGGATACAGAAGGCCTGTCCCTGGGGAACAGTATCCCAGGGACAGTGACAGTTGGCTTCAGACCTAGGACTAGCACTTGGCACATTATGACAGGGTCTCAAGAGCCCAGCACTAGACACCTCCCAAGGGGATCCCATATCACACCTCTCCTCAGCATTAAGGCTACTGCCATGGCAGTGGTGGTCCCAGACCCACCCTGCCCGCAGCATATTCCTAAACGTCCCACCAACATCATGGCATGGCATAAGGACCCCTCCAGTGCTGGTTGTGCTTTGCCATGCCCTGGGACCCCAGGGACCACGCTGGGGACCCCGGGGATCCCCCATTCACATTCCCGTGCAAGCAGCGTTGGCTTACAAGAGCCCAATCCAATGCCTGCGGGATGGGGAAGCAGCTTGGCCCATCCCCATCCTCTCCAGCCCCTTCCCCAGACCTAGTTCTGGCTGCCTGGAGTGAAGGGCAGCGGGATCCCCAAACCAGATAACTCTGGGGGCTAATGGAGAGGGACTGTAGCACTGGGGACAGCTCCGTGATTGGCACATGCATGCTGTGGCATTGGATTTGGGATCGACCCCAGACTGCATCTGGGATCAACCCTGGGCAGGCTTGTAAGGGCAGAGGGCACAGGAGCCCCTGCACCCCAGCTGATCCCCCCACTCCCCTCCCTACTCACGCTCTCCAAGGGGGGGCTTCGCTGCCTCAGGCTCTGTTCAACAGAGGAGAGGGGTTAAAGCAGGTGTGGTCCCCTCCCTGCGCCTCTCCTGTGCCCACAAGCAGGACATGGGGAAGGAACAGCAATGTGCCAGGGTGCCGTGTCAGATCAGGAGGAGAAGGGGAACCAGGGGTGGGGAGTGGCTGTCCCAGCAGTCAGGATGCCAGTGTGCCCCCTTCAGCCTGGCACTAATCAGGAGCGCTGGGATCTGCTTTGGGAAACTCTGGCTCTGGGACCACCACTTCTGCGGTCAGCCCTGGCACTGCCCACACTGCCCGTTGCTGGCTGCACTGCCCATGCCATGCCAGCCCCTTTGCCGCCTGCACTGCCTGAGTGATGCCAGCCCACATGAGTTTCATGCCCTCAGGGATGCCCTGCTCACAGTCACAGTGTGGCAGGGCTGGGGAGGGGAAAGGAAGAGGGAGGGGGGAAAGGAAGAGGGAGGGGGGAAAGGAAGAGGAAGAGGGAGAGG
>JAWWTY010000001.1:16435268-16457296 GCA_035222235.1 Margarornis squamiger
AAGGGAAGGGAAGGGAAGGGAAGGGAAGGGAAGGGAAGGGAAGGGAAGGGAAGGGAAGGGAAGGGAAGGGAAGGGGCAGGCAGCAGGCAGGGCTCACCCGCACTTCCTTGTAGAGGCGCAGGCAGGAGTGGTTGAGGATGAAGTAGCGATCGTGGAAGCCGGTGCTCAGCCCAAGCCCCAGCAGGTTCCTCTCCTCCCGGAATTTCATCATGCCGTGCTTGCAGTCACCCACTCTGCTGGCTGGGGGCACGAGCCTGAGCGGCTCCAGCCCCCCAGGGGGGTCAGGCCCCCCAGGACGAGCACAGGGTTCAGCCAGACCCTTGCCCACATCACGGCAGCCCTTTCGCTGCTGCAGGGCTCCCAGCACTGCCTCTACTCCCAACCCAGGCAGGGCAGGCAGGATCAGCTCTCCCACTGCACTGGGCACAGCATTCATTGGTGACTGTATCAGAAGGCTCCCAGCCATATGCTAACTGGTCTTGTGCCAACTCCGACACAATTGCATGGATCCCATGCCATCCTAGCCATCCCCTTCCCCATTCCCATCCCATCTTATCGCATTCCCTTCCCTGTTCCCATCCCATTCCCCATTCCCTCTCCTCCACTCCATATCCCCATCCCCATTCCAACTAATCACTCCTGTCCAGGCCCAGGCTATGGCCTCTGGCTCTCACCGAGGTAGATGAGCATGTTCTCCATGGACATCTGCTTCTTCACTACCAGGTAACTCTCTGTCCCCAGGCAGTGCAGGATGGGCAGGACTTTCTCCGAGTAATGCAAGGGCCGTTCTGTCAGGCAGGGGACAGACAGGTCTCAGACAGTACCCCAAGGGCCAGCTCCCATCCAAGAGGTGTCACACCTGTGTCCTGAGGGTCTGCCACAGTCCTGCCACTAAACTATGTCCCCAAGTGACACATCTACATGTCTTTTCAGTCCCTCCAGGGATTGTGACTCCACCACTGCCTGAGCAGCTTGTGCCAGGGCACTAGACAGTCCTTTTGGCAAAGGAATTTTCCCTAATATCCAGCCTAAATCTCCCCTGGCACAACTTGAGGCCATTTCCTCTTATCATTTGCTACCTGGGAGAAGAGACCAACCCCCACGCATTGTCAGCAGGAGCTGGACGCAATAGGAGGCAGGACCAGGATCTCATCCTGCTCATGCTGAGCTCTCCTGCTGTTGCCTCCAAGCAAGGCAGGGCTCCACCCTTTGGTGGCTGGAGAGCCTGGAAACATCCCCCCACCAAGCTTCACAGGCATTTGAACCACTAAGGATGCAGATATGTCCTGGCCTAAACTCAGCCCATCTGCAATACTTGGCCATGTGCAAGGTAGATGCCGTGAGCAAATGTCCTCCCCTGAGTGCCTGGAGTCCATCCCAGCATTGCTCTGTGGTGTGATCCCCATGGGATCTTTTTCATACCCATTCCTATATCCATCCCCATCTGCATCTCTATTCCCATATCCACCCTCACTCCATCTGCACAACCATCTCCATGATGGTTATCAACCATCCCCATCTGCCTCCTCATCTCCATATCCATTCCTGTCCTGCTCACCCCTGCACCAACCTGCCTCCTCCTTCTCATTCACTTCAAAGCAGCTCCAGTAGTCCTTCTCCTTCATGACAATTTTCCTCCGGTCCAGGATCTCAAAGGTGAGCTCCTCAGCTGTCATCGTGGCTGGGATCTGGGAGAAGGGGGCATGTCTTCATCAGCCAGTGCCCAGGGCCCTTCCATCCTCACACCGCAGAGGTGCCAGTTCAGTGCATGTCCCCATGGCACCACAGAGACAACGAGGGGGTCCCTTTCCCCTCTTTACCCTCTGTGCCCTCCACCCCACCACTCACTTTGACATGCTGCTCTGTCTCTGTCTTCTTCTCCTCCAGGTAGACGGTGCAGATGAAGTCCCCAGCTTGCTGGAGGGCAACAGGAAAGTGCTTCAACCTACAGCTTCCCATGCATGAGTGAAACCCCCGCTGCTAGCGTGGACACTCCCTGACTGGGGCATCTCCAGAAGGTGCTACAGTAGGCACTGGGGGCCCCAGGTGAAGAGGTCCCCATATCCAGGACCTACCTGCGTTCCACTGGATGACGCTTCCCGCATCTTCATGATGGCCATGATTTCATCTTGCTGCTTCTTCATCTCCTGGTCATTGACCTGCCAGAGAAGCTATCAGGGCCAACCAAACCACCCTGGCTCCAGGCTTGGGGTTTCCAGGATTTGAAAAGACATGGTCCCCTCTGCCTCATCTCTAAAGCACAGAGATGTCTGCATACAGAGAAGACCCAGGTTCCTCCTCCTTCCACCTCCCCATCTCCAAGGAATGTCCAAACATTGGCCTGACCCAGGGGTGAACCTACGTTAAAGATCTCCACATAATGATTGATGAGGTCCTCCACCACACGTCCTGCCTTGTAGTCCTTCCCATCCGCTTGGAAAAGTGTGGGCCCAAAGACAATGGCCAGGTTGTGCGTGTTCATCTGATTCTCCCCAGAGAAACACTGGACCCTGTGGGGAACAACATTAAGATTCCTGCCCTAGGGCTGCTCCCCCGGGACCCCCTCCTTCAGCTCCCCATGCCAGGGCATGAGGTTTGGCATTAGGCACAGCTTGACCCCGAATTCCTTTCCTTTCCTTGGGGATGTGGGCCAAGGCATGAGGGCTCTCCCATGCCCCAGAACCCCCTAGGATCCCGCAGTGGATGGGTCAGTGCCCCAGGAGAACTTGGGGAGCCCAGGCTCAGGCGTGCCATACCGGAAAAGGTGGTTGATGAGTGCCTTGAGCGTGGCCCGGTTCACAGGAGGGAGGGCCCGCAGGAGCTGCCGGTACTTGCCAACCTTCTCCTCCTCGTCCTCCAGTGCTGCCAGAGGGGCATGAGAAAGAGGATGAACATGGAAGAGCACAGAGATCGCCCACCATCCTCCCTGCAGACCCCATCTCAGACTCTCCTGTCCTACCATGGGGATGGAGCATCCCAGCTCTGCAGGGCCAGAGCATGCCAGGGCTGGACCATCCCAGCTCTGCAGGGCTGGATCACCACAAATTCATGGGGCCAGAGCACCCCAGCTCCACAGGGGTGGAGCAGCACTGCTCCATGGGGCTGGAGAATCCCAGCGCTCTGAAGCCAGAGCATCCCAGCTCCACGGGGCCATAGCTTGTGTCTGTTTTTCCATTGGATGCATCTATCCCCAGTGTCCAATGACCAGATCCAGTAGCAAAGGGATCTGGTTGTCTGCCATGGTTCAGCCATGACAGAGCACAGGTCTGTGCAGGGGCAGAACGGATGCGTTCTACTCCCAACCCACTACTCGAGATTCTGGCACAGGGGAACATGTGGAGCCCAGATGTGTTCCTCCAGCCCACAGAGGGGACAAAGGGGCTGCACAGAACCAGTAGCCTACCCCTTTCCTCCTGCCCCACCCCCAGCAGGCCTCAGGGCTCACCTGTGGCCCATAGCCAGTGCGAGGCCCACTGCTGGGTGAAGAGCCCATCCCCAAGGTCACGGAAGAAGCGTTTGAGGGTGTTGGCCACATCATCCACATGGTGCTCACCCTCCTTCAGACAAACGCGGCGTGCATCCCGCTGCAGCACCTCCAGCAGGCTGGTGGTCTTGGAGTTCTGCCCACTCTTGCGGTAGATGCCCTCAGATGTCAGCCCTGCAATGGAGCCAGTTGGGATGAGACAGCCCTCTGTGGGGGACAGGCTCCTGTCCTGGCTCACCAGCTTCTCATCAAACACCACCAGATGCTGTTGAGCATCCCATCCCACAGGTGTTCCTGACTGGAGCCAAAGCCCTGCTACAAATAGAGCCCTCCCACAAAGCTGGCGCAGATGTTCAGGGAGGGAGGGAAGCACGAGTCATGAGCACGTTGGCTTCTCAGCCTGCCAGGCCACACTGATGGGGTGACCTGAATGTCACACTGCGGTTCCCACCAGCCCCCTGGGATGCCAAGCCGTACCACACTGCGTGATGTAGTCAATGCAGCGGTCCACTAGCAGCGGCACATCCGATTCCGTCAGCTGCTGCTCTGACAAGGTGTCTCCCGAGCTGCCTGCGGCCCTCTGGATGGCATTGACCCAGCCCAGGAAATCCAGCTTCCGCTCCCCTTGGACGTAGAGTGTCCTGCCGGCAATGCCTGGCCTCAGCACAGGGACAGGCATCCCCCCAGACCCCAATGCATGTCCACAACCCCCAGGAAGGCTGGCCCTGGGGGCCTGCAGGTGGTCCAAATTCAATTTTAGGGGTCCCCAGTCATGGCAGGGAGGGCAAAGACACTCCAGAACAAGGAGGAGCTTGGGCAGGATGTAGTATTTTGCTGGGGGGCATCTACCTGCCCAACCCTCCCCTCTTACCTCCGCCTCTCTACCAGCACCAGCACCTCGTGATCCCCCTGGATGGCTAGAAGGGAAGGCAGGGAGTCCATCACCTATGCAACATGGGGCATCCCAGCCCCCCTAGATCTACATGCTGTGGGAGGCTGTGCCAACAGGTCCAGCTCCAGTGGAAACAGGACAAGCAGGGATGGGGAAGAGGATGGAGAGGGGGAAGAGCAGCTGCATCCCCTCTCATCCAAGGGACACTGAGCTCCATGGGACCAGCACCCACCAGCCTCCCACCAAAAGCTGAGTGTCCCCTGGGGGAGGATTTGGAGGACACCCCCTCCCTCACGGCCAGGGGGTCCCTCCGGCGGGACAGGGGCACGCACAGAGCTCCTGCAGCTTGCGCAGCTGGAGAGGTTCCTGCTGCTGGCCATCCTCGGAGCAGACGTGGAGCATGGAGCCAGCCAGGGCAAACCAACCCTCCCGGGCGCGCTCCAGGGTGAGACCCCCCTTGTAGTGCAGCCGGCCAAGCCGCTCAAAGTCCAGCACCAGCAGCTCCTCAGCACAGGGATGGACAAAGGACTGAGTCAGAGAGGAGAGGGATCCATCAGTGCCACCGTGCCTGGCTGTCACCAGCACACACAGCCACCCCAGCCCTCCCTGTCCCACCTTGGCAATGGACTTGAGCCATTCCTGAGCAGAGTTGGGGCTCTCCAGCCCGAAGAGGTAGAGTCGCTCTGCCTCAGTGTACACCTCAAACGTACTCTCAATCCTGTGAGAGGGAGGAAAAGGGAAGCCTGGGTGACCACGGAGGTGAGAGTATCCTGCCGCATGGCTGCTGATGGTTCTGCCGATGGCTGATGTGGTATGGGATCCCTCCACCACGGCCCCAGGCCCTCCAGCATCCCTGTGCTGCCAGACATGCTCTGACCAGGGGCCAAGGGGCAGCACAGGTTTACAAAGGGAATTGCAAAGGAGTTGGAACTGGGTTTCAAAGGGATTACAAAGTAACTGCAAAGAGGTTGCAAAAGTGTACAAAAGGATTGCAAAGAGGCTCCAAAGCTGCTGCAAGTGATTTACACAGACACCTTGCAAAGCCACTTGGTTCAGGGGTCACTGGTGGGGTTGGAGACTGTGGTCCCCTCACTCCACCCTCCATGGGTGTCACTCCAGCAGCGTGGGCTCTGCAGAAGCAGAGGGGATGTAGGAGTACTTCAGGAGGGCACAGCCTTACCCATGGGTATGGGGTGGGTTGTTCACCAGGCAGACGATCTCCTCCACCCTGATCTCACCGTTGGGCACAGCGTTGCGGTCGTTCTCATAGTAGCTGAGCACACCGTCCTGCAGCGTGCACCACCGCCGGCTGAACTCTGCACAGCATAGGAGAATGCTTGACAGCCCCCCAAGTTCTGGCCAGTCCACACCACCCACCAAACCAGCCTGAGTGATCTGGCAGCACCCACTGGGTGCCCACCTGATGCAACCCCCGCCTTGGAACCAGACTACTAGGTGACGCTGTGCCTCCCCACTGCCTTTTCAATGCCTGAGGGAACAGGGGAGGATGTGATTCCCTCTCTCAAAGCTGGCTCAAAGTTCCCCAGTCCCCTTTATGACCACTTCCCTGCCTTACAGACCCCCACATACCTTCCGGGCCCTTCCGCTCACTGACGGGCTTGGCCATGGAGGGAGTCTTGTAGAGGAAGCCACTGTGGCTGACGGAGGGCAGGGGCACGGAGTAGGGCTTCTCCTCACTGCCCACTATCTCTAGGCGTGGCAGTTCTGCAAGCAAGGAGACCAGTCTGTTATGGGGGGCTGCATCCCCCGCCCCCAGCCCCGTGAAGCAGCCAGGTCTCCCTCACCTTGGCACAAGACACATCCCACAGGCTGCACCCTAAGCTCCCATCACGGCTGGGGTACAAGGAACAGCACCAGTCCCCAAATCCAGGGATGTCCAGGAGTCAGTGATGTCAGGTTCATCCACTGGAAGAGTATCCTGCATCCTCCATCCCCCCTGCCACCCCTCCCTAAGCATTGAGCTGGGATGGGGTGGGGATAATATGGAGAGGTGGGGACCAGGATCCTCTACTACTGAGATCTTTCCTGGGCTGTCACGGGTTCCTGCTGCTCTGTAAGAGGAGCAGGGTAGAGCATCATAGCCCTGCAGCTGAAATAACAGGCCAGGGCTCTGCCACTGCCTCCCCCTCTGACCACAGTCATGTCCCCTACCTCAGTTTCCCCACCTCGCCTGCCAAAAAGAGGCAATCCCCATTTTCTCCAGGATGAGGCAGAGAGGGGGTGCAAGGACACCCCTAGAGCATGCCCAGGTCAGAGCATGGGGTGCCTGGAGCTCTAGAGCTGTGGAACCCAGGAGAAGGTAGATCCCTATGCCCCCATCCCAGCCCTGCTCCACTGGAGATTGCTGGCCCCAGCAGTATGAGCACAGGCGTTGGATTTCTCTGGCTCACTGGGGTGGCTGGGAGGCCCCACAGCTCTCTCAGACCCCTTCAGTGCTGACATGTCAGGGAAGAGTTGGGCCAGCCCCAATCCTGGGTGAATTCCAACTTCCGCAGGACGGACTTGGCTGCCAAGATGGGAAGGGAGGTGACGGCTCCAGCAGGCGCTGGCTGGCCCCCCACACCTCCATCCCATCTGAGTTACCAGGCCAGAGGCTCACCCCACATTAGGATGCAGATTTCATGGGAGTCGTCAGCCTGCCTGGAGCCGGGTTCAGTGTGAAAGGTGGGGGGCCACATCTAGTAGAATGGGAGGGGGCGCTAGGGGGTCAGCCCTCCTGCCCCAGAGGCATGCTAGAGGTCGGGGCCGCCCATCTGGCATGTCCCCTGATGCTGTCTGGTATGTCTGCAGCATGCCAGGATGGTGAGGGAATACTGTCTCCTGTCCCTCCTGGTGTCCACAGCACCAGCCTGCATCTCCCGCAGAGCTCCAGACCTGAGTTCCCAGCTGGAATGGGCTCCCCAGGGGCACAGGGTGTTCCTCAAAGTTTCTCTTCCCTCTCCTGGGGTGCACAGACCCCCAGCAGTGCCAGCAGATGGAGAAGCCACTGCCAGAAAGCTGCTGAGCAGGACACAGAGCTTGGACCAGCTCAAAATATGGCTGTGTCCCCCAGGAGACCACAGCAGCGACTCCAGGAATGTTGTCGGTGGGTTTCAGCCTATGGTGGGGTTTCAGGGGGGTCAGCTCTTACCTGAGGTTTTGTTGTGGAGCAGGAACTCCATCTGCAACCGCTGCCCACTCCTCTCAGCCAGGGCCAGGGGCGTCGGGCACTGGGGGTCCCCGGTGTCACAGGTCACTGACGCCCCACAGAAGAGCAGAGCCTGCGTCTCCTTCAGGTCGCTGGTGGTGACAGCTGCGCACAGAGCCTGCAGCAGCGCCAGGAGCAAGCAGTGAGATCGAAGGCTCCCGAGGAGAAGGAACAGACCCCCAACAAGAGGCACCAGGTGAGCACAGTGAGCTGCCGGAACTCCGGCCTCCTCCTGGCCGCCTGGGCAGGACAAAGGAGGCTCAAACTGGAAGAAAAAGTTTGGAGCAGGCAGCGAATCCCTCCCTTAAGGAGCCAGAGTGAAGTCATACGGCCACGGGGCGGGACGGCGGAGCTGGAGTAGGAAAACAAACAAGCCCACATGCGAATTCCCGGGGCTGCCCGGGCTCCCTTTGTGCCCCCAGCGCCTGTGCAAACACCGGCAAAGCCACGGCAGAGGGGAAGCCATGGTGGAATAGGAGGCAAAGGCCAGCGGTCGAGGTGCCAGGATGGCATTCCCTGGCGATGCCCTGATCTGGCAACCTGCCCGCAGCCGCCACATAGATGGAGATTGGGGGTGCTGGTCAGGAGGGTTTTCAAGCTGCCTCAAGGAGTGTATGCCACCAGCATCAGCCCCCATTGACTACCATCCAGCTCAGAGCAAAACAATTTCCAAGCCAGGGAGAGGCAAACCCTGGGACTGTCTGGCTGTGGGAGGGGGATCCCACATCAGACAAAACCCTCCAGTCTGGACATAAAGTTGGTTGTGCCCCATGGCAGAGATGTCACCCTGTCCCCACAGCTGGCTTGTCCCTCCTAGAGACCTCAGGCTTTGTCTTGGGATACACAGGGGGGACTCAGGGTGTGCAATGGGGGCTGGAGGGATACAGGGATACAGGCAGGGAGGGATAGTGGGCAGTCTGCTTGGACACAGACCCAGAACAGTCCCAGGACTCCAGCTCAGCACCACTTAGCACCCAAACTAAACCCTCAAGCAGGTTCCCGGCCCTGGGGGCCACTGACCCTGTCAAGCTCCTCCTGGTTGCCGAAGAGTGGGTGGTAGTGGCGGTACTTGCCCTCCCGGTATTTGGCGATAAGGAAGTGCCTCCTCTGCTGGCTGCTGCTGGTGGGGCCAATGGCCTCGCTGGGGGGCACGTTTGCAGCCCAAAACTGGTTGGCCATCGCATTGCCAAACTGCTGGAAGAGCTGTGGGGACAAGGACAAGGAGACACTGATGTGACCATGCTGCTGGGGCACAGGGCCTGGCTTGGGGGTGGCTCTGCTGGAAGCAGGGTTGGGGGTGCCGCCCAGGAGAACAGTGGGATGCAGGAAGAGTTGAGGTGGGGGAGCAGGTTATGGGTAGTGTAGGGGGAGTGGAGAGCCTGGGTGGGCAGGGTGCAGAAGAACCCACCCACTGCAGGCACGCAGCAACCCACAGCCCCCGCAGCCGCTGACCCCGCTTCCTGCCCTGGGAAATCACATCTGGAAAGCAGCACCCAGCTGTGGGAGGTGGGGTGGTGCTCAGCATCCTTGGGGACAGATCTAAAGGGCATCTGGTGACCCCTCGCCATCCCACTGTCCACACTGAGCAATGCCATTACAAAGTTTAGCCCAACCTCAGGGAACCCCACATCACCTCAACACCTGTGGGGGGCTCTGCCAACACCCCCAAGCTCTTGGAGGTGGGGTGGCTGCATGCGGGTGTCGAGAGGGGGCGATGCGGGTGGGAAGCCTGAGGGTGCTGGGAGGGTTTAGGGCAGCGTTCCCAGAGAAGGGAGGGGAAAGGGAGCAGCCACAGGCAGCAGCTGGAAGCCTAGGGGAGCTCAGGGAGCAGGCAGTGCAGGAGGCGGGGGCTGTGCGGGTGCGACGCCAGGCAGAAATGAAGGATCTGAGCAGGATGGATGGGAAGAATGCAGCCAGCCAGGCTCTGCTGACAGGAAATGGCTGCCAGGTTAGGTCTTGAAACGAACCCCAGCTCCCCCCGCCCACCCTCTCCCAGCGCTGGCTGCACCGACACATTCCTCCACGCCGGCGGCCGGCCGTACTGCTCAGAGAACTGCTCTGCCCTTGGGCCCACGCCAATCCCACAGCCATCTCCCCACAGCCACTCCGGCGGCTCCACAGCCATATCCCCACGGACACACAGACACCATCTGTCTATGGTGTAGGCACACAGGTGCCATTTGTCCTAGCCAACATGCTTGGGTGCATGCCAAGGGTCCACAGGGACAGGGATAAAAGACTGCTGAGGGTTCTCTTCCCAGCCAAGCCACACCGTGGTGTTCCTCCAGGGGGCTGGAATCAGGCTCAAAAATCCCTGCCATTCTCCAGCAGCCTCCAGCCTGTAACCAGTGGCTCCACCATGGGGAAGGAACAGGGTGTCATCCCCCCAAAAGGGCTATTCAGGGCTGCTCTGTGCCAATACCTTGATCAGCTCCTCAGTCCACACCTTTCTGTCCATCTTCAAGCTCCGAACTTTAGTAATTCCAGGGCCCAATCCCCGGTGCTCCCCTGCCAGTGAGACGAACTATTAGGGACCCATTTTGGGGTGGGAGAGGTCTAGCAGTGTAAAGGTCTAGGGATCCCCATTTGTGGTTCCCAGGATGCAGGTACCTGCACATCTCTTGCAGATGACAACGCAGAGGTTGATGGAGGCCCAGTCAGGTTTGGGGGAGCCACAGTCAGCACAGGTGCGGTTGGATTCCACTTCCCAGATCCTCTCGGCCACCTCCGAGTTGGAGAGCGCCTCAGTGATGGACTGCTGCATGGCCTCCATCCACTCCTCCTTCTCCTGCTCTGAGTCAGCGGAGAAGCTGCCAGTGGGGATGGGGTGAGGTACAGCATAGCTGGCGGTGGGCAGCACCCCCAGAATCCCCTCCCCAGCCTGAGCTCACCTGAAGATCCTGTATGGTGTGGTGAGGTCAAAGCCCCGGCGATCCACCTCCTTAACATTCCCCACATTCATCTCAATGTAGGTGATGCCAATCCCCAGCCGATAGTCCTGGTGAGCAAGGGCAGGCAAGGGGTGAAGGGGCAGCAGCAACCCCTCCAGGGCTGGGGATGATGGGATCCAGTGCCTGGGAGCTGGGGTAACCATGTCCCTTCCCTGCCCAGCTCCTATCCCGGGGGTGCCTGGGGCATTGCAGACTCTGGGGCAGCTCTTGGCAGATCCCAAGGCTCAGAGACAGCAGGGAGTGGGGGCTGCGGCTCAGAGGTCACCACCCTGTGGGATCTGTGCTGTCCTTATTTGAGGGGTTGCAGGCCCAGGTGCTGTTCTGGTCAGGCTGTGAGCACAAAGGGAAGGGGTCCCACACAAAACAGCATCAGGGTCCCTCGTAGTGCTACAGTCCCCCCATCTACCCACCTCTGCGTTCTTGTAGAGGAACACTTTGTCCCCAGCCACCACCACAAAAAGCTTGTGCTTAAAGCCCCGCAACTCCAGAAAACCCCTCTTATCGGCTGGCTCAGTGGCACTGTCAGTGGCCAAGGACATCGATGTCCTCTCCAGAGCTTTGTTCTTCCGCTCCTCTGCAATCTGCTGCAGGGTCCGTATCCACTCATTACGGTCTGCTGGGGGGCCACAGGGGAGACATGTCAGGATCTGCTCGGGGGCACAAGCCAATGGGACTCATCCCATGGGCTGGGGAGGGGGAGCAGCCAGGCAGCAGGGAACCCCATTGCTCACCATCACTCTCAGCCCGGAACACAAAGTTGCGGTTGTTGGTGATGACCTCAAATTTCTGGTCCCCAACGCTGGTGATGCGGGAGATGGAGGAGACAGGAATGAGCCCCTTGGAGTAGGCGTCCTGAGGCGGGGAGTGGGGAGACACACTGCTCACCTATGTGGCCTCAGGGAGATAGGGCAGTTGCCCAGGAAGTTCTGACATCCCACATCTCTCCCTGGCACCCAGTCGTGGCTGGTCCCTGGGATGCTGCCCCTTGGCACAGCCACGTCTCCCAGCTGGGATGCCTGGAGGAAGGTGGCCCTGCTGGGGCAGTTTCTCTGCCACCTTCTCACCCTGAACCCCCAGATCTGTTGACCCACCTTTTCACTGTCAAAATAGCGGAGGTAGTCAGCGTCAAGCTTCACCCAGCGCTTCTGGTAGATGTAGGACCTGGGAGGGGACCAGAGGGACCCATTGGAGGGGATGTCCTTGAACTCAGGATGATTCTACTTGTGTGTTCATGCCCCAGTTGCCAAAAGCCTGGGGCCACCTTGCCATCGATCCTGCCTCATATCCCCAGCTCTCCATCCTGTGCTGTCCCCAGCCCTCAATGTCCTCAGCCTTCCATTCTGCCCTGTGTTCCCTACTGTTGATCCTGTGTCATGTCTACAGTCTCCATCCTGTGCTGTGTCCCCCATCTCAATCCTGTGCCATGCCCCCAACCCTTCATCCTGTGCTCTGTCCCCAGCCCTTATGTCACTGACAGGGACAGCAATGGGGAGAGCTTCACACTTTCCTCCAGGCACCAATTAAAACAAGGAGCTGAGAACAAGGGCTGTCCCTAAAAGCTCCCCGAAATCCCTATTTACTACTCAGGACCTAACAGCCAGGCAGGGTTCAATCCACGGGACACATTCCAGAAGGGGACAATGACACCAGGGGCAGAGGGAGAAGCTGGGTGTCTCTATCAGGTTGAGGACACAAAAGAGAGGGAAGACCCCAGGGCTGGAGGAGAGCCCACCAGGGACCCCTTTGCCCACCCAAGCCCAGCATAGAGACCAGCCAAGCAGCACAGGGAAAGGCATGACACCACTCAGCCCATCTGTGCAGCGTCAGGGCTGCAGGAGAAGCCAAGCCCCTTCTCACACAGTTTTGGCAAGCCCTGCCATGCAGCTCCCTGCCAGCACTGCACCCCCAGAGCCCCCTGCTGCTGGTGGAGGCTGGTGCAGTGGCAGGGACGCAGTGGTTGCTCAAGGGCTTGTTTGCTCAGGAAGGGCTTGGCCATGGCCGCACATGACCCCGCACTCGGCCTTTATGTAACCACCTCCAGCATCTGGCATTGAAGCCCTCGGCTCTGCCACAGGCTCGCTGCACCCCACAGGAGCTCAGCCCTGTCCCTGGGGAGCAGAGACCCCCATCCTGTTCTGACCTCCCAATACTGTTCAATGCTGAGGGGTTGGGGCTCCTGGCTTTTCTTTCGCTGCCTTCCTATGCTCTGAGTCCCTGCCACGCAGTTGCCAAAGCAGCTTCCCAGGGACCTTCCAGCTGCTCTCACTTCCCCAGCAGCACAGCAGCTCTACTGCAAACGGGAGCTTCCTCTTTCTCCTCCTCAGTGGAACTGCCATTGCAGGGCTTCCTCAGAGCCCAGATTAAGCAGTCCCCAAATATCCTTCAAATCTCCTGCTTGATTTTTGCCTCTCAGACAGAGTGCAGGCTCTTTGAGTGGGTTCCCCGTTGGCATGGGGGCAAGTAGGCTCTCTGTGCACACTGTGCTTGTTGTGCTCACTTCATTCACTGGACTATCTGGGGCTCCCTGGGCTCACTGGGCTCCCTCTGACCCCCTGGGCTTGCCTGCCCTGGAGCACACAGACACACACCCAGCACCTCCCCTGTTTTTCTCATGCACCCCAATGGCTCTGCACCACAAATGCTGGGGCCAGGGCTGCACACACTGAGATTTGGGGCTGCCATTGCATGGGATGGGGGCCATCACTGACTCCTCCTGTGGCAAACCCAGCAATCCCCCAACCCACAGGTCAGGTCAGACACCCCACCTCATTCCTGACAGCTTCTTTTGGGTCATTGCTATTCCAGGGCTTGCCCAGAGCCACAGCAGCTCTTTTCCCAGGGACACAGGGTCTGGGAGGGAGCTCAAGCTGCAGTCTTCTCTCCTCCTCCTCAGCCAGCACAGTAGAACCACTGGTGGCACCCTGTCTGAAAAAGGCTCTTTCACCAAAAATGGGTCATTCTAACCTAAATCATGGGTTAGAAGGGAATGGAAGGAACCCCTCATGATGTATTTTCACCAAAGCAAAATTACACCCCCATGCGCAGGAATTACAGATGGGAAAAGGTGGGAACAATCACCCTTCCATGGCACACAGGGACCCCCAGCACATCACTCACCCTTGCGGTGGGTTCTTGTCCAGCCACCCCACTCTGATGGTGGGTGACAGCGGGGTGGTGGCACTGGTGCCCTCCATGCTGTCTCTGAGTGTACCGGGGCTGCCACTGGGGAAGGCGTCAGGTGCAGGTGGGCGCAGGCTGGGGTCCCTGTCACTCCAGCTGCTGCTACCACTGGGGATGAGGAGCCAAGGGAGAGGGTTAAGAGCTGGCGGGTCCTGGGAGGGGCTGAGGCTCCCCCCGCCTGCTTCAGCCTCCCTGTGCCCTTCCCCGAGGCACAGGGAATGCAGGCACCAGCTGTGTGTGACCAGTGACACAGAGACAGTCCCCTCGGTGGGGTCCTGGAATGCCCCCCAGTTCCTGGGGACAGGGCACTCCCAGGACCAACCCCCCTGGGAGGGGGGATAGGGCACTCCTGGGACCACAGCCCCAGCCCAGTGATGTGCAGAGCTGTTCTCTGCTCACACAAGCACAATGTGCTCCCCTACATGGGTTCTGCATGTGCACATGCACGTACATACCATGGAGCTGTGCACAGATGAGAGGGCCTGACCCATGTATTCACCCACTCCACACAAGTGCTCTGTGTCTGTGCTCACTCACACCACACACACAAGCACCCCTTGGCACTTGCACACATATCCCTTGCCTAAACATGCACACACAACATGTCACCAGCCATGCACACACACATGCCTGCATGCACGCATGCAGCCCCTGCACACACATCCCCAGCAGGGCACACACACACACAGAACCCACATGCACACAGACACATTCCTTGTGTGTGCATCCCTGCCCACACACATGTCCCCTGCCCACCCATATGTCCCCTGCACACAGCATGGCAGCCCAGCTCGTACTTGGCAGGGCACACATCAGGGTGGTCCTCACTGAGCTCGTCATCACTGAAGAGGCTGTTGAAGCGCAGGGATCGCAGTCGCCTCGTCCCAGGCTCAGCATCCTCCTGCAGGGACACACACAGGTGACACCTGGGGTCCCCTTGGCACCCCCCTGCACCATGAGGGTTGGGTAGGGTTGACATATGGGGTCCCCTGGGTGCCCCCACTTCACCATGATGGTGAGGGGGGGACTAAGGGAGAGGGGACACAATGCTGCATCACCAGCATGGGTTTGGCAGGTGCCCACAGTGCTGGGGTGCCCAAGAAGGGGCATGCTGGGGCCTGCAGAGGGAGGGAAGTGCAGTCAGGGGAGAAGCTGAACACCAGGATGGTTATTTATAGCAGCTAAAAATGTTGGAGCTTCACGAGAAATCCGGCATCTCCTCCTCCTTGGCCAGTGTTCCAAAGAAAAGGCGGATGGGGGGCTCCAAGCGCTCATGGGGCTCTACAGCTGCTGGGATTCCTCAAATCCATCCATTCCCCCTACAGGGAGCATGGCGGGGCAGACAGAAGCTCCCAGTTCAGGGTCTAAATTCAGGATGCAATGCCGGAGATGTCCACTAGCAGGCACCCTGGGCACGCTCGCCGGGGCGCTGCACAGCTGTGAGTGCCCCCCGAAGACCCCAGGGGACGCAGTGCATGCTTCCTGGGGACACTGGGGTGAGCCCTGGTGGGTGCTCCCCAGGAACCCTGGGGTTCCAGCACCACTGAAAGGCCTGGTGGGTACTTCCCAAGGATACTGAAGGACCCAGTGTGTGCTCCTTGGGGATTCTGGGTTTCCAGCCCCCATGGGAGACCTGGTGGGTGCTCCTTGGGGACCCTGGCATTTCAGCAGCACTGAAAGACCTGGTAGGTGCTCCCCAAGGATCCTTTTGACCCTGGGGTTCCAGGATCCCTTGGAGACCCAGTGGGGATTCCGTAGGGACCCTGAGAGACCTGCTTGGTTCTCCCCGATGATCCTGGTATTGCAGCTTCCCTGGGAGACCTGTTTTGTGCTCCGTGGGCCTTGGGGTTCCAGCCTCCCTGGGAGACCCAAGTGGCTGTTCCCTGGGGACCCTGGGGTTCCAGTCCCCATGGGAGACCCAGTAGGTGTTCGGTGGGGCACAACCCCCTCTCCAGCCACTGCTGACATGCTCCTACAGCCCTAACCAGTATCTCTGGAGCATCCCAAGGCCAGCACCTCTCAGGGACAGTCACTGGCTCCTGCCCACCTCCCACCCCATGGTGGGACCAACCTTGGCCATCTCCCCCATGGGTCTGGCTAATTCCTCCTCCCAGGATGAGTCCTCGTAGTCTGAGTCATCTGACAAAGGAAAAGAAAGATGCTGGGAATCAGCTGGGGTGGAGTAAGGGGTCCCATCCCGCCCTGCCACCCCAGAGGCTTCGAGGAGGATGAGGATGCTGGCACAGCTGGGCTGGCTTCCCCCTTGCTTTGCCCTTGGCAAACAAACCACCCTATCCCTGTGACAACAAGGGTTTTATCTAGGAGTTTGGGGAAGAGCTGAAAAAGGACAAAGTCCCATTAGTGGCACCTTCCAGTACTGTCACAACCCTTCTGGACTTGCTGGGAAGGGACCAGGTGCCACCAGCCCCAGCACCACAGCTTTGTCCAGGCTGTGTTGGAGCCTTTGTCCTGCCTCAGAGCTCCTGCTGCTGGGGGTGTCCCAGGGGCTTCTCCAACAACTTGTTTTCCAGGGTGGATTCCCCTCCCTCCTCCTCCATTCCTTATCAGCTCCTGAGCTTGCACACCCACGTAAATGAGATCCTGAAGGAGGATGGGAGTGAGGAGATGGTTCCTGCTCACCCAGCACCCACAGCAATTGGCATACTGGCCAGGATTGTAACCCCGGAGGGAACAAGTGGCCCCAGATAGGCTGGCCCTGGCAGTCACTCACTCCCAAATCCCACGGAGAACCTGGAGCAGATTCCTCCTAAAATCCCAACCCAATCCCCTGTTTGGGTACTGGCAGCAGGTGAGGATGCTCCCAGGCTGCAGGAGGTTGAGGGATGCAGGTAGATGCTCGCTTGGCAGCAGGGACCCCCCCTGCCCTGCAGACTCTGCATGCCCAACTCATCAGGGCACGGGGTGGGAGCAACTTTCCTCCCTGCACACCCCGACAAACAAATATGCTCCTGTCCATGGCTTCTCTCAGCTTCTGAAACACACCGCAGGTCTCTGTTAAATCAATATCACTTCCTGCAGGGCTACTGGCCCTAAGCAAGCACTCAGAGCACCGCAGAGCTCAGCCCTTCCTCTCCTTTCCAGCAGAGCAATTCCACTTGAATTAGAGTTTAACCAGAGCTACACCCCTCCATGAGGGTCAACAGCACTCCCTGCAGCTGGCTAAGCTCCAGGGACCCCCTGAGGAGGGGGCTGGAGGATGCAAAGCTACGGTCCTGGGACCCCAGAAGCAGGGACATCTCAGAGGGCCTATGTTCCACTCCCCTGTTAGGTTCACTTTTCCTCCATGAATTGGTGCAGGGGCTTCCAGCACCCATGGAAACATTTGCTCTCTCCTAGGAGAGGCTGCACACAAAGCCCCAGCCCAGATATTGTACCCCCTGAAGCCCCCAGCCCAGATCTTATACTCCTTGTAACCCTCAGCCCAGATCTTTCAGCCCTGACATGCCCAAGCCCCAAAAGGCAAGGACAGAGATATAGGAGAGAAGAACCCCAGCTAGGACAGAGGGACAAACTGACAGGGGAGGAAGGCACAGCACCCATAGGATGGATGCTGGTGGATGGGCAGCCAGATATCCCAAGGGAAGATTTGGGACAGGGGAAGTTTGGAGGGGCCCCCCTTGTACTCACCGAACTCAGGCACAAAGGGGAGGTTGGCCTTGGAGGGCAGCTCTGGTGGCAGCAAGGCTGGCGGCTTCGTGTGGGGCAGGGGGTACAGTGGAGACAAGGGGACACTTGGTGCTCTGTCAGGGATGGGAATCTCCTCTTTGGCAGGGATGCTGCAAGAGAAGGAGGAAGCACTGCCTTATGCCAGCCCCTGCCCCACTTTCCAAGCCCTGGTACACCTGTAGCTGTCAAAGGGGGGGTCCCAGAGTGCAAGTGGAACCCCCGAAGGAACCAAACCCCAGCAGACCCAAACCCACAAACCAATTCCTAACAGACTCTACAGCAAAGACTTCCCTGTGCTCAGGTTATACTGCTGCTTTTCTATCCTGAAACTGTTTTCCTGGCATCCAACCTCACTTCCTTGTGTCTGCTCTGCAGCTCAGGACACCCCAAGCCGCCCACAGCCTTGAAGTTACATCCCAGAACAGATTGTTTTCTCTTTTCTAGTCTAAACAATGGCGGAGCCACTTCCTTGACTGATGTGCAGGTGGCCACAGGGTCCCCTGAACAGGATGGGGGATCTTGGGGATGTTCCATGCTACCAGAGTCCTCGCAGGGGGGTGGACACTGGAGATCCAGGGTGGCTGCTAGGGCAGCAAGAACCCCTGGAAATGGAGCTTCTCCTGAGTCAGTGAACCATACCCCCAGCCCCAAAACCTCGACCAGTGGGGAGAGGGACCATAAAGACTGTCCTCCTTCCCACACAGCCCCTGAGCAGCTGGGCTCAGCCACTCCTACCTCCTGTTCCTTGCTTCCTGCCTTCCTGAGAATTGCAGATGACAGGCAATCAATAAAAACCTCTGGGGTTATGGTGTTTTCCAGGGCAGGAAATTAAGATGTTTCTCCAGGATATAAAAATATGAGGCACCTTTTGAGAATCCCTGAAGCCAGGCAGAGGGCAGATGTGGCAGGCAAAGAGTTCCCACCCCAAGCCCTGAGTAGGAGAGTCCCAGGGGACCCACATGCTGGCATGGAAGCCACCATTCCCATCCTTGCCCCAGCTAAATTCCAACGCAGCCACAAGAAGAAGCAGCTGGTTAGACTGGATATTCAGAAAAAATTCTTCACTGTGAGAGCGGTGATGCTTTGGCACAGGTTGCCCAGAGAAGCATCCCTGGAAGTGTCCAAGGCCAGACTGGATGGGGCTTGAAGCAACCAGGGATTGTGCAGCCAGGAAGGTGCCCCCGTGGCAGGGGGTGGGACTGGATGAGCTTTAAGGTCCCTTCCAACCCATACCATTCTATGATTCCATGATTCCACAGACAAGCCTAGCATCAGCATGCCACTGTTTATGGAGATGTTGAACCCCAGTGCCTCCCAGCCCCATGGCTGGTGCACAGGAGCTTTCCCCCAAGCTTGACGTTGAGCTCAAAAGGAAACTTCTCCCTGGCTAGAGCAGGATGCAGGGGAGGACGGGAGCGCTGGCTCTCCCTGGGTCAGCCTGACCTCATTTCTCAGCAGTATTTCCATGGGAACCAGCCACAACCATCCATACATTAGAGAATGCTGGCAGAGAAGGAGAGGAGCGTGGGCAGGGGAGTGTGGGCAGGCGAGCCAAACAGTCAGCTCCTTAACACAGTCAGGCAGTGGCTGCTGGAGCACCCAGGGGTGCAGGGACCCAGGGGCATGGAGGTCACAGTGGACAAGCCACAGAGGCCCCAGCAAGAGCCTGGCTGGAGTCTGCATCTCTGCAGCCCCTGCGCTGGGGTTGGGGGAACTGTAGCATGAGCCCCATGGCCAGCAGTGAAACAAGCCCCTGTCCTGCCACTTCAGGAACCTCCAAGATGTGCACCTATAGAGCCCAGGCAGATAACATCCCAGTTCCCCAAAACGGCTTCCCCACTTGTCTGCCCTCTGCGTCATTCTCTGCTGATGTAGCATCCTTGGGCTTCATGTCCCCCCATGACTTTGTGGGGCAGTGTTGGTGACCCATCACCCCTTCACACCCTGACCCCTCATGCAACCATGCCAAAAGGATGTCCATCCTGCTCCAGGCAGGGTGTGGCCGATGCCACGTCTGCCATTAGAGAAGTGGCAACCGGCGCCTTATCTGCTGTCCCTTATCTGGGTCTCTTGCCCAAGGGGAGCAGCAGGGGGACAGTTCTCACACAGGCAACACCACCCCAAAGCCAAACCTCCACTCAGGCCACCACCCCTGCCCAGCTTGTCCAGCCCTCCAAGAAGGAGTCTTCTGTCATCACCTCCTTGAACATCACTCACCGCCCTTCTACAAACACGCAGGGTTCAACCTCCCTCCCCCCACCAGCTGCTCAGGGAGCTGCTCTGCACCCCGGACCGTTCCCTGAGCATGGAGACTGGGTGCCCACACTGACAGCCTCACCACATGATCACGATGCAGACATGAGCACCCACTGCTGCTGGGACCCCTCATGGGGTCTATAGGTCTGAGCCATCAATGGCCAAAACTGAGGGGCTCGCAGCCCCACTGCTGCCACAGGGAGGGGGCATCAAATCCAGAGCTGGTGAGAGAGAGTTCCTGGTGTTGAACACAGCTACTGGCATCACCCTGTAGGAGATGGCATTGCTACATCCTGCACCCAGCACGGCTGAGATGTTCCCATCACCCCCTTGCACAGGGATACTCAAGGTGGCGCAGCATTTGGGGGGATGGTGAGACCCCGGAGGTGAACATGGGCCAGAGGAAACCACAACGTGGTTCTGTGAGCAGCTGTGAGGAAGCACCGGGGACCACGGCAGTACAGCCGGAAGCGAGGGGAGCTGGGTGGGTGGTGTCACCCCAGAAATGCCCAGGTCTCTTGCTCTGCGTAGGCAGGGGTCTTCCACCTCAGAGATACCTCCCCTGTGGGCACTCCTACCTCCACAGGGGTAATGGTGGTAGGCTGAGTCCTGCCCAGAGACAGGGCTGCCAGGGTGAGATCCATGTAGCTGCATCACTGTTCACTGGCAAAGTAGCCAGAGCTCCCACCAGTCTGGATGTATCGAGCATCACCCTGATGTGGGAAAGTACCATCCAGACATGGGCAAACATCACACTGATGTGGGCAACCATCACCCCCCCCAGGGACAAGCATCCCCACTGTTGTTGGTCGCTGGCCACCCCAGCAGCGTCCGTCCTGCCCCATACCCCTCCGTGCTCACTGGCTATAAGCACCCACATCAAGTCCCCCCATGGGGGCAGAGGGAGGGTGTGGGGGCAACCAGCAGCACCCTGGGCCTGTGGAGCTCCCTTGGTCCCAGCACAGGACACCATAGTGAGGCACCCATCACCCCAGGGGACCCCAGGGAAGTGGTACCCTGAGCTGCCAGCACGTGCTGCCCTGCATGCAGAGCCAGGACCCAATGCCCACCATACAGTGACTCATGCCTGAACTCTCCTGAATGCACCCCTTGTCCATGCCGGCTATCCTGCACCACAGCACCTCCTCCACCCACAGGCATGGCCAGGCACTGGCACTGGCCAGAGAGTAACAGAATCGTGGAACAGTTTGGTTTGGAAGGGACCTTAAAGCTCATCTCATGCCACAGGCAGAGACACCTTCCACTAGACCAGGGTGTTCCAAACCCTGTCCAGCCTGGCCTTGACCTCTTTCAGGGATAGAACAGTCAAAGCTTCTCTGGGAAACCTGTGCCAGTGTCTCAACATCCTCACAGGGAAGAGTTTCTTAGGAGACAAAAGCTCTTTATTTTTTAAATGTTCTCAAAACAAGAACCCACCTATAACCAATATATTCCTAGTCATACAATTAAAGTGACTTTTGTGATACGAATTTTGCAGTTCAACTGGTTAGTTTTGATCTCCCCAATATATATATACAACACACATATAATGCATATACGGATGCATAGATATTCTCCTGTATATATTCATTAGAGCATCAAAATATACATATATATGTGATATATATATGTATCGTGCATATATCCACACATGTATCGACATATACACATTTACACCCGTCTACGGATATATACATATCCCCTTCTGTCACCACCAAGCACCAGCACACACGTGCAATCTGTATGTTGCATGTGCACCGGGGCACAGCCCCACGGCCGTCCCCCTGCCCCACAGCGCCCCGCCACGGTGACCCCCGAGACCCCCCTGCCCCGGCCGTGCTGCTCAGCCACTGCCACCTGGCGAGGCCACGGCCCCATCCATCCCTGCGAGGCCGCCGGGCCCGCATGCAGTTCCCAAGGGTCCCCTACGCACCTCAAACCCCCGGGGGTGCTGCCAGCCCCACAGATGTAACGCACAGCCCCCAGGGCACCGTGCCGGGCCTGCGGTGGGGCAGAGCCCTGTCCCCCGGGGGGACAGCAGGGCCTGCGGTGCCAGCGCTGCCCCTGGGCGCACAGGCCGGGGCAGGACACACCCATTGCGGCCGGCGGAGCGGAGCGCACCGCGGTGCGCCCAGCCCTGGGTCCCACCCCAGAGCCCCCCCGGCACAGCCCCCGCTGCCAGCCGGGCCCTACCTGGGCAGGTGCCGGGCCCGGCGGGGCCGGGAGCGCTCGGGAGGCCGGTGGGGAGCGGGGCCCGCCCGCCCGGCACTTCCTGCGCTGCGGCAAAACTTCCTGAGCGGGCCCGGAGGCCGCAGGGCCGGCACAGCACCGACCTGCAGGGCAGGGGCCAAAGCCACGGCAGGGACAGCA
>JAWWTY010000001.1:16457396-16522507 GCA_035222235.1 Margarornis squamiger
CCGACCTGCAGGGCAGGGGCCAAAGCCACGGCAGGCACAGCACCGACCTGCAGGGCAGGGGCCAAAGCCACGGCAGGCACAGCACCGACCTGCAGGGCAGGGGCCAAAGCCACGGCAGGGATAGCACCAAGCTGGCACGGCCAGCACCAAAACAGCACAGTGGGCATCACACTGGCAGCTCCTGGCCTCGCCGTGCCCTTGGCAGGCTCCTCACCAGAGCAGGGTGTAGAGTGGCTCCAGGGGGCTTCAGGGACCACCCTGGTGCAGAAATGCAGTGGTGGGGACAACTCCCTGGGGTGCCAGGGTGGACACTGTTGATCTGGAGCCCCAGGGGAGGGTGTTGCCCACCCCATGGGATGCCAACCCCCCAGCATCAGTTGCCTGAACCTCCTCCCTGGGTCAGCATCCCAGTCTGCTCCCTGCTGCAGCAGCACCAGGTAAGGGGCAAAGCACAGACAGGGGGGTCATCTCCATCTGTCTCACTCCAGACATCCCACTGGGACACTGGGATGGGAAGCTGGGAGGGGGAGCCCAGACACCAGTCCCCTCATTCTCATCCCACCTACACAGGGGGTCCCATCCAGCAGCATCACTCAGGTCTAACCCCACTCTGTCCCCCAGAGTGGGGCTCTGCCTTCCCTCAGGAACCAGCTGGACACCCTAGCTCCAGCAACATGTCCCCTGGAGTGCTGGGGAATGCAGGGGTGCTGGAGAGGTTGGGTGGGGGTTCCGTGGGGGGGCCACACAGCCTTGCTAACATTCCCCCACCTCACCCCAGGAGGGTGCTGGCACCCAGAGGATCCTCTGCCTGCTCCAAACTCCACTCCCAGACCCCATTTCGCACCTGTCTGAGGCTCTGCAGCACTTGGGGGTGCACTGGGGGTGTGGGACATCAAGGGGGGCTGCAAGCACTGCTGTCCCCAACCTCCAGCCTGCTCCCATGTCATCTAGCCACAGCAGCCAGCAGCGGCTTGCCCCCTGCTCCCTCCATCTCCCCCATGCTGCAGTTCACTTCCTTGTACCCACCAGTGTGACAAGTTCCTCAGGCCTCAGCACTGCTTACACTGCAGGCCCGGGCAAGGCAGGGCTCTGCCTTGAACCCCAGCTCTGAACCCCAGCCCAAGTCACGCTGGAGTGACCAGGGTAACTGGGGTGATTAGGGTGATCAGAGTGGACACATCCAGTTGCAGCCAAAATAAATATCCCCTCTGTGCTGGTACCTCCAAGAAATGTGGCAGCTGGGGCAGGAGTACACCCAGGGGATGTGGTGAGGGTGGAGGGAGGGTTGGTACCCTCGCAGGATGTGCTGCAGCTGAGGGGACTGGAGTTATAGCCCCTGGATATGTGCTGGGGTCTGAGGGAGGCATGGGTACCCCAGGCCACCCATGTCACGATGACATGCTCCCATCTTGAGGGTTCCACCCACATCACAGCAGCCCCCCAGGGGGACCCTGCTCCTTGGGGCACCCCCAGGCCCACCCCCTGACACCCCCTTACCTCCTCTGGGACACGGTCCTGGGGGGGAGCACGGGGAGGCGGTCAGGCAGTGGGGGGCCCTTCAGGGACTGGCACTTGGCTTCCAGTTGGTGTCGCTTGACTGGCAGCGGTGGCAGCGGGGGTCTAGCCCTGTTTTCGGCAGTGGGCTTCTCCATAAGGGCTGGTGGTGAGGGGTCCTCGGGGGCTGGGAGGTGGCTGCGGGGCACAGGGGGGGGCTTGGCGCTGCCCCCTGGCAGTGATGGGGAGAACTTGATGGGGGGGCGGCAGCCCACCCTGGGTGGGGGCAGCTGAGCAAAGTTTGAAGCCTGCTCCGGCTCCAGCAGCAGGGTCCCACTGGGCACTGGCAGGGACCGGGGCTCTGGCTGCTCTGGCCCCGTCGCAGTGCTCAGGCGGAAGATGTGGCGTTTCATGGGGACAGGTTTACTGGTGGGGGAGTGGTGGTTCCCGATGGGCAGCGGCGCCTCAGCAAAGGCCTTCTGCAGCCCCAGGAGGATACGGCGGCGGTGCCCAGGCAGCAGCACCCCAAGGCGTGTGAGTCCCTCATCCGTCAGTGCCTGGCAGTCCCACACTGACCACAGGTTGCTTTGCTGGAAGCTCTCTACATACTGGTCAAGATGGAGGGCAGCCAGCCAGGCGGCCACTGGCAGAGATTTTTCCTCCTCCATGGCAGGGGACTGGCCACAGAGACCCTGTGCCACTCAGTGCATCTCCTGTGCCTGGCAAGGTTCAGGATGGCATCAGGACCTGGGGATGGAGACAACAGGGTCAGAGGCAGACCCAAAACAAGCACCAGCTGAAGCCCCAGGTCCCAAAATCAATATTCCCAGTGAAGCCACCTGGTTTTCTTAGGGTCTCCAGTCACCCTGTGCCCCCAGGATCACCCAATCCTGAACTGCGGGCTGCAGGGGTGTGGGAATGTTGGAGGGTCCCTGTTTAGGTGTCAAAACATAGAGGCCATCCCCACTGAGCCTCATAGATGATGGCACCATAGGGCCCCAGCATGCTCCCCAGGGAGTGACATGTGACCTGGGGGACAGAGCAGTGCTGGGAGTCCCACCCTGGCCATGAAGCCTGCCCAGCCAGACCCCAGAGCAAGAAGAAGCTGGCAGAACCACCTGGGACACAGCTGTGACAGTGTGGTGGGATGTGCCTAGCACATGGTGGAGAGTGTGCCCAATCCGGGGGCAAGGAAGCTATTGCTTGTACCCCAGAGCTGTACCTCCAGGGATGCAACTCCCCCCAGTTTACAGCAGTAACCCAGGATGGAGTGACATGGACAGTTGGATCCAGGAGGCTGTACCTCCCCAGTGCTAGCCTTTTGTCTGGCAGTGGGGTGCTGAAAGGAGCCCCTGTCCCCTCTTCCAGGCTGTCCCCACCCCGGTGGTGCCAGGGTGCTGCTGCTGGAACTGCCAACCCAAACCCCACCAAACTCCTCATCACAGACCATGTGCCCACTGTGGCATAGCTCCTGGTGCTGGAGCCCTGGCTGTCCTTGGCATTGCTCCAGATGGCACCCTGGCCTGCTAGCAGACTACCTGTGCAGCACGCTGGAGGGCATCCACCTAGTAGAGCACCCTTGTGGCACCCAAAGCTTGGGTGGAGGGGGGACAACGGGGCTCACTCAAGGTCCCACCCCCTCTGGACCCCAGTGAGCAGCAGAGCACCCTTGTGGCACCCAGAGCTTGGGGCACAGGGAGTTGCTTGGTCTGCCAGCTCCTGCGGCAGAGCCCTCATCCCACACTGTAGCTGCCAGCAGGGCCTATGCCTGTTATCCCACCAAGCAGCAGGTAGGATACTTTGCCCTTCCCACCCAGTGACATCATGGCCCCAGCAGCCCCTGACTCCAGGAGGGAGGCAGGCCTCAGCCATGCTGGCACATGCAGCACTTCCAGTGACCCTGGCAGTATCTTATTTTGGGTTTTCTGGAGGATTTTTTAGACCTGGTAAGGAGCTGGAGGATTTCCTGAGCCGTAAATAGGCCGTCAGACTCTGTGACTCTGATTTGCTGTCAGAGTCACATTTTCTGTGACTCAGGCAGGTCCCAGCCCCCAGCAGCACTTGTGGTTTTGGTGCAAAGTGCACAGCCGAGTAAGGCTCATCCTTGACCCGGCACTAACCGGACACTGAAGAGCCTCTGGCATCGTGGGGTCCCCACACTTCCAGACACCAGCATCCCAGTGCTCCTGGGATCCAGCCACAGTGCCACTTCCCTGGCACCTGCTGGCACAGCTTGGCTCTGCATCAGACTGCAAAAGGTCCTGTGCAAGGGCCAAGTGTCCAAGGAAGGAGCAAGAGGGGCCCCAGGGCTGGCTGACCTCCGGAGCTCCTCAATGGCAGCCCCAGAGAAACTAGCAGCATCTAGAACCTTACCACTGGTCCCAGTAATCATGAACCAATAGCAAAAAATCCCTGAATCAGAATAAATTTCCCTCTCCCATCTCCACACCTAAAAACCATTGAAAATGGGCAAGTGATGGTGCTAAGTGACATTGCTGTCAGCAGATTCCAGTGACACCAGCACAGGCAGGCTCAACCCCAGCCAGGTGCTGCCTTTGTAGGCAAAACACCATGAAGAAATAGAGGGAAGCACAGTGACACCAGTATGGCGCTCCCACACATGTCCCCTCCTGGCCAGAGCTGAGGAGTCATAACCAGCGTCATCTGTTGTCACGGGTGCCAGCATCCCTGGCCCTGTGCCAGGACATCCACGCAGTGGTTGGACAGCCCCACCAGAAAGGAACAGCTGCACCAGTGCGCACCAGCAGCACTGTCTCAGCACCATCCTTGGCAGCCAAGGGCCCTCCTTGCAGCTCACTGGGGATGGGGACAAAACTCCTCCGAGGGACCTGTAGGGTCCCTGATGTGCTGGGCTGGCAGCCCAACCTCACAGTCCCACCCTTTGTCCTCACCAACTAAATCATTCATCAGGCACTCACTGGGTTCCCTCCTCTGGTCATTAATTATTTAATCTCTGTCCTAAATGAGATGAGGATATTCCAGAAGAAAAAGCAACCCAGGAAGATGTGTAACCCAGCCAGCTACTGGGGATTAGGGAGTCACCCCAGCCAGGGCCCCTTCAGAGCCCAAATCCCAACTGCGCTGACCCACCGCATTCCTCTCTGGGATTAGGCAAAACCACAGGGGCTGTTTTGTAAGAGACTTAAAGGCTCGAAAAGTGGCATAATGAGGTGAAGGTGAGATCTGCCACCATCCTGGCATGTGGCACGTTGCTCCAGGGGGATGAGCCAGGATGCCAAAAACATTGGGGCCAGACCCCTCAGCCCTATCCCAAACCCACTCCCAAACTCCAACCCCAATCCCCACTCTTCCAGTGCTGGGGATGAAGGATCTGGGAGTGCCTGGGGCTGGTCCCCGCTATCTGGACCGAGGGGTTCAGTGAGCCAGTCTGCTCCTGAATTTTGGTGCTGGCTGCTTTTTCAGGGACGTTGCCCACTGCCCCAGCCCACCTCAGATGCCCTCAGCTCAACAGAGAGCTTGGGATTCACCTCTTCCCCCAGTATAGCTGAGCATCCCAGCACAGGCAGGAGCCCCCCATGCTGTGGGGGACATGCCCACCCTTTGCCCACCACATCCCGCTGCTGTGCTGCTCTCAAAGTGATGGGTTTTCCAACCCGCAGGTGGGGCACTAATGAGGGCCAGGCTCCTTAGATTAATGAGCTGTGTACATCACAGGACGGTATGGACTCTGACTGGGGGTGGCAGGTGAGCACACTCCCTTCACTGGCTTCAGTAAAGCCATGACCATTGCAGAGGTGACCGCAGGCAATGCCTGCACCCCCCAGGTGATCAACATTACCTCTAACGAGATGCTGCAGATCCAGTAGTTTGATCAGGGCCATCAGTATTTCAGTGGCAGAGCTGCACCGAGTGGCTCCAGCAATAGCATCTGAGCACCAGGTAGCCAAGTGGTGATTTGTCCACAGCTCTTCCCTGCCTGTCCATTTGATGGCACCAAGGATAGTGGCCATGAGCCAGGAAAATCCACCATAGGAGCCTGCTGGGTGTCCGGCACCCTCTTGATGCATCTAGTTCTGGTTGCAATTTCCCCAATGCAGGCAAACCCTGCCTTCACCCCGTGTCCCCCTTCCCCAGACCCGTGACCTTGTTAATCAAGGAGAGCTAGTTACCAGCACATGGTCCCTCAGCTCAGCAGGAGGAGGTGGCTGGCATGCCTGTGGTCCGGCTGCCACGGCAGAGGTTTGCTGAGGGGTTTCTTCCCACCCCAGGACTTCCTCAAACGCCACCTCAGCGATGGGAACTTTCCGGAAAGCTGAGCAGGGTTCTGAGCCGGGATGTGGTGCAATAACCGCCCTTGGCGCCGGCAGAACTGCAGCAACGTGCTGACCACAGCCACTGGGGACAAGGAGGCCAGACCCTGGGGCCATTCGAGCCTCAGGTGACAGCAAGATGGGGCAGGGCCTTGGGCAGGAAAGGAAGGAAGAACTGGGCAGGGTGGTCCTCGGGAAGTGAGGGCTCACCAGCACTGGAGCAGAGACCAGGCATGAAGGACAGGGCGTCCTGGGGCGGCACAACAAGCCAAGCCCTGGCCACCGGACAGAAAGGGACAAGTGGGTGGGTGGCTGCCATGTCCCCACTACCACAGGACCCCTGTGGATCCCCAGGGAGGGCAGTGAGCTGTCACCCACCGGTGTCCCAATGGGCACAGGAGATAAAGCCGGGTGTCAGAGGAACCTGTGGGAACAGGGACAGCCACCAGTGGGAAGGGGGTTCCTCAGCTGTCATGCTCCAGCAGCACTGGGCAATCAGACTCACGCCACAGTGATTTTTACCCTTTTCTGCCTATATTAAGGAAAGATCCTCAGCCAAGGGCAGTGACCAGCCGAGATGGGGCCAACGTCCCCAATGCCTCTGCTGTATCTGGTGGATGAGCCTGATGGCCCTGATGTCCCCAATGGCCCCACAAGAGCCAGGAGACAGACCCACTGGGGCTACCACAGACACTGCCACGCTTGGCTGGGAATAGAAAGCACCGCATTCTTACCCTCAAACTGCCCAACCGGAATCCTCAGCATGCAGCAAACAACCAAAAGCAGAAGTGTCCTTACACAGCATCCAGCACTCCACAGACCCCCCTCCCACCCAAACCCCTTCACACTTCACCTCGGTGGTGTGCCCATCTGCATGGCTGTGCCCAAGGTTTCACCTGGGAGGGTGAAGCTTTTTCATTTTCAAGATCTTCTCAGCCCAGAAAATGCAAATTGCATTCAACTCTTTCCCACCCAGTGCTGTTCAGGGATCGAGTTCAGGCTTGCAGAGCCACAATCCAGGAGTGTAAGAGATTCTCTGGAGCCTCCTCCCACTGTCAGGGGTTCCCATCTTCAGGTGGTTCATGTAGAGCAGCCTGCGTGCTCCCACACACACCAACTACGCCCGGGGGCACCATGGTACACCCCAATGTGGGAACTGCCCTGAGATGCCTATACATGGAGATGGGAGGGAGTGCAAAGAGGTGGAAGGTGGCGGATGAGGAGGGGGGTTAGGAGTCAGGGACAAGGGGGCAGGAAAATTGGGGGTTCCCCATTTCCCCAAAGTCCCACCTGCATTCCCCTTCACTCCTGGAAACAAAACCTGGGAAAGCCCTGGGCTGTGGCACCAACGAACAAGGACACCTGAGCTTCTGACATTCCCTCCCGGAGCATTGCTGCCTGCTTCACAAATCTAGCCAGAAATGGGCAAATCCAGCTGGAAAAGGGGCAAATTCATCTGGCAACGCTGTCACTGCCCACTGAGCCCCACTGGGATGCTCTCAGATCCTGACACACTTTCTGGAAGCTGCCAGCAAACTAGGTCAGGAAGCCAAACCCCACATGCACAGCCCTCCCACAGCAGCCCCCATGTCCCAGAGTCTGGTGATGTTGTGGGGGGCCACGCCAGTAGCCCAGCTGAAGGTGGAGAGTGCCCTGATGGGTCACCCTGGGGGAACAGCACCTCCTTCCTGGCACCCAACATGCAGCATCAAGATTGTGTGGGCCCCAGTTTCGTCTTCCCAAAAGTGGGAAGTGAAAGTCTCATGCAGATGGGGGGGGACACTTTTCCAGCCTCACTGTCCTCCTGCCTCTTCTTTATTCTCCTCAGGGTGCAACAGGCACTACAGCCCCATGCTCGGGCTCTGTTGCCAGCAGCAGGGTCACACCATGCCAAGGCCAGTCCCTGAGCACCCCTGGCCACCACAGCGCTGCAGACAAGCCAAGCCATGGTGCACGGATGCTGCAGCAGAGACAGAGTTCCAGTTCCATATGTGCAGCACTGGTAACGATCCAGGCCTTGCCATACGGATGAGGAAGAGGTGAGGAAGAGGAGGAAGGAGAGACAAGCCCACCACCAGCATCACCTGGTGTCTGGTGGTCAGTGCAGCACGGGCACTGCTGGCGGGGGTCCTGGAGCTCTGGCACAGCCGCAGCTGCTGCCGTTGTTTGGCATGAACTGGGATGTGCCAGGACTTCAACAGAAAACAAATCTATCAGCCAGGCCCTCGGGGTCCCTTTTCCCGACCTTCACCCCCAACATTGGCATCACCACCATGTCCCCAGTGTCCCCAAACACACCTCTCATGATGGCGAGGCAGTGGGATATACTGGAATTGAACTGGGAGGACTGGGGTTGAGATGTGCTGAGACTGAGCTGGAGTGAGCTGCTGGGGATAAACTGGGATATTCTGAGGAGGAACTGGGATGTGCTGAGGAGGGAGCTGGAGAGTACTGGGGTTGAGCTGGGGGTGTGCTGGGAATGGGCTGGGGTCTGCCTGGGGGAGCTGGGGTCTGCTGAGGGGGAACTGGGAAATGCTGGGGTTAAACTGAGATGCGCTGGAACGGAGCTGGGGGTGAGCTGGAGTCTGCGGGGGGGGGAAAGCTGCAATACACTGGGATGAGCTGCAGTCTGCTGGGGGTTAACTGGGAGCAAGCTGGACCATACTGGAATTGAGCTGGGGAGTACTGGGATTGGGAGCTAGGGTATACTGGGGTTGATCTGGGACATGCTGGGGGGGCACGAGTGTCCCAGTCGGGGGGAGGCACAGTGCTGTCGCAGCTGAGCAGGAGAACCCACCCCCCAGCAGCTCCCAGTGCCCCCCAGTGTGTCCCCCCAGCACCGCCTGCCCGGGGACCTACAGCAGCACGTGGGGAGAAGCGCAGCCCCCCGGCGAGAGGCGGCGGTGGGGAGGAGCGGTGCCCGGAGCCCCCCGGAGCCCCCCGTACCTCTGTGCGGCGGCGGCGGCGGCTGCCGGAGGATGGTGGGGCGCTCCCCGGGGCGGGGGCACCCGGCGCCCCCCCTGCCGAGCCCGGGCTTGTTCCCGCACGGAGCTTTGCCTGCCTCATGGAAACTGGGTGCCAGGGGAAAACCGATGGGACTTTCCCCGGAGAAAAAAATAATAAAAGGGTTGGGGGGAGGGGGGGCTTCCCTCCCCACCCGATTCCCAAGGCCTCGGCGGGGGGTAGGAAGGAGGGTGGGAGGGTTTGGTGACACGCGGGGGACGGGGGGTGCCCAAGGCCAGCCCTCGCGGCCGCCCAGCCGCGGACAATGGTCCTTTCATCCCGGCGCTCGGGGACCGGGACACGCTGGCTGCCTGCTCCGGGGAGAAAGGGCCCCCCTCGGCCCCTCGCCCACGCGAGGCCACCGGCAGGAGGGGCCACGGCTCGGCCCCACCATTAGGGGACGGTGCTCTGCAGGGTTCGGTCTCCGGGACAGCGTGAGATGTCCCAAAAACTGCTTCTGCTGCCTGCATCCCCCCTATTCACTGAATTGCCACTCACCCAATCCATCGCATCCCACCACGCTCCCATCTCACTCCCCAGATCCGTGCCACATCTCCATTCTCTCTGCTCCCCAGAACCATCACATCTCCACCCTATCTTCCCTTCCTGGTTCCCGGATCACATCCACCGGCTCTCCTATCCTGCTCCCTCGGAGCCATCCTGGTACCATCCTCTTCTGGTGGGATCCCCTCCGAAAGTCTTTGGCAGAGGATAAGGGTGCCATGGCCTTACCCAGGTCAGGGTGCGTCACACAACCAAGAGCATTCCAAGATCCCAGGGGCCGCTGGCACATCCACACGGGGTTGAGGCCTCACAGCCCTTCCCAGCAGCATTTTGGAGATCATCCATGTCAGCAGCCCAGAGAAGTCCTCGGCACAGCCCCAAGATCCATGTCTCCCACACATATCCTACCTGAGCACCTGGCTCTGCTGGAACCCCCTGGCACCAGTCATGTGCCAGAGCATCCTCCGCTTCCCTATGGAGCCATGTCCTCGCTCTGGTCCCCCAAGTCTGGGTCTCCGACTGCACCTCCCAGACCCTACAAGAGGGGCTTTACCCCATCACCTGCCCCCCAACGTGCCCCCCTGGCTCTGGAGCTGCTGCAGTGTCCTGGATCCAGTTCGGCTCCATTCTCACCCTGCTGGGGCTGGTGGTGGCCAGGTCCCTTTTTAATTGGTTTCTATTTTTAATTGGGATTGGTGCAGGCAGAGGGGGGGCAGGGGGAGAAGCACAGCAGGTGGAAATTAACAAGAGAAATGGGAAGCAAGTCCCCAGTGCCCACCCTGGTGCTCACCCTGGCCCCGCAGGTGACAGACACAGGGAATGGTACATGGCAGACCCTGGCACCCACCATCCAGCACAACCCTGCCAGGGTGCAGAGAGGGGTTGGGGTCTGACGAGGTTTTGGGGTGCCCAGAGCACCGGGGGGCAGTAGTGGGATGCATCAGCAGCTTTGCCCACAGGTGCACCCCAAGAGAAGACAGGGGTGCCCATAACCCGCGAGGGTTCCAGCAGCACCCACCATGAGCAGGTACCCCCTTCCTGAGCCCACTACAGGAACAGGGATGGCTACCAGAGGACAGAAGACAAGTCCTCCCCATGCCGGATTTAATTGTTTTATTCCTAAATAATCAGCTTCAGTTACAAGGTACAAAATCTCCCTTCTCCATGTGCACCCCCGGAAAAAGGAGGAGCCAGGAGCATGACCAAGGACCAGCTCCCAGACCCCCAGTCAAGGCCTCAAATTCCTGTGGAGGAAGAGTTCAAGCACCCATCTTGGGGTTCCCATCCTGGAAAGAAGGGGGGTGGGATCTTCCACAGACTCCAGAACATCTGGAGGTACCAGGAGCCTCCCCAACGCCTCCCAACATGCCTGAAGATGCTGGGAGTCCCCAGAGATACCCAGCACATCTGGAGGTCCAGCTTATCCCGAAGCCCACAAGAAACCAACCTGAAGATGCTAAGAGCCCATAGACCCCCCAACATGCATGGAGGTGCTGGGAGCCCCCCAAGTCCCAACAACATGCATGGAGGTTCCAGGAGCCCCCAGACCACCCCCCACAGCACATATGGAGGTTCCATGAGCCCCCCAAATCCCCCCACATTCCTGAGGGTGCTGTAACACCCCAAATATCTCCTCCAACATGCCGGAGGTGCTGGCAGCCTAGAAGCCCCCCTGCTACATGCTTCAAGATGCCCTAAAACCCCAAAGTCCCTCCTCCCTAGCATGCCAGGCACTGCCAGGAGCCCCCAAAAACCCCTCGGCATGCCCAGGGGTGCAGGCAGATCCACAAGCCCCCCCATTCTCCTGCCCCTGGGGGTCTGCTGGAGGTGGGGGTCCCACGGGATGAAGGCAGTTCTGTTGGACCGTAACAGAGATGGGGAGCAGGGATGGGGGGATGAGGGGGAGCACAGTGGGAGGGTCCCCAGGGCTGGAGAGCAGGCACAGGGCCCCCATTTTCCTCTGCTCCCCCAAAAGCTAAAGAGCACTTTGGGTTTACCACCGATGGGGACAAAACTGGTGTCCCACGTGGGCTTTCAAGTGACCAGACAACCCCCAGTTTCCCACCCTGGAGCAGGCCCAGTATGTCCCCACTATCCCCAGACAGGGGTAGAGCAGTGGGGAGTCCCCCTGAGCCCAAAGCAGGGGTGCACGTGCACAGGCGTGCGAGATAGAGACAAAAACTGTGTTGGAAGTGGGGAGACAGGGAAGGGAGCCCCCGAGGGGTCAGGTCAGGCTGTCCTCACTGGGGGAGACAAGGAGAGGAGCCCCCAGGGGGATCAGGTCAGGCTGTCCTCATCACTGCCCTCGCCACGGTCCTCCTTGCTCTCAGCCAGGGAGCTCTCATCGATGTTTTCCAGGGAATCCGCATGCTGGAGGGAGAGCTCGGAGAGCAGCAAGGCTGGGAGCCGGCTCTGCTCTGGGAACAGCCAGGGCTTGAAGTGGGGATCATGCTTCTGCTTCCACTCGGGGTACTTGAGGCATGCCTTGTACATCTTCTTCATCGCCTGGAAGGAAGGGCAAGATAGGCACAGGTACCCCCCAACCCCACAGAGGACCCCCCCACAAGTGTGACCAACTCACCTTGGGAGCCAGGAACTGGGAGGATTTGTTCACCACCCACTTTGGTAAAGAACCTGGAGTAAAAGGAGGGGAGGCTGGGAGTGAGACACCCAACACCCCACAGGTGCCTAAAAGCCAGGACCCTCACACACATGAGACTCCCTGGGCACCCTCACTGGGGACATGCAGGTGGAGAGGGGAGAGGGAACAAGGTTCAACTCAAACTGCTCTCTGCTCTTGTAGAGGTCAAAACCAGCGATTTCAGCATTTTGGGCCCCTCTTCAACGCACAGAATGAAAGATTTCAAGAGAACAGGCCCCAAATGTTTTCTCTTGGCATTGCTCCACACTGTGCCTGGCTCGCACTGCATCCCAAGATGCTCCTCCAAGCCCACCCCAAGCATACCCTGAGCCCCCACTGAGCCCCACTCTGAACCCCCATTAAGCCCCCACTGAGCCCACCCTGAATCCCCATTATGCCCCCACTGAACTCACCCTGAATCCCCAAGGTCCATTTGAGACCCACCCTGGGGCCCCCCTGAGCCTATCAAGCTCCAACTGAACCCCCACTGAGTCCCCCTAAGCCCAACCTGAGTTCCCACTGAGCCTTCATTAAGCCCCACTGAGTCCCCATTAAGCCTACCCAAACCCACCCTAAGGTCACACTGAGTCCCATGAGCTCCTCCTGAAGCCAAAGTGAACCTCCATTAAGTCCCCACTGAGCCCACTCCGAGCCCTTATTGAGATCATCCTGAGCCCCCTGCCCAAGCCCACCCTGAGCCCCCACTGAGCTCCCACTGAGCCCCCCCAAGGACACAGTGAGAGACTGCCTGCCCCCTAGGGACATGAGGGCAGGACTAGGGGTTGCTGAGCTCTGGAGAACATAGCAGGGGTCCCCCTCTTACCTTTGGGGTCCACCTGCGCCAGGTAGGTGATGGTGCAGCTCTTGGCACCCGTCCCCTCAATCAGGTAGCCTGTCTGGATAGACACTGCTCGTACCATGTCCTTGCGGGGAGGGTATTTCTGTGGTGGGGGACAGTGGGGGGACATGAGTCAGTAGCAAGGCAGGTGGGGTATAGCAGGCACCAGTCACAGGTAGAACTGTCATGATGCCCCACGGCAGCCCCTCAACCCCCTCCAACCCAGCCCCACCCAAGCTCTGAGTGAGCCTCAGCCCAGCATCACAGGACCACTGGTGCCCCCCTAAACTCACAGGGTGCTTGACGGAGTAGTTCATTATGATGTAGTCAGAGCCCATGGGCAGCCAGGAACGGAGTGTCACCACGTCCCGGTTCTTCAGGGGCTTGGGACATCTCCCTGGGGACAGTGCAGGGTCTGGAGTGAGACACCCCCCTCCCAGTGCAGGGTCCCCCCCTGGACCCCAAATCCCCCCAAACTGGTACCTGGGTTCCTCCACACAATGCCAGGCCCCATGGATTCCCCAGATGCCAAACCCAGGGGTGCTGCTGTGGCAGCCCTGGGGCTCAGCCCTCCCCAGCGACCCCCCCAGCTCCCTCCTCACAGGCATAGTAGCCCACGTCAGAGTTGGCCGTCAGCCTCCCGATGTCAAAGGTCTCAATGACGTTGGTGTCCCACTTCTTGCGGTACTCGATGTCATGGAGCACGTCGTACAGCGTCTCCGCCGGCACGTCCCTGCACTCCATCCTGCACTGCAAGGCAGGGGCTGTGAGAGACCTCCCTGGGGCCCCCAGGGAGGGGAAGGTGGCCATGAGGACCCCCAGGTGGGAGGAGGCAGTAAGGACCCTGGGTGGGAGGGTGATTGTGGGGACCCCCAGGAAGAAGAGCAGCCATGTGGAACCTCAGGTAGGAGGTCAGCTGTGGGGTTCTTCAGGAGGGTGGCAGTGGGGACCTTGTGGTGGAAAGGTGGCCATGGGGACCCCCAGATGGGAAGGTGGCTGTAGAGACATCTGGGTGAGGGGGATCTCCTCTTAGATTCCCAAAAAAACCAATGCAAACCCCCCCCAAGAAGACCCGGACCCCAACAAGCAGCTCAGCCCAATCTGGCCCAGTTTGCCACCCAGAGGCATCCCATAGACCAGGCTCACAGGGCCAGCAGCATCTCAAGGCAGCATGGAACTGAGCCCTGGGTGCTGGGGAGCCCTTCTGGAGGGCCACCTTCCCACCTGCCCCCCCCTTTTCTCACTGGGCTCCCCCCAAAGCCATATCCCTGCATGGGAGAGCCAGGGGAAGCCAGTATGTGGGGCAGTGCCTGATGTTGTGAGGCAGCATGGGTCACACTGGGTGGGGAGAGCAGAGTAGGAAGCAACCACCCAGGTCAGGAGCTGCTCCGTAACCATGGCAGCCAGATCCAGGGAAGGCAGGAAGGCAAGGAGAAGGGAGAAGGTGCGAGCAGATACCATCTGCCAAGGCCAAGAGTGCCCAGAGCCGAGCATGGGGCAGGGAGAGCAGCCAGTGCCTGTCCCTGGGGATGCTACCAGCTCCTGGTTGTCCCCAGGGATGGCACCAGCCCTTCCTGCCCCCCAGGCCCTGGGGTTCAGAATTTAGGGGTGGAGCTGCCACCCTAGCACTCAGTGACCAACCTGGGAAGGGACACAGCAACACCCGGCAATGGGGTATGGTCCCACACAGCCCTTCAGTGGGACACTGACATGGAGCCTGTCCCTAATCCCACAGTAGTCATTCTCAACCCCACAGATCCATCCCTGCCCCACAGAACTCAGCCCTAACCCCACAGTGCTTATCCTCAATCCCAGAGACCCATTCTACCCCACAGAGCCTATCTCCAGTCCCTCCATTCACCCAAAAACTCAGCTGGGGACATTCCTGCAGGGCAGTTTTGGAAAGCGCCCTCCTGGGTGACATGCTTGGAGCCCCCCTACTCCCACCTGCACCCGAGTCACCCCAGCACCATGCTCAGATGGGAGCAGGCTCTGCACTGCTCCAGGTTATTCCCAGAGCAGAGCAGCAAGGCGGGTTAGGCTGGTAGAGCAGGATCTGCCCTGCAGGTGACTCACATCCAGGGGGTCGAAGCAGGAGAGGGGAAGGTGCCACTCGGGGAAGCACCCAGAGCTCCACGCCCCAGCCCTGAGTCAATATTGACTGACGAGGAAAGGCAATAGGAGGAGGAGGAGGAAGGGCAGTGAAGTCCCCAGGGCTGGGGTTATGCCAGCCTGAGGGAGCAGCCAATGGACATCAGACTGTGGGACAGGAGAAGATCCAAGAGGGAGACTCACCCCTCTGCCTGATGGGGCTATAGCCACCGAGGGGTTCCCCAAACTCAGCCACCACCAGCACACCAGACCCTCCCACTGCATCCCAAGGGATAGCTCCTAGCCTTCAGGAGCCGCCGATTTGCAGGGACATCATCTCCCCTGGGAGAACTCAGATCCCCAGGCACCAGCTTACTGCCCCACAGGGTGGGCAGCAGGGGCCTGGCTGGGGTCCCCCAACATGTAGCCATTCCCAAGGCCACCAAATCCCAGCCCCGAGGCCATCAAATGTCCCGTCAATGAATCAGCCATGGCACCAACTTGTTCCCAGACTCCAGCAAACAGGTTAGACGGGAGCTGCATTCCTAATGGAAGGGGGGTGGGGCAGAGGGGGCAGCAGCCTCAGAGCAGATCTTCAGGTTCCACTTAATTAGGCAAGTAATCCATTAGGAATCCAGGAGGGATCTGGGAGGAATCCAGGGAGAAACCAGTTCCTGGGGGCCTGCAGGAAACCCCCAGCATCCACACAAAGACCCCCGTGTGAGGGACAAACCCCTCAGTTGCACCTCACTACACCACATCAGCAATGCCATGTGTGCCCATCTCGCCAGTGGGAGCATCCCATCCTGGGCAGGACGATGGGTTCGGGTGCTGCTAAGGGCCACAGGGTAGGGACAGGGACTGTAACCCCCTGCCAGGGTACCCAATACCCAGTGGCACACACATAGCATCAACACGTGAACACCCAGCAGGATCTTTTCAAGAAGGATCCAGCCAGGAGGGTGTGGAAAGGGGAAGAACCTGGCTCAGGGACCCCTGCAGGCAAGGGACAGCTCCTGGTGCTGTGGCAAGAGCAGCTGTGCCAGGACATCCTGGAGTGGGCTGGGTCCCTGCCATGCTGACGTGGCACAGCAGGATTGTGGGACAGGCTGGGGACACAGCCGAGTGTCACCTCAATCCCTCCCGGAGATGTTTTGGCATGCAGCAGCCCCCAGTAGCGAGCAGCAGGGCTGGAGGACAGGGGGAGCTTGGTCGGGGGCGGGATGGGAAGTCAGGATACACTACCCCATGGATCCATGCACATGCCACCATGCCCAGACGCCACGGTGATGGATGCTCCACGTCCCACCACCCACGGATCCCCACCCCTGTGGGGGCAGGACAGTGCAGCAGTGGCACCAGGGAGTCCCCCAGGGACCACCCCTCCCCTCCTCAGGGTGCACTGCTGCCACCAGGGCACAATGGGGACCTGTTCCCAGGTCCCTGCAGCACAAACACCTCTGTTGTGCCGTGGTGGGAGCAGCCCAGCAGATCCGTGGCAGGAGCTGGGCACAGCCAGCGCCACTGCCACCTCCCCAGGGACAGGTTTTGCCGCCACTGCCGGCGCCGACTGCTCGCGTGGCTGCTGCAGAGCAGTGTGTGAGCAGGCCACACCGCCACCGTCACCGCTGCCACCACCGCTGCCACCACCACCAGCTGGGCTTGGCGCCGCAGGGAGGGGGATGCCACCCACTGCACCAGGACAGCTTCATGGAGGTGTCAAAGGGACAGGGATGCCAGCCAGAGGCTCGAGCATGACATGGTGGCCCGAGGCCACTGGCAACACCATTCAGACACTGCTCCTGTTCCAAACTGTCCCTTGGATTCCTGGTCTCCCTGCTTTGCCAGAGGGATGAGCCAGGATGAGCATGGACCAGCCTGTGCCACCAGCACCAAGGGGGAAGGGACCCACTGGGGGACACAGTGAGGACATGGTGGGGACACAGGAGCTCTGGGCAAGGGGATGGCCAATGGGGACAACCCCAGTGACAGCGGGCTGGTGGCCACAGGCTCCAGGGAGTCCCCCAGCCCAGCCCTGGGTCAGAGCAAATGCTGGGGAGCGAGATCCCAGGGGTGATGTGGGGACAGGCAGCACCCAGGACCCACAGTCCCACACCCTGAGGTTCCCTGTTTGTCCCTGGGTGAGTATCCAGTCCCCCTGTGCAGCCCCTTGTTCCCAGGGGTCCCTACTTGCCCCTGCTCATCCCAGGGTGCTGGCTCAGCCCTGGGGTTGTGCTTGTTCTGGGGTTCCCACTCACCCCCAAAGTCCCCACTTATCGTGGGGTGCCAGCTTACCTCTGGGACCTCACCTGTCCTGGGGTTCCTATTTGCCATCAGGCGCCAGCTCGGCCATGTCTCTGCTCATCCGAGGGTTCTGCATCACTCGAGGGGGCCCGCTACCCCCTCGGGTCCCTGCGCACTGCCGGCTGGTGGCTCACCCCCCAAATCCCCACTCACTATGGGATTCCCAGTCGCTGCGGGGTTCCTGCTCGCTGTGGGGTCCCCACTCTCCTCCCTCCAAGTCCAAAGTGCAGCATCGCCCCGGGGTCCCCGCTGCCTCCCGGTGCACCCCCGCGCTCCCCCCGTGCCGCGGAGCGCCCCGGTACCCGGGGATGCCGCGGCGGGGGTGTCTCCCCGTGGGCCGGGGGGTGTCTCCCCGTGGGCCGGGGGGTGTCTCCCCGTGGGCCGGGAGGGGTGCCCGTGGGTGTCTCGCCGTGTCCCAGGGAGGGCTCACCTTGATCTTGTGGAGGGCGCGCTCGGGCTCCAGCAGCTGCACCCAGACCGCCACCCCGCCCTTGCTGTAGGTGAGGCTCCAGCCGCGCTCCGACTCGCACTGCGCCCGGAACGCCCCGAAGTCCCGGTCGTCGGGGATCTGCACGCTGTCGCGACCCGCCATGCCGCTGTCGTGACCCGACATGGCCCCAGGAGCCGGTGGCGGTGCCGCGGGAGGCGGCGGCCCCTAGGGCGGCATCGCGGGGCGCGATGGGACCGGGAGGGGCGGGCAGGGGGCGGAACCGGGACGGGAGCACCGGGAGGGATGCGGGAAGGAGGGAGCGGGGATGGGGAGCGGGGACTGGGAGCGCCGGCAGCGAGAAGCCGGGGGGATCGGGGGAGGGACACCGGGAGATCCAAGGAGGAGGAGCCCGGGGGAAACCGGGAATGTGGGAGGGGGGACCAGGAGCACCGGGCGGGGGGAGCTGGGGAGGGTGGCGGGGGCAGCCAGCGGGGGACCAGGAGCACCGGGACGGGGGAACACGGAGCAGGGTGGAAGGGCAGCCCGGGGAAGGCGGGGACACACAGATGCAGACAGGGACACCTGCACTGTGCAGTGGGGAAGGTTTAGGCTGGATATTTGGGAAATTTTCTTCACGGAATGGGCTGTCCAGCCCTGGCACAGCTGCCCAGGGCAGTGGTGGAGTCCCCATCCCTGGAGGGATTTGAAAATGTATGGATGTGGCAGCTGAGGACGTGGGTCAGTGGTGGCCTTGGCAGTGCTGGGGGGCTGGTTGGACTCGATGGTCTTGGAGGGCTTTTCCAACTCAAAGGTTGCCATGATTCCATATGGGGTAGAAGGAGACACGGGTGCAGGACAGAGACCCACAGCCCCTCTCCAGGCAGCTCTGCTGTGACACTGTCACCGTGACTCCATGCCCTGTCCCCGTGCAGCACATGAGCACTGTCCATCCTTTGTGCAGGTGCTGGGCCCTCCCGTGGCATCCCCGCGATGCCGTGGCAGGTGGGCATGCTGCCATAGGAAGTGCTGACTAGGATGTTATTTTTGGAAGAGCTCAGGCTTCCCATCCAGCTCTGAAAATGCTGCAGACTCAGGATTTCTTTCTCTCTGCTTGGGAACACCGAGGAATCCTCTTCCAGCTCCCATGAATAACTGTGTAAAGGATGATGGAGCAGTGTGTCATGTGCCTAGACTGGCAAAGCCAAGCCCGTGTAAGCAGCAGGAAGGTGGTTGGCACCAAGCCCTTTACCCAGGGTGAGGCTCTCCCCGGGATGCAGTAACCAGAGTGGAAGGGGGGATACACCATGTTCAGCACCTGTGGGGACACAGAAAACCTGGCATTGCCGGGCTCGCTGTGCCACACCTCTGCTCCCTCACCTGGCAAAAGTAGCCAAGGAAACCTCTGGCATCCTGTCCCCCTGGAAGTGGAAACCCTGCTGCCAACCCCAGTGGGTGATGGTGAGGCAGGGGACAGGCAGGGCAGAGGACAGGGTGCTGTGGCTGGTGCAGGGGGACCCTCCCCTTTCGTCCTTCTCTCCCTGCCCTTCCAGACAGCTCCGCTGTGAAAGTCTGGGATGTTCCGACCCTGTTCCCAGGGAAGTGGGAGGGTGGGTGCCATCCCCCTGCAGTCCTTCCCAGCTGCCAGCAGTCCCAGCGCAGGAAGCAGGAGCACCCACATCCCCAGCCAGCATGGCTGTGTGACACCACATGCTGTTCCCAGCCCGCATGGAGGCACGGGGTAGGGGGGCGTGGGCTGGGAGAATGGGGTAACTGGGCTGGAGGGGCCAGGGAGCTGGGCTGGGGAGGGAAACTGGGGGAACTGGGCTGGGTACTTGAGCGAACTCGGCTTTTGGAGCTGGAAGAACTGGGCTGAGGAACGGGGCTATGGGAGCCAGCAGTCAGGCTGGGGAAAATGGGCAGGGGAACTGGGAGCACTGGGCTAATGGAACTGGGGGAACTGGGTTGGGGAACTGGGAACACTGACTGGATGGAGCTAGGGGAACTGAGCTGGGGAACTGGGAAGTGCTGGGCTGGTGGAGCTGGAGGAACTCGGCTGGCGGCAGCTGGACTGCGGAACTGGAAGCACTGGACTGCCTGTGACACCTCCCAGCCCCACTGGCCCCAGTTTGGGTGCAGAAATGCCCATTCCTGACACCCCTCCCACTTCAGGGCCTTTCCCCACGCCCCAGCTCCCCCAAACCCTTTCCCTTGTCCCCACTCCCAGTCCTTATTCCTGCTCTGCCATCCCGCATCTGCCAGCAGTGTGCAGACTTAAATCAGAGATTCAATAATTTAATCAATAAACCCAATTCTTCTCAAAGAAAAAAATAATCTTTTTAGTCAACTCCTTGGTTTTGTTTTTCTCCCTAAAATGTACCTTCTCAGCAGCCCACTTTAATCCAGAACATAGTGTTTGCGGGAACCTGTGGAAGTGCTGGAGTGATGGTGGAATGGCACAGTGGACAAACGGCTGCTGGCACAATGGGAGGAGTGGCGGGAACCGGGGAACTGGGGGAGAGTGGGAGGACCTGGGTGGGAAGAATGGGATGGGAATCACTGGGGCAAATCCTGGGGTGAGAAAGGCGGCAAATCCTGGGCTAGGTGTTGGACGCAGTGATCCCAAATCCTGGGCTAGGTGTTGGACGCAGTGATCCCCGAGGGTCCCTTCCAACTGCATGCCCGTGTGTACCCGAGTGTACATGTGTGCGCCCGAGTGTGCCCATCTGTACTCATGTGTGCCCGTGTGTACCCATATGTACACGTGTGAACACGTGTGTACCCGTATGTACGTGTGTGTACCCGTATGTGCACGTGTGTACCCATATGTACCCATATGTTCCCGTAAGTACCAATATCTACACGTGTGTTCCCGTATGTACACGTATGTTCCCGTATGTACCAATATCTACACGTGTGTTCCCGTATGTTCCCGTATGTACCAATATCTACACGTGTGTTCCCGTATGTACACGTATGTTCCCGTATGTACCAATATCTACACGTGTGTACCCGTACGTACCGTACGTGCCCGTACGTGCCCGCGCGCGCCCCTACGTGCGCGCACAGAGCCCCGAGGGCGCGCCTGTGCTCGCGCACGCGTGTCCGTGAGCGCGCGCCCGGGCCCCGCCCCCCGGCGCGCCGCGCCCCCTGCCGGCCCCCACCGGACACTGCTCCGGGCGCCCCGTTGCCGACGCCTAATGCTTTCCCGGCATGCCCCAGGCGGGTGGGCGGGCTGTGCCGCAGCGCCCCTCGGGGGTTGTAGTCCACGGCGGCGCGACAAGCGCGGCGCGGTGCGCGGCAGGAACTACATCTCCCAGCATGCCTTGCGCGCCACCCACACCGCCCCGCCGGGGTACTGGCAGCCGCCATCGTGGCCGGGCGGCCGCAGCTGCTGGGGGGGTAAGGTGCGGGCGGCGCAGCGCGGGTGGCCAGGGCACCATGCTGGCCTCTCTGGCGCTGCGCCCGCCGCCGCAGGGGCTGGCGCGGCTCCTCCGAGCGCGGCCCTGGCTGGCGCCGTCACGGGCGGCTTGTGGGACCGCGGCGGCGGCGGCTGCGGCTGAGGGGCCGCGGCTGCTCCCGGGTTTGGCCGCCAGAGGGCGCTGCGAGCCCGCGCCGCCCAGGGAGGCGCTGCAGTGGCGGGGCGCGGCCTGCGGGGGGCGAGAGAGGGGCCCGGGGCAGCGCCCCTCGCTGTGGGGGTCCCCTCTGGGCCCGGCCCCGCCGCAGGCCCTCCGGCCGCACACCGCCCGGTGCTCCGTGCCGGGGCCGTGGTCCAGCCTCACGGCAGCGCTCGGAGAGCCGCCGCCACGGCCCCGGCATGCGGAGCAGCGCTGCTGCGTTGCGGGAGACCCCGGCGGGCGCCAGAGCGGAGCCGGGAGCTGCCCCGCGGGAGCGGCGCTGCCTGCCCTCATCGCCGCGCTGGCCTACTGCTACGTGCGGGACCGCCTGTCCAAGGGTGACTATCGCTGCTGGCACAGCATGCGCCGTCGTGTGCCCCTGGGGAGGGGATGTCCAGGTCCCTCTTTGGGATGGAGCCTCCCTGTGGCACTGACGTGGGGAGCTTCCAGGGGAGGGGTTATCACTGATGCTCCAGTGACTAAACGTCTACAAGAGAGCTGGAGAGAGACTTTGAGCAAGAGTTTGGAGGGACAGGACAAGGGGCAATGGCTTCCCACAGGACAAGGGGCAATGGCTTCCCACTGACAGAGGGCAGGGTTAGATGGGATATTGGGAAGGAATTCTTCCCTGTGAGGGTGGTGAGGCCCTGGCACAGGTTGGGCAGAGAAGCTGTGGCTGCCCCATCCCTGGAAGTGTCCAAGGCCAGGTTGGATGGGGCTTGGAAAAACCTGGTCTAGTGGAGGGTGTCCCTGCCCATGGCAGGGGGTATGGAACAAGATAAGCTTTAAGGCCCCTACCTACCCATCCCTTTTCCCATCTCCTAGAGCTGGGTGCTGCCCTTCCCCTCTCTGGCCAGGAGATGTCATTCTGAGCCTGTGGTAGGAACTCACTGGCCCTGCTGTGGTGTCTGGAAACCTCTGGCTTTGGCTATGACAGGCTGGGGTGACAGTGCACACTGCCCTGAGAAGCCCTACGCTGTACCCCACAGCCACCCCTTCACAGGGTGTTGTGACAGGGAGCCAGAGTCAGTCAGGGGTGTTAGGGTAACCTGCCTGCAGGAATAGCCCCATGCTCTCTAGGGTGGTTGGTGAGAGCTGTGAGCTCAGCCCCTGTGTGCTCCAGGTTAGGACGTCCATCAGTGTGTCTCCATAATAACTGTCTTTCCCATCTTTCTGTATTTCAGAGGATGCTTTGCTGGAAGCTGCAAGGATCAACAACGTTTTGGAAGTCAACAGGTGAGCAGGATTCACAGACACGTGAGAGCACATTCTGCCAAGGACTGGGAAGGCAGGAAAGCTCTGTCAGTATATGGGAAAAGGGGAAGGCTTGTCCTCTCTACCAGCTGTGCGTTGGCACTTGTTCCTGGGATAAAGCAGCAGGGCTGGCTGCTCCCAGCCCCTGTTGGGGGCTCACCTGACTATCTGATACAGAGCAGGTGGGGTGGGGTGGTAAGAACTGTTACCTCTGAAGTGGGAGGAGGATTGCAGGTCCTCGTGCCAAGAGAGGACAAAGTGTGAGACTGTGCCATGCAGCAGGTGTGGACATATCCTCTGGGCCAGAGCCAGCAGAGGCTCATTTGCGGGGATCTGTCTCTGAAAAACAGCCCTTGTGTGCCCCTCAGCCTTAGCCATGAGGTCTGTAGGGGCTTGTGTCCCACAAGGAGTACAGGAGAGAGCCTCTGCCCATCCAAGGAAGTCAGGGAAGGAAGTGATTGGGTGACCGAAGGCATACCTGATAGGGAGTGTAGCATGTCCAGAGCTCCTGTCCCATGGCAACAGGCCTCTTGTCATGGTTGGCTGTGCCTGCCCCATTGGGGTGGGGCTGTGGCACCTTTCAGGAGCGTCTGGCAGCCGACATGTTCTCCGAGGTGGTAACAAATGAGCCTGTTTCGTGACCAGTCGCCAGGAGGCGTGTTCTTCCTGTGGCCAGACCTCCGGGGACTCAAAGATTCCCAGGATGGTTTGTGAGCAGCAGTGCCATTTCCCTGACTGGTGGCTGCAACCAGTGCTGGGGACAAGGTCTGGGACTGTGGGAGGAAAAGAAGTCTCCTGGAAAATGGGAAGAGAAGTGTGAGAATCTTAGAGCCACTTGTTGAGCAGAGCCTAGTACTCCTGCTTAGTCTTTCTCAGAATCTCAGAGGTTTCCCAGGCCCCAAGTGCTGCCCTCAGCCAGTATGAAATTCATATTTTTTTGCAGTCTGGCAGTTTGTGTAGAACAGGAAGAGACATTGCTGCTCTCTTGTGCACACCACATACGTGTGTGTCTCTGGCTGGGATTTCCCACCTAGCACAGGCACCCATGGAAGGTGTGAGCTGCTGTCCCTGTGTAGAAGGGAAAGGAGGAGATGGAGAAGGGAGGAAGAGGAGAGGGAGAGTAGAGCCCTCCTGGCCTGCAGCCAAGGGATGCTCCATCCAGTCTCCAGGACCTCAGATGAAGCAGCCTGGCTCTGCTGCACCCCAGGGCTGAGATCTGGCCTAGATCAAGGACCAAAAAGGATATTGGTGTGCAACTAATTGGCACATGTGTTCTGCTGCTTGTAATTGCAGGAAGCTGCTGCTTAAGGTTGTCTGTGTGATTTGTGAGCTTGGTCAGGCAGAACAGCAGAAGGGATGCTCTGTGCTCATGCTGGGCAGGTCAGGTCAGGTGGCTGTATGATATCTCATGGGGCTGCACACCCACGGCCTCTCCTTTGTTTCTGGGCTCTGTCACAGAATCAGTGAATCATTTGGGTTGGAAAAGCCCTCTGAGATCATCAAGTCCAACCATTCCTCCAGCACTGCCAAGGCCACCACTAACCCACGTCCCCAGGTGCCATCCACATGGCCTCCCCTACTGCCCTGGGCAGCTATGCCAGGGCTGGGCAACCTTTTCTGTGAAGAAATTTTCCCAAATATCCAGCTAAACCTGCTGTGGCACAACTTGAGGCTGTTTCCTCTTGTCCTGTCAGTTCTTACCTGGGAGAACAGACTGACCCTCACCTGCCTAGATCCTCCTGTTAGGGAGTTGTAGAGAGTGAGAAGGGGCTCCTGCAGCTACCTCAGCTTCTCATCAGATTTGTGCTCCAGACCGTTCCCCAGCTTCATTCCCTTCTCTGGACACACTCCAGCACCTCAATATCTTTCTTGTCATGAGTGGCCCAGAATTGCACACAGGATTTGAATAATGAGTCAGGCTTTGGTTCCTTGGAACATCTGATCATGGGAAGGTACTGTGTGGAGGGAGTCAGCCTTTATGGGTGCAGGTATTCTGTGTTGTACCTTTTGGAGCATTTTTTCTCACAGAGTAATTGTGAATATTGTGCCTGAGGCTCAAGGGACACTTGAATGCTTTGTAGGGTTAGCATAGACATCATGCCAGTGGCTCATGGAGCATGATGGCCTCTGGCCACTAGTCAGCATGTATCTTATCTCTGTCCTGAACAGCTGTGAAACATCTTCAGCAGTGGTAGTGAGGACAGGTTGGAGGCAGGATTGGGAGATGATTTATAATTACATTTATTTCCACTGCTCCGTGTTTGTATGATGCTGGGCCTGCATTTGTCTGTGTGTATCTGAGTTGACAGACACCTGGGTTTTTAGGATAAACAAATGTTTTTCCTGTGAATGTTCCCTTTAATCTTTTCTTCTAAATGACCAAATGATCCAGGACTAGGTTTCAACAGAAGTTCTCTGACTGGCTATTGAGTTGCATTTGGCCCATGGCCCCAGGAACCTGGAGAAGATACAACAGCCCAGATTTCTTCATGTTGACTATGAAGTACTGGGGGAGACTTGTGTGTGCTGTGCTTTCCTGTACTGGATAGCTGGAAATCTGCCTTTTTTTCATACTTCTTATTGTATTTTAGCCTCCCAGGACTGTTGGGGTTTGCACACTGAGTCACAGACTGCTATCTCTGCAGTCAGAACCCAGATGGCCACAGGAGACAGGAGGTCTCATGCTTCTTTCCAAAAGCCTTAATTATGCTCAGATGCTTCTCTGGAAACAGACACCAACACGCCTGGATGTGTGGGAGTTTCTGTGTGTATGGAATACATCTGGGAACCATCACATGGTTAATTCCAGTTAGTGGAGGTGTTTGTCAGCAGAGTTAAGTGCAGGATAGCCTCACTGAGCAGCTCTGTGTTTGGAGGAGAAGCAGTCAACCACTGTGAATGTGGCCTGTACAACCATGGGAGCAATTATTCCACTTCCCTCACAGCTCAGGAGCCATGGAGCATCCTGGGAGATGTCAGGCAGCAGGTTAAAAACAGATGCTGAGTGGTTTCTTACACAGCACATAAACCGTGAATCTCGGTGGATGTGAGGGAGTCTGATACTTGAGTTTGGATCTGCACAGAGTGAGCCGAGCAGGTAACACATGCCACCCCCAATGGAAACTTATTGTCAGAAGTTGGTGTATTATGCTCAAATCCCTCTGCAAACAGTGATGACTCACGTTCTTTTCCTGACTGTTTGCTGCTGGCCGCTGCCAGAGCCAGGCTGGAAGGCTCGTGGGATATTTTTCTAAGGCACAGCTCGGCTGTTGCATTGGGGTGACTGACTGAATCAAGGCTCCTCTGCGTGAGGCTGCACATTTGGTGATGCCAGCTGTAGAATCACAGAAGGGTTTGGGTTGGAGGGGACCTTAAAGCTCACCCAGTTCCACACCCTTGCCATAGGCAAGAACACCTTCCGCTAGACCAGGTTACTCTAAACCCCATCCAACCTGGCTTTAAGCACTTATAGGAGAAGTGTTCCCTTCCCTTCCTGGGCCTTCCCAAGTCTTGCTTGAACCATCTGCATCTACCCTGCCCCACACCATGCAGATCTGTGTGTTTTCACGGAGCACTGTGGTGTGTTACAGGCCCTGGAGTAATGGTGAGGGTTGAGAAACAGCCATGAGCTCTTTCCAGGAAGACAGAGGAGCCACATCAAAGGTATTTGAGCAGTTAGCCATGTTCTCCTGCCCAGGCAGATCCTTGCCCTGGCCTCTAACAGGGATTGTGCTCTTGTGTTCTGAGATACTGTTAGGTTTGTTTTTCTTCCCTCCTCCTTCTGCAAAGCAAAGGGCAGTTCCTGAGAGGGTGGGCACATCTGAGACTGTCCCCCGCCCTGCAGTTAAACAGTGACATATTGGTACAGGGCTGGGGGAAAAGAGGCCAAGAGGAACAGAAGCTATTGTTGTTGCAAAAGTTCAAGTTTCCAGCTTCCTCTTCCTCCACCTGTCAAGAGGGAGCGCTGGGCATGCTCCCGGCACTGAGCACAAACTCAAACATGCCCTCTGGGCTCGGTAGTGTCACCGAGTTAGTCACCCAGAACCCCAGTGGCGGGGTGAATAGGAGGCACATCTGTCCGGGGGCAGTGGGGAGGAGGGGAGAAGGCTCCTCAGCTGCTGACGTGGGCTCTTTATCTCTTCTGCGAGGATCAAAGTGCTGGAGCTTTGGGAGCTGCTGTCTCGAGGTAAAATAGGCCATATGCACAAACCAGTGGGTGCTGCTCTGCCCAAACTGCTCCAGCAAATTCCAGAGCAGGTGGTGATGTTCACAGAATCAGGGACTCACAGAATGGTTTGGGTGGGAAAGGACCTTAAAGCTCATCCAGCTTCAAACCTCTGCCATGGGCAGGGACACCTTCCACTATCCCAGGTTGCTCCAAGTCCCATCCAACCTGGCCTTGAACACTTTGAGGGATGGGGCAGCCACAGCTTCTCTGGGCAACCTGTGCAACCACTATCACAGAGAATTCCTTCCCAATATTCCATCTAACCCTGCCCTCTGTCAGCTTTCTGCCCTAAAACCCTTAAAAAAAATTATCTGAAATCCTTAAAGTACAAACACACCCCCAAACAGGAACGGCACCAGCTCTGCTTGTGATTCATGACTAGGTCATGAATCACAGAAGGGTTTGGGTTGGAAGAAAGCTTTAAAGGTCATCTAGTCCAATGCCCTGACATGGACAGGGACATCTTGGTGGCACATCTGCTGTCAAGGAACAGTTTGTCATTTGAGAAACACTGAAAATGGTGCTAATAGAGCTGTATCCACATGAGATACTCCTTAGGAGGCAAGAGTGAGTGTCCTGGATCTTACTTGGTTAAAGTGTGGATAAACATCCTAAACATTGATCAGAGGATTTATTTAATTAAAATAAAATACTCCTGCTGGTAAATACATTTGGCTGTCTGGGATCTGAGCAGTGGTCGTGGCTTTATCGATTGTCATATCATTAAATCAGGCAGGGAAAAAATTAATGATGGGCCTGAAGACCCTAAACATAAAGTTCAGTTGTCTGAAAATCTGTTAAGTTGCTGAGCATCCTGCAATGATTTAACAAAAAAAAAACCAAAAAAAAAAAGAATCCAGCTCCTAAATGAAATGTCAGTGCATATTATGGTAGATGATGTGATGTGAGTAATTCTTGCACTGGGCTCAGTGATGTGGCATTCCACATGCTTATGATGATCTAGCTTCCTGAATGGAAAACTACTTGACTAATTCTAATACCTCTGCTCCAAGCCTGTAACCAGATCCCACAGCAAAGGCTCCAGCATCATTCCTGTTGGCTGCATGATGGTTTAACGGGTTTGACTGCTGGACTAGGATCTTCATTATTTTTTTATCGAAGAATGAAGTTAATTCATTGTTCAGTATGTCACTCCAGTGCGTTGGGAGAAAAAAAGTCTTCCAATGAGTTCGCAGGTATTTTTCAGTGGCTCCAAAATGCCTTTAATATTCTAAAATCGCAGAGTGACAGAATGGTTTTGGTTGGAAGGGACCTTAAAGATCACCTAGTCCCAAGCCTGCTGCTGTGGGCAGAGATACCTTCTACTATCCCACATTGCTCCAAGCTCCATCCAACCTGGCCTTGAACACTTCCAGGGATGAGGCAGCCACAGCTTCCCTGCCCTTCAACCTGTGCCAGGGCCTGACCACCCTCACAGGGATGAAATTCTTCCCAACATCTAATCTAAATCTCTCATCTTTTAGTATGAAGCATCATTTCTTTAGTTTAAAGGAAAGCTGATGTCCTTTCCTTCGTCTCACAAGGAGATGCTGAAGAGTTTCACTGCAGGTCCCATTCATGAGAAAACAAATGTGACAGGACAAGGGGAAATGACTTCACACTGACAAAGGGCAGGGTTAGATTGGATATTGGGAAGAAATACTCATCCTTGTGGCTGTCCCATCCCCGTAAGTGTTCAAGGCCAGGTTGGACAGGGCTTGGCGCAACCTGTTCTAGTGGAAGGTGTCCCTGCCCATGGCAGAGGGGTAGGAACTGGATGATCTTCAACATCCCAGCCCACACCCTTCTGTGAAATGTTAAAATTAATGACATATCGAATAAGACCGAACCTTTTGCAGCAAAGTTACCCAGTGGCTAGGGGAAGGTGACCAGGATGGTCTGTTTACCCGTTTAATGTAACATTATAATAACCCCATGGCCAAGTGCAAAAGGGGCTGATACTTTGTAAATTACATTAATTAAACCATGTTGAAGATGTTAATGAGTGGTAGGTCTTGGGCTTAAAGGTTTTAGTTATCAAGCAAAAGTTCTCAGCCTGAAGGTGTTTGGGTGCCTTCGTCCTGGCTTAACTGATGGCTTCTTACCTGTCTGTGGAGCTTCAGCACTGGGGTTCCCCTGCCCTTCCTGTCAGGCTGCCTCTCCCTTGTGGTCATAAATTCCTTTATTTTCTGGATTTTCTGTGGCTATTAGGCTGTCACACTGACTCGCTGTAGGAAGGGGATGATGTCAATACTACTGCTTTCAAAAGATTTTAAATGGTCAAGCAAATACAATGAAATTCAGAAATAACTTCCGTGCCACTCTGAGAGACACGTGGACTGGGATTGGACATCGCAGTGTCTGGGATGAGACAGCTATGATGCTGGTGGGAATGGCTTCTTAAGGTCTGGGTGAGATGGGTCTGCAGCTGGTTCCTGCAGTGGCAGCGAGCAAGCAGGTTTCAGGCTGAGGAAGCAGCTCCCTGTGCTGCACAGAGGACATGGCATACATGGAGGCACAGATGGAGCCGTGGTGTGGATTTCTCCTGCAGGCAGTGTCCCTCCGGCTGGAGCAGGTGATGATGTGACCGGCAGGGGCCGTGTGTCTGAGTCAGGCTGGCTTATCAGGCTGGCTGCAACAGGAGCTGATCTTTGCAGATAGCAATCTGCCAGCCCCTCTGTGTCCAACACATGCGGCCTCACTGGGACAGAAAGCTTTGTGGCTGCACAGGGATATTTCTTCTCGCAGCAGTCTGCTCCCTGGGAGTGCTCTTCACGCAGCGGAGCTCTTAGCGTACACTTGCAGGGATGAGGTGCTGGCAGAAGGAGAAAGCATAAGGATCCTTTCACAATTTCTTCACAGGAAGGGTTATCCAACCTCGCACAGCTGCCCAGGGCAATGGTGGGGTCCACATCCCTGGGAGGATTTAACAAATGTGTGGATGTGGCACTTGGGGACATGGGTTAGTGGTGGGCTTGGCAGTTCTGGAGAAACAGGTGGTCTCCATAGTCTTTTCCCGATGATTCCATGCCATGTCCTGCAGAGGGCCAAGGCTGGTCTTATGCAGCTCCTCAGGTGGGTTTACAGGACCACTGGATAATGCAGGAGCTGCAGCTTGCCTGGCATTAGCCATGTGTAGGGCTGTGTAGTTCCAAACTCTCCATCAGACTTTAGGCTAATCATCTTTGCTCTCCACACTGCTGGGAGGTTCTTTGGGTATTATACTGCATAGAAAAAAAGAAATAAAAATTGGGTCTGGGAAGGATTCTACATGAAAATTTGTTCCTCTACTACCATGTAGTATCAAGTATCAAACTATTTTGAAGCAAGAACCTGCCAGATAGTTCATTATCATTAAACTTTTAGTATAGCCCTGGTAGAGAGAGCATAAACCTGTTGGTGATGTGATCATTTGCAGTGGTTCCAGCCTCCTGAATCACAGTCCGGAGCTGCAAATGAAGGCTGCCAGTTACAATTCTATGCTTTTAGCTATTAGATCTCTGTCCTAGTGCCAGTGAACAGTTCAGAGCATCCAGAACCGGGGCAGCAGTGCTGGCCACCCCTTCTGTCAAAAAAGGGTGGTCAAATTGTCCACCCAGACCTGTTACCTACCTATCATACCTCTGTTTCAGTCAGAAGAGTTCACCAACACACTCCTATGTAGAGCTTGGCTGAAGCCATCTGCGAGTTGGCTCTCATGCCCCAGTCTCGGTGAAATAGGGTTCAGGCTTTTTATTTGCATTATGTTTTTTTTGGCTGATTTTTCCACTCATTGGGGGCAACTGTGTTCAGCCGTGTTCAAGAAATGGTTGAAAATAACTTCAGGATGTCGTATCGTATATCATATCATTGAAGGGTTTGGGTTAAGAGAGAGCTTCAAGACCATCTCGTTCCAACCACAACTGCCACAGGTTGCCCAGAGAAGTTGTGGCTGCCTTCTCCCTGTAAGTGTTCAAGGTCAAGTTGGACAGGGCTTGGAACAACATGGCATAGTGGAAGGTGTCCCTTCCCCATTGCAGGGGGAGTGGAACAAGATGGTCTGGAAGATCTCTTCCAACCCAAACCCTTTTGTGAATCATTCTGTGATTCTATGACTTGAATGTGTAGGGTTTAGAGTTTGTCTCATCTCATTTAACTTGAGCACTGTAAAATTTGTGTCTGAATTCTGAACTTCCTTCCTTCCTTGTGGTCTGCAGACGGAACTGTAATTTCATACTGTCTGGGTTCAGTACTTGTTTTAGGATGAGCCAAACTGGGTGCTGCAAGAACCTCTCCCTTGCCATTATCTTGTAAAGGTTGAGAAAATTTTGGAGACAAAGCACCAGAGATTGTTTGGTGCCTCATATTTTTTGGGGTTGTCTTATTTGTTCTCATGTTGTGTGAGACAACTGTAAAATATCTGCTGGTGACATGGGCTTTAGAGATCCACTGAGCTGCTTCTGAAGCCTAATGGGTGCTCTTCAGCCAAAGGATCCAAATGTCATTGGAATTTTGGTTCAGCAGCTTTGCTCCGGGTTGGTTCTTCAGGAATTAGACTGAATAGAAGAAAGAAATAAAACGTAAACCAAGCTGTTGGCATTGCAGTCTTTGAGAGGACTGGGCTTGCTGTCGCCTGGATGTTCATGTCATTTTGGTCAGCTGGGAGAAACTGGATCAAATCAATTTCATGCTGAGTCTTCTGGGCAGTGCTGGAGCAGGTGACTGCACAGTAAAACATTCTGCTTTCCCTCATTAGGTCCAGGATGCTTGGGATGCTCTCTACATATCTGTTTCCTGATCATGTCTCTCCTCTCTCCAGGTTATTGCAAGAAGGTGCAGATGTGAATGCGAGGCACAGGCTTGGCTGGACGGCTCTCATGGTGGCAGCCATCAGCAGGAACTCCAGGTACGTGCGTCTCACATTGTCGGTGAGTAACTTCAACCCGTGGCAAGCTCCCATAAAGCTTGGGATGTGTTGTGGAGCTTAACCCAAGGGAACTTGTCACTCTTGCTGTGCCTGATATGTGGTGTGAGGGATCAGAGCAGGCTGCTCCGCAGTCCCAGGGACTTGACATCTGAACTGATGCTTCCATTCCACAACAGCTCTCAGGTTTTGGCCTCTGATGAGCCCGTGCCTGTGGGATGTCATTGCAGTGGGTAGTCGGACACCCTACTGTCCAAAATCACTCCTGTAAGAGCTGTCATGTCCCTCACTGGTGGGGCCATGGCTGGGGCTTTCATCCAGGCCTTTCTGAAGCAAAAGGCCTGAATACTGTGCCCTCCCTCTGCAGTTCCCATGATGATCACTCTGGCTTCTTGTAACCTTTTAAAGACACTCCTAAATATATTCAGTCTACAACTAAATTCAATTAGGGTTTTTTTATTTAAGGAAAAAAAAGGGAAAAGAAATCCAATTTTGGAAAACGTTGGACAGACGGGAGAATGAGCTTTGATGTTACAACCTCTCAGGGATGCTTTACTTAGTCACAAGTTCATAAGCAAAAAAGCCTAATTACTTGTGAAAACACAGGATTAAAGCAGTGCACAAAGGCTAAATATCTGCTCTCGGGCGACATGATTCCAATCCATGTGCCGAGTTCGTGTGTGGTGCAAACTTTGATGTGTGCTATGACAAGCTGAAAGTCGTGACCTCCTCGGGGAGCTCCTTAAGACAGGCCCAGAGGTGGGGGCTTGGGCCTGTTTGTTTAACTTTGATGTCCGAGCAGCAACAGGCCCTGTTGTTTGCCTGTTCGTGAAGGGATGGGCTCGGGAGCCTCCCACCTTTCCCAGTGGACAATGGTCAGCAGCAGAGTGTGACGACTGTTGACCATTCCGAGTGACTGGTGGAGCAGAACAGGGCTTCCCGAGTTGCAAAGGCTAAGAGGAGGCAGGGAGAAAGACTGTTCATGGGACAATAATTACCTAAAATTGGGCCTAAAATAAAGTGGAAATGCTAATGAAAACATCTCAGCAGTAAAAAACGCTTGGCTCCCAGGCTGGTCCCTGCTGAGAGGGCAGAGCCATCACTGCATCTGTCCTATCAGTGTACCTGGCCAAAAGAAAAAGTTTTGGCTGTATTTGGCTGTTTGTTTTTCCCACATTATGGATGAATACTGACTTTAATTGAAAATTAAGAAGTCCTTCAGTACCTGAAGTTCAGCAGGATTTGTCTCCATATAGCAGAAGAGTATTTGGTATGGTTGGACTTTATGATCTTAGGGGTCTTTTCTCGCCTTAGTGATTGTGATTCTATCCTTTATGGAGGCAAACATGAATGCAAGCCAGACCCCCTCCTGGTGTAACAGCTCTGGGATTGTGCCGGATGAGGTTTGGGCCTTCAGTCCTCTTTCTAGTATTGTAATGTCTACAGTGGGGACTGGGAAATGCAATGAGCTGGAACATGTCCCACAGAGGGTTTGAAATTCCCTGTATAGTCCACAGGGTGAGCTTTGTAACTCAAACTAGGCATTGTGCCTGGCGTGGACTGTGGAGGGGAGGAATCAGAGGCACTAGAATGCAGGATTGTTTTGATTTTAGAGTGTGGTCCCTCTGTGAAATGTGATGCTCTAAATCTGCTTTCTTCAGCCACAGCAGCTGATCTCATAGAATCAAAGAATCATAAAATGGTTTGTGTTGGAAGGGACCTTGAAGCCCATCCAGTTCCAGCCCCCTGCCATGGGCAGAGACACCTTCCACTAGATCAGGTTGCTCCAAACCCCATCCAACCTGGCCTTGAACACTTCCAAGGAGGGGGTAGCCACAGCTATTCTGGGCAACCTGTGCTAGGGCCTCACAACCCTCAAAGAGAATTTCTTCCCAATATTCCATCTAACCATGCCTTCTGTCACTGTGAATCCCATCATCATTCCCCCTTGTCCTATGGCTCTCTGCCTGTGTAATCTGCCTGATTTGTGGATTTGAAGTTGTTGTGACTTTTGGTCTTAGCCCTTCAGGCCAGGAGGCTCTGGAGAGGTGAACTGGGGCTGTCCCTGGCTCAGAGATGGCCAAGCTGCAGCTGGCTGAGTAGGATGTGCAGGCATTGTTTGTCTGCAACAAGACCAAGGTCAATCCAGTTACTGGCTCTCTCAACACTTCCTTTTTTTAAGGTTGCTGATACCTTCACAAGTTCCTCAGCACAGCTTCAGAGGGCTGGGATGCTGGGAACTGAGATGAGCATTTTCAGCTAAGAGAAAGGAAGCCTTCAGCCCCAAATTACTGCCTTTCCAAATATGTTTTTCATAGAAGAAAGACATTTTCAGTCTCCACTGTACTGCTGGAGATTTCTGTGATCTGTCCTTTAGCTTTGTCATGTTTCCCAATTTTCACAGCCCTCACTCTTCCAATTAGAGAGCCCCTGTCCATATGTTTAATTTAATTCCAGAGGCACTGGTTTAATGATTTCTGTCAGTTGCCATCAGCTACAAGATGAAATCCTGTGTGCTGGAAGGCAAGTTTAGGGTCTGTCTTTTCTTTTTACAACAAAAAAATGATCATTTTTTTCCTCTTGAAAATGTCTTGTGTCCAAAACATGACAAGGCATTTTGTTCCACTGTGTTCCCACAGATAGGTTTCCAAGGGGAGAGCAGTGCCTACCTGGGAGTAGAGATGGTGGATCTAGTGGGGAGCAATATTTAGAGTTCCTTTTTTTTAATGTGGGAGGGAGTCAAGATCCAAATTTCTTGGCTCCATGATGATGATACAGGTTGTAACTGAGTTGTGGGCCAAAGACGTATCAGCTGTGACCATGTTTACAGGAGCAGAGGAAGGTTTTATGCTGTAATTTCCATTGCTGGGGGAATTTACCATAGCTTTGGCATATTTATAGTAATTAAGCTTTAATTAAATGCATACTGAGAGCTTGTGCGTTTGAGGGGGTTGTGCATTTGTTAAAGTAAGCAATACAACTATCATAAATTAAACCTCAAAGTGGGTAGGACCTTAGCTGTGTGTCTATATTTTGTAGCATAGTGACCTTTTCTGTATCCAGCTACTTCAGTTTTCATCATTTCTGCAGAAATAAAATGACAATGAAATACTAAATCATCCTCTCAGCCCCCTCTGAGGTAGAAAACTGCTTGTTTGGAAGGGGAAACTAAGGCACAGAGCAGCATGGAAGCTCTGAGTGCCAGTGGGATGAGTTTGAGTAGTTCTAAAAAGCACTGAAAACTGCTTCTGCTTCTATTCCACAGAGCTGGAGGCAGGTCTGCAGGTGGGGTCTCACCAGAGTGGAGCAGAGGGCCAGAACTGTGATCTCTCCTGCTCCTCCTGCTGTGGGATCAGCCCAGTACACAGGAGGTTTCTGGGCTGCCAACACTGTCAGGTCATGTTGAGCTTTGTCTTCTAGTTTATCAGGGGCTTTAGCCTGCAGATTCCTCTCAGCTCCTCTACACATCATCTCCTCTTCTTCATTTTCTTTTTGTGGCTTTCACTTCTTGCACCCCCCTTCTTTTCCCTCCCTCTTCAGATCTCAATGTCTTTGCTTTTCCTCACCTTTGCTTCTCAACACCTTCCTGCTGGGAATGAACCTTGGCTCTCCTTTTCCTTCTCTGCCTTTCTGTGTAGATCAAAGGAGCTGTGGGTCAGAGGTTCTCCCATGGAACCAGAACCAGCAGCTCTTGGCCCAGCATGATCTTGTCCCATCCCTTGCCCTCCTCCAACCCTCCTTAGGGAGAGTAGTCAGGAAGCAGCTTGCTCCCTGCCTTGGCTTACATTGCTGGGACCTGTGCCTCTTCCACACATGCACTGAAGGTGCTGTGTGGATGTTTTATATTGGTAGTAACAATTCCTCATGCATAGTGCTATTCTAGTGGGTTTGTTCTGAGATTGGTGAAAGGTAACTGATCTAGCGCAGTTCCCTGTCCACAGGCAGTGACATGATGAACTGGCACAGTCTTGTTATCTATATTAGGTACATACATCTGTTCCATGGGGGTTTTTTCACTCCTTTCACTTCAGGCAAGTTATTCAGAGCTGTCTGCAGTGGAGCTGGAGAAATATCTGGGTGTCTTTTAAAGCAGATATGGCCACTTGACAGAAGGCTGAAGAGTTGGACATGGGTTTCAGCTATGATGGCAATACATTTGTAGGGCTGAATCCTACACACTGGGACATTGGCTTTCAACCACTCCCTTTCTGGGTGTTTTTGATGAACAGTGTCCGCTCGGCTGTTCCTGCAGCTGTTCCCCAGACTGCTGCCTTGTATCTCTATCTCAGACCTCTGGGCATGAGCATCCTCTTTTCAGGGATTAGTGGCATCTATTGTCCTGTAGGTCAGGCACAGTGAGATATTGTCAGTTTAGCAGGCTCCTGCACCTCTCCAAGCCATGGAAATGGCCTCTCTGCATGTTTTCTTCCTAGGCAGGGACCAAGGCTTGTAATGCTCCTTGGCTCCTTTCTGTGCCTTCACCATGCCTCTGAAGCATGATTTGCTTGTGTTACACTATTAAGAGAAAACTGAACAATATAACAATTACCACCATTCAAGGGGTTGTTTTTTTCCTGTTTTGGATCTCATGTCCTTTTTATCGCTTTTTTGAGGAGTCAATCATTTTCATCTTGGTCAATAATAAACCACCATGGAGCGAGGGAATGCTGTGCTGCCTGAGTTTCTGTGCCACAGGTGGGCATGAACATGTTCCTGGGAAGGTGCACATCCACATTTAGCCTCATCTAAGGAAAAAAAAGAATGGACAGGGACTGGAGTGCAAGCAGCAGCTCCTCCCAGTCCTCCTGCCCTGCTGAGTTTTACACAGTTAAGATATAGCCAAACAAGGATCCTCTTTGTGTCCAGGCAGGACCTGTGGCTTCTGCAAGAGCTCAGGGCAGCCGTGTATCAAAACCCGCCCAGGCGATTGCATTGTGCTCATGGCTCACGGTCATGGAGATCACCGGGCTTCTTGGTTCACCAACCCCAGCTGCCGGCACCTTGGTCCAGGCACAACGTCTCTCTTGATGCAGCCCCAGTCACCTCCTGCCATCTCATCATTGATTTCCCCACCCCCTGTATTGTATATATGTATTTATTTATTGAACAATATGTTGGTCCGGCCATTACAAGCAGAAAGCACTTTCCTCAATCGATTGAACTGCCCAGCCAACTCTAGCTAAGCATTGCCTTCTGAGTCATCACCAGGGTCAATTTAGATTTATATTCACACTGATGAATAGGCTCTGCCTCTAATCCAACCAAAACTTGATCAGCAAATTAAAACTTAGCTTGTTGAGACTGTTGAGCACAGGTGAGTTATGGAGGCAGGCTGAAGCAGCCCAGGCAGCCATTGGTGACCTGCTCCTGCTAGGATCTGGCATGGGACACTGTTCTGCCCAAATGCCTGGCAGCAAGAGTCAAAACACAGGAGGTGAATATTGGCCAGAGAATCTGCCGTTTAAAACTCACTCATCACAGAATGGTTTGGATTTGGAAGGGGCCTTAAAGGTCATCTCATTCCAAACCCCCTGCCATGGTCAGGGACACCTTCCACTAGACTGGGTTGCTCCAAGCCCCATCCAACCTGGCCTTGGACAGTTCTCTGTGCAACCTGTGCCAAGGCCTCACCACTCTCACAGGGAAGGATTTCTTCCCAATATGCCATCTAATCCTGTCCTCTGGCAGTGGAAAGCCATTCTGCCTTGTCCTGTCCCTCCAGGCCCTTGTCCAAAGTCCCTCTCCAGCTCTCTTGGAGCCCCTGTAATCACCTGATTTTCTAAGTCCCTTCCATGTTCCAGGGATATTCACATGCTTTGCATCACCGAGTGCAGTCCCTCTGCATTTTGATGGCACTGTTTCCTTTCCTACAGGCTAATTTGCTTAAATGTCCCATTACCTGCAAATTGGATAGGTACAATCAATACTTGTGATTCCAGGAATGTCTGGCTGATGAAGAAGTGCCTTGAGGGGTCAGCACATCCCAAAAGCAGGAGATGAGATTGAAAGATGATTTTAGAGGGGGCCTGGATGGGTGATGTGTTGTTACTAGACCAATGCCAGGATTTTGGAAGTGCAGAGTTTGCCAGGAAGTGATATCTGTGCTTATTAAACTTGAGCCTCTCAGCTATCATAGGAGCTACAGAAATGTTTCTTACTGCGGGGTGAATATGGTGCAGAGGGTAGTTCACAGAGAGAGCAGAGCAATTCTGGCATCATCACTCTTGTACCACCTTGCATCTAGCAGTTGTGGTCTTCTGCTCAACTTCTCATGAAAGGTCATTGCCCAGAGAAGAATGCTGAAGGTGAAAGCAATGGATGAAGAGGAAAGGGCTTCCTGAGTGTCCGAGAGCACACAGAGGTGATATCTGATGGAGTGTCTGAGGAGAACATTCATTTCAATGTAGTCGCTCAGAGCAGGAAAGAAAGATGAAAGGAGTTATCAAGAAAATAACAAGTCATCCTATGTTACCATATGACTCACTTGGTATGTGAAGCTCACCCGTGGGCTACAGGGTCCCTACACTGGGACTTGGGATCATTTCCCTTAAAATGAGGCAGATGCAGGAACCTGAAGATATATCATAGCCTGTAAGCTAAAATTGAAGTGGAGGGAACTCTTTAGTGGTGACAGCCATAAGAATGGGGTCCCAGAAGAGCGGTTTGACCATGTCAGAACCTGTGCTTCTTGAGTGACCAGAGAGGCTCAGCTCCCTGGTGGGGATATTGGATACCCTGATGCAAGGATCATGGCAAGTTAGCTGCTAGGGCAAGATCGTCAAAGGCTTAATTGAGGCACATAATTTCTTCCCTGAAAGGGTTGTCCAGCCCTGGCATAGGCTTCCCAATGAGTCCCTGTCCCTGAAGGGACTTAAGAGCCATGTGGATGTGGCATTTGGGGACATATGTTAGTGGTGACTTTGGCAGCTCTGGGGGAACAGTTGGACCCAATGGTCTCAAAGGACTTTTCCAACCAAAATGATTCTATGACTTTATCCTGGTTAAATGGCTTTATAATGCGAGAATGGCTTTGTATTGGGGAGAATGACAGGGTGGCTGAAACTACCTTCCAACACAAACCAGTCTGTGATTCTGTGATTCTATGAATGTCATTATAGTGGGGAGAGTGACTTTATATTGCAGGAATGGCTTTATACTGGAAGGAATGAGTTTATACAATGGTTGTATTACATAGGTGGGGGTCGGTCTCTTCTTCAAGGTAACAAGTGACAGAACAAGAGAAATGACCTCAAGTTGCTCCAGGGAAGTTTTAGGTTGGATATTGTGAAAATTTCGTCACAGAAAGGGCTGTTCAGCTCTGGCACAGCTGCCCAGGACAGTGGGGAAGTCCCTATCACTGGAGGGATTTAAAAGTCATGTGGATGTGGCCTTTGGAGACAGGGATTAGTGGTGGCCTTGAGAGTGCTAGGGGAATGGTCTTAGAGGGCTTTTTCAAACTAAACAATTCCATGCTTCTATCTCCTACCCCTTGTGCTGGTGCTGTGCTCACTGAAGGTGACTCTCTGTGTGGTGAGGAGCGTACTGGTGCTGGTGAGGAGCCTGCCTCTATTGTACAGTACTCAACAAATGAAATAACCACTTTAGATTCTGCTAATGCATTTATAGGGTAAATGGGAGAGGAGCTTAAGTTAAATTCCAGATGTGACTTGACAAGCCACAGCCCGCAGATACATGTCAGTCAGGCTGTGGCGCATGTTGCTGTCAGCTTGTGAGCTGTGTCACCAGTGATGAATGCTAACAAACGAGTTACTGTCTAGTTGTCATGGGAAGCTTGAACCTGGAAAAAAATTAAGAATTAACTGGCTTCAAGCTGCTTTCAGAAGTGATGAGAAATCTAATTCTGGCCTGATGATTGTTTGGGTTCAGAAGCAGAGATTGAGGACTTCCACACTAAAACTGCTTGGGCAGTGTGTTCCATGTGGTTCTGACCTGCTGCAGTGTCTAATGTGCAGTACTCACTGGCAGCCCAAAACCCAACCGTGTGATCCCCAGCATCACGGGCAGCAGGGCAAGGGAGAGGATTCTGCCCCTCTGCTCCACTCAGGTGAGATCCCACCTGCAATGCTGCCTCCAGCTCTCTCAACCTGTCTCCATAGCAGACGTGCTCAAGTCCTCTCATCATCTTCAGGGCCTCCTGTGGACTGCTTTCTGTGGAAATTGTTTGCACTTGTGGTGGTAGGATGCCACCGATACAGGTTACAATAATCTTCCTTCTTGCAGGGACAGGGGTGACCTTGGAGCCAAGATCTGTATCTGAGAATATGCCTTGTGCTTGGAGCATGTTCCGTGCAGGTCTCCTCAAGAGGGCTGCATATCTCTGTGGTGTCACCCATTCCTCCAGTGCCTCCCCCATCTCATTCATTCTAGAATATGCTGGTGGAGCTCTGTTGAAATGTTCAGTTATGATTGTGGTTTACTGACATATTAACATTCCCAGAAATGTTTGAGGAGGGCTTCCTGAGCACCTCTCAATCTCTGAAGGGCTTTAATTCCTCATCTCCTACTTCTGCCTTATTTTCCTTCTACTTTGTGACAGTGTGGTGAAGGCCCTGCTCACAGCTCATGCAGATCCAAACCTTGGAGATGATTTCAGCAGCGTGTATGAGATTGCCAAAGAAAAAGGCCTCCATTCCTTGGAAGGTAAGATAGTTTGTGTACAGCTACCAACATTTGCTTTTCAGGTCCCAAATTTTATTTCCTTGTGGAGTTTTTTTTAGAGCTAGCTTCGGCTTCCATTTAAATACAAAGTAGCTGATGGCATGTGGGTGAGTGAGTGTATGTCTAAAGAGGAAAGAAACCTTATGTAGATGTTACATAGAAGCAATCCTTCACCTTCCCAGAGATAAATTGTTTTTTTATAGCCAGAACATAATACAAAGGCATAGATAGGAACATCATCCCATTGACCCACGTGCAGCTCTGTGCTGGGGAAGAAGGGTTCAAGGAGTATATTCCACCAGCAGTTTTAATCCAGATTTTATCAGGAGATACAAAATGCAGAAAACTTGGCCAGTTGAAATAAAGCTGAATGATGGAACTGGTTGCAGTGACTGCTGCTGGATTTGGGCAGGCTTCAGTACCAGCTCTCAGTCCTGGAAGCCTTCCCATGGAAACAAAGGCATTTTCTGCAGAGTCATGTCATCTTGTTATGATTATTCCTGGCAGATATCTCGGGTCCCAGTCTCACCCCTTCATTATCCTCATCACTGGGATGTTGATGCACACTCAGAATCACAGGATCATGGAATGGTTTGGGTGGAAATGGACCTCTAAAGCCTATCCAGTCCAACCCCCTGCCATGGTCAGGGATACCTTTCACTAGACCAGGTTGTTCAGAGATCTGTTTTGCTTATTCAGACCAATTTAAATTTCCCAGACTGTTTCCACTTTTAAGAATGATAAATGGTGGTTAAATTTTCTTGTGTTTGTGATTATTGGTGGAATCTCAGGAGGGGATGTCTGGATTCTTAGTGCTCAGCTGTGCTTCTTAGCAGCCAGCTGCACGTTCAGGGATGCTTCTGTTCCCCAGTCCGGTAGGAATACTGGAAGGACTCAACCCCCTAAAATGTCCTGATCTGTTTCCTTCCCTTTTCCAGAAGCCTTTTCCCCAACTGAGCCCTGTGCTGAGCTGCTGACCTCTCATCTGAGCTGGCAGGCCATGGGATGTGTCTCAGCCATCCCCATTGCCCTGCCATAGCCCAGTCAGCTGCTGGGACTCGCATTCCCAGGGACAGCTGCATCCACAGTGGCTGCACTTGTGTGCTATGACTTGCTTGGAAGTTAAACCTTGTCCTAGTTGCTCTGAGGGGGAAGTGGGAGGAAGCCACACAGGTTGTGCAGAACCTCACTGTGCCCTGTGTAATTTGCAGAGCATGAGTCATAGAGTCACAGAATAGAATTGTGGAATTATTTAGGTTGGAAAAGCCCTGCCAGACCATTGAGTCCAACCACTCCCTCAGCATTGCCAAGGCCACCACTAACCCACATTACCAAGCGCCACATCCACACATTTGTTAAATCCCTCCTTGGATGGTGACTCCCCCACTGCCCTGGGCAGCTGTGCCAGGCTGGACAACCCTTTTCACCAAAAAATTTTCTCTAATATCCAGCCTAAACCTCCCATGGCACAACTTGAGGCCATTTCCTCTTATCCTGTCCCTTGTTCCCTGGAAGCAGAGCTTGATCCCCCCTCGCCCCCCCAGCTCCCTCCTCCTGTCGGGGAGTTGCAGAGAGCGAAAAGGTCCCCCCTTGAGCCTCCTTTTCTCCAGGATGAGCCCCCCCAGGTCCCTCAGCTGCTCCTCATCAGACTAGTGCTCCAGACCCTTCCCCAGCCCTACTGCCCTTCTTTGGACACCCTCCAGTACAATGTCTTTCTGGTTGTGTGGGGTCCAAAACTGATTCCAGGATTTGGGGTGTGGCCTCAGCTGTGCCCAGCACAGGGAGACAGTTACTTACCTCATCCTGCAGCCACACTGTGGGTGACACAACCCAGGATGCCATTGACACATGGTAGCATTATCCACTGGCCTGTTTTTGCCTCAGTGCTAAGAGATGAAAGCTCTATGAAAGCCTAATGAAGGTATAATATTTGAATCTTTCATAAAGCACAGGTTGAGTTAAGAAGATGGATCAGTGAGATGACAGCTTTGACAGAGGGTTATTTTATATTTTTAAAAGGTCCCTGCTCTCATCCTTCACTGTGACCCACCCGTGCAGCCAGCCTGCTCCTTGATGGGACAGAGAGCATACATAGATCAGATCCCTATAGCAGGGATTGCAAAATGTATGAAACAACATTAAAAAATGAGCAATGGAATGCCAATACATAATGCATGTACATAGACTTTATTTAAGACAAAGTATATCAACCAAGAAAGTTAATTGTTTTTGTCTGCATTCATCCCTCTATAATGTTATATATTTTGGGGTGAAGAAAAGATGAGGCTACTCCGTAAGAAGTTGCATTAATTCTTTGCTTGACATGTTTTATTAAAAAGAATAAATTCAGTTGCATTTTTAAAAAGAGAGAGAGAGAAAGAAACTGCCTTTGTTTTTTCCCTTTTTTTTAGACATTTACATATTTCGTGTATAAATATTTTTTCATAAAAACATCCAAATCGAGAGGGTATGCTCCACAACCACTGCACAAAATATATTACAGACATTTATATGGATGGCAGGAAGGGAGACAGAGGGCTGAAAATTTCCAGGCACCCAGTGATTGATGGTGGACGAGGCTTCCCCTGACGCTTTATTGAGTTTCCGATGATTATCTCTCTCGGAGACATTTTTTACGGATGACGGCCGAGCTGTCACAACGGACCACGGGGGAAAAAACCCAACAATAATAACACTTTAATCTCTTTACTGCACTGCTCCCTAGTATCTCAGATTCATCTTCCCTGACGCGCGCAGTTCATTATCCTGCTCCTCCCTGGGTAGGAAATGACGACAAATAAATAAATATACATACTCACCCTGTGTGCTTGAAGAAAGGACCCAGGGAAGGAAAGGAGTCAGGGCATTAATTGATCTTCCTGGAGGGACTGTGGTTCATTAGCCATGATGCTGGGCTCAGACAGTGTCAGATATTCATCACAGTGTTTCTCTCTTCTGAACTTTTCAAATCTTCTGGAAATCTGTCAGTGACTCTTAGGAGGGACCCTGGAGAGTCCTTGTGGGCCACCCACTTTCCAGCTTCACTTGCTCTGCTGTGACAAAGTATAAGGTGCTCAGACCACTTGGAAATTCTCCTTGTCCCTGAGCCTGGGTGTGCTGAGTTTTGGGTACAGACTCTTTCATGAAGGAGCTGGATACCCTTCCAGGAGCAGAATTTGGCCCACTGGGTGAGTGGTGCTCATTTGTCAGGAGACAGCACACACCAGCCCCACTGTCACTCAGGCTCCATGGTGGGACTGGGTGTTTATGGGGCTTCCTCTGGGCAACATGTGCCAGTGCCTCACCATCCTCTTCCCAGTCGTACCCTGCCCTCTGGCAGTTTGAAGATATTCCCCCTTGTCCTGTTGCTCTCTGCCCCTGTAAAAGGTCATTCTCCCTTTTTTTTTGTGCATGACTAGAGCAAAGGACTTAAAATCCAGGTTTTCTAAAGCCTGACCCTTAGACCAGCTACAGGAGAATATGGGTGCTCCAGACCCTTCCAGCAGAGCCATTCCCTGCCCAGATGCATGGGCTGCTGGAGACTCCCAAGATCAGGAATTTCCTTAAAGGTCAAGCCATAGCAGGGCAGTGATCTCTTCTGTCACAGTTTCCCTTCTGTTTGCTAAAGTCATTATTTAGATTAGATATACTGGGAAGAAATTCTTCCCTGTGAGGATGGTGAGGCCCTGGCACAGACGGCTGCGAGAGAAACTGTAGCTGCCCCATCCCTGGAAGTGTTCAAGCCCAGACTGGGTAGGCCTTGGAGCAACCTGGACTGGTGGAAGATGGCCCCTGCCCATGGCAGAGTGTTGAAACTCGGTGAACTTTAAGGTCCCTTCCAAACCAAGTACTCCTTGTGATTCTATGATAAATGGTTGGAACAAGGCTGAGGTCTTCTTTCAGGTGTTCCCCGTCCACCTCCTCCTCTGGTGCTGTGTAGGCAGTCACTGGGATTCATGGATACTGTGTTGTCTTCAACTTTGCTGCTGCTCAGTGAAATGGGGACAATGGCCACCAGAAACTCCCACTGGCGTCCTCTTGGTCCTGGAAAAAGGCATTAAGCCCTTAAGAAGCTTCCTACCTGGTTGTGGGGGTCCATGCTACTGCAGTCCTTTAGTTACCTCAATGAGCTGAGCTGTCATGCTTTGTTCCCTGCAGTCCTTGTCACGCGGGAGGACGACTTCAACAACCGTCTGAACATCCGAGCCAACTTCAAGGGCTGCACAGCTCTGCACTATGCCGTGCTGGCTGATGACTACCTGACAGTCAAACTGCTGCTGGATGCAGGTGGGTTTTGTACCACTCAGCTCTTGGGCCAGGAGCACTCCTTCTGAGTCAGCCCATCCCACAGAACTGCCAGGCTCAGACACAGGCCCCACTCTGTCACTGTCAGGATTAAGTGTGATTTACTGTTTATTTTGATCTCTTTAGTTTTTAGTTTCTGTGTTCCCATTCATCTCCAGTGGTTTTTCTCACGTACTTTTGGTGGCTGTTGTCATCTTAATCATTGAGTCTTCCCTTTCCTCTTGTGGTTGGACAGCCATAGAATCACAGAATCTTGGAATGGTTTGGGTTGAAAGGGACCTTAAAGATCATTCAGTAGACAAGGCACAGGATAGGTGCTGGTACCTACATTAAATGATGGAGGTTCAAGTACTGTTGGCACTTGGGCAGTGCAGCTCTTGTGAGAACAGGTAGGAATTACCTTGTGCAGTTATTGGTTCTCACAGTTAAATCACAAAGCCCTTCTCCTCATGGATCCTGCTTCACTCTCCTCTCTTGTGTACTCACCGGTGCATCCTGTTCAATGCTTGACTATCTTCATGGGGAAAAAGCTCATCAGCACTAGTGGAGTAGAATGAGAAGATGCATTTAGCTAACAGAATAGAGATGTGCTGCCATGACAACTCTTTTTATATATACCCTCCTGCTGCTCCTTCCCAGGATGACATTTGCGACTGTGTTATGCTGTTTTCCAGAGCTGGTGTCTGCTTAGTGGGTACCTGCAGCTGCACAGTGCTCTTACCTTAGCACATTGTCCCTCAGACCACCAGGCTGGTCTGTAGTTCTTTCCTCCAGACTCAATGTCCTTTGTTCCCATCATTCTTCCTCCAACAATTTTGACTTCTCCCCTCCCTGCAAGGTCACCAAGGTCACTTTGGAATGAGGCCAACACATCAGTGCTGTGTCTGCTCTCAGGTGCCTGCTGCCAGCAGCCTCTGCCAGGTGCAGCATCAGGTGGCCACATGCCCCACCCTGGCCCTGCCAGAGACAGACTCAGTAGGGTCTGGCTGGCCAGGTACTGATTTTTGCCAAAATTTGAGGAATGGTGTCATCTTCATGGTGTGGGCATCTCAGGAGTTAATTCTAGGGAAACAGGCAGGTGGATACTGGTATGACATGCTCACATAAGACTCATTCCTTAAGAAAGCAACTAAAAACATAATGGAAAGTAGCATCTGTGACGGCTAAACATCCCCAGAAGGGATGAGAAAAAATAATTGTAGGAACATTGAACCTTGATACTCATCTGTACCATATGCTTGTTATCTTTCACAAATAGAAAAATATGAGTGAAAGGCTGAGATTCAGTAGCACTGAACTCCAGGTCAGGGTTCTCTGGGAGTCTGCCAGATACCGGAACCCCAGCTCCTGGCCATAAATTAACCCAAAAACAAAGCCACTGAAAAAAAATGTATTGCAAAGACAGGGTTCTTCAGGGATCCTTGCAGGGAAGGGAGCTGAAAAAGCAGGCAACTGCTCTGGAAGCTGTGGGAGTGTGTGGACGTGGTGGCTGGGAAATCCTCAGACAAAAACATTGACCAGTGTGGAGTCCAGCGTATTTGTCTGACATGGAAGACCCCTTCTATGTTCCCAGCACATGTAGGCACTGCATGAACACAGAACCCGGCAGAGTCCCAGAGCATGTGACTCACTGCATGTCTGTGGCACAGGCCAGTGGCAAGTGTTCAGCTGTCGCTTGGCCATGGGCACTGGCAGTCAGAAGGAACTGCTCTAACAAGACCTCTGGGATCCCACAGTTATGGGCAGGGATGCCTATGGGAGGAGTGGAGTGGAGTAGATGAAGTAGGCTTGACCTGCTTGTGCAAGGGGTTGTGAATGTGCAGACCTGGAGAGTGCAAGGGGCTCTGGGGTGTTACAGGGAGTGGGAGCAGAGTTGAAGTGCTGGAAGAGTCTGTGTCATAGCAGTGTTGGGACAGATCTGTGCAGAGAGTCTGTGGTTCTTGAGGCTGGGGTGTGTTTCCCACGTGGCATGGTGTGAATCATAGAATCACAGAATGGTTTGGGCTGAACACCCCCAGCTCTCCCAGCCTGTCTCTATAGCAGGGTGTTCCAGCCCTTGGAACATCTCCATGGCCTCCTCTGGACTCACTCCAGCAGTTCCACATCTTTCTGATGTTGGGCCCTAGAGCTGGAGGCAACTCTGCAGGTGGGGTCTCACCAGAGCAAAGCAGAGGGGCAGAATCACTTGGACTAACATTTTCTGCAAAGATACCTCCTCATTTCTCCTTTGGAAAGTCTCTTTGCACAACATGTGTATTATCAGTTCACTGAAAGTACCAACTAAGTTGGTTATACTGAGTACAGGTAAAATATGCATGCAAATAAGTGAGAGTGGCACTAAAGAATTCTTCCATCTGGAATAAATCAATGCAAGGAGTAAGTCCAGCTAATTTCTCCAGCTGTGCCCTGCTCAGCTCCCTGAGTACCATTCCAATCCAAGCCTCACTTCACAGAGAAGACTGGTTTTTTTGTTCCAGAGCTGTCTCTATCTGTCCTGGAGCCACTGCTGTCCCTGTGAATGTTCCCTTCTCTGCCCAGTGCTCACAGAGAGTTCTTTCTTTGTGGCAAAGTATCTCAGCTTGGAAGAACTTGAATCTCAGGAAAAAAAGCGTTTAACAATCTGTGGGACTGTGTTTGTTTGGGTACAACTGGAGGGATTGTATAAAATCAAAGTTGAAATTCAGAATTTAGCCAGAAAATGTGACAGTCATTCATCACTGTCCTATTCTTAATCCAGCCCCACAGAAATCCTTCTGGATCAGGTTCAAGAGTTTACACTAAGAGTTTGTTTCCAAGTGGAAATCCTCATCTTGTAGAGACATGAACATGTCCTTGTGCTCAGATCCTGGGGACAACAATGCACCAGTGTGAACCTCCATTCAGTGAGGGTGTGAAAGATCTTGCTGGAGTCCTGGTAGGATCCTAGGGCTGAGTTTACAGCATTCCTCAGATTAATCCCAGTTCATCATCCACAACACCCACTTACCCCTTGCAGTCATGATTAGTATGAGGATTTATGAGGATTATTTGCTAATGTAATAAACCTCCCCTTTCTGTCAGGTGGACTCTGAGCTGCTGGGGTGACAGCAGACCCTTCCATGCCCTTTCAGAAAGTTTTGGATGCTGGAGTTGGGTTTCCTGATGGGTGGGTGCATGACACAAGGATTTCATGGCATTGACTGGGGGTGTTCCCCTCCTCCCGGTTCCATGGGATAACAAAGCAGGGGATCCTTGCCTCTCTGTCAGTGTAATCTGGGATGAATACATGGCCAAGGGTCTTGACGTGGAGATCGAACACCACTCAGCCCTTTGTGAGGATAATGTCCCTGTGCTCCCATTGACACTCATGCACAGGATGGCTCCTCGTTGCTGACATGTAACAGAGTCCCCTTGCTCCCTCTCTACACCTGCCTTTTACTAACTCTTCATTTACTCTCCCTGACGCTTCCCTCACTGGTGCCCTACCCTGAGGCCAAAGCCATTAACCGCCCAGCCCCTCTCTGCTCCAATCACTCCCCACCCCCCTGTTGTTTTTTAAGGGAAGCCCCCATGCACTTGCCCCTCACCCCATGTCCCTGGCCTTTTGTGGCCCATTCAGTGACTCGTTTGACCCCTCCAGGACCTTATTGCCCTGTGGTCAGCATATGTGTGCCCAGCAGACCGCGAGACGAAGTGGCGGCTCTGTTGTCCTTTCGGGCAGTTGTTGGTGACATTTCACAGTCCTCTGACCTGAGGTGACAGCGTAAATATTGGTGTTTGGGGAAGGGATGGGTGGGCACTCGCATCCATGGAGTGCACCAGTTGCTACTGCAGGCACGATCGATTCCAGGGGCTTTGTGTTTGGCTTGGAGGAAGGCAGGCAGGGTCACCAGCTCGCTGGTGGCAGGAGTCTCCTTGTTTTAGAGGGTGCTTTTATTATGTCAGTATTTAAATGAAGTAGCCACTATTAAAAGGTGCAGCTTTCTGCTGGCAATGGTGTAACCCTGCCAATGGAGCCCAACAACCATCAACCACCCTCCTACATCTGGTTCTGCTACAGAATCTGTTGCTGAAATGCAGGGAGCCAGAGGAACTCAGGCAGGCACTGATTCACGGGTCCAGATCAGGCCATGGAGATGGTTCGAGCTCTGGAGCTCCTCTGCTCTGGGAGAACTGGAGGTGTTCAGCCTGGAGAAGGGAAGGCTCCAGGGAGACCTGTGAGCCCCTTCCACTGCCTAAAGGGGCTCCAGGAGAGCTCAAGAGGGACTTGGGACAAGGGATGGAGGGACAGCACGACAGGGAATGGCTTTGAACTGTCAGAGGACAGAGATAGATGGAATATGGGGAAGAAATTCTTCCCTGTGAGGGTGATGAGTCCTTGGCACAGGTTACCCAAAGAAGCTGTGGCTGCCCCATTCCTCAGAGTGTTCAAGACCGGGTTGGACAGGGCTTGGAGCAACCTGGTGCGGTGAAAGGTGTCCCTGTCCGTGACAGGGAAGGTGGAATGAGATAGGGTTTAAGGTCCCTTCACCCCAAACAATCCCGTTATTTTGTGATTGAGACTTGGGGACAGCACTGCTGCTGCTTAGAGATTTACCCTGCAGGTAAATGACCCTCCTCCCAGCATGGGACACTGTTCATCTTTCACAGACTTGTGCTGGGATGAGCTATGGTAACCTTTCCATAAATCCTTGTTACACTAAACAAAGCATAGAAGATGCTGCAGGAACTGTCTTGGGCTGGAGCTTATGAAATGCAAAAGCAGAATATTGTGAGCTCTTCCTCCTGTATGCACCTGAGAAATTTGGCACAGGAACAAGTGTAGAAGCAAAGTTTCCCTGGTGCTCAGCAGTTCAGCTGTCATTTTTCTTGGATCTCAGGTTGCTTTTCCAAGTGTTTTTCCATGGTATATTTAGTGTGCTGTCCATGCAGCAAGAGCTTAGCTGAACTGTCGTCTGCTGATGTGTGGAAGTGTTGTATTCACACCATTGTGTGGCAGTGCATTACTCTGCTGCCGCACGTAGGTGGGTGGGGCCTTGCATTTCGTATCCTTGCTTAAAAGTAGAGCAGTTCCCTCCTTCAGAGACTGACCCATGCCTTTTTTTGGGACCTCCCCTCTCCCTGTCTCACTGCAGAAACAGATACATCCCCTCCTGCCAAACCTGAGCAGGCTCCATATGTGTTCCATTCTCTCCAGTGCTCTTCTCATCCCTGACTGCTCTGGTTACTACTTCCCATCATCAGAAGTCATCCCCTTTGCTTCCAGCTCCTCCTAGAGCCAGCACACAGGCTGACCAGGCTGTTACTGCATGGGAAATGCCTCCTGCAGTACACCCTCAGTGTAATCACATATTCGCAGGGTTTGAGGGGACCTTAAAGCTCATCTAGTTCCACCCCCACCATGGGCAGGGACACCTTCCACTATCCCAGGTTGCTCCAACCTGGCCTTGGACACTTTGAGGGATGGGGCAGCCACAGCTTCTCTGGCAACATGTGCCAGGGCCTCCCCACCCTCACAGCAAAGAATTTCTTCTCAGTATTCAATCTAAACTGTCCTCTGCCAGTGGGAAGCCATTCCCCCTTGTCCTGTAAATCCATGCCCTTGTCCAAAGGCCCTCTCAGCTCTCTTGGAGCCCCTCATCTTTAACAAGGGGAAAAAAGAGGGGAAGGAAAGACCATATATTTGTGAAAACTTATTAGCTGAAGCTGCAATAACCCAGTTACAATTATATATATATATAATAATCCTGATTACAATAATCCAGGTTATAATAATATAATAATATATAATAATACAATCCAAGTTATAATAATTCTGAACTCAATTTGCTGGTAAATTTAGCCCGGTGCGTTTGTTGGTAATGCTGCACACTCTTCTCCTCAGTCCAGTCTAACTGCAGATCTTCTGAGTAGGATGAGTGATGGGTAAACAAATTGCAAAGCCAGCATTGCAAGGGATGGGCTTTGGACATCAGAAAACGAAAGTGTTCATGGTATTCTCTTGAAAAAACAGGTTCAAATTTATGCTGTCTTTTGTGGTTTGGATCAGCATAATATGTCTTGGAGTGTTTTCAGTTGCATCTCAGATGGAAAGGGGTTCTCCCCTTCCGGAGGGAGGGTAAAGCATATCCCCAGGGAACCGTGGGCTCCCAGGTCCCCAGCAGTTTTAACACATCCTGAGAAGGTGACATCATGGTTTTGCTGCACTCAACGCATTAAGCAAGAGGCCAGGGCAGAGCTCCTCTCTCCTTACAATTGCCTGACAGGAGAATGGAGCCAGGTGAGGGTCGTTTGCTTCTCCCAAATAATGAAGAAGAAGACAAGAGGAAACAGCCTCAAGTTGTGCCACAGGAGGTTTAGGTTGGATATTGGGAAAATTTCTTGATGGAAGGGGTTGTCCAGGCCTGGCATAGCTGCCCAGGGCAGTGGGGAAGTGCCCAACCCTGGAGGGATTTAACAGCTGTGTGGATGTGGCAGCTGGGGATATGGGTCAGTGGTGGCCTTGGCAGTGCTGAGGGAATGATTGGGCTCAGTAGTCTGTCAGGCTTTTCCAACCCAAACAATTCCATGATTCGATTCTATGACTCCGTGACTCTGGGTCTCCAAACCACACGGTGGAGAGTGAGGCTCTGTACAAATTGTGTGGCTTCCTCCCATTTTTCCTTTAGAGCAGCGAGGAAAAGGTTTAACTTTCAAGCAGGTCATTGCACACAAACACAGCCACTGTGGGTGCAGCTGTCCCTGGGAATCTTGAGTCCCGGCAGTGGGCTGGGCTGCTGTTTTTGGGGAGTCACAGGTATGGTAGCTGCATTGGGTGATCTGTCCTGGAGGTTTGCTCCTGGACGTTTGCTGCCCAGGCCAGCCGTCATGCCAGGATGCCTGACATTTTCTCTCCCTCTCCCTGCTCATATTTACAAAGGAATGTGATAAATTCTGTATTGATTCCTTCTGTTGCACTGTAAATTTTGCAAAAGATGATTAAATAGTGCAATAGAGTCTGTGAGCACCAAGGCTCAATATGTTCTGGGCTGGTATATCGACCCTCTGTCCGACTGCAGCCAGTTCCACTCCCTGCCACGCCAGACCAGTAATTAAAATCCTATGAGACTGGGATTTAGAAACCAATCATATCCCAGCATCGAGGCATCCAGCATCCCACCGTGGTGAGAGCAATAAGAGTCCAAGTGCCAGCATGTTTCTGTCTGTGTCAGAGCGCTTAGGAATAGTTTCCCCTTAGGGCAGGGGAGTAAATAAATCCTTCTCAAAGTGTTTCTGGGGACAGACTTGACAGTGACATCATGTTTGGGATGAACCTAAGAGCTCTGCACACGTGTGTGTATATGGAGAAAGGATGATGGATATCATCCTAGCACGCTGAGGAGCAGAAGCTCTCACAATGTGTGGTTGTGCTGTGAAACAAGGTCCTCAAGACTCCTTTCCTCGTCCCCGTGCTCAGGGCCTTCCCTAGCCATGTTCTATTCACTCCTTGGAGCAGTGTCACTCTGGCTGTCCATATGAGTCACCAATGCCACTGTGTGCCTCTCTCTGTTTGAAGTGTGAGCTTTGTTCTGGCTGCAGTAGGCTTTGATCTGCTGCACTTCTAACCTGACAGGATGGAGAGACAGGAACAAGGTCCCAGGGCTCCCAAGTACACAGGGAGCATTGCTGGGATACTCCTCCAAGTCCTCCGTGAGCCCTTGGCATCCTCCTTTTCCTCTTGCTATCTCTCCCTCCTCCTTCCACCCCCACCCCCACCATGAAAGCAGCAGGGGACCCAGGTACCAGCACCCGCTGCATTGCCAGCTCTATTGACAGTTATCCAGAATCTGAAGGAATTCAAGACAAATTGTTAAGAGGATGGAGTTAATAAAATTTGAAAAATTGAGGCCTGTCACTCCACTAAACTTTTTTCGATCCTGCTGACAGGAACATATTTCCCCAATGAGTGACCTTCTGCAGCTGCTGCAGCGCCACAATGCCGGGCGGGTGCAGAATGGGAACCTCCACGCTATTTATCAAATATTATCAGCCGGGACCTCCTAATATGAGCAGGGAGGGATGGGAGGAAGCGACGGGCTCACACAGCCCGAGGTGCTGCCCAGGTGTCCATCTCCAGCCACAGACAGCGAGTGGGAGGTGACAAATTGCCTTCTATTAAGTCTCGGAAGGTTGGTGTCCCCTCAGCCTGTGCTGCAGCCGACCACAGGGTGGGAGAGGGCAAGGGAGGAGGTGGGGATAGGGGAGAGGGGTCAGCCAGGGCGCCAGTGGACCGATGGCCACTCTTACCTTCTATTAGCAAGCCAAGTGACACTGTTATTTATGGCAGCATAATATTTTATTGCTGCTGGTACTTGAGGTTGGAATCGACCAGTTATAGGAGTCGGGTTCTATCAATTATTGCAGCAATTAGTCAAGTCGTCAAATCCATTAACAGGGGGATTAGGCCAATATTGGAGAGCCATTATTGATAGATCTAGGCAAAAGCCAAACAAACCCTCCGTCGGAAATGAGAGCAGGCCTAGCCTCGAGGATGTCATCATTTGGAAAAGCCAGGAACGTGTCCCCCTGCTCACTGCACAGATCTGGGTGGGTTTTGGGGAGGGGGAGGATCATAGGAGCACTGTCTCTTTAACGGATATTGAGTGGCCGGCCCCGGCAGTGGGGTTTATTACAATCTTACCTGTCTCAATCATATTCTTTATTTGGGAAGACAAGGCTTGCCATAGAAATTACTCTGTGTCGAATGTTTATGGAGCACATTTTTCATTCTGTAAGCAAATATAGATCCCTGATGCCAATGCCTAGGAATGGCTAATCTCTGCGGCTCCGCTCCCGCTGACTCCCTCACTTTGTTCATCTATTCTGATTGCTGCTCGCCGATATTGAGCACTTCTGGTGCTCTGCACTGTCCCGTGGCACAGCAGCAGCTTGGTTTGCCTGTGCCAAGGTACTCAGCTTGCTCCCGTGTTTCAAGCAGGATCACAGAATGGTTCAGATTGGAAGGGACCACCTGTGGGGACATCTGGACCAACCTCCCTGCTCATCAGGTCTACATTGCACAGGATTGCAATGGAAAGATTGGGGTGGAAGACATCTCAGACCTGCTGAGTATAGCTATGGGCTCTTCCCCCACCAGGCTGTTTCCCAAGGCTTGATAAAGGTGGGATGGTCAGTTCCAGCACTGGTTTGGGGGGTTTGAGGCTGATTTGAAAGTTCATTCTCATAACTCTAGGGGTTAGGAGCTGTTATGAGGTAACAGAGTGCACCAGTGTTAAGTGTTGAGTCTCTGCCTTAGAGAAAGCTCCTGAGATGTTCAGAGTCAATGATGAATCCTTAGATTTTGCTTGCCCCTCTAGCTATTCCATAGAACCCCTCTCTCCTGATCTCACTGAGATTCCCTCCATATGCTTCCCATCACTGCAACTGAGACTGGCTTGACAATGAGTGCTCCTCCGCAGTCTAGTGTGTATCTAGGATGGGGAGCTCTCTGCATGCAAGTGTGTTTCTATGGGGTGCCCATCTGATCTCAGTCTTTGGGGTTTTTTTACTTTCTTTTTCAATGTAACTCTAAAGAAGGGCGTGATTTCCCCCCACATGTGCTCCCGGGGCTCAGTGGGGCAGCTGGTCCACAAGCAACAGCCAGCTCTAGCTTCAGCTCCAGCTTGCATGGGCAGCATGTCCAATTGAAGCCGTAATGGTCCCATGTGGCTCTCACAGGACTGGGATAGGGTGGTTTTGTGAGACTGTATTTCCTTCTACTAACCGTGTGCTCTCATCCCCCCTCAGGTCTCCCCTGACAAGCCAGTTGTTAGTGACAATCCCTTTTCTTTCTCCCCGGACACCCACACTTGTAACCACTGGTTGCACATTGTCTCTTTCTGATCCAGACACCCTCCAGAGCAAAGGTTAGGAGAGGAAACAGGCAGGCTGTACTTTCTACTCCTTCTGTCCCAGGACTGAACTCTGAGCCCCTGATCTTATTCATTTCTTGTGCCATCAGGTGCCAACCCCCTGCAGAAGAATGAAATGGGACACACACCCCTGGATTACGCCCGTGAAGGGGAGGTCATGAACCTTCTGAGAGCATCAGAGGCAAAGGTGAGCCTGAGATTCTGGCCAGTTTGGGTTTCCTTTCCCTCTACTAGAATAGATTTAAAGAAGACATATGTAACCGTCATGTAGATGTACCACTTGGGGACATGGCTTAGTGGTGGCCTTGGCAGTGCTGGGTGAGCAGTTGGACTTGATGATCTGAAAGGTCTTTTCCAACCCAAATTATTCCATGATTTTATGGTGCAAGTGGTGGAGGAGCACCTTAGCACTCCTACACCTCCATCCTTTTCCAAAAAAGGTCTGTAAAAATTAACATCATTATGCATAAAGAAAAAAAACACTTCTGAAGTGTTTTAGCTGTGTCCGTTTCTCACTCTGCAGTGACCTGCCCAGTGACATACTGCTCTGTAACCTATTGGTCAAAATGCAGTAAGATCCAGGGCCTGTTTGTATGGTATTTTCTGAAATTCCTGGTCAACCAACCAGGGCTGCAAATTCTTAGACTTGTGTCCTGGGATCCAGGTGTTCATGAGCACCAGTCTAATGCAAACTTGTGGGTTTAAAGAAAGGTTAAAATGAGTTTTCACTTCACCCAACTCTACACAGAGGGTTGTGTGCAGATTAACCAACAGTCAGTTTGCAAACAACCAAAAGAGACATTTTTCTTATAAAATATGTTTAAACCAGCAACCTGAGGATGTTCAGGATGGAAAAAGGAGAGAGCGAACCACAGCTGGATACTTATTTTCTTGGAAAGGTCCATCCACTTGGTGGGATGAAGTAGACACCAGCCGCAGGTCAGGAGATCTCATACTGCTGCTTCCAGAAGGGGGCCAAGAAAAGGGTAACTGTGTGCTCATCCTGGATGAAATATTCCTTAAAAATCCTTCAGCAAACACTGATGGAGAGAGGGAAAGATACCAGATGGGTCTGACAGAGGTAAAGAGGGCCTGAATGGCAAAGACTTCTAAGAACTGAGCTCAGTCCTGGGGCTGCTTTCTCCCCAGAGACAGAGGGCTTCTCTCTCCCTTTTAGCCCTACATATGCAAGAGCTTGTTTAAATTTCTCCAGATTGTTTAGCAGCTGGGAAATCAGCTCTAGAGTCCTCCACATGAGACAAGTGTGGTCTAAGCCCAGGGAAAGCACACACAGAGTTCTGGGGGTTTTTTTACAGAATAAAGGAAATCAAAATAAATTAAAAATACATATGAAAACTCCTTGTTATTCTGTCACAAGGATATGTAAATAAAATCTATGGGATGTGTCCATCCCGTAATAGTTCTGCCTATTCATTCTCTAGCAGTGATTAAAATGAGCAATAAATTCTCAAAGACTCTCGGTGGAATGCGGCTGCTGGGGAGGATGAGACCCCGGGAGCACCAGATCCCCCCCAGCTGAATATTCATCACGGGCTGGCTTGGCTGTCTGGTGGTTTATATACAAGTACAATCATCTTCCTTGGGAACAGCTCCAGAGATGTATTTCCTTTCTTTCCTCCAACTATTAGTTAAGCATAAAAACCAAGGCAAGTTTCAAACTGTTTGGGGCAGCTTTCCTCACTAGCACGGGGCTCCAGAGACTCAGCAGACAACTCTCCCCCTCCTGTTTCTGAAGAGTTCAATTATTTCATTCTCAACTTTTCTTCCTTAAAACAACATGTGTCAGAAGCCCAGAAATCCCTTATGTCTTGGGCTGATCCCCAGCAGCATGGGCAGTAGGTCCCATCCCCATGGTCTGCTCTGGACTTCTTCCAGAACTTTCTTGTCCTTCTGATGTTGGGATCTCCAGAGCTGGAGGCAGCACTGCAGGTGGGGTCTCACCAGAGCAAAGCAGAAGGGCAGAATCTGCCCCCTCACCCTACTGCCCACACTACTGGGGCTGCAGCAGGACTGGGTTTGTCCTCTTGCCTCTGGAAGCTCCCTGCATCATAAGACCTGCCCCCTCTACAAGATTCTGCCAATATTCTGTCTCCGAGCATCTCTGAGATGTGCTCTTGTCCAGTGTCTCTGTAAGCTGTTCCATGCACTCTCAGCCTTCAGCTCCAGATAATGGTCTGGGTGGAAACAATCCATGTCTCTCCATAAGAGAGATCTTAAGGGCTCAGCTTCCTTGTGAGCTGGAGGTGGAAGGAAGCCAATGTCCTAAGGAAGGAGCTTTTTCCAGGGCTGTTTTTGTCCTGCATGCTGCCATGGGTTTGTCTGTAAAGCAGCAGTGTCTGATGTCCCCAGCATCCCCAGTAAGGCACAGTGACACTGCTACCCCTGCAGGATCTGTTTGCAGTCCTTGAACAGATGTGTGGAGGGTGGGAAGATGAATCTAAGTAGAATAGTCATGGCTTTATTTCCCAAAATAAACAGCTCCTAGTGTTAAGAGCTGATGAGCAGTGCCATTGTTCCCTCCATGACATGGGTACAGAGGCAGCACAGTGCCTGATTTCCCATTAGCTGCAGAGCGGGATCCCTGTTCCCACTCCCCAGCCTCCATCCTTGACAGATCCAGAGCTTTCCTCTTGCTTGGGCTGGTGCTTCTGAACTGAGCTACATCTGCCCTGGGGATGCTGCTTCCCTGTGCTGGGAGTGGAGCTCTAGCTCTTTGTTGGAGACACAAACTGTCTCTGTGCAGGTCTCTGACATCCTGCGGTGGGGAAACTGTGTACTGACTCAGTGCTCCATAAAGCCTCTGATTCCTGTGTTTTCTTCCCTCCACAGTTCCAGGAGGAGCAGCGCAGGAGGGAGGTGGAGGAACGGCGAAGGTTCCCACTGGAGCAGCGGCTAAAAGAGCACATCATTGGTCAGGAGAGTGCCATAGCCACGGTGGGGGCAGGTAGGAGCCTTCCACATGCCACCTATTCTGCCCTCCCACACGAGCTCCACAAGGAAGACAAGCTGTTCCCTCAAGCTATAATCTGAGCCTGCCTCTGGGCAGGTCCCCGAGATTGGTGGGGGACTCAGAGTGGCTTCCCCATTGCTGGAAATGGGGAAGTGGCTAGGCTAGTGGAAGGTGTCCCTGCCCATGGCAGGGGGTGGAACTGGATGAGCCTGAAGCTCCCTCCCAACTCAAACGATTCTGTGATTCCATAAAATCAAGGCTTCAGCAAGCTGGGCTGGGTTTGATTTGCCAGTCCAAAGCTTCTGGACCCTATCAATAATTTCTGACCCATCTCTGCATCCCAGTTAATGCCTGAAAACAGGACAGCAAAATAAGAGCTGTTGAGGCCAGGGCAGAACCACAAGGAACGTGCTGTCAGAAGCATAAACCCATTGCCTTTAGTTAACAAAGAGGAGCCCGTTGTGAGCTGGGAGCCAGGAAGGAGCCAGGAAGGAGGTGGGAAGGAGCCTGCACTCCTGCAGACAACAGCCACCCTGTGTGTTCAGAGAGTGGCTGTGCCTGGGGGCAGCAGCCCCAGCTAATTGGGGAGCTGTGATTAATGGGCAGTGCCTGTTCCTGACACAGGTGGTGTTTCTGCGCATTAACGTCCCTGCCTTTATGGAGGGTTTTCTTATTGAATTATAGGGAATGTGCTTGATACCCCTGCAGCCTCAGGATATCGGACCAAAAGGTAGCGGGAGACTCTCTTCCCCTCCTCCCCCCTTCCCTTCTGTCCTCTTTTTGTCATTTTCTTTCCAGAAGGATGAATTTCGAGACAGGACTTTTTCTCTCAAGCACTTCCTCGCTATTTTTGTTATTTATTTTCTCCCCAGCTGGTTTTTCTGCCACTTTGTGGACCCTACATCCCTCCACTCTGCCCTTGCCACTGCTGTTTGCTGGTGAGCAGACCTGCCACACACTACATCCTGAGAGCCACTGAGCCTGGATGATATGTTTAATTTATAACTGCTGCCTTAATTGAATAATTGGATTTAATCCGTCACTCGGTGCGTGATCCAAACAGTCTCCAGAGGGGCTTAGCAAGGAATACAAAGGGACCATGCACTCTGGGGTTAGCAGTGGGGATGGAATGGAATCACAGAATTATGGAATCATTTACGTTGGAAAAGCCCTCTAAGATCTAGTCCAGCTGTTGTTCCAGCAACCTTGTGCAGGGGGATGCACTGGGAATACTGGTGGAGAGGTCACTGCAGCCATAGCCCTGACAGCTTGGCATCACTGCCACAGAGGGAAAACCCTTCCCTGTTGCCTCCATGGGATATATCCAAGCCTTGCAGCACTCTTTTCTGCTATGTGTAGCAGGACAGGACTGGGAGAAGGTGGATGGATGGTGCTTAATCAATGGTAACTGGGCATCTCCGAGGGTGCAGGATTCCTCCCAGTGCCTGAGTGATGGTAGGAAGCAGCTTGGTCATCCACCTCAGCAGGTACAGATGTTTGGTTCACCTTAAAAAAATCTCCCAAAACAAATTAACAAAATTAAATATTCCATCTCCTGACATCAGAAACAGATAGGTCATTACTGCCATCCCAGGACCTGCTTGCATGCTTGGACAGATACATGCAAACGAGCAGCTAAAAGGCTTAGGATTGTGTTTCCAAGCACAAGTAAGTGATTGTGCTCTGGATCTGTTTGGGCTCATTTGCCTTTTTTACTGGAAGATGCAAAAGCAGGAGGGATCAGTAGCATCTGCTCTCTGAGGTTATAAACCAAAGGAGGCATTTCTTCAAAGTATATATATGTGTATTTTGGGGGAGTCTAATATCCTAAATACTATGCTAGGGAAAGAATACCTCTTTTATATGGAGACACCATGTTCGCAGTCAATGCTCATTTAGAGGTGGGCTAGTTCAAACCCACCACTTTCCGCTTTCAGGGGGAATAAATCTTTAGGATTGAAGCAAGAGCTGTTCCAGCTCTTCCTGAAGTTGAATAAGGAGGGAGGAAGGAAAAGTGTTGTTTATTTTTTAGGGATTTTGAAGAAAGGGCAGTGCAGAAAAATCTACTTTTTAGTGATAAAATTCCCAATTTTGAGCAGCTGTAATGTTTAAATCAGTGAACATTTCAAACCTGTAGGAAAATAGATGAGCAGGAATATCATCCTGCTCTGGTCCAAAGGAAACTTGCATTATTTTGAACGAGGTAAAATCATTTGTGAGGGCTGTTTTTTGGTGTCCGTTGCTGCCTGCAGGTCAGGTGAAACTGTGCAAGGACACAGCTTTGGTCTAGTTTGGGGTCCCACATCCCTGAGCTGCCAGCGGCAGGGCTAGAAGAGTGCTTCTTCTTCGTGAGTGTTGAGGACCCCAGAGCATCAATGCAGAGCCTGGATGGAGGCGAGATCCCACAGCAGGTTTGGCCCCGGAGCCTTCACCCCATGGTACCCTGAGCCTGGGCGGGCTGAGGAGCCCCACAGAATGAATTGATTTGATAAATGGACATTTATTACGCTCACAAATTGGCTGAAACCAATTTCGGTCACATCAAGTGCTGATAACTGCTGGGGTATTGATTTGTGTAAAGTAATACAGTGAATTTATCAGCTCAATAGTGGGCTGAAGGGCCTCTCGGAGACACAGGGCTGCAGTCACACTGTTACAGATGGACAAAATAAAGCGAGAGCACGGCAGCAACACCAGGAACAGCTCCAGAGAAGAAGGCCCCAGCGTCATCATCAGCCTCATGTCTTGAACATTGGGGCTGAATGTCTTAATGAGATTTCAGCACAGCAGTGTGACCTCCTTCCTAGTATTTATTTGATTATTTATTTATTTCTACCAGGAGGAAGGAAGGGAACAGCTTTCCCAGAGGCAGAGCATGCATTTCATGTGTGGGTGACAATAAAGACCAGTCAGCGTGGCCAGCAGGTGCTTTGGGAATGCAAACTCCAAGGAGAGGAGTGTTCCTGCGGCTTACCTAGCTGAAGTTTTCATCCTTGGAATTGCTACTAGTGTTCTGATCTGACCTGGGATGGGACCTTTGTTCCTCTTGCTGAACCCCACACTGGCCAGCCTGGGAGAGCCTCCTCCGGCCATGGCGGTGGGACCTGGGGAGTGGTGGTCCCTTCCCTGGGGACATCCAGAGTTTTTCAGCTCTTTCAAAGCTCAGGAGCACTGTATGCTGGAATAGCTCATCATTTTAAGGCTCCCTGTAGAAAAGGACTTACACCTCATCACTCTGTTGATCTGACTAGCCTGCTGACTAGTGATCATGGAATGGTTTGTGTTCGGAGAGATCCTAATATTAATCTCCTTTCACGCTCCTGCCATGGGCAGGGTCACCTTCCACTAGACCAGGTTGCTCCAAGCCCCGTCCAACCTGGCCTGGAACACTTCCAGGGATGGGGCAGCCACACCTTCTCTGGGCAACCTGTGCCAGGGCCTCAGCACCCTCGCAGCCAAGAATTTCTTCCTAAAAACAATGCTCAGCACCTTCCTCCAGGGATCACATGCTGAATCTCAAGCTCTAACTTCATAGTAGCTTTTTATGGAGTGCTTTATATCCCTGGAGTTGCTCTGGGCATTTAACCATAAACTCTGGCATCCTGCTGCAGCGGGGAGGGAAAGCAGGCAGCACTTAACCCTGCTGCCTTCGGACCCTGAACGTGCTGACCCCACGAGTGGTCACTCCATGCCCTGAAGCAGAAGTTTATTACCTTTATTACGGTTATTATCTTAGCTGAGATAGGTGCAGGAATTATCAGCGAACATGTTATTCCCCATCAATTTTTATAAAATATCCCCACCCCAGGGTTTGACCTGTTTGCTGCTGTAAAGGACTGGGAAGGACCACGTGCAGCACTGGGAAGGGCACACAGAAGGATGCAGCACAGACCCTCCTGTGTACCTCCCTGCCAGTGGCAGAGCATTTCCTCCTCTTCATCCTCCTGCAGTAGCTGTTCTGGTGGGTGGCTCTACTAGGGTTTCAGACAGAAACACATTGCCAGCTGCAGCCAAGCTGATCCATCGTGCTGAGGTGTCTGGGACAGATGAGACAGGGCAAGGCACTGGCCTGTGCTGCCTCTGGCTCTGTGCCCAAGCTAATTAAGCCTTGACAGGAGTCAGGACGCAGTAGCATGGCCAAGGGGATGGGTAATGCATCTGATTGTGTCCGGTCACGGAATGGCAAATCCTCATGGCACCGGGGTCCAGCTCCAATTGTGCACTAAATGCACAATCCCAGTGCTCACTCCCTTTTCCATGGGAGTTGGAACTGATGGTCTTTAAGGTCCCTTTCGACCCGTACCTTTCTACAATTATGTAATTCTACATGCCCTGGATTTAAGGTTAATTTGGGATTTTTTTGCTATTTGGGCAGTGATGCAAACCTTCACCTTCATACTGAGTGACTGCTACGTTTTGGGAAGTCTTCCTGGCTTTCCCTGCAGACTCAGTCCCACTTTCTTCCTAAGTGGCTGCAGTGGTTAATCACCCATATTATTAAAACTGTTGTGCTTTATTTCTAGTTTGATCCTCTCCCTCCAGCCCCTGGAGCACCTTAATTTTCTCTGTAACTGAGCGAGTTCGGTGCCTTCTCAGGATGATCCTTAATGACTGTGGTCAGGTCACTCCTCACACCCCTCCTACTTAACCTCAGCTCATTGATTTGTTCTTGCAATGAGGCTTTGCTCTTGCATTCCTAATCCTCACTGGATCTGTTGGCTTCTACCCTACCTGGGTCTCCTGGAATACAAACATGGGCTCCAGGGAGCTTGATTTCATGGAGGTTTTGCAGCTCCAAATTCCCATGACACTCCTCCATCCAGCCATACAACTCAGATGCTGAAATATCTCACTTGTGCTGCTGCTGTTTAACAGCTTTCCAGCATGTCCCTGCCTGGATATGCAGCATTTCCCTGTCCAGCTGTAGGCTATGACATTACACTTCTTTTTATATGCAAAATGGAAGTATTGGTTAAATATTTTTATATGCAAATCTTTTTACATGCAAAATGGAACTATTTATTCAGCCTTTCCCATGTCAGTTTGCCCTCTTGGCATGACATGCATAGGATGCCTTTTCTTAGGTATCTTTTATCTTCCCATACCACACCAAATAAGGGGGTTTAGGAACTAACTTTGAGGGTGAATTTCAGAATTCCCCAATTTTGAAGGTTACTGTCATGCTCTCCTGCCAGCTCCAGGAAGAAAACAAATCCACAGCTCCCCGTGGAGCCAGCCTATCCTCATTTTAGGGAGACACAGGACTGAGGGACAGGGACAGAGGCTGGGTCCCAGGACAGCAGCCAGAAGGAGGTGAAGGAAATGTGATATGAGGGTGACAGTCACAAAGAGACGTGCATTTATTCTTTCCTGTCTTTATTTCTGCCTTTGCTGTGAACGCCACTGAAAGGCAGCAGAGGCTGAGCTTTGCCCTGCTCATCTGCAGCAGCATTCCTAGGGCTTTAATCCGAAACTGTGGTCAAGCTACAGCTCTCCCTGTGCTTTACCTTTGCTCATCCCACCTCCAATGGTGCTATTTTGCCCTGCTACTTTCAAGATCCTGTTGGTTATCATTTTTTGGTGTCTTGCCCTTTTCATGAGCTACTTCCTAATGTGCCACATCCTGAGTCTGGCTGGATCTGGCAGTGCTGTGGACCGATCGTGGGACCTTGCTGGGCACAGCCTCCCTTGTCATTCCTGACTCTGCAGACTGTATGTTCTCTTCTATGAAACACGTTACAACGTTCCATTGGGCAGGAATGACTCTGTGTAAGAGCTGTAATACAAGCTGAATTTAAATACTGTGGATAAAGTGGAAAGGCTGGGATGTCATTTGATCTCTCATGTTGGACTAGGAACTGGTCTGATCCAGGTCAACAACTTCTATGCTCCAGAGGCCAGATCCAGCCAGCAGAGGATGAGATTTGATCGCTTGGCCGCAAAAGCAGTTCCTCCTCCTCCAGCTATGCCCAGTGCAGTGATGTTGCTGGTTTGGTGAACATGCTTAGGGAGCCTGGGTCTGCTCTGGAGGGCTGAAAAGCACCTTGGGGAGCTGTGGGCACCCATAGGGGTAGGAGCCATCCCTCACTCTGCACAGCAAATCCATGTCTGTCCTGATGAGGGACTGTGCTAGTTAGACTGGGAATTTTGGAGACAATCAGGGGTCCTGCCTTTTGTAAAATTTTCCACTGGTATGTCATCCAGGATGTGCTTGGATGCTGCTGTTCAGGGAGGCACAGAGATAATCACCCGTCCTTTCCCAATCCTTGCACCAGTTCAAAGTATTTGTGACCTTCAATCACCTCCCTCTTCCCATTCCATGACAGAAATAATCCATAAACCTCTTCAAACCTGCTTTTTTTCCTCACAGAAAGGTTGTACTTGGGAGCTGGTGAGGCAGCATGGCTCTCCATCCCTCTGTCCATCCATCCATCCTTGTCCCCCCCTCCCCGCTGTCTCCTTGGCAACACTGAGTGCACATCCTGGAAAACTTTATCCGAAATCTGCTCTGGGCAGCTTTCCAAATCCATGCTAACCTTATTAGGTGTCTCTGGGGCCTTGGCTGGCTAATCAAATTAGAGAGCACTAATGGCAGGGAGGACTGGGAGTGGGTAGAGAGCAGTAAAACATAGTGTATACTTAGTGATAATTACACTTGCTTTGTGGCATTGATTTATATGCCTCACCCCCCTCTTTTTTGTTTTCATTGTCTTCAAATTCAGCTATTCGGAGGAAGGAAAATGGCTGGTATGATGAGGAGCACCCGCTGGTCTTTCTTTTCTTGGGATCATCTGGAATAGGTAACGTTTGGATTGAGTGAGACAGAGAGCCCCAAGGAGAGTGGGCGAGACCTGTAGCAGGGCCGCAGGGTCTGCATGAAATACCAGTTAAAAGCACTGTCATCCTTCCAACTGGTCACCCGTCATCCCACAGGGTGACCACAGCCAGACACCAGCACACATGGCCACATCCAACCTATGCCAAGTTATCCCAGGGGACAATCCACTCTCTGAGTCTCAAAAAGGGACACCTTAAAAGTGTTATGTTAACAACTTTCCAGTGGGAACCCCTCTGTTCCAGTGGGAATGGTGGGGTAATAGTGGAAATTGGTTGCTTGCAAACTGAATCTCTGCTCATCTTGCTCCTCCTTGCTTTGGAACGACAGGATTTTATTGACATCGATAAGATTTGTCCTCCAGCACAATCAAATGCCACATGACAGCTGATCAGTTCATGAAATGATCCAAATGACTTTCAGTCATGGCAAAAAAACCCCCAACAAAACATCTTTAAAGCAACTGAGCTGTAATATTTGGAACAACTTCAGGGCTTTTCCCACCTCCACTGCCTCCCACAGGGCTTGGGAAGGTGCCAATGCTCCAGTGCTAGAGAGGTTAAAGGACACAGGCAAGACCAGGCTCCTGCTACAGAGCAGTGTCAGGCCAACCATTAACTCCAAATGAGTTGCTATAACACTGTCTAAAACCAAGATAAAATGGTTTTGATAGTTCCTTGCCTAGCTTACAGCAGGTCTGAAAACTCAGGGATGTAAATTGTTGGCTCTTCCACTCCCATGGCTTTCCACAGGACAGACCTTCCTTCCTTCCTTCCTTCCTTCCTTCCTTCCTTCCTTCCTTCCTTCCTTCCTTCCTTCCTTCCTTCCTTCCTTC